>CM039484.1:9479371-9576888 GCA_022433065.1 Begonia loranthoides | reverse complement strand
CCTCCCTCCCTCAGTTGTATGGCCTCCACACCCTCAGTGGTTTAGTCTCCAGCACCCTCGAAAGAATAGCCTCCAGCATCGCCTCTGCACACATGGAAGATGATGGTTCACAACCGATGACTCTGCCCCCTCCTCAGTTATCTCATTTTACATCAATGCATGAGGAGATTTCTAGCTGGATGCGGAGGATGGAGGAGTTCCATCAAATGGCACTGAACAGAATACAAATGATGGAGGAGCACCTTCAAATGAAGATGCTCCAAATTAAAAAAAAAATGGAGCAACGTCAAATGGGGCTGCTCCAAATGCAAAAAATAGAGGAATGAATAGAGGAGCGGCATCATGAGATGTTGGCAGCATTTTAGAGAATGGAGTAGCGAGTAGCCCCTCCAGCAGCCTCTCCATCATCCTCTTTAGCAACGAAAACCACAGACTCCTTGTAAGTCATTTACTTTTTATAGAAAGTCCATTATTTACTTTATTTATATGCAACATAATAATGCGTATGAAATTTGCAGCACCATTGCCCTTAGAGGCAAACCTGCTCTTCCTGCCATGCTTGCCAAGATGTAGGAGACAGATGCACCAGGTGGATTGTAGACTCTGCCACTAAAAACTATGCGCATGGCACGTCTTTCGAGTTGGTTATTTACATGTGTCTACACTTAATCATGACTTATTAATTTGACGGTCTCTTATCAATGTTTTTTGTAGCCAGGTGAGCTGATGGATATTTTCAAGAGGTATGTTTTTGGAAATACTCGAAAGAATTTGGAGATGTGCGCAATTCTTTCGAAAAAGCTGGTCCAAGATGAGTACACCATCACTAAGATCATCTTCCCATAACAAAAAGGGATGGCAAACATGGTGAGAATTACGGTCTAGTACATTTAGTACTTTAGAAGGTGTTATATTAGTACTCATCCGTGCATTGAGCTCTTTGTATGCAGTGCTATGTAGAGAATGAAGAAGAATACTTCCTAGTTCAAATGGAAAAATTGCTCATTACAATAGGGTGGATTCACATCAGTAAACTTCTCACTTTTTCGGTTTGTATTTCATGTTTCAACAATTCTAATGCATGCTTCCTTTGAATTTCAGTCACACCTAAAGCAACCGTGTTTTCTGTCGTCCATAGACCTGCACACTCACTTCCCTCACCAGGTGTTGCTGCTTGAAGCAATTGCGATCGTAGCGCTAACGAACAAAGAGTGGTATATCATTTTCCTTGTGTAGATTCATATTGCTTTATGCTTATGTGCTTATTTTTCCCTTTGTATTTCAACCTGCATGACATCTTTCGGTGTACAAGTAAGGGGTTGGAGGTGATCCGACATTGCAAGAAGAAGGAAGACTTCCACCATCACGATGTTGTGCCCGTGAAGGGTCCGTTGTTCGCCAAAGCATCCCACGTAATTGTGGACCTACAGTTGTATTTTGAGATCACGAATTTGTGAAAGAAATCTGGCAAGAAGGCAACTTAGGGTAGTTGTAATGTGTAGGGATACAAATAGAGATACGCATTTTGTTGTACATAATAAAAAAAAATTATGTTTTGTTTTGTTTACTCTGTTAATATCTGTTTGAAAAATCTCTTGCTTGGATAATATATGGTTTTTGATAATGTCACAGGGGGAATAAACTAAAAACAAAGAAAACTCTTACAAAATTTTCAATTTTTGAAAAAGAAATTGACTCAAAGCATTTCATTCATCATCAACAAATGCTTCAACTTTGCCAAAATGCAGTACAATTCATCTCTAGGGTTCATAAATCGCTAACAAAATCATTGAGAAAATTGCAATGACTGTTGTTTGAATTTATACAAGGCAAACGACGGACGACGAGCCATGGCGGATCATTGTCAATTTGTTGTTGTTCATAGTCAACCCGCATCGGATCATAGTTAATGCATAGCGGATCATAGTCAATTTATGGCGGATCATTTGAGGACCGCCGCAGACCATCAAATGATCTGCCGTGGCACAGTACATGTCCTGACGAGGATCGTTATTTTTCAAAATATTATTATTATAATATTGATGGTCTATGGCGGATTAAAACGATCCGCCGCAGATTGACTATGATCCGCAGTAGATTAAAACAATCTGTGGTGGATTGTTCTATGCCCTAGTATATAAGACTCGACTATGCGCTCCAACAAGTTCACTGCGAACCACAAAATACTAGGTGACACTTGGTGCAATGTTGGAGTATAGCTCAACGGCGATGTTTTGAGGGTTAAGTACTATGGTTTTCCTGTCGAGCAAGATGAAGTATTCGATGTTCGTAAATTTGGGAGCTGGAAAGAGGTCAAAGAGTTAGAGGCTAGGTTTCGGCCATTGTCGATACAGTTACAGGACTCCGAGAGCTCTGAGGAGGTCGCATACAATGGAGTGCCTCAGAGTACTCAGAGTCCTGTAATTGTACCAACAATAGCCAAAACCTAGCCTCCAACTCTTTCACCTCTTTCTAGCTCCCAAATTTACGAACATCGAATACTTCATCTTGCTCAACAAGAAAACCGTAGTACTTAACCTTTAGAAAATCGTCATTGAGCTATACTACAACATTGCACCAAGTGTCACTGAGGATATTGTGGTTCGCGGTCAACTCGCCGGACCGCATCGTCGAGTCTTATATACTAGGGCACAAGCATAGGAAAATGATCGCATACATCGGTTGAGGGCTGCCTGCCAGGAAGGATGCACGGGGCGGATGCACACCTCAAAAATGCAAGGTGAAATGACGTTTCAAATAAAGTCCTATAAAGACATGCCTCTACAAAATGGGTGGCAATTAGAGCTTCATTTTTGCATCCGAAACCTATATGCAAGAAACATCATATAATGGGATTGGGTGAACAAACCTGCAGGGATCAATAGATGTACTGTGCATCAAAACCAGATATACATCATCTACAACAGTTTATTTGAGGCAGACAGTTGGATGTTTCTCAGGAAACAATACAAATGCTTGATGTGGGTAGATCACACCAATTCTTAGTGCACATGTACATTATATGCTTGTAAAAGAATTGATAATTTAGTTTGGGTCTGTAATGCACATATGCACGATATGGTTATAATTGAATTGATAAATTGTGTATGTAATGCACATATGCACGATATGGATGTAAAAAATTAGGTTGATGTTTATGTTTTGTTTACTTGGATAATATCTATTTGGAAAAGATCCGGCTTTGATAATATATGATTTTTTATAATGTCACAGGGGGGATAGACAAAAACACAAGGGAAACTCTTGCAAAATTTTCAATTTTTTGAAAGAGAAATTGACTCAAACCATTTTATTCATCATCAACAAACAACAAACATGTTCATTGCAACCATTTAAGCAACCTGTGCATAACACCGAAATATACAAGGCAGGGGAAATCTGTTTGTCTGTGCAGAAAGTTCATATTCTGCAGACACATGTTGGTCCGCTGTAGAATGTATGACTGTCCGTGGCAGATAGACATCATACTGCGGTGGAAAGTCATTTTTTCGCGGTGGATAGAAAGCGTGGTCCATCACAAAGTACAGATTCAAAATGAAGTACAGATTCAAAATTTCGTTTACAAATTAAAATTTTGATCATTAATTATAATTCAAAATGCAGTACAGATTCAAAATTACGTTTACAGATTGAAATTTTATCATTATATTAGTTTTGAAGCATCGTTAATAGTCGCTTTGATTGTGGTATGTCTTCTCTAATCAAGGTAGGTTGAGATCCACACTTGTGTTTGTGGACCTTGGGTATCATACTCCTGCATAACACATTGCAAATAAATAAAATTAGTATAGTTTAAAACGTAACACATGAAAATGTAAATGCAGTAATGTGCTCCCATGTGTCTCAGGAACTATGTCGGGAACTGTCACGAGAACTGTCTCAAGGACTATCTCAGGAACTAAGTCAGGAACTGTCCCGGGGGCTATCTCGAGGACTCTGAAACCCGTAAATGTGCCCTCCGACCTTCCTCTGCCACCTCTACCACCTCCGCCTCTAGACCGATATCCGTCACATGCACTGGACTTTAGGCCACTACCTTCGCACGCACGGGAATTGTGCCCCACACCAGCCACACGTCATGTTCAGATGTCTATTGGGTAGCACTATCCAACTTGGGGCCTCGTCCACATTCCGAATTCTTCTTTTTCTCGGCCTTCTAGGACTTCTCTTAAATGGGGGTGGCGTAATTGGATCAAGATGCATCACTAGAGGCCACATTATTTGTTCGCTGATGGGGTGGACAAAATGGGAGTACATCGCAATGTATATTTCCCGGTGGTAGCACTCATGCACAAAGTTCTCGGGAGATCTCCTCATGAATTGCATACACGGGATTGCATGGACACACGGGATACCAATCAACTCCCACCGGTAACAGTTACAAGTACTTCTGTCCAAATCGACATGGTAGTGTTCATTACTGTCACGACTCGGAGGCGGGCCAAACAGAACTGATGGGTCAGGCGACCCTATTCCCGGAGACAACCCGGTTACCCGGCCTAAGGCCTGAATTTTTATGCGAAAGTCTTAACGAGAATAATACCAAGCCCAAACCTAAATCACATGGATTGGGATCCACAGAGTGATCAACTAGAGACATGATAGCATAATAAAGGAAAGTACTGTGCAGGAATTAAATCAAACAACACCAAAACTAAAATCCCAACATACCAGGAAGGGAGGGATTGGACCGACAAATCTCCATCCATCCACAGGAAGATCGAAGCACCACCGGGGAACTCTATCACCGCCCACGACAACTTGTGCAAATCTAGTGCACTGAATCTACACCCTAACTTGGGGAAAAATATAGTCTAAGGGGTGAGTGACTAACTCAATAAGGAAATCTATACTAAATGCAATGCATGCTAAATCTGTTTTCCTTATCTTTTAAAAATCATTTCATGCTTCTCATTTATCATACATGGATTTTAACATTTAAAACCTCTTTATCATTTTATAAAACAGACCCATGGCCCTCGATGTGGCTTTATTCAAAAACCTGCTGCATATATAGACAGCTATAATGGCAAAATATGCCAACATCATTTTCCGAATGAAAATATCATTAGTGAAAAGGGATGGTCACACAAGGACTCATCCATCACTCATCATCGAAAGGTGGTATGATCTCTCAGGTAACCAACGCCGATACAATCCAAAGATCCACCGCATTACCCGAGTTGTCAGTGATTAGCTCAATAGTGCCACAACTCGTGTAACTGCACAGATGTGCCGACAGGCCGTAGCCAATGCTGATATGATCCAAAGGTCCAGCTCATTACCTAAGTTGCCAGCGATTAGATCAGCAGCGACACAACTCAGGTAACCACCTAGCACATGTCACAGAAAGGTGGCTATCCGTCAATAGCAACACCTCATGAGGTAGGAAAGAATACCAATGACGGCGATCCAATGATCCAGCACATCACCCAGGTTGTAGCAATTAGCTCAGCAGCGGCACAACCCGTATAATTGCAGTAACGAATGGGGTTGCTAGGTGTTCCAAATTGATGAGGGTTACCGACGAGCAAGCTCAAGCCGTCCAACCACCCCCCAAATGAAACGGTACTAGGATAGGCTAATCCTCGAGACTAATAACCTGCCACTCCGTGTGACAAATACCCTGACCAGGTTTAGGGGCTTTCGACCTAACTAGGCGTCATTACCCTCCCATCCTATTTTGACTTTCAAGGCTCTCGACTTGAGGACACGTCACCAATGCCCCATCCTTTTTTTGCACGTAAACGACCAATCTTCATGCAACAGAAGATTGCAGAGGGATAGCCTCGTGATGCTTTAGCGCTAAAGTGTCTAAAGCATCAAGAGGATTCATCCTCCCGATGTACATATCAAATCTTCTCGTAGTGGAAGATTTTAGGGATAGCCTCGTGATGTTTTAGTGCTACAGTGCCTAAAGCATCAAGAGGATTCATTCTCCCAATGTAGACAACTAATATCAAACCTTCTCACAATAGAAGGTTGACGGGATAGCCTCCAGATGCGGCGCTAGAGTGCCTAAAGCATCAAGAGAATTCATCCACCAAACACATGCACAAAAGTCACATCATCAATATGTACAAAATCTCAGCAATATACCATGTACAAAATGTAAACGTGAGAAAACAAACGTATACATAAAAACTGAGGTGCTGTCGAACAGTCCCATTGTGTTTTCAGATGTGGTATTCCACAAAATAGTAGTTTTGAAAACCATGATGCAATGCAATGCAATGTATAAAGTGTAACGACCCAGATTTTCCTTACTTTAAAAATGCGTCAAATTTAAAACTTTTCTTTTTCTTTATAAAACGGCAGAAAATCTTTTGTTAAAACTTCTTTTAAAGTGAGATCAGAGTTCCTTTCTAAAAATTCAGACCGTTAACAACCATTTTTCTTAAACTCATTATAAAAATCATTATGAGTATTGAAAATCTAGAATTATAAAATCTTTTCTCAAAGCATAGCGGAAGCATAAATAATTCATTTTTAAATAGTTACATATTAATTACAAAATGCCTTTCTATTTTACTTTCCTTAGCCTAGCCAGCAACAAGTCCCGCACGTGCAAATCCTTCATCAACTACTTCTTCATCTATTCTCTTGCATGTACCTACACCATTGCCAAACTATGAGCTTAAGGCCCAATAAGAAATGAGATATGCAATATAATGTATGCTTCTAACTCATTATGTCGGAATGGGACCACCCCAAACCATTCTTTTTCTTTACGTTTTATATATATAACTCATACATCGAGTTGGGAGACTGGAGAAATCTGTAGAGAAGAGGGTAATCTCTTCTCGGCTTCTAACCACCTAGAGTAGACAGTCTCTCGCAACCCAACAAGGGAATGGCATAGTTCTTTCGTAACCCAATATGGAAAGAGCATAGTTCTTCCTATCTACCTGGCTAGATCAAAACTATCCCTCCATGCCCCAACTCCCCTTACATTTTCTTTATCCTTTTCCTCACTCAAATGCATATGATTACCACCTTGAACTGGCATTCCTATTGATTTCTATTAATATGATGCACGTCAATGCAATACTAAAATTACAACTATAAGTCATTCAATCCATTCATTAAAGTAAAAATAATAAAATAAGAAACAATAACGATATAGACATGCTTAGCAATTTAAAGGAAATAATAACAAGATAGATATACTTGTCAATTTAAAGGAAGCAATTAAAATATAGGCATGTTTGGTAATTTAAAGAAAGAGATAACAATATAGACATGCTTGGCTATTTAAAGGAAACAAAAACAATATGCTAACATACTAAACATGCTTAGAGATTAGATTAATAATGTACGAACAACATGACATAATAAATAAGGCAGCAACAAATAATTAAAGGAAAGACACTGCTTATGGTGTAAGGCCTCCACTTACCAACGACTCTACTCAATTTCTTACCTCAAAGCTTTAACGCGTGTTAGCACTCAATCGCTATCCTTCTTCTCCTTTTTAATACCATCATAAGTCAAAAACATCTGCTTATTAATAGTCGCAACTCAATAATATCACTGTCTTTTCCTATCCTTGATTGCATACTAGTTCTAGGAACTCATTAACAGTTAAAACGGAACATAACTTATCCTAATATCCAAACGACGTATCCGAAGAGAGTATGATACTATTCCTAATTAATTTCGTATGAAAATGCTATAATCCAAGTACATCGAATAACAGTTTCCATTAACTATAATTTAACAACCAACAAAACATGCTTATTATTCTTTTTATCCAAATAGAACGGTAGTAGTAAAATCGCCCATTGATCACAACAGCGGAGTACAAAACGCAGGGTATGTTCATGCTTCATTATAGAACCGTAAGAACACTAGCTAAAACTACCCAAAACAAACAATCGAAAGCTAAAACAAGCTCAAACACAGCAGCAAATTTCAACAACCAATGACTTAATACTTAACAGAAAACACTGAGAGTCCAAATTGCAGAACACTGTCATGCTTTTATCTTCTATCTTAACTGTATATCAACATGAATCCATAAAACTCCATAATAGAGTGAAGGAAGTCACTCACCAAAGGACACTCGAGGGTAGGGAGCTCAATCCCAAAGCACGACTTATCACTCCATTAAATACACACTTCACACAACTCAGCTTACCCAGACCACTCACACTCTAGGGTTTCCCTCACGCATGGAGAAAAGAAGGAAAATGTAGAGAATGATTCAGCTTGGTCATCCCCTTATACGCGAAGCTTCACCTAGGGAGTGGTGGTGGTTCACCAACCGAGATAGGGAGGGCTACTTCGGCGTGGGGGGAGTGCTTCCCTGTCATTTAAGTGGGTTTTTAATGTCTAAACAACAAAACAACCTAATATTTAAAACATATTTTCTCGTAGATCTGTGCGTTCTTGGATGTGGGAAGGTGTCCGCGCCTCGTCTGAATTCCTCATTTCCCAGTCAAAGTTGCATTTTCAGACGAAGGAAGGCGTTTGTGCCTTCGTCCGCATGCATCCAAAAAGTCCCATAATTTGGACAGATTCAAACTCTCCTCCTCTACCATTGTCCACGGGTAATCTTGCCTCATCCGAAAATTTGCGTTGCAGACGCAGGGCGACTTCAGACATGAAGCCTTATCTTGCTTCATCCCAAAACGGTGGGGATGACTTGGGATGCATTTCGGACGCGATGCTAAGTCTGCGTGTCGTCCGCGTGCTTCTTAAAACTCTAAATACACACTTTTCCTCGAAACTTTATACTTTAACCACTCCATAATATTTTCCTCATTTTTACAGGGTATTAATCAAGACGTACTACAACATACTATATTAATTATTCCAAAAATTAATCACATCACATACACGAGAAAATATTATCGGGGTATTACATTCCTCCCTCCTTATATAAATTTTGTCATCGAAATTTCCTTAGTGAATTACTTCTTTGTCTTAACAACCCAAAATAGTCATTAACTATCTTATCACATAAATATCCAAACATCTTCTTACCTCGTACATATGTCCAATCTTCCAAAGGGTTTCATTACTTCTACATCCACTACATTCCCTGACTTAACAAAACGCGACACTACACATCCAATTCGTAATTTAGTTTTTTCTTGTTATACTAAGATCATTCGAACCTTGTCGTGAGCAAGCCGCTGCATCTTTCTTGCTTCCTTCACAAAAGCATGGTGTAGCTGATCCTTCTCTTCAAGCATCCTACTTAATGACATAGTCTTCTTGTTGTACTTGTACTTCATTTCATCCAAATGTTCATTAGATACATCAATTTTATTTTAAAGCTTCTTCACAGCAATATTTCTACTTTCAGTTTCTTCCTGGACAATGTTAGTTGGTTGTTTCTTCATTCTTCTAAGTCACTACTCCTCTCCATAGTACGAGTTGGACACTTTCACACTCTTGTTAATCTACCTTTCATTTTGCCTCTTAGATTCTCATTCAGTCTTGTTTCCCTTTTCGTAATCTTACCTGTTTCAAATTTTGTTTCTGTTTCTATTTTTGTACCTGTATCCGTATCTGTTTCTGTCTCCATATCTGTTTCTGTGTTTGTATCCATATTTGTTTCCGTATCCGTATTCGTTCTTGTATCCGTATCCATTTCTATATCAGTTTCCATTTCAGTTTCCTTTTTCGTATCTGTTCCCGTTTCCGTATCTGTATCTGTATCCATTTCCGTTTCAGTTTCCATTTTCATATTTGTTCCCGTACCCGTGTCCATTTCCATTTTCATTCCCATTTTCATTTCCGTATCTGTATCTGTATCCGTATCCATTTCCATAAATTTGTTTTTAGAGATTTGTTTCCATTTCCGTTTCTGTCTCCGTTTCTATTTCTATTTTCATTTCCGTAGCCGTATCTGTATCCGTATCCATCTCTATTTCCATTTCCGTATCTGTCTCCATTTCGGTATTCGTTTCTGTTTCCGTATCCGTATCCGTATCCATATCCATATCTATATTTGTATCTGTATTTGTATCCATGTCCATGTCCATGTCCATGTCTGTCTCCGTCTCCGTTTCTGTTTCTATATCCGTATCTATATTTGTATCCATATTTGTATCAGTATTAGTATCAGTATCAGTTTCCGTTTTTGTTTCCATTTCTGTTTCTGTAATCGTTTCTGTATTTGTATCTATATCCGCTTCGTCCCATGCGTGTGGCTGAAAACTTACGACAGAATCACTCCGTTTCAAACTCTGATCCTTTATTTCTTCAATGTCAAGAGCTTTTGATACTACATCAAAGTAAGTCACATCTTCAGTTCCCGACACCACTACTCCTTCGAGAATTTCTATCTTAAGTCCTTGCTCAAAGTAGTGTACACCATGCTCATTGTTGTTCATTTGATGCGAGGCAAACCACGATAACGCCTCAAACTTGCGTTCATACTCTAAACCCAACACTTCCTGCTATAACTGAGTAAATTCCACCAATTTCTTCGTACTCATGGCGCGATCGAAATATTTGTCATAGAAAATCTCTTGAATTCTGTCTAAGTCATTACAGCCACATCCTTGGCTATCCCAATGGGATCCCCCCAAGAACTCACGTCCTTAACAAGTAAAAACATGGCACATGCTACCCTTCTTTGCTTCTCTTATACTCTCACTTCCTATTTTAGCATGTGCAACCATGTCCTCCACGTTCTGATTTATTCCAATGCACTGTCTGGATCCACATTAAAAAACGTATGTAGTTTCTCTTTTTGTTTTTCTTTTATCTTTTATCTTCTACATTTTTGTTCTTTTCTTTCTTTTATGTCTTCATTCTTATAAACCTCTCCAAGTTCCGGGACTGCCACTCCAATTGTCGAGATTATCATCCTCATAATTTGACTTAGTCCTTAGTCCTTAATGTTCTTCCTTCCCATAGCAATTCTATCCTCTATCTAGTCCTTTGCAACTTAGGCGACCTCGTGTCATTATTTATTTGGTTTAGTTTATGCATATCTCTGTTTTTCCAAAAACTTTGGGCAGAGTCTCCCTTGTTTTTATACTCCCCCAAAGCTTTGTTTCATTCATCCTACAAGTAAGCCCAAACAGCTCCAGAGAAGTTCATTATTCATTAACAAGTTTCTAGAGAAACCATTCACTTATTTTTCTCAGACTAGTCCTACTGACACATTCCAAAATGTACCATGGTACACCCATGAGCCTACCATTAAAAAACATAAGTTTAGTCACACATACCCCATCATTTCAAAACATAAAATACTTAGTCTCTAATAGGTCCACTAGTCCCTCCTTCATTTCCTATAAGATGAAAACTTCCTCCAGTTCTCTCTTCCTTTCATCGGACAAGGTGAGGCAATGTTGGGCGATGTGTCCAAATCTCTTGCATCTAAAACATTGCCCTGACTATGCCAGACATGCTTCGTCATGATTTTTGGTACACCGAGGGCATAACTTCTTTCGTGGTGTCCCCACCATGGGTTCCCCAATAGTAGTGTTTCCTTGGAGACATTTTTGACTTCCTTGCTGATCTCCATCCTCCAAGGGCCTCTTACTTCCCTTAGTGCTCGGCTCTCCTTCCCTCCCTTGGTAGTGACTGCATGTCTTCCACGAACTTCTTATTGAATGCTCTAAATCCTCCTACCAATATTTCAATGAGTTGGAACTAACTCTCCATATAATCCATCAACTGGTTGACGATCTCATTCCCAGTCTTCGCTTCTCCCTCCATATTATTTCCTAACAAACTATTTCCCTCCATATTATTTCCTAACAAACTATTTACCGAAATAGAATAAATCATATGCTAATTAAAGTAGTACGAAGTATATTTACAGTTGATGAAGTATTTTTCACGTCAAAACTTGTGTTGGCAAGCAGTTTACAGAACCGTTTTTAAAACACAATGGCTCTGATACCAACTTTGTAATGACCCAGATTTTCCTTACTTTAAAAATGCATCAAATTTAAAGTTTTTCTTTTCTTTCATAAAACAGCAGAAAATCTTTTGTTTAAAACTTCTTATAAAGTATGATCAGAGTTCCTTTCTAAAAAGTCGGACCGTTAACAACCATTTTTCTTAAACTCGTTATAAAAATTGTTATGAGAAGTGAAAATCTAGAATTGTAAAATCTTTTCTCAAATCATAGCGGAAGCATAAATAATTCATTTTTAAACAGTTACGTATTAATTACAAAATGTCTTTCTCTTTTACTTTCCTTAGCCTAGCCAGCCACAAGTCCCGCAAGTGCAAATCCTTCATCAACTGTTTCTTCAACTGTTCTCTTGCGTGTACTTACACCATTAGCAAACTGTGAGCCCAAGACCCAGTAAGAAATGAGATATACAATATGATGTATTCCTCTAACTCATTATGTCAGAATGGGACCACCCCAAACTGTTCTTTTTCCTTACGTTTTATATATATATCTCGTACATCGAGCTAGGAGATTGGAGGAATTTGTAGAGGAAAGGGTATTCTCTTCTCTGCTTCTAACCACCTAGAGTAGACAGTCTCTCGCAACCTGACAAGGGAAGGGCATAGTTCTTTCATAACCCAATATGGAAAGGACATAGTTCTACCTGTCTACCTGGCTAAATCCGAACTACCCCTCCATTCCCCAACTCTCCTTACATTTTCTTTATCATTTCCCTCACTCAAATGCATATGATTACCACCCCGAAGTGGCATTCCTATCGATTTCTATTAATATGATGTATGTCAATGCAATACTAAAATTACAACTATAAGTCATTCAATCCATTCATCAATGAAACAATAACAAAATATGAAACAATAACGATATAGACATGCTTAGCAATTTAAAGGAAACAATAACAAGATAGATATACTTGGCAATTTAAAGGAAACACTAAAAATATAGGCATGCTTGGTAATTTAAAGAAAGCGATAACAATATAGACATCCTTGGCTATTTAAAGGAAACAAAAATGATATGCTAACATCCTAAACATGCTTAGAGATTAGATTAATAACGTACGAACAACATGACATAATAAATAAGGCAGCATAGTAGAAACGCAACAAATAATTAAAGGAAAGACACTGCTTATGGTGTAGGGCCTCCACTTGCCAACGACTCTACTCAATTTCTTGCCTCAAAGCTTTAACGCGTGTTAGCACTCAATCGCTATCCTTCTTCTCCTTTTTAATACCATTATAAGTCAAAAACATTTGCTTATTAATAGTCGCAACTCAATAATTTCACTGTCTTTTCCTATCCTTAATTGCATACTAGTTCTAAGAACTCATTGATACCTAAAACGAAACATAACTTATCCTAATATCCAAACGACGTATTCGAAGAGAGTATGATACTATTCCTTATTAATGTCGTACCAAAATGCTATAATCCAAGTACATCGAATAACAGTTTCCATTAACTATAACTTAACAACCAACAAAACATGCTTATTATTCTTTTTATCCAAATAGAACGGCAGTAGTAAAATCGCTCATTGATCACAACAGCGGAGTACAATACGCAGGGTATATTCATGCTTCATTATAGAACCACAAGAACAGTAGCTAAAACTACCCAAAACAAACAATCGAAAGCTAAACCAAGATCAAACACAGTAGCATATTTCAACAACCAATGACTTAATACTTAATAGAAAACACTGAGAGTCCAAATCACATAACAATGTCATGTTTTTATCTTTTATCTTGACTATATATCAACATAAATCCATAAAACTCCATAATAGAGTGATGGAAGTGACTCACCAGATGACACCCGAGGGCAGGGAGCTCACTCCCAAAGAACGACTTATAACTCCAATGAATACACACTTCACACTACTCAGTTTACACAAAATACTCACACTCCAAGGTTTCCCTCACACACGGAGAAGAGAAGGAAAATGCAGAGAATGATTTAGCTTGGTCATCCCCTTATACGCGAAACTTTACTTGGGGAGTGGCGATGGTTCACCAACCGAGATGGGGAGGGCTGCTTCAGCGTGGGGGGAGGTGCTTCCCTATCATTTAAGTGGGTTTTAAATGCCTAAACCACAAAACAACCTAATATTTAAAACATATTTTCTTGCAGATCTGTGCGTTTTTGGATGAGGGAAGGTGTCCACATCTCGTCCGCACTCGTCTCAATTCCTTATTTCCCAATCAGAGTTGCGTTTTCGGAAGAAAGAATGTGTCTGTGCCTTTGTCCGCATGCGTCCAAAAAGTCCCATAATTTGGACAGATTCAAACTCTCCTCGTCCACCATAATCCGCAAGTCATCCTGCCTCGTCCAAAAACTCGCGTTGCAGGCGCAGGGGGACTTCGAACGTGAAGCCTCATCCTGCTTCATCCCAAAGCATTGGGGATGACTTGGTATGCATTTCGAACGCAACGCCAAGTCCATGTGTCATCCGCGTGCATCCGACACACTTTTTCATCGAAGCTTTATACTTTAACCACTCCATAATATTTTTCCCATTTTTACACGGTATTAATCAACACGTACCGCCCTGAAACATACTAAATTAATTATTCCATAAATTAATCACATCATGTACACGTGGAAATATTATTGGGGTATTACATAAAGTATAAAAATCTCTACCTCGATGGTGGCCACGACACGCTTACCAACAAACTAGTTCCACGAGCTGTTGTAAGCAAAAGTCAAATCACTGACATCTCCAGAACCTATAACAAGGTCGATGTTAACATTCCGTCAAACATACAAGGGATTACATACAAGTCTTAAACAATACTTGAATTCAGGACGGTTCAAACAACATTTATATTATATTCTTAACATTTTTACATGTCAAAATACTGATTCCACATACAACACGACAAAATAAAATACATACTCAAGATATCATTCATACAACCATCTCTACTCCTTAAATAGAACCGGACAATCTTTTGCAAAATGACCACTCTCATTACATTTAAAACATTGTTGCGAGCCGGCAAGACATTTTCCAAAATGATTCCTTTTGCACCTTTGACACATAGGGCCTGACAGAGCATGATGGGTTCCTGACTTATTTCTTACACCCGGAGAGGCAATGACTATCTCTGTCATCGGTTGCTTGTCACTCCGCTGTAGCACTTTGTTGTCCAATGGTTGTTTAATTGTTTGATTCATACGCAAACCAACCGGAGGTTGCTGGTTCTGGTCATTCTCCCAAATCGTATCATTTGTATCTTGTTGTCTTGCCACAATTAACTCTATGTCCTCGGCATCGAGTGCTCTAGCAACAATCTGCCCGTAGGGAATACCCTGTATACCAGCAAGTATAACTCCTCTTAAAATCTCCACTTTTAGCCCTTTGACAAAATGTTGAACCTTATATCTATTATCAGCCACCAGATGCGAAGCAAATCTCGACAATGATTCGAATTTCCGTATATACTCAAATACAGTTCCTGTTTGACGTAATTCCATAAACTCTATAAACTTCTGATTCTGGACGGTAAAGCTGAAGTATTTTTCATTGAACAATTCCTTGAAATCTTTCCAGGTAAGTGCCTGCACATCCAAGGTCGGCTGTATTGCTTCCCACCAATACTGTGCATCGTGAGTTAGTAAGTACACAGCACATTTCACTTTTTCAGTTTCCCGAATGTCGGTATAGGCAAACATCTTCTCAATTGAATGAATCCACGTCTCAGCTACAGTAATATCTGAAATATTGCCTTCAAAAGTTGGGGGTCTAAGTTGCAGAAACTTTTCCCAATAAGCTTCCACAGGGCCCATAACAACGTGATTGTTCTCTCTCTCCATAAACCGCTCCATTACATCCGCAATGCAATTAAGGCTCTCATCTCTTCCATTCCACGCACCGACATCCTCTCGCTCTGCCTGAATATTTTCATTTCCCTGACCACCAGGTACATTCCTACTCCCACGGTTGTCATTAGCACGTCCCCTTCTTCCTCGTCCTCTTCCCATAATATCCTCTGACCGCACGAGAAAACACTTAGAAAATAAAATGAATAATTCTACTAACATACTTACAGTTGATGGATAATTTCCACGTCGGAGCTTGTGCTGGCAGACAATATACAGAACCGATTTTAAAACCCGGGACGCTCTGATACCAACTGTAACGACTCGGTTTTATTAACTTTGAAAATCTTGTAAATTTAAAACTTTTTCTTTTATAAAATCAGAGTGAAATTCTTCTTATAAAAACCGATCGTTAAAACTCTTCACTTAAAACATTTATCAGTTTTAGCAGAAGTAATAAAATCATTTTATGAAAACGCAGCGGAATTAAAGTAAAACATTAAAGAGTATTAAATAATTTACAAATTCTTTTACAAATAAATTCCTTTTAATTTTTTAGCCCAGCCAGCCACAAGTTTTACTCGTGCAAATCCTTCATCAACTGTCATTGACCTGTACACCTGTGCGTACACCTACATCACAAGACTTAACTAATGAGCCTAATGCTCAGTAAGTGATATAGAATAAAAGTATGATGCACATGTCATGCTACTTTAAAATCTCTTTTCATTTTCTATTTCTATTTCCTTTCTTTCTTTTATTTTCTTTTACCGTTTTCTTGATCTTGACTTTGTTTTATCTTGACTTTACTTTACTGTTTATTTCTTTACTTGATCGTTACTATACTTTATCTTGAAAGGCGTTGGAGATGTCTAAACTTGACGAGGCGAACCTCACATCCCCAAACGACTCCTTTTTTATCTTGAAACTTTACTTCATTTTGTCTTTACTTTATCATTATCTTTACTTTATTGTTTTGGCAATGATATTCAACTCAAGACTCAACCAATGGGGGACGAATCCGCCCAAAGCCTCTATCCATGGGGACCAAGTCCACCAAGCCTCTATTTATGAGTCTGAGTTTAATATCAAAGCTTTAATCATTTAACATTGGAATGTAAACTCAACCAATGGGGGACGAATCCACCCAAAGCCTCTAACCATGAGGACAATGTCCACCAAGCCTCTATTTATGAGTTACAAGCCAAAGCCTTAATTGGTTGCCATTAGAAACATAATCCAACAATTGGGGGATTAATCCACCCAAAGCCTCTATCCATGGGGACAATGTCCACCAAGCCTCTGTTTATGGGTTCCGTGCCAAAGCTTTTATCTTTTTCTCTACTTTACTTCATTATTTAACCATGAAGAACACAATCTGCCCAAGCCTTTACGTTTATTTCTTTACTATTCGTAACCATCTCATTTCTTCTTTGTTTCCTTTTCTAACATTTCGTAAACGTTTCGTTTCTTCTTTGTTTCATTTCTTTCTAAAACCATGCCTGAAAGCCATTTTCGTATATTTTGGAAAACTATGATGTGTGATGCTTGTGAATGCATACATTCTCTACTAGGGAATTTAATAACGCAACCAACATACAATTCATGCTTATCAAATTGTAAACAATGAAACGTGCTATTTAAAACTGTAAACATCAAAACATGCTATTAAATACTGTAAGTAACGAAACATACATCTCCTATTTCTTGCGATGTAGGGCCCTAAGGACCAAAGCATATGCGTATCACTTACCTGCAGTCCGTGGCGCGTTTGACACTCTATTCTTTTCTCGTTAATAACTAAACCATTAAATTCACGTATTATTAACCGTACTTATATGATTCACGCTTTCACAATCTGTGCCTGGAAAATGGAATAACAAACCTCATAATGTTGCTCATTCCATCAATGTGTTATGTTAAATTATCTTTACAAAACTGACGAAGAATATTGTAGCATAAAACCATACTTTCCATAGCCAATAATGACCAATATGCACAATATATGCATAATACCTCAAGCAACTAAACCAATCTCAACGTATTCATGATTTCGATAACAACCAACGAAGAGCATTCCATACAAAAATAGTTAAATCTTTACATCCTCAACAACTATCAAAGAGCTAATAAATAATCTCACTTAATAGCTCAGCTTCCATTCATTAACAACCTATTTTAATATGTGAACAACCAATCCCGAAACATAAACAGATTCAGGCTAACAACTATTTTCCTAAAATTCTAATCCTAGAGGCAGTGAATGATTTAACAACATATACAGATACCTAATTTGCCATACAACAATGAATTAGTCACAATTAAATTCATAGATTTTCTAATCTTCAAGTCACAAGTAACATTTCAACATGAGAGTGCTTAAAGAGAAGATCAATAACTTCTGTTTATAAGTAAAATTCCCCAACTTGAGGCAGTACACGTCTTTCCATTTATTTAGTCCCAATACACAAAATAAATAGCAACCAGACATAATCAATTTCTAGCTCATTTGCATAGTCCATAAAACATCCAGAGTTCAACACAGTATCATCCTTAAATGAAGACAACAGAACTTCAAATCCAAAACAGAGTCTCAACACAATAGAATACCTAATATTCTTATCCATTTCAATTGGTCATCACAGAAGGTATACCAAGGAACAGAGGAGGATTACCTGTAGAGCACACAACCTATTTCCTTCACAGTAGAAATCCAGAGCAACACCAACCAGAAGCACAAACAGGAGCTCACTTCCACCGACTGCTCTCGGCCCTTTCACAGAGAGCACACCCGACGACCATCACTGTCCAATTTCATTCTCTTCACTCTAGTTTCTAATCTGTCATGATTTATAGACAGAAGACGACTAGTGACGACCACGCTGATGGAAGAATCACCCGATTCGAAGAAGGAGGCTCCAATAGCTAAACTCAACTAACTTTTTTATTTAATTATCCTTCTTACATTGTAATTCCAATTAACCCCACTAACTTAACTCTAATCATTATCCAATAATTTTCTTAAATTATAATCTAACGATTACGTCCTTGGTAATACTCTGATAATTACCCAATCAATAAGATTACCCTCAATTACTCTCCAATTATTCTTATTAAATCCCGTTATGAAAAGTCAGGGTATTATAGATTGCAGTCAGTAGTTCGCACTCCCAGTCTTGCTCGCATAGTCACACTTAATTTTAGGGTTAGTAAAGACGGGTGTTGCCGTAGTGGCTAGAAAATGAAAACTCAAAACTAGGTAATTTAATTATAATTTGGAGGAAAACTAAATAACGAAGCAAATAGGGACGTCCGTTGTAAGTTGAGCCACTAGGCACTGAGGGATTGTTGGACCGTATTCACACCTATAAAGAAAGGAAAGAGGGAGGGGAGGGGAGGGGGGGATGAATTAGGTGAGTTAAAATTTTTCGTGCGATATTATTAATTCTATCCCTAAGTGATTTATTACAAATATAAAAGCAAAAAATAACAAATATAAGAGTTAAGTGATAGAGAGATGCAAAAACTTTGTTCACATAGTTCAACAAATTCGCCTACATCTGCTCTTCAAGTTTCTCAATTGGAGACCCATAATCACCTAATCTCCCTAGTTAGTGATAATTGGTTCATGGATGCCAATTGAACATGTACAAAGATTATTCCCAGGGTGTCACCCCTGATTGATCTTCACGAGCATCAATCTAGCTTTCAATGACTATTTCGAGATGTCACATTTTGTTTTTCGTTTAAGTACAATAAAATTTAAAACTAAAGTACCTAACTCTCACAAATATAAAATTTCAAGTTTGAGAGAGAGAGAGAGTTAAGCTAAACACTCAAAGATAGAGAGAAATATGAGTAGAAAATTCGATAGCGTTTCAATACAAATCTCTCTTGGTTAGATTTCAATTCGGAGTGCCTCTATTTATAAAATCTTCCCGACCAGTTGACCATCCTCTGTTCAGTCAACCGCCTCCCGACTGTTGGAAAGTTATCGTTACTTGTATAGTCGGATCGATGGACAACTTCTTCTTCGGTCGAACGCTTTCCAGCCCTTTTAAAATCACAAGCTCACTATCTAATTTTTGATCGACCAGTTCTTTAGTGCCGGTAGACTGCTTTTCTGTTCTGGCTCTTCTGCAGCCTACCTAGTCAACCACCCTCTTGGCATTAGTCGACCTTTTCTCCGTGTTTTGCACATCTTGAAGTGTTTAAGTCTTAAAACTTAAGCATTAGCTATATGGACTTACACAAACATGTTAAAACATATAAATACCCTTGTTAAGAAGTATTTCCAATGAAGAATAATTATAATCTAAATGATAATAATAATTATATCCAAAATGATAAATAACTTATAATCAAATTAAAACATTCATCATCAAAACAATTGAACCTAATATCTATAGGCTAACAGGGACGCCTATTGTAAGCTGAGGAACGTCCGTTGTAAGCTAAGGAATGTCCATTGGGTTGAGACACGTCTGTTGTAAGCTAAGGGACGTTCTTTGACGGTTGTTGACGTCCTCGCTCCCTCTACTTAATACTCACAACGGACGTCCCCGGTCTCTCATCCTAATAGGTTAATACGACATCGTCATTTTAAAACAATGGACATCCTACTCAACAACGGACATCTCTCATCTTCGACCTTTTTAAACAACAAATGTCTCACTACACAATGGACGTCCCTCATTCTAATACGATGTCGTCTCACAAAAGATAGTTGAGTGTTTATTGTAACTTCGGTTTGGTTCAGTTTTTGTAATACCCCGATCCTAATTTTTCCGAGTACGCTATGTATCAAACTTTTGGTAATAATATATATATCACGTGGCGTACTATTATGTGTTGAATTATGATGTATATTCATGGGGGAAAATATGACGGGATAAAATTCTAGTTGAAAATGTGAAGAAAAAGGGAATTGTGGTCTGTTCGGACACCTACGGACAACATTGCGGACGTGAAGTGTCGTCTGCAACACACCTGGAATGTCACCCTGGCTTGGGATGACTTTGGGGATGAGACAACGCGTCTGAACTTCCATGTAACGTGGACTTTCGGATGACCTTGTGGACGATGCAGACGAGGATGACAGCATCCACATTGAATTTGTCCAAGTCTTGACACTTTTGGATGACCTTGCGGACGATGCGGACGAGGATGATGGCATCTACATCGAATCTATCCAAGTCTGGACACTTTCGGACAACAATGCAGATGAGGCGGATGTAGGAAACGTCGTCCAATTTGAATCTGTCTAATTTATGGACAGATTTGGATGACACATGCGGATGCCAAATGGCATCCGAACGTCGATTTCGGACGGTACAGACCAGTTGGGGATGGCATTTCTCGTCCGAAGCCAGAATCTGGCCTGTGAGATTTAGCCTTGTGGAAAAGACCATGAGTCCGCACTCGTCCGAAAGATCGCAAACAGCGAAATTTTAGGGATTTAAAAATGACAGCTTGTCGTGTAGTCCATTAAGACTCGATCTCGAATGAAGAAAAACACCCCAGACAGCGAGATCGTCTCCTCCAGCTACGGGTAGTCCAGCCATCATTCTTCCCCTCCTCTCCTAGGTGATGATTGCCTGGTAAGACTCCCTTTATCTTCAGCTCATTCATCCAGTGGAGTTCAGCTCCCTGTATTCTTCTCCTCTCCTTTCCTTCGTTCAACTTCTTCTTCTTTTCATTTGCTGTGTGTGGTGTGGTGAGCGGTGGAGTATTTAGTTGTCCCTGTTAGTTGCTTCAACATTGATAAGGGAATAGGTAGTCGTTGGCTTGAGGAAGCCCTACCCACAAGTATATTGTGTGATAGTTGTGTTGGTTTAGTTGTTCTGTTGTATTCAATCTCTTTGTTGTGTGTTGTTATTGTTGTGTATCGTCGTAGCTTCCATTATTCTCTTCTAGTAAATGTCATGCTTCTAGTTTCTGTACTTACATTTCTACACTTGTTTAATGACAGAATTGGATTATGATATAAAGAAATTGTGAGGCATGAACTGAGGAATACTGAGTAAGAATAAACTAAACTACAATGTTAGCATGTTTTCTGTGTTATAAACATTTTTCCTTGCTGTTATGTCATGCACGTTGGTTGTATTTTATTGGGATGATCTGTTTTATCTCCATTGTCACTTGTTGTAATTCATTAGCTATAGTTTACTTGCGGTAATTAGCATATTGGGTTGTTGCTAGAGCACACATAAATGGTAACTCAAGAGCATAAATATTCTCTGCCATGTGGTGTTGCTGTAAAATAACAAACGTAATCTGTTGCTTTAAATCTGTTGTTGTTGTCTTTCCACTGTTATATTATTGTTGTAGCTATTTTCCAAATGTTAGGATTGAAATGCAAGCCTCTATGTACGAATGAATTAAGGAAGTTATAAAGAAGTTATGTTGAACGCCAAGGAGAAATGAGATAAATCCAATGTCAGATTTTGCAGAAGTTTAATTTCTACCCTTCTTTTATATAGCTCTTGTAAAACTTGTTGTGTTAGTTAATTACTTAAACTTGACAGCATGTGTTAATTAACTACGTAAACTTGATGGCATGTTTAATTAACTTACTTAACTTGATAGCATGTAACTCCTTCACTTTAATTTACTACTGTTGGATATGTCCTTAATGCATGATAAACCGTTGTTAATATTAGGAATGTTGTAAACCAACAAATGATAAATCATAATAGGAATATGTTTGCTATAAATCGTGGCTGCTGCTGTCGTATTATCGCTATCATTATTGTTAGCTTGTACACGTTATTAGGTTGCTTTTATGGTTCTCTTACAAAGCATGCTGTAAATTAATGAACAATTAAGCAGAAAATGAATATCTTTGCTGTTAATTATTATTTGTTCTAGCATGAAAAATTTTAAGAATGTTAATCACTTGTTATTAAACTTGTTAAGTTTTCGTATATATATCCTTAAACATGTTTGATATCATTAAACACGTTCGTTGCCTAGTTGTTAAATTGTCAAGCACGTTAAATCATATATCTATCTTGTCAAGTACGCTAATTGTCGATTCAAATTTCCTTTCGAGCATGATATCATAATTGTGTGAAATCTACCATTTACTTATTATGTGATATTCTCTTTAAATTTTCGTTGTGTACTTTCCATGAGTGTTTTATTTAAGTGTCTTCATGCATAATGCTAATAGAAACATATAGGGAGTGCCGCCTTGGGACGGTACTCACATGCATTGGTAAGGGAAAATAATAAGAAATAAGAAGAAGAAGTAGAAAAGTAGAAAAGAGAATTGAGAGTGGATGGGTAGCAAGTATAGTCTGTAAACTAGGCATAGCCCCTCCCTCATAGGGTACGAGAGTTCTAGTTTACTTAGAAGAAAAAGAGAAAGGCTAGATCTGATCACTACGTCAATGCACGAGAAAAACCTTCCAATTCCAGGTAGATATACGAGTAAGAAGAGACGAACGAACAAATGTAATAAAGGATTGGTGTGGGTGGCCCCCATTCCATAACAGATTAAAAGAGAGGCATAGCATAAGCATAAACCCACATTTCCTTTACTGGGCCATTGGCTCACGTCCTTACTTGTGGTGTAGGTAATGAAATGGTAATACTAGGAACAGAGGAGGAGGCCCTCCCCGTGGAGCCTGCGGATTATCCGGTGGAGACTAGGTCGGAGTAGACTGATGGCTTAAAGAAAAAAGAAGAACATTTTGTAAGGGTTAAACCGTAAACATGTTTTGTAAAGATATTAACTATGGCTTTAACTTGTATATTTTGAACTTGTGACCGAATTAACCCTAAACTCTAAGAATGTTGATTTAGATTTTCGTCTCAAATTATGTTTTAATTAAATGGTTTTCAAATTCGTTTCCGCTAGACTTTCCAAAATGAATCAAGAATTTAATCTCTTATGATTTAAACGAGTTCGAGAAAACGTAGTGACGATTGAAATTTAAAAAGAGACACTCTGATCGAAAGCGGTTTAAATAAAGGTTTTAACGAGAGTAAAATTTTAAATTTTTAACTTGCTTTTCCTTAACATAAAAAGAAAAGATAAAAATTTGGGTCATCACAGTTTTAGTCGGCTTTCCTTCATTAGAACCGATAATTGAACAGAAAATTTTGGTTATTTTTTGTTCGATTCCAAATTCAAATTTTTTATGTTGGAAACTGAATTGAACCGACCCTAAGTAGTTGGTTCGGTTGGGTTTCTCCATTTGAACATAATAGATTTCCACCTCTACTTTTCGCTACGAAAAATATTATTTCCACAACGAATATTTGCCTTTCGCTGCAAAAAAATAAGTCACTGACTACAACTATTTTATGTACAGGTTCGCTATGAAAAAAAATTACCTCAAAATGAATATTTTTCCATCTACAATATTTGCACAGTGTAGGGCACTATTTCATCGTCGAAGTGCAGATATTTAATTTCAAAAAGACACGTGGGCGCGTAAGCACTAGTGTTCGCAGAAGTGTTGATACCTGCCATTTAATAGATCCTCTAATGATGAAGGTATTTGTTGTTAACGTCTCAAATTTTGAAGTATTAAATAACAAAAATAAAAATTCAAGGTGTATGTTAAAAATACATCTATACTTCAGGGTTAATATTGACAATTATCCTAAAAAATAATAAGAGAATTATTTGATAAATTAATTTATTAAAAATAAATTATAATATTCAATTAATAAATTGTAAAAAAATAAATTACATCTAAGCTTATATGTTATTTAGTGTTAAATTGTAATTTTTATTCGAAAGGCACGTATATTATTAAGTCAAGGAGACACTAGCACAATAAGCACGTTATAATACGCGACACGCGCAATTTTTATTTGTTTTTTAATTTTATCCGTCTATTAACTAGTGAAAATACGAAATTGGCCTCGATCCAACTTAGAAAGATTCAGTATCTTTCATCGCCATCCCAATTATTCTTCTCCTTCGGACCACTAGGTCCTTCTTCTCCATAGAGCTCAGTCGGAAACAAGTCCACAATATTCTCCACTGAAAGCCTAACGAACAGAGGAAGGATATCGATCAGCCGATCGAGTTCGGCTCGCGAATCGTATTTGATCGTCGGCCCCCACTCTCTCATGTACTGCAACCAGCAAGGTTCTTTGATCTCCTCTTCGCCGATATACTCCGCCGCCACTATTCGATACTTTCTGCTCGAATCCACTGAAAATTTGCTTCGGGCTGCATCATTTCTCACCCCGATTCCAAGCTTAGATGAGCCCTGGAGATACGTTCCTGGATGGGGATAGCTACTGTGTCCGTTTTTGGATGAATATACGATCGCTTTGTTTCCTTCAATGAACTCCAAATCTGAAGAATCAACCCATTCGCCGCCGCTATGCTGCGAGAAGTATGTTTGATGAAGTTCTCCAGTAAAATTGCTGATTCGGAGCGTGAAATGCTCCCAATCTCCGACGTGTTGCCCTATTTTGCTCATCTCGACGCTTAGTAAGCCGACTTTAATGGTGGCTGGTCCGTTGAAGGGGCAAAATATCCACATCGCAATATCGGTAAATGTTCCTCCTAGGGCTGGTTTTACATGAACATAGAGTTCTGCGCTCTCAATATCACCATTCTTCAGCTCAGCATTATAATTGTCTGGCAAATCTATCCAATATTTTCCGTCATTCTGACCTCCACTAGGCAAGTTGGAGCCCCTATAATTTATCGGTTCACGTTTCTCACTTCCCTCTCTGCACAAAACAGCACCGTTTTTAAAAAACCACTGCACTGACGAAGGAAAATAAATTTCATCTGGGTGGAAGAAAACAGTAGGTCCATAATGCTGAATGAGTGCGTGAATTTGGTCTAGATCCGGCATTGCATTCAAAGTGGAATCTTGATTCTTCAGACAAGCAATAGTCAGAGCTTCCTCTGAGTTGAAATTGGTGCTGCAAAAGAATGATCCAACAGAAACACCAGAAGAGGACATTCCCCTATGACTTGGTCTCACATTCCAAACCTGCAACTCACTCTTGGAAGATTTCGCGTTCATGGAAAGAACATAATCGTATGCTTGGCATGAATCTGTCAGATCCTCTCTTACGCATCTTATATCGTTAAGTTGAGGCTCCTCCGGCTTGTCAGTCACTATAAAACCCATGACTTTGTATCCCTCCGATGGTATTGGCATCCAAACGTAGCAACAACCATAGCCATCTGAATCTGAGCTCCAGATTAATGAGTAACTATGAGGTTGCATCAAAGCTGGAAGTTTCACATTATTAGTACACACATCACGAGCAACTAGCAGGTGCCCTTTCAATGGCTGCTCATTTCGCTGGCAGTAGTGGCCGAGGCAGAAATACCCATCAGGGATTGCCGGAGGTCTGTAGAATGTGGCACCTTTTCTTTTCTTCTGCAACAGGCTACTGCGCCAAATCCTCTCAAACTTTGTTATTTGGACAACTTCTATTTCTCCCAGGTTTATCTTCTGGGTAGCAAATCCTTGTCCTGCGGATCGCATCACTCTTCATATAAGGTAGATATAAACTGTGATTCTTTCGTCAAATTTACAATGCAAATATTGAACAAAAGCATAAACTTTCCAGTAGATCGAAAATTTGAAAAACAAAACTGGATGAATAGTCGGATATCCAATTTTTAGATCATTGATTGGCAGCAGTGCAAAGCACACATGATCTAATGGGATCAAAATTAGACATTGAACAGACTAATAACTTTCCAGACTCCAGTGGATCGAATTTTGAGATACTCAAGTATTTAGATCAGTAATTGAGTGAAGTTAGCAAATATTTCTAACTCCTTGTCAATAATTCAATCTGACAATGAATAAATGACTCAAACTGTTAGTTTTCGTAACATATAAATTTAAGAAGTTCGTGGAGTTGGAGCACAACTTTCTACTACTCTTACAGAGCAGCAGGTGAGTAGTTGTTAATATTGAAATTCTAAGGTAGGAAATGGATACTAAAACAAAGTATTATGACCAAATAAAATGTTGCAGAGAGAAGGTAAAAAGGTGGGAGAGAGAGAGCATCTATGGAGGATATCCATTTTTCCCCATAGCATAACATACGGCCTCACCGACAGCCCCACAAAAAAGAGATAATATATGTACTCATTTGCTACCCAATTTATAAATTCAAAGAAGAAAATGATGCTAAGATAATAGGATTTGAATTTGTATAATCAAGTTTAATTATTTATAACTTGGGGCATGATCACAATTTATTCTCTGAAAATTTAAATTACTAATTATATAAATTACTATTATCGACTGTTCGACCCAAGTCAACTTATTTCAGTATTTTCAGAATTATATTTAAATACAACTAATTGACATGATTAGCCAAGAAATTTATAATTGGGTTCTTTTCATATATGCTGGAGAATTAAAAAAAATGAAAGAAAAAAGAAGAAAAAATTCATTAAAAAATTGAGAAGAAGAGGAGGAGGAGACGGAGGAGGAAGGGGAGAGCAACACCTTGAGGCCAGCGTGGGAGGGGAGAAGGCAGTGAAAAAGGCTTCTCTTCCTCTGAAAAATAAGACTGATCAGACTCATCCTCGCCCTCCCAGCACAAACACTCGCTCACAAACATCTTCACCTTAAACAATTTCTCTCCCGCAATCAACAAACTACTCAAAAATCACTTCAAATTGCAATCAAATTTCAACCGACTTGATGGATTGAAAAAGATGCTTGGGATTGTTTTCTTGATCAGACGGATACTTTAGAGAGAGAGAGAGAGCTTTGAGTTGAAGACTCCAGGGGAATGGAAAAGTTTTGAGTAGAAATTGAGGAAGATATGAAAGGGTTTGGCGCTGTTGGTTATTATTGGTCCATCCTTGGCTAACTTCTATAAACCAATTATAATATAATATAATAAACACTAATACAATTAGCGTATCGCAAAATTAACAAAAAAATCACTGAACTATAGAATTAATAATAAGTTAACCATTAAATCATTTTTATTAATAAATAAAACACTCAATTATGATAAATAAACAACACAAATATCGTCGTTAATCTGGTAAAAGAAACATTAAAAACAATAAGACTTTTTAATATGAAATATTTTCAGTTAATCTATTCAAAATCAATTTTTTGTATCAAAATAGAAGATTTTTAGTTAACTGTTTTGTTGAAAAATCAATGTACTCCAAACTAAATATGTTTCCGATTCACTAAGGAAACTCGTTGGAAAACAAATTTAAAAAACGTTAAACTGTTCGAAACCGATTTTAATATCAAAATGGAAGATTTCTAATTAACTATTGGTTAAAAAAATCAATGTACTCCAAGCTAAACATGTTTCTGATTCACTAAGAAAACTTTCTTGAAAACAGATTTTAAAAACGTTAAGCTGTTCGAAATAGATTTTTGTATCAAAATAAAAGATTTCTAGATAATTGTTTATTAAAAAAATTAATATACTCTAATCTAAACATGTTTTTGATTCACTAAGAAAACTCGCCGAAAAACAGATTTTAGAAATGTGAAGTTGTTCGAAATTGATTTTGACATCAAAATAGAAGATTTCCAGTTAACTGTTTGTTGAAAAATCAATGTACTTTAACCTAGACATGTTTATGATCCATTGAGGAAATTCGCCGAAAAATTCGTTATTTATTATAGAAGAACGACAAAAAATTCAACAAATAGAGTGTAAATAGTATTTTCTACTATGAAAAGTCATCTTTCTGTTGCGGAAAGTCATCTTTCCTAAGTTCTATGCCAATTATTCACTTTTTGTAGCAGAAAGTAATCTTTCATGAATTTTATTTTAATGACTCACTTTTCGCAGCAAAAAGATAATGTTCCGCAGCGGAAAGAAAATATTTTTTAAGAAAAATGTGACAACGATGTTTTCTCGATTCATTTATCATAATTGAGTATTTATTTATTAAAAAAATTATTTAGTAGTTAACTTATCATTGATTCTATAATTTAGTGGTTTTTTTGTTAATTTCCCTAATGTATTCTTTGCCTTTTAATTTTATATATTGTAATCTTATTTGTAAATCAAATAGTTAAAAATATAGATTATAAATAATTAAAATAATAAAATAAATATCACGAAAAAAAACAACCCCTCAATGTATAAAATGAGAGCGTGGATATATCAAGTGATAATAAATATTGCTTTTAAAGTGATGAGGCATAATGTAGTTAAAAACAATTTCAAAAATTATAAATAAACAATTGTCTAATTCATCTAAGCATTGTAAATCGACTGGTTAACGTTGATTTAGTCAAATGAATTAACAAATACTCCAGAAAAATATTAAAATTAATGAAAGATATTATAAATTATGTAATAATATCTTTACCTTTTTAATTCTACACTATAATATTATATATTAATATAATATTTATATTTCACTTATTAATTAATATAATAATTAAAATAAATTAAAAATAACTAAAATAAGATATTAATTATATCAATTATAATATAAAATTAAAAGATAAACATAATTTTCTTACAAAATTTATTCAAAACGTGGGTTAACAACCACCACTCCCGTCATTTATGGAGATTTATTTAAATAAAAAATATTTATAGAAAAAGTGATCATTAATTTTGATGGGGTTGAAAAAAAAACTAATAGTTATAATAAACAAGCAAGGCTGTTCATATTTTATTATATTTTATTCGAATTAATATTTGATTTATTTTTCATATCTCTTAATATGTTGTTTGATATAATTAATTTTTTTATTGTAAATATTTATAATTAATTTTACATATTACATCAATAAAATTAAAACATAAATTTAAATGATAAATCTAAAGTGACTCATTTTTTTTTAGGAAAAATGACAAATCAACTATTATCCTTCACAATCAATGACAAGCAACCACTATTTTTTTTTTTTGCTAATAAATTAACCACTGAACTATGAAAAAATGATGCCACCAGCATCGTTATCACGTTTGCTGTTAAACGTGATGATGTCGAGCCGTGGCGGTTGATACACAAACCATCACGGCTACATAGTTTTTAAAAAATAACCCTACAATTATCATGAACAGCCGCGATTCATCTAGTAACTGCAGCGATGTGCCAATACACCGCGACGGCTTCATACCAAACAGTGGCGGTGTATTGACACACCGCTGTTGCGTCATCCTAAACCGCAGCGGTTTATCATGTCTCGGTCTTTGATCATTTGTCGTTCTACATAAGACTCGATCGTGGGCTCTGACATTTTCATCGCAAACAACGATAACCTTGGCGAACAACGATAATCTCAAACCTTCATTCCACATTGTGCAATTGATACCAATGTATTTAAGAGCAAAGAAAATGACGCTCAAGCGAAAGGGTGGTCCGTCGCAAACTCACTCGCATCTAGAGGCAGAAACAACGGAGTCTGCCCGTCTAGCCACAGTGTAAGAAAGAGCACTCGCGGCGCAAGGAGCAATTGCCGCGGTGCAAGGAGCAACCGCCGCGGTGCAAGGAGTCCAAACCACCGCGGTGCAAGCTGGCCAAACCGCCACGGTGCAACATGGAGAAACAGCGACGAGTGTAGAAACCGTGGCACAATCTCAACCTCAACTGCAGCCTCAACAACGGCCAGTCGAAGGGTCAGTGGTTCGGTTCCAACCCGTTACAGCGGGTTTCTACTCACCACTATTCAGGATAGCCTACGCAAAAGAACGGTACGAAGATGATATAAAACATCATTTGATTATTTTTTCTAAAAGAGTAGAGTTGGAGTCCTTGGCTGAAATGGGAATTCAACAATTGTTTGAGGGTGCTGGATTAGCCGGTTTGTGCCGGATGGGGGTAGTTACTGCAAGAGGATTGTCAGACTCTTATACGCAAATTTGGAACTGTCCACTCAGCCGTTAGAGGTCCAAATGTATATGTTTGGACGAGAGTTGAGGTTGACTCCCAAATTTAATTTGGCGCTGCTCCAAATTAAAAAAGTGAAGGACCGAGCAAAAGAGAGGCATCCGCAAGCAGAAGAGAGACATCTGAGATGTTGGCAGTATTTCAGAGAATGGAGTAGCGAGCAACCCCTACAGCAGCCTCTCCAGTGTCCTCTAAATCAACAGAAGCCACTGACCACTTGTAAGTTATTTACTTTGTACGCAAAGTCCAGACTTTACCTTATTTGTGTTTGACGTAATAACATGTCGTTCATTTGCAGCACCATTGCCCTAAGAGGTCAACCTGCTCCTCCTGTCGTGTAGGAGACAAGTGCATCACTACCTCAGGCCCTTAAATCTGTGCGCGTGGTACGTGTTTGATTTGGTTATATACGTATGTCTACACTTATTCATGCCTTAATAGTCTGACGGCCTTTTGCCATGTTTTTTGCAAGCACGTGAACTGATGGATGTCTTCAAGAAGTATGTTTTGGGAAATACTCGAAAGAACTTGGAGACGTTCGTAATTCTTGGGGGAAAGCTAATTGAGGATGCATACACCATCGCTGATATCATCTTTCCGGAGCAAGTAGGGACGTCAAACACGGTGAGAAGCCTTCTTTGTATCTTAGTTTATAAGCTTTTATCTTAGTACTCATCTGAACTTATATGCACTGCTATGCGGTGAACGACAAAGATGCCTTCACATTTCAACAGTAAAAATCGCTACTCACATTAGGGTGGATTCATGTAAATAACCATCTCACTTCTCTGGGTTGTCATTCATGTTCCATGGTTTCTAATGTATTGTTTACATTTCAGACACACCCAAAGCAGACATGTTTTATGTCGTCCATTGACCTGCACACTCAATTTGTTTACCAGTAATTGATGCCTGAAGCAATCTCCATCATTGTAGCCCCCACTGACAAAGAGTGGTATGTATTGTCCCTTGTATAGATTCATATTGCTTTCCACTTATTTACTAGCATTTGTTCCCTTTGCATTGGAGGCTATACGATATCTTTCGGTGTACGAGTGAGGGGATGAGGGTGATCCGAATTTGCACTAATAAGGAACAATTCCACGAGCACGACGATCAACCCGTGGAGGGTCCGTTGTTCGCCAATGCGTTCAACATATACTTGGACACACAATTGTCTTTTGAAATTATGGATTTACGACCAAAACTAAGTAGGAAGAAGTCGGCTTAGGAATATCTGTTTACGTTGACTTTGTTATAATATCTGTTTACGTTTACATTTGGATAGAAAAATATTTGTTTGGATAGAAAAAAAGAATTCATTGACGTTGTAATACCCCGACATTTTAAATCAGAATTTATTAAGAATAATTGAAAATTAATTAGGGGGTATTTGGGTTTATCGGATATTTATCGAGGTATTACCAAGAACGTAACCGTTCGGTTATAATCTTAGAGAATTTATTGGAGGTTTAATTGATGGAAATCAATTAACGATATTTGGAATAAGTCGGGAGTTAGAACTTGGATTGGTTAATATGTGGTACAAAGATTTAACACTTAAACATATAAATTTAATATTAATTAAAGAATTAAAGGAAATTGGGGATTTATTGTTAAATAACTGAACCGGTTCAGCTTTGCCCTCATTTCGTCAAATGGCCTTCGACCAGACGAAATGAGAGGGAGGGATGAGATTTATGGGATAAATAAGATTAATTGAGATTAATAATATAGGGGGATTTAATTAATTTGGATTAAAAAGGATTAAAAGAGGTGATGGGAATTATGAACCAGTTCAACAGAAGCAGTTCACGACCATTTATTGGATGTTCACGCCATTAAACTGGTTCGCTGGGCGAACCAGTTAAGTGGAGAAATAGAATGGCCAAAGGCCATTCTGCAAAGGAAACCCGAACGAGAGGGAGACGAGAGACGAGCGAGTGCTCGGGCGCGACGAAGAGGAGCAACGGACAGCGAAGCTCGGGCTCGGCTTGGGCGGCTCCTGACGACGGCGAATGTGCGAGCAATGGAGGCGACGGTGTCCTAGCGAATGGCGAGCAGCTAGGGCTTGCGAGTTTGAACGGCGAAGTGCCTGGTCGTGTGACGGAGGCTCGGCGACTGCCGATTGGCGACAATGAAGGCGCGACGGCGATGGAATGGCGTCGGGTTGATGGTGGGAGGTGAATCCAGCCTCTGGTCGATGGTCGGAGCCTCAGGTCGTGGGGGTGCTCTAGTGGTTCGTGCTGGACCGGCCGAAGGCCAGGGTCCAGCTAGTGGTTCCCCAAGCCCGAGTCGGTCTTCTTCTTCTAGTCCCCGCTTTGCTGGAGACCGACAGTGTGTCGTGCATGCGGGTACACTTTGAAAAAGCTGGAGAGAATTGTCGGCATGCGTAGTGCAACGCTCTGCTCGTGTTGGTTTGTTGGAGAATAAAGACCGTGAAAGAAGAATGTTGAAGTCTGAAGCTGAAGTTGGAGAAAAGTGTTGAGAAATATCATAGGAGGGGAGAAGAGGAAGAGAGAGAGAAGCATGTTTGCTGGATGGAAGCGAATGGCTTAAAGCTTCTGGTGAGTCTTCTTCTTCGGCTGTTTTGGTATTTGGTGTTTGTTTTTTAATGAAGTTTGACAATGTTGTTGGGTTCTACATCTTGGGTTTTATTTGAACGATAACTGGATATTTTCTGTTGTCTGTTGGTTGTGGAAATATAAGTGCTATTGTTGGATAATGATTCACCATAGGCAATGTTAAATGTGGATTTTTGTTGTCGGTTGGTTGTGGAAAATATAATAGTATTGTTGTTGGATAATGATTAACCATACGCAATGTTAAATGTGGATGTTAGCATGAAAGAGATTAACCTTGCTATAGGGCCTCTGTTTAATGGTTAATGATTTCCTCTATTAATGGTTAATGATGATATACATGGATTGTCCTTTGTCTAGTTAAGATTTGGAATAAGCTGTTAAATCAGATTTGATTGATGAGTTGTTTATAATCAAGTGAATGTGTTCTATGCTGTTGATCGTGACAAGTTTATGAACTATTAGTTATGTACGTTGGAATAATCGGTCTGCTACCAATATATTTGGATAAAAAGAATAATGAGCATGTTTGTTAGAATTTGTTAAGTGTTAAAGTGTGCAGAATCCGATGAGAAATAATTAATGGATAAATGTGTTAATTATGAAGGTGTGGAAAAGAGGAGGAGAATAGCAACTTATTGCACTATGTGTAAACGTTTCGAGGTAAGGAAATTTGGGTGTGTCTTGGCCATTTGGAGGCTCTACACCGCAAGGAGAGTGTGTGAGTTTTACGTTAGTGTTCCATAGCTTATTGTAGTTCAGTGATATTTCCTTGCTGTGATATTTCCTTGATGGTTCTGTGATTTAAATGCCTTATTGTGATGCTCTGTAGATTTCCTTCGTTAATAATTTGTCTCTTGTTGTTTGTTTTGTGACTTTCCTTTGTTACTAGCTCTGCTATCAATGCTTTATTTAGGAACGATAGTTATGACTGGAAAAAGGATGAACGAATGAAGAATTATGCCAAGGATGACCATGTTTTAGAGTGTTTACTTGCTATTATTTCTTGTGCTATATTCCCTTTCATGATACATACGTTGTTCTATTGTTGGTTTGGCTTCTTATTAATTGGTTAAATCTCTCTGCGTAAATCATAATCATTATGTCCAAACAACTAGTCTAATAATTCTGAATATGTTAATATGCATGTTCAATTAACTAAGTAGACTTGAGCACGCTTAACTAACTGATTAAGTAACTAGTCTTTAAATAACTGAGTCGAGCATGTTAACAAGCTGGTTAAGTAATAACAAATCCTCGAGTATGTTAACCAACTAATCAGTTGCGCATGTAAAATGACTAAATCGATTAACTAGCATGTTAGAATCAACTAACTAGCATAATCAATTAGCATGTTTACTTGCTTAAGTATGTTTAACTAGTTGGATTTATAAGCATGATTAATTAGAACATATTTAATTAATTAAACTTGATCATGTAATTAATCAAAATGATATTAGCATGTTGAATTAACTTAGTCATGCCATGCTTACTTATTCACTAGACTACCATGCTTGATTATTAACTAAGCTAAGTTATTCTGTGAATTGATAATACCATACATATGTTAAATCCTTGAGCACGTTTAAAATGTTAATTAGAATTTTAACTTCAATTACTAGTCGAGCATGCTAAATAACTTAACTAGAGTGATTAAGAGCATGTTAATTTACTCAATTGGAGTAATGGATTAGACTTGAACTTGTTTAGTTTACTAATTTACTAACTAGTTATTAAATAACCAATTCAAGCATGATTAACTAGTTGTGTAATGAATAATCAATCCTTGAGCATGTTTAGTAGTTAGTATATTTAATTAGTTGAGCATGTTTGCATGTTAACAATTCAAGCATGTTTAATCAATAACTAAACCCTGAGCATGTTAACTAATTTGTTGAGCATGTAATTAACTAGGATAATAACTAGACTATTAAATATAGCATGTTTGACTAATTAAAATAAAAGCATATTTAATCAACTAGAATAAGAATCACCAATTTACAAGCATGTTTCCGTTATACGTTGTCTACAACATGTTTCTATGTTTAGCCTAGCTTAGTTCAATGAGCATGTTTAGTTAATTGTAATTCGTCGTATGTTACTTTATTGTCTCATCTTGTTCATTCGCTACTTTCAATTCAATATCATATTTGTTCCCTGTATTGCTGTGCGCTTTCAATTATTGTTATTCATTATATGCGCCATTTCAATTACAGTTACTTTCATTTCAATGCGCACTTCAATTATTATTAATGTTACGTTATATTCATCATGCATCACGTTAGGTTGAGAATGTATGGTCATGCATCATGTTAATAGAAATTAATATGGAGTACCATCTCGGGGTGGTAGTCGCACATGCATAAGTGAGGTAAAATGTTAAAGAAAATGGAGAAAATGGGGAGTTGGAGGCGGATGGGTAGTCGGGTCTAGTCTGGCAGCTAAGCACAGCCCCTACCTTGTCGAGAATGGGACCTAGTTGTCCACAGGAGGTTAGATCCGATTAACTATACCATTCCATACGGGTCCTTCAGTCTCCCGCTCGATGTACGAGTAACGAACGAATGAACGAAAGTAAAGTAAAGAATGAACGAACGACGAAATTAAAGGATTGGTTTGGGTGGCCCCCATTCCAACAAGGACTAAAGAGAGACATTTTATAATTGCATTAAACTCTTTTCCTTACTGGGCCATTAGGCTCACGTATTACTTGCAGTGTAGGTACAAACGATGAACAGAAAATAATCGGATAATAAACAGGTAACGGAGTAGGGATGTAAGATTTGCACGAGCGAGATTGTGGCTGGCCAGGCTTAAACGAAAAGAGCAAAAAGAGAAAAATGGTTGTATTAAGTTGTAATTTATTTAAGTCGTATTAATTGTTTTAGTTCCTTTATTAAATTATTTACGCTTCCGGAATGCTTTAAATAGACAATTTCATAACGCTTCCGCATGTTTATTAATCAGTTTTCATAAAAAGTTTAACAAAAGGTTAGTAGCGGTCCAGTTTAGGTCGCACTTTGATTTCATTTTATAAAGGAGTTTTTTTTTTTAATTTCAAATTTTCACGCATTTTAAAGGATTTACGAAAAACCGGGTTGTTACAGACACTTTACATGTTTACGTTTTCTGTTTATAGTTTGGATAATATCTGGTTGGGAAACAATATCTGCTTTTGTTGATGTCGCAGGGGGATAAACTTAAAAATAAGAGAAACTCTTGCAAAATTTTCAATTTTTTTTATAGTGAAATTGACTGAAACGATTCCATTCATTATGAACAAACAATTAAGCATGTTCATTGCATTCATTGAACAATTTCAGCAAGTTATGCATAACATTAAGAGATACAAGGCATAGGAATGCTGACAAACTGCTGCAGCTTTTTTGGACACCCCGCCTACGTTTCTGACGAGCCACTGCTGCTTTTTGGACACGCCGCAGCAGTTTTTGACGAGTTGCTGTGGCTTTGTGGACAGGACGCCGCTGTTAGTTATCAAGCCACCGCGGTGCTTCTAAAAAGTCGCAACGGCTCGTCAGAGGGTTGAAACACAGATTCAAATTTTTAAGAGAATGAAAAGTTGGTACCTGGACTGTAATACCCCGAACTTTTATATGAAATTTAATAAAGACAATTGAAGTGAGATTGGAGATTTTAGAATTAATTGGACAATTATCGGGGTATTATCAAGAGCGTAATTGTCAATTATAATCATCAAGTGATACTTGGAATAATCAATAATTTGAATTCAGGTTAAAAATAATTTAATTAAATGAGAAAGAAGACTTTAATTGGGTGAAATGTGATTTAAATAAATGAGTAATAATATAATGAATAATTGTAACGAAAGAATTAAAAGAAAATTAATTAAATAAATAAATAATTTTAAAAAAAAGAGGAAGAAATTAGAATGGGGGATTTGGGTTGCTGAAGAACGAAATGAGGGGGTAGAAAGGAGATGAGGAATCGAGAAGGGGGAGAGGCGTTCGGAGCGAGCGAGACGGCGACGAAAGTGACGGCGACGGCAGAGGCTCGGGCTTGGACGGTGACCTCCCGGCGAGCGGTTGCGAGCGACGAGGATGGACGACGTCGCGGCTAGGGCTCGGATTGGACGAGTTTGCGTGTCGAATCGGAGCTGCTCCTGCAGGCGATTTTCGGCGTCGATTCAGGGTAAGTTCTCTGGGTTTCCTCCTTTGCTTGGTACTGTCAGAATGTTGGTTGGAAGCTCACTGCAGGGAGCTGAATCGCGGACCTCGCGTTGGGCAGGGCTCGGTTGACGACCCAGCAGGGGATCGATGGATGCTTCGGTCCAGCCCACTGTTATGTCCGAATGAGGAGTCCAGCCCATGGTTGAGTCTGATTGAGATAGAGCTCGATCCAGATGGAAGGATTGAATGGATGGTTGTCGCCAAAAAATCCGCATGGATCACTGGAATTGTGGGATACATGTTTAGCGTTTCAAATTTTGTATATTGTGTATAAATACGAGGGATGCTGGAAGAAGAAACATTTTAAGAAAAGAAGGCAGAGGAAGAGCAGACTCTCTGGATGGCCGAGACTCTTCTGGAGTGGTTGCCGAGTTAAAGATTAGGTATTCTATTGGTGAGGTTTCTCCTCCACTGTTTAATCACTTGGATTTAGATGTTATTTTAGATGGTATTGACCGATTACATTTCAGTTTGGGTGTTAACCTGTGATTGCCAATATTGATGTATGCTCTGTTTGTGTGTACGGTTGGATGTACACGGTTGGGTTTATACTTTTCCGAATGATTCCGAACAATATACTCTGTTTATTATGAGTTTGCAATAATAGTTGATTAGTGTATTGGTTACCTGTTGATGAGTTCATTATTCAGTCGATGCTGGATGATCTGATACGATAAGATGTTGGGTTGATTATGGTTTTGTTTGTTGACATATTATTTAGGGTTTGGCAGAGGCATTGATTTGATTACGGAAGTTGCTCTCTTTTATGAATTCATGCTAGATTGATGTTAACAGTGGTCAATTGGATTCCTGATGAACATATTAGATGGAATAATCTGTTGGAGGTAATATTGGTGGGATTTTTGGATATTGTCTTTGTTGATTTTTGCCGAAAGCGAATCAATTGGTTGATATGCTATTTTGGATTAATCTAGTCAGGTTAAGTTATATTAGTGAATCGGGTTGTTTAGGAACTCTAGTATATAATGTATAAGAACTAAAGATAGAAAAAAAAAATGTCAAGATTAAGAAGTTGATTAAATTAACGATTAAGTATTAATAATTGTGAAGGTACTAAGAAGGAAGAAAAAGATAACGTTTGAGCGTGAACGGTTTAAGCAATCGACGTAAGTGATATGCATGTGTTTTGGTCTTCTGACCCTACATCGCAAGTTTAGGAAATGTATGTTTCGTTGTTTACTGTTTTCCTAGCATGCTTCGTTGTTTACAGTTTTTAACAGCATGTTTAATTGTTTACAGCTTTATTTGCACGTTTCGTTTTTTACAGTTTTTAAAGCATGTTTCGTTGTTTACAGTACTTAAATGCACGTTTTGTTGTTTACTGCTTTTATAGTATGTTTTGATGTTTACTTACGTTTTCAGAAATTTGTATGCATTCACGAACAACAAACGAAACAATACGAATAGCATACGAATCCTAAGTCATAAAAAGTATTGAATAAACGAAGACAACGATAAAGAACGAACGTTAAACGAATCAAATAATAAACGAATAATAAACTATAAATAAGTGAAAGAAAAAGAAAAAGGCAACAATATGACGCGAGGTTGCAAAGGTCCTTGGATTTACTAGGACATAACGACCAATGATTAGCAGACTTTTCGGATTATGCTGTTGCTGCTATATCGGAGGTAAAAGACGAAAACGATGAATAAAGCAATAAGAGACGAAGACAATGAATAAAACGTAAAGAGAAAAATGATGATGAAAACGTAAAAGATAAGAAAGTATGGAAAAGAAAAGAAATGATAATTTAAAAGATACGCAACACGAGCATATAGTAGCATGATAGGTAAATATCACTTACTGAGCTTTAAACTCATAGGATAGTACTTGCGATGTAGGTACAAGTACGGGGAAACAAATGACGAACAGATTAAGGAGCAACTGATGAAGGATTTGCACAAGCGAGACTTGCAGCTAGTTGGCAAATTAAAGTAAAGAGGAAAGAACTGTAATTTTAAAGTAATATTTTATTAATTGTTATTATTTGTTTTAAACAAATCATTTATGCTTCCGCTAAGTTTCAAAGAAAATTTATTTACGCTTCCGCATATTTATTAAATAAAGAATTTTATACAACGAATTTAACGAAAAAGTTTGGTAGCGTCCGACTTTAAGGTGCACTCTGATAAAGATTTTCAAAATTTTAAATTTCACGTATTTTTAAAAGGGTTTAAAAAGTCGGGTCGTTACATGGACATTATCATACTAATCAATTTTCATTCATTCTCAACAACCAAATTTATCGAACCCATTAGAATGATAACATGCATTACAACCACATATATATATCAAATCAAATTTATCAAACCAATGTATCAATTCAATTAACCATCCATCCTTGATTAGAGAAGACAAAGCTATTGGAGATGATGGAATCTGGTTTCCATGCACATTTAATAATCACTTTGGTTGAGCATCGTTTTCTCTAATCAAGGAAGGTTAAAGTCCGTATTTGTGTATATTTGTGTTTGTAGACCTTGCGCATCATACTCCTGCAAAACACATTGCAAATGAAATTAGCATAGTTCAAATAACACTTGAAAATGTAAACGTGATAATTCATTCATCTGCGTCTCAGGAACTATGTCGGGAACTGTCTCAGCAACTCTTTCAGGGACTATCTCAGGGACTGTGGCAAAAATTGTCTCGGGGTCTCTTAAACCCATAAATGTACCCTCCGACCTTCCTCTGCTGTCTCTGCCTCTGGTTCTATCTCTGCCTTTGTCGCCACATGCATTGGACTCGCCTCCACCTTCGTACATGCGGGAATTATGCCCCACACCCCCACCGGCCACATGTCATGTTCATATGTCTTATGGGCAACACAGTCTGGCTTGGCGCCTCGTCCACATCTCATATTCTACATTTTCACGACCTTCCTCGAAGCCTTTTAAATGATGGTGGGATAATTAGATCAAGATGCGTCATAGGAGGCCACTAGCTTTGTCCATTGACGGGGTGGACAAAATGGGAGTACATCACCATGTATGTTTCTCGGTGATAGCACGCATGCACAAATTCTTCAGGAGATCTTCTCGTGAAGTGAATGCACAAGACTGCATAGACACACGGGATGCCGGTCAACTCTCACCGATAATAGGTACAAGCACGCATGTCCAAATCGACAGAGTACTGTTCGTTACCGTAGCTGACCTCAAACTGGGCAGCTTCTGAAAACTGGGGGTTCTAATTTCTACCGGCAAGTTGTAGTTTGGCGAGCCGGTTGTTGATCTACGGACACAATAGGTTCGTCGATCGAGCTATCTTTTCATTTTTTTTTCTATGATCCTACCCATGATGCCATTTCGTATGATCTCGAACATACTTAGAATTGGTTTATCTCGGGCGGGGAGGATGTAGGCATTGAAGGAATCGCTGAGGTTGTTGAGGCTTAGGTCGCATTTGGGGATAGAGCAGAAGGAATGTTTGGCCCAACATCTCGCATCTATTCCTCGTAGATAGTTGTGGGCCAAGCAAAAATAACTTCGTCATCTCTCTCTCAAATTGCCTCTCTGTTGTGACTTTATATGCGGCCCACATTGCATCATTGAACAACCTGCCTTTAAATTATTTTTTAAAATTGCCATACAGGTGTTGGATGCAAAACCGATGGTCCGCTTGCCCTGCCACCTCTCTAACAGCTGGAACTAACCCCTACAAAGATTTATAGTATGACTCAAACATTGGTACACAATGCATAACATAAACATAGAAGGAAAAAGCAATCAACCGCACCTTTTGTCGGTTAGAAATAATTGTCCACCCATTGCCATTCAGGGTATTTAGATCATCGAGCAACAATTCTAGAGATCAGCTCCAAGAAGCCCTATTTTCTGCTTCAACCACAACTACAGCAATCAGATACATTCCATTGTTCCCGTCGATGGTGATAGAAGTGAGCAGCTGGTCCGGAGTCGCTCCCTTCAAGTGGCAATTGTCCAAACAAATAATTGGTCTACCACAGTTCCGCTGGGCCATCTTGCATGCAGCCAAACATATGTACATCCTTTTAAATGCACTCATCTCTAGGCCAACACGCACCGAGCTTCTAGGATTATACCTCCGAATCTCCTCGGGACCATATGAGCTTGTATTACTCATTGTCATCCCCTTTGTTAACTTTTTTTTCGCCGCATTTCTTTCCCTTCTAGCAAGGCTGGGTGTGATGTTGACGTTGAAGTCCTGACTGACTATCTCAATTATGGAAGAAATGTACCAATCGGCTTGACTTTTAAATATGTCCAAGTAATGCACTGCCACCCATTTGGCATAGGCATGATGATTTTCCATCTTTCTCGAGCAAGTGTGAACGTCGTTGTAGCACTTTATTTGAAATGTCATTTCATCTTGCATTTTTTAGGCGTGCAGCCGCCACGTGCATCCTTCTTGGCAGGCAGCCCTCAACCGATGTGCGTCACTGTGGGTGAATTTTATCCCGTACCCATTCTTCAACGCATGATCGACAATTTCTTCTCTAATTTTATTTAGTGAACTATACTTCTTGCCAAGCCTCATACCAACAAAGGTGCATTGTGCTTGTGGTGGGTGTCTAGGCCTAATCTCGGCCATATTCTCGTCACTACTGGATTCGCATGATGAACGGAGCTCCTCCTCGTCCTCCTTGTGTAGAGTTGCTAAGACGGAATGCAACACTATTATAGCTTCAACTCCAATTCCACATAGGCATGTACCTCATTGGCAAAAAATGTGGTTGTGGACCCACTTCAACTTGACGGTTAATAACAAATTCCTTAACACTCCAAGACGCCATTTGATTTTCAACAAATTCTTCAACTTCGCCAAAATGCGGTTCACTTCAGCTCTCAGAATTCTCTAGGGTTCGCTAATCGCTGACAAAATGTTTGAGAAAATCGCGAGGAGTTTACTGTGTATTTGTACAAGTCGAAGTAGGCACGTTGCACCGCAGCGGTTCATCTAGTAAACTGCAGCAATGTGTCAATACACCGCGGCGATTTGGTATGAAGCCATCGCGGTGTATTGGCACACCGCTGTGATTACTAGATGAACCGCGACGATTCATGATAATTGTAGGCTTATTTTTTAAAACTATAGAGTCGCAGCTGTTTGTATACGAACCGTCGTGGCTCGATATCATTACGTTTAACGGTAAACATGACAGCGATGTTGGAGGCGTTATTTTTTCATAGTTCAGTGGTTAATTTGTTAGCACAAAAAGGATAATGATTGACTTATCATTGACTACAAAGATGATAGTTAATTTGTCATTTTCTCTTTTTTTTTTTTATCTCTCAATGAAAATGACATCAACTAGATAGTATAATAAAAAAAAAATGTTCAACAATTTACTCCTTACACCTGTGATAATTCTATAAAAATTTATCAATAACATGTATTATAATAGTGTTAATTAATACAAAAATACCATAGATTAAGTCATTCAAGTAAGGGAAAAAAATTGACGAGTCAACGATCTTAACAGATGAAATAATATAGATACGGAATTGGAGGATATTTCTTTGAATAAACTTTTATGTATGTTTCCTCGAATTTATTTCCTTACATAGGTTTCACCGCTACAGTGCATTAATGCCTCCTTCCTTGACAAAGTCAAAGATAAGTGGAAGACAATTTTAAACTAATACCCTCACTTTCACTTATAATTTTCTAATTGTAATTTTATTAACTATTTTTATTTCAGGATGTGTCCATTAAGTATAGCTCATTAATTAATATAATAATTAAGATAAATAATAAAATATATATTAGCATTTAAATTTATAGATGAAGAATAAATATGTACCTAAATTGTATTTTTAGCTAAATAATCCTATAAACTTAAAGTATTAACAATTAAGTTTTCATCGTTAAATGTTTCGTCAAAGAATTTACGTTTTTATTGTGTGATTTTTTTATTGGGTGGTTTTAAAAGAGAAACAACTCTCGATAAAACAATTTTGGTAATTTTGACTATTTTTGTGTTGAGAATTCTCAATAGTTTATCTTTGAATATCACGTGACAAAAACCTAATTTATTTATGGTACATATAGCAACGAATACATAATTGCTAATGTTTTTGTCTAAAATAAAAATTTGAAAACCTGTTTGTTTTTCACCTCTAAATTTAAACGTTAATTTGCACTTTACTCTAAAATAAATTGTAAATTGTTAAAACCTGACATTAATTATACAAATTAATCAACAACATGTTAGAGGTTAAAAATAAAATGTAAATTGAATGATAAAAATAACATTGTTCATTCAACTTTGCAAAATACCCTCATTAATCTTTATACAAGAGCAATTGTTTAGTTAGCAGTCATTTAGGGGCTTTATCGAGTGATCCAAGTTGTTTCACTCTTGACGATGAAGTATTGTGTCTTTGCTGACTATATTAAATAAAGTATTATGATCACAGTTTTAATTTTGAAATATTTTTAAATTTATTTATTTTGGTTCACGATCACATGCAATGAAAAAGTGACAATTCCCATACTAAAAATGGCGAGGAATTGTTTCCATTTAGAGCCACCTCATTTTAAACCATTTTTAAAAAAAGTTAATTAACAAAAGGGTTTTTTTTTTTATTAATTTTGTTCGCACTTTCAACTATTATTTCGTGTATCAACTCTATTTATAGAAGTTGAAATGTGAAAAAAGGTTTGCACTTTTGCACAAACTCTAAATCATTGAACACCATTCAAGAGGGAAAGAGTAACAGAAATTAAGTGTTTTGAGTGTTACACATCAAATGACGTCGAGGGGAGGAACTAATTATCAAGAATCCAGTGATCAAGAATCTGTCAACTGCAAAATGGAGGTGAAGCCTATTTCAGCATTTCAATTCGGTGAACTTCGTGCATTCGATCATAAAGCTGTTACAGAGATGCATTCGATCTTGGCATCTTTAGATGATGTATTTCGTTCATTATGCAAATCAGAAGATGAAGATGAAGATGAAGATGAGGGGAAGTAGGCCTCCTTAACGAGAATGTTATTTCTCATCTTTGTTTGGGGAAGAAGTATATTTCGTTGAACACAGTTAAAGAAGGAGTCGTGGATTATGCATTGAAGAATGTGTATGAGATAAAATTCATCAAAAGTGAATCTCATTGGTTGAAGGCCATGTACAAGGAACGATGCAATTGGCAGATTCATGCTTAAAAATGCATGGTGAACTTATGTTTTAAATAAAGAGCTATAACGAGGTTCACACTTGTTCACAATAGATGGAAAGTCGACATGCTTCTCCCAAATGGGTGGCAAACCAATATTTGGACAAGTTCAAAAATCAGGCCACATGGGATGTTCATTATATCATTGAGACAATCAGAAAATTATTTTAATGTCAACATTACCCTGAGTCTTGCTAGAAGGGTAGCGGTCGGGCTAGAGGCAGAAGTAATAGTAGCGAAAGAAGAAGCTCACATGACACATTTATGGATTTTACCACTGTTCTTGGGACACAAGTGCATACATTGTTATGTTTTCAAATATTATTCTAATTATGTGCATTTTTTATGACATAGTTTGTATTTTTGCAATTGATGAATGCTACAATTGTTTTATTATGCGCATTTAACTATTTTTAGAGCATGATATTATATTGAGGGGGAGTTATCAAAAAGTGGCTCAACACGTAAAGGCAAGATCGGGGAGGTCCAATCCTATTTAGTAGCTTAATTATACTATTTTATTTTTTAGTAACTTAATTGTATTGATATCTTATTTGTTCGTCATGAAGACAAACTTGAGTTGGCTAAATAGTTGTGTTGAAATTCTAGTAACTTTATATGTTTTTGCATATTCTTTATTTGGACATCCAAAGATTGCATATGGACATTCAACGAAGTCCCTTAGATGTCCATATAGAAAACAAGCAAGAACATATGAAGTTATTGGAATCATGACACTTCCAATTAGCCAACTTGGGTTTCTCTTGATGCATATAATTGAGCATTATATTTTAATGCAAACATTATTTGCTAAGTGGGCAACTAATTTTATCTATAACAATTAATCAAAGAACAATGTTAAATCAATTCATAAATGAATGTACTCTCGTATGACTGTCAATTAATATAATCAGTCCCATGACATTGGTGGACGTCCAAGGTTGATCCATGGACGTTCCTCGTGATTAGAGAATATTCAAGGCTAATCCTTTGACATCCCTCAAACGTCTATGTGCAACCCCAGACATCTCTCATTATTGGAGGACGTCTGAGGCATGTGTTCGCCTCAGACATACTTTATCGTTGTAGGACGTTCTAGGCTAATCCTCAGACGTCCCTCATTGTTGGAGGACGTTCAAAGCTAGCCTTAGACATCCCTCAACTTTTTTCAGATGTCTAAGGGACGTCACTCCAACGTCTATGTGCCAGCCTCAGATGTCTCTCGATGTTGGAGGACGTTTAAGGTTGACCCATGGGCGTCCATATGCCATTTCACAACAAGAATAATCAAATTTGAACACAAAAAAATAACAATGAAGTAAAGAGACAACCAAAACAAATAATCAAAATACTAAATGTACAAATACACTATTAGATGTAACAATTACATTATCAAATGTACAATTACAGCAGTAAGAAAAAAATGAACATTAACAAATTACATGGTACATTAATAACAAATGTAACAGTTACACTTGTCGAAAATCGACGAAGTTGAACCCCAAATTGGGGATCAAATATACAAGTGAGGAGTGCTTGAAAATGGACTTTGGAGGCTCTTTGTGAGGATGGAATCCACTCGGTGGACATCTGCGAATCACCGACAAACCGAATGAGTCCAATAGGAAGAGTTTGTTAGCCTAAGTATCATTAGGCTTATTTGTTTTGATGATATATGTTTTAATTGTAATTATAAGTTGTTTATTAATTGATAATACTTAATGTGTTTATCTTCATAATTATATTGTTCTTTATTAAAATACCCTTGATACAGGTATTAAGTTGTTCTAACTTGTTTACCTAAGTCCATATAGTTAATTTGATGATATTTGAGACTTAGAAGAATCAAAAGGAGCAAAACACGCAGAAGAGGTAGGCGAAAGTCTTGGAGCAGGTCGACCAATTTGTGAGAAATGTGAAGAAGCGATCAACCAAAATAGAAATGGTCGACCAGCAAAAATGACAAATTGCTCGAGATATCACCTGCTGAAGAATCGGTCGATCGGCGAAGAAATGGTCGACCAAAACATATTACAGATTGCTTGCTGGATCTACGATTGAGGAATCAGTCGAGAGGAAGCGGTCGAGTGGTGGACGAGGAGATCGATTGCAGAATGGACAGAGTTGGGCGTTCGACTAAAATGTGAAGGAAGTGGTCGACCAAAATGATAAAGGCGGTGAACCGGTTTATTTGTATAACGCAACTACTAGTTCTAAAGGTCAAAATTCGGTCGACCAAAATGGAAATGGTCAAATGGTTGCCCAGAGTCTATATATAGAAGAATCTCTCAAGCTTAAAGTAACAACGCAAGAATCGTAACAAAGCTCTGCCAAATTTCATCCACGATTTCTCAATATTCAAAAGAGTGATTAGACCTAGCTCTCCCATCCTAAAACTTGAGAGTTTACGTTTGGAGAGTTAGGTTATTTGTTGTAATTTTCTTTTATCCTCGTTGTACTCAAATCAAGGGGGACGCCCTATGAATAGTCAAGCGAAAAAGGAGGACACCCTGAGAAAGAGTCGCTTGTAAAGGTTTGATTGGCACTCGTGAAGTCAATCATTACTAACCGGGGAGGTTAGGTGATTTAAGGTTTTCCAACTCGGAAACTTGGAGCGCAAACGTAGGCCAAGATTTCCGAACCACGTGAACAAACTCGGTATCGTATTTCTTTCCCTAAACTTTTTACATATGTTATTGTTTGTTTATTTATATGTATTAAATCACTTATGGTTAGAAAATTAAATATTGCACGAAAAAGTTAGCACACCTAATTCACCTCCCCTTTATAGGCGCGCACCGATCCTAACAAGTGGTATTAGAGCAGGGTAATAAAAATTTTTGTGTCATATTGTACTTATTGGTTTGAATTGCATTTATTGGATTAAATTTTATGTTGGAAAATTGTTTGGATAATTTTGGTTGAAATCTTTGTTGATATATATTGTTATGGCCTTCAATATGCATGTTGAAGGACAATCATTGTTTAGACCTCCATTTTTCGATGGAAGTGATTATGTTTATTGGAAATCTAGTATGAAAATATACATTCAATATTTGGATTGTGATCTTTGAAACGTTATTGAAAATGAGCTTTTCATTCCGCATAAATTTGAAAATAGTATAGAGGTTCTAAAAGTATATAGTGAATTAAAAAATGATATGGATAAACGAAAATTGAGTATGAATGCTAAAGTAATTAATACTTTATATTGTGCTTTGAATAGAGATGAATTTAATAGGATTCAAGCATGCAATAATATCCATGAAACATGAAAATTGCTTGAAATCACTCATGAAGACACTAATCAAGTAAAAGAAAATAAATCGAGTATGCTTATTCATGAGTATGAATTATTTTCTATGGATAAAGATGAAACCATTGGTAAAATATTTACTCGTTTTACTAACCTTACTAATGTTTTGAAAGTACTTGAAAGAATTTATCCCAACAAAAAGTTGGTTAGGAAAATTTTTGGGTGTCTACCAAGGGCATGGCAACCAAAGGTGACCGCCATTCAAGAAGCGCGAGATTTAAAAGCCATGAAGATGGAGGAGCTTATCAGATCTCTAATGAAACATGAGATTACAATGGAGGCAAATGAGAAGGAGGAGCAAAAAGAAAAGGAAATCTTCAAACCAAAGAATATCCGACCTCAAAGCCGCATCAAGCACTCAAGTGGATTCCAAGGAAGAAGATGAAGATGATGAAAAGATCAAATTTATAACTTGAAAATTCCACAAATACCTTCAATGGAAGAAAGACAAAAGGGAGAAGGTAATAGTTTGCTTTTGATGAGGGAAACTCAGACATACATCTATCGAATGCCCCAAAGCAAAGAAGAAATCAAAGGCTTTCAAGAAGAAAGCATTCAAGGCCATTTGGGATGATAGCGATGAGAGCTCTTCTTCTGAGATTGAAGAAGTCTCAAATTTTTGCTTCATGGCTAAGGAGGTTAAGATACACAACTCTTCTAGTGATTCTAATGATAATGATGACAATAATGAATTGTTAGATGCTTTTAATGAGTTGTTTCACAAATTCAATATGCTTAAACATAAATATAATTTGTTGAATAAGGAGAAAGACAATTTGATGTTAGAGCATGTTGAAAAGGTTAAATCCTTAAATAATCAAATTGTTGATTTAAAAAGCATGAATCAGAATATAGTTGCTACTAACAAATCACTTGAGAATAATATTTGTGAATTGAATGTTAAGAATAGTGATTTGAGCTCTATTGTTTTGAAATTCTCAAATGGTAACAAAAATTTGAATATGGTATTAGGAAATCAAAGGGTAACTTTTGATAAGGTTGAAATTGGTTATGAACCCTTCCAAAAGAAGAAAAATTATACTAATTTCTTTGTTGGTCATATTACTTGTAATAGTTGCAATTGACGACATAAATCTTTTGTTTTCCCTCTAAAATTGAGTGACAAAAGGGCAAATTCTAAATTGATGTGAGTTTCTAAAGGAACCACTCATAAGGTTAGAAGACCCAAAAATGTTTGAGTGCCTAAGAAAAATACTTAGGTGCTTTTCAATTTTTAAATCAAGAGTATACTTAATTGATTGATAAAATTGCTTAATATTTATACTATTGGTTTGAAGTAAATGAATAGTATGCATATAGGGTAAAAGTTTATACTCTCATTTAATATTGATTCTATTGGTTACATATTTTTTTGGTATCATTGGTTTATTTCTCTTTCGTCATTCAATTGTTTTAATTCTTCAATTGATTATTTTGGTTTTAATTTTTATTAATCCAACAATTGGTATCATAAATTGCATTTGTTGAAAGATTTTTGGTTTTTTATTTTGATATATTTTTGGCTCCCCATTGATTTGAAATTGTTTATTGAAATGAGGGGAGAAAATAAATTTTTTTAACTTGAATAAATCTTTTAAGCAAAGTTTTTAAATATGTTTTATTATCAAGAATGCTTTTATTACAATTGGTATATTTTTTGTTTCTCCCAACAATTGTTTTTCTAAGGAGAAGAAATATTATTGTCATCTTTTGATGGGCTACCCCAATTCTTGATATATGCTTAATGACAAAGGGGGGAAATTTAAGCTGATTAAGTTGCTTGGTTTGATGCTTTGACTCCCCAATAATTTAATTTTGTACTTTGACATATGGGGAGGGAAAAATTAATGTGCTTGGATTGTTTGAATCCCCAATAACTTGATTTTTTTTTATTTTGATAAAAGGGAAAAGAAATTTTATTTCAATTGGTATTCTTGCAATGATATCTTTTCTCAAATATTTACCCACCAATGTTGTATATGTCTTTAAATAATGACAAAAAGGTGGGAAAGTTAAGTCTATTTGAATGATTTGTATTGAGTATGTAATACCCCGACCTGTTATATTGGAGTTTAAAAAGGATGAATTGGAAAAGTAATCGGGAGTGTTCGAATTAGTGGAATAATTACCGAGGTATTATAGAGGAAGGAATTGTTAGATTATAATTTGGCGGAGTTATTGGGTGATAATTATGTCATGTTGTGTGACGATACGCATTAAATTATGCTTGAAAATTATATGGTTAATATTGAGAAAATAATGTAAATGTGAAACTTAATAGAAAATGTGTACAGTGTGTTTCGGATGAATTGCGGACGAAGCGAACAAAGAGATTCGCGTCCGCAATGAATTTGTACAAATTTGGGACAATTCGGACGAAGAGATTCGTGTCTGCAATGAATCTGTACAAATCTGGGTCAATTCAGACGACTTGCACACGAAGCGGACGAAGAAATTCGCGTTCGCAATGAATCTGTACAAATTCTATGCGTTTTTGGACGCCTCTGTCTCGTCAGAAAATGGACGCGGAGGGCGCGGACGTCATTGAAGTGAATCTGTATTCGATTTTATGCATTTTCGGATGCGTTGGTACCGTTCGAAATCTACCACGGACGACTGGTATCGCCCGAAAAGTCAAAAAATCTGCGAAAACTCATTTATATTTCACACTCTCTCTCTTCCGATTTCGTGTTTTACACGAAGATCCTCTTTCCTCCAGCCTCCCTGCAGCACGTCCAGTCTTCCCTGAGGTGTGGAAGGCTTTCCATGTGGTTGTCCATCATTGGACCACCTCTCCTTGGTGTGGGTGATTATCCTGAGCCTTATCCCTGCACTCTCCCTTTCTCTGCTTATATGATGTGAACATGGACTGCAGCTTGAATGACTCTGTTGCTGGCAAGGTAAGTCCTCTGTATTCTTCACTCTTGCAATCATGAACAGGTGAGTGTTATATAATTGTGAGGGTGAAGTATTTGGTGAGTTCAGTGAGGTGTATTACCTTGAAGAATTTGCTGTGAGGATTGTGTTTCCCGTGAGGTGGTAAAGGTGAGTGTTTGAGTTGATTTTTGGAATTTTATTGATGGAATTGTGAACCTCCACCTTATGTCAAGTTAAATTCTGAGAGTTGATCGATACTATCTTTGTTTAGGAAATATTGGAAGGTTGAACAATTTGAAAATTTCAGTCTAGACTTCTGCACAACAAGAGGTAAGAATTGGGATTTGTTTTGGCCTAAGGAGGCCCTACATTACGGGTTCTGGTTGTGTTGATAAATCTCTATTGATTCTGCGTGAAATTGTGAATTACCATCGTATCAAGTGTTGTGTATACCAGTCTTATTATTCTTTAATGTGGGTAGTGAGGAGCAATATAGAGACTAATGTGAAACAAGGATTGAGTTGAACTACCACCGTACTACTGATATATCAACTGCTTTAAACTGTTGTCAAGAGAGAAGTTTGGATTGTTGAACTGAATATATATTGAAAATGTGGTTTTATGAACTGGATAGGGAGCATGAACTGTTAAATGATGAATTTGATATATTCTTAACTGCTGCCTGAAATAAGTAGCTGTGAATGATAGTATTGAATATTCGAAAAGTTTTAGATTGGGTGTTGTTAAGTCATGCTTGGAAGTTTACGTTTGGGTCAAACTTTGGAACCTTAAATTGTTGCTATCTATGACTCATGAATTACATGTTGTAATATTGTAAGCTATTTTCATGATTATTCTTGCAGTATTGACTTTAGAACATGCATAGTGAACTGCTAGTTGAATTAATCTGGGAAAAATCTGCATAGGATAGTTGAGTAGAGATAACATTGAACCCTACTCCTGATTTGGATATGGTTGTACTCTTTCTTGCCCTTAACGAAATAAGAATGCCTCAAACTTGTAATACCTTGTTTTACACTGAAACTAGTCAATAAGATGAATTGACAATAGCAGTGTAGTTTTAAATTGAAATTCTATCTGTGAATTATACTTGCAGTAATTGTGTTTCTTTCACGCATTATTTCTGTGATTTATTTGTGGCATTCACGCATCACCTTAGAACTTATGAAACTGCTCACATTATGTATGTCATCTAGGCGTGTGGGGGTTCGAGTGATCGGTGATATTTCCATATGATTGTATTCCTCCTACGTAGGGAGTGGTAGGTTTAGAGTTGGCTACGTGGAAGTTGAGTTCACCTTTAACCCGTTCTGAAACCTCCAACGTTTTTAACAAAAGTGAGGATACCGGCATGTGGAACACCCCCAATGGATATATCTCCCCATCGGAGTGAGATGGTTCAGCCACATGACCCTGGGAGTATTCCACCCTGACTTCCAGAAGAGATACGGCTCTCTTCTGTAATGCATTGTGTGGTCACACATAATTCGCATTGCATTTAAATTCTGATTCTTGTTGGGTGTTGACTCATTGTTTTTCCCCGTAATGTAGGAATATGTACGAGAATAAAATTGTAGCTGTGTAGCAATTGATGAAGGATTTGCACGGGCGAATCTTATGGCTGGTTGGGCTAAAGAATTTAAAAAGGAAATTTATTTGTAAAAAGGGTTTGTAAATTATTCTTTAATGCGTTGTTTTGGATTCCGCTGCGTTTTTATAAAATGAATTTTATTACTTCTCCTACAATGGACAAATGTTTTAAGTAAAGAGTTTTAACGCTTGAGCTTTTTTATAGAAAAAGAATACTCTGATTTATAAAGTGAAAAAGTTTTAAATTTAATGCGATTTTAAAGTAAATAAAAACCGGGTCGTTACAGAGTAAGTTCCCCAATCTTTATATGTATTGTAATTGTCAGAGGGGAAAATAATGTTCTGTTTGATTGAAATGTTTGAATTGATTTGTTGACCATCTTTGTGTTTATCTCCCCATGATTTCTTTTTTATTTTACTAGGAGGAGAGATTTATCTAAGTTATGTATAGCATGTTTGCATGAAATTAAAAGTTAGAAATATTGCATAAACTAAGGGGGAGAGATCAAATTATACAATAATATATGCACATGCTTAGACTCAGGAATAAATAACATATAATATGTTGTCATCATAAAAAAAGGGAGATTGTTAGCCTAAGTGTCATTAGGCTTATTTATTTTGATGATGTATGTTTTAATTATAATTATAAGTTGTTTATTAATTGATAATGCTTAATGTGTTTATCTTCATAATTATATTGTTTTTTTATTGAAAACACTCTTGATATGGGTATTAAGTTGTTCTAACTTGTATACTTAAGTCCATATAGTTAATTTGTTGATATTTAGGACTTAGAAGAATGAAAATGAGCAAAACAAGCAGAAGAGGTTGACGAAAGGCTGGGAGCCGGTCGACCAATTTGTGAGAAATGTGAAGAAACGGTTGACCAAAATGGAAATGGTTGACTGACAAATGGCAGATTGCTCAGGATTTCACCTGCTGAAGAAACGGTCAACTGGTGAAGATATGGTTGACCAAAACATATTACAGATTGCTTGCTGGATCTGTGCTGAGGAAGCGGTCGAGTGGCAGACAAGGAGATCGACCGCAGAATGGATAGAGTCGGGCGTTTGACCAAAATGTGAAGGAAACAGTCGACCAAAATGATAGAGGTTGCCGACTAGTTTATCTGTATAACGCAATGGTTTGTTCCAACGGTCGAAAGACGGTCGACCAAGATGGAAATGGTCTATCTGTTGCATAGAGTTTATATATAGAAGACTCTCTGAAGCTCAAAGTAACAATGCAAGAATCGTAGCGAAAGCTTTGCCGAATTTCATCCACTATTTCTCAATATTCAAAAGAGTGATTAGACCTAGATCTCCTCTCCCATCCTAAAACTTGAGAGTTTACATTTGGAGAGTTAGGTTATTTGTTGTAATTTTCTTTTATTCTCATTGTATGCAAATCAAGGGTGACGCCCTATGAATAGTCAAGTGAAAAAAGGTGACTCCCTGAGAAATAGTCGCTTATAAAGGTTTGATTGACACCCGTGAAGTCAATCATTACTAACCAGGGAGGTTAGGTGATTTAAGGTTCTCCAAGTCGGAAACTTGAAACGTGGACATAGGTTGAGTTTTCAAACCGCATGAACAAATTCGGTGTTGTATTTCTTTCCCTAAACTCTTTACATTTTCAATTGTTTGTTTATTTATATGCATTAAATCATTTATGGTTAGAAAATTAAATATCGCATGAAAATGTTAACTCACCTAATTCACCCCCCTCCCCCCTCTATAGGCGTGCACTTATCCTAACAGAGCTAAATTAGTATGTAATTTAAAGCATAATGATTATGAAACATAGTGTGAGAAAATATACCATTTTTTATTAGTAGAGGTCATGACAATTGAAATTGCCTCTTGTAATATATGCTAGTAGCGTAACAGGTGTGCAGGTCAATTGATGACATGAAACATATATGCTTTGGGTGTGCCTGAAATTAAAACCATATATTATAAATGGTTTGACTAGGGAAAAAAATTGCGAAAATGATTAAAAGTGACTTACATGAATTCACCTAAGAGTCACAAGCGAGTCCCTCACTTGGACGTCAACTATCTCTTCCTCATTCACTGTATCGGACTGAATAAAAAGAAAGCATTCAAGAACAAATTCTAGAGTATCCACCATGGATTTCCAGCATAACACAGCGAGGTAGAGAAAAAACCCCCCTTCAACGGGTCTCTGCCTCTATTCGGCTTTAACCCTTTGTTGAAACTTCCGGATTTGAGTTTCCAAGATTGAATTTGAACCCAACAACCAAACTAGACCCTTAACTTGAAAATACCTTTTATAACTAACCTGCCCTCGAAATTCTTTCACAGAAATTGTAGATCAGTACTCTCGAAACATGAATCTACGCCCAAAGTTTCTTCCACACAACTTTGGTTTCTCTTAACTCTCTATTTCTACGCTGGTGTCGGCAGAATGAAAAAAAAATAGAGAGATAGAGTTTCCTTTCCTTTCACCTTATAATATAATTATTATGTTTATTTTTATTTAATATATATCCTCATTATATATATTACACTTCTTTAAAATTTCTAATTTACCCAACATTCCTGAATGTTTCCAACTTCAATCCAATATAATTATCATTTCATACTTAAATTGAAATACGTGTTGTAATATGGGGAACATATATTATACATATACTAAAAAATCCAAATTTTTATCTGTTTAACTGACTAACCAAAAATTTACATGTGGCTGCTACATGACAAATCGATCATTTCTGAACACTTTGACCGAAATCAATGCAAAAATTTACATGTGAAATTTTATATATTTAAAAATTTACAGTTTTTACAATTTACATGTGTTTGGCAATGTGCAAGAGAGGTCTGCTGAAGTATGGTAAACCTGTTATTTTCTTAGACGACTATCACTTGAAGGGTTCGTGCTTATGCTAGTTGCTCACAGTTGTCAACATTGGTAGTAATATGGAATTTATCCATTTGCCATAACAGTAGTTGAAGCAGAATGTAGAAACTCATGGTCTTGGATTCTGCAATTGTTGCTCATGGACGTAGACAATTCTTCAGGCAAGGGATGGACATTTGTTTCCGACCGACAAAAGGTATGGTGGATTGCCTTTTTAATGTCTGTTTGTGTTATGCATTTTATATGAATGTCTATCTTATTATACTTGATTGTTTTTGTAGGGGTTGGTACTTGCCATTGAAGAGTTTGCACCATCAGCTGAGCATTGCTTCTATCTCAAACACTTGTACGCTAACTTCAAAAAATAATTTCGAAGCACGTTGTAAAAGGACGCGATGTGAAACGTATCTAGAGCTACAACATCAGTGTACTTTGAGAGAGAGATGAAGAAGCTATTTTTGATTGACCAGACAACACACACATATCTGTGAAACATCAACCTGTGATTCTGGTAGAAACACGTTTTCAGTTCGATCCCAAAGTATAACATAAACCTCAACAACTTGAGTGAGTCCTTCAATACCTGCATCCTACTAGCCCGAGACAAACCAATTATAACGATGTTTGAATGATAAGAAAAGACATCATGTATAGGATCGTTAAGAAACATCAAAAAATGACTGTGGCGACAAACCTATTGTATCCCCAAATCAAGAAGAAGCTTGCCAAGCTAAAAGATGCCGCTTGAAATTGGTGTCCAACATTTGTAGGAGCTGGTCGGTTTGAGGTCAATAATGATAACAAATAGTATGTGGTTGATTTTGATAGACGTACCTATAATTGTTACAAGTGAGAAGTAATTAGAATCTCATGAGTTCATTCAATCCCATGTATGCATTTTATGAGGAGGTCAGTTGAAGATTATGTTCATGTATGGTATCATTAAGAAAATTACATAAGGATGTACTCCTACTTGTCCAGCACATCAGTGACTAACACATGTGGCCTGAAATGAACGAAGAATCAATTCTACAACTACCAATAAAGAGATGATCAGATAGGTCTCGAAAACAAAAAGTGAAGGATGTTGATGAGCCCAATAGTCGGATAGTCCTGAGTAGAAGAGATGTTACAATGAAATGTAGTTGGCATCGAGGTGTTGGACATAGCACCTGCAATTTTCAAGGTGGAGACTCAGCCACTAGTGAGGCAAGTGGCAGTGGCAGTGACTGGGCCAGAGGCAGAAGTGGTAGTGGTGGAAGAAGAAGCTCACATTACACGCCAATAAAGAGATAACTAGATAGGTCTCGAAAACAAAGAGCCATGGATGTTGATGAATCTCATAACTGGATAGTCCTAACCAGAAGAGATGTCACAATGGCATGTAGCCGGTATCAAGGTGTGGGACACAATGCATGCACTTGTCAAAGTGGAGACTCAGCCACTAGTGAGGCAAGTGGTAGTGGCAGTGGCAGTGGCAGTGGCAGTGGCAAGGCCAGAGGCAAAAGTGATAGTGAAGGAAGAAAAAGCGCACATTACACAATTATGGGTTTTACCACAGCTCCCAAAACACAAGTAAGCACATTGTTACGCTTTCAAATATTATTCTAACTATGTGTGCTTTTTATGACACAATATTGCATTTTTCATGTAGGAGTTCCTCGTTGTTGCCTTATGTAGCCTCGAACGTCCCTCGTCGTAAGAGGACGTCCAAGACCAGCCTCGGATGTAGTAACCCATTTTTATTACTTTTAAAATGTGTAATTTGAATATATTTAGCTTTGAAAATCATGTAAATTTTAAAATTTTTCTTTTACGAAAACAGAAAAAGACTTGAAAACATCTTTTACAATTCAAAATACTTTACAAAACTATTTTTCATTTTCTCTTTACCTTTAGCCTAACCAGCTATAAGATCTGCCCATGCAAATTCTTTATCAACTGCTCCTTAACATATTCTCGTACGCATACCTACAGCAACAAGACTTAAAATAATGAGCCTAAAGCTCAGTAAGTGACATAAATAAACTATAAAATGCACGTGTTATGGTCTTTTAAAATCTGTATGCAGTTATTGTTTTCGTTTTCCTTTATCTTTTACATTTTAATTTCTTTTATGTTTCCATTTTCTGTTTTCTTTTTACTATTTCCGTGTACATTGATGCATCTGACCCGACACCCCCAGTATAGCAATAATGACAGTTCAAAAACTCGCTAGCTGTTGGGCGGCCCGTCCAATGCACACTACCCAACACCTTCGATATAGTAGCAATGACATAGTTCGAAAGCTCGCTAACCATTGTCCGGTCTGTCCCGGCATCATCCAGGGACCCATTATGTGATAAAGACTCAACTTTGATCGAACTGCCTGATAGCTACTGTGTACATCAATACACAGTGACCCCCATAACCGGTATGAGCAGCAATGACATAGTTTGAAAGCTCTACTAAGCAATGACATAATCTGAAAGCTCTGCTAACGGTCGTGTACACCAAGTGCTTAAACGACCACATTATACAGTTGCCTCGGCCAGCCTCGGCACTAACCGAGAACCAACTAACAAGCTCACATCTCATATCATCTCTTTTACATTTATTCCATTTAATTCATTTTTTATCTGTTTTACTTCTCATGGTAAAATGGATATTGCTACAACCCAAATGATGGTAGTTCGCTTTGGGTGATTAGCCCTCGAGAACACCGTACACTTGGTATGTATGAGCATCCATTAAACCGTTTCTATTTCCTTTCAAAACCATCCATGAAAAATCATTTTCGTATCATTTTGAAAACCATGATGTGTGGATGCTCGTGAATGCATACAATATCTATTTCCTCTAGATAAGCCTCAAAACATACTTAATCTCATTATCATTTTCCTTAATTTAAAATTGATAAACACATCATTAAAAGAACCTAATTCTAGTAAACACACATCAATCATCAATATAGTCCTCAGGACATGATCGCAACTTAACTTAATAATCTATGAAAGCAGTAAACAATCAATATACAATTTCTAACTCTTGCGATATAGGGCCCCAAAAACCAAAACATATTCAATATCACTTACCTCGCGTTCGTAGAAGATTCAACACTTAATACTCTTCTTCCTTTAACACATTCAAAACCAATAACATTTTAATCATCAATAATTAATCAACTTATTAACCTCAACATTATCTATACCATTATTCCTTATTATCCAAGCAATAATCTGGCAGTTAACTTCTTTATCATATCCATTAACTACACAGTCTATCAAAATAGATAGAGGACACGTCCCTTCAAGTCCACAATCCATAAAACAATCCCTAAACATAGCCTTAATAATTTGAACCGAAGCAGCAATTACAACAGAGGATTAACTCCATTAACCCATCCCACAAGACAGTAACTCAATAACAGAACCAAACCACAGTCAGCAGTGCATAATATCCATAAGCCTCTATCATATACTTTTAACCATAATCATAAATCCATAAATCCAAGGAGGAAAGTATTACCTGAAGCACCGCACTCTAGAGTTCCACAACAACTCACAGAAGCTCACTCCCTATTTCCTTTCTCTCTATCTTTCACCAGAAGCTCTAACTAAAATGCAGAACTGAACTTCATCAACAGACTAAGATTTTCTCAACACTATCTAATAATATAGAAAGCTTAATCAAGAGTAACAATTGTCACCTAAAGATCCGAAGCCAGGAGCTCCTCCTTCACCTCCTTCTTCCTTCTCTCGGCTTCCAGTTTCTTCCAAGGCTTCTCCTTCATTCTCCCTTTTCTTCTTCTCTATTTTCTATTATGATTCGTATGCGCCTATAGAGGAGATTTCTCTAAAACCCTAAGTGATTTAATGCATATAAATAAATTAAACAAGCACAAATATAAGAGAGAGGGTTAGAGAGATGACACCTATATGTTTACACGATTTGGCAATCGCGGCTACATCTGCGCTCCAAGCGTCTCTTTAGAGATCCCTAATCCATCTAACCTCTCCGATTGATGATATTTGACTTACGGGTATCAAACAAACCTTACAAAGACTATTTCGGGGTGTCACCCTTTCCTTGGACTATTATGAAGCATCACCCTTTGCTTTCAACTGTTTCAGGGTGTCACCCTTGTTTAACGAATTCGTAGGACGTCACCCTTTTCATTTAGGTACAAAGATTGTGGAATTGTAAAGAACAATCTAAATCCTGCTCTCCCAATAACAACTCTCAAGTTTAGGGATGAGAGTAGGTTACAAGCTCACTAAAATAATTGAGAAGTCAAGTGTAAATTTTAGTAGAGCTTCGCTACTTCTCTCATTCATTATTTTGAGCCTCAGAGAATCTTGCACTTATAGACACAGTAAAACGGTTGACCTTTTCTTTATGGTCGATCGTTTTACTAGCTGTTGGGATTTGATCGTTGGGGAATGTGTATTCAATCTGTCATTTTGCGGTCATCCGTGCAATCGACTTTTTCCTTCGTTGTAGCTTCACAAAGTCAAAATTTGTCAAGGAGTAAACTGTGTTGCTTAGTATATCGAACGCATCATGACGGACTAGGGGTGGAAATAGTTCGATTCGGTTCGGTTTTTGACCAAACTAGAACCACAATGACTTGGTTCAATTTTGAATTTTACAAACCAAAACCGAACCGATTACACTGAAAAACCAAACCCAAAAGCAAACCTCCATTTCGGTTTTTATTGGTTCAGTTTTGCTTTTGCATTGGTTTCAGAATTATATTTTTTAGTTCCATTTTTTTGGTTTTGTGATCGGTTCTTGGGCTTGACAAATAGACAAAAAAAATTCTCCTTTCAAAAACAGAAAACAAAACAGAAGTTGAACAAGACAAAACAGAAGTCCATGCAATATAATTTCTCAGTAATGATTCAGGATACATGTAGGATAAAAATAGTTTGAGCAACCTTCAACAGCTTATCTTGCTCAATAGCTGCTTCTCTGGCAGTCCATGCAGACCAGTAAGATGATAATAAGATGGTACCAACAACCATAAGCCATAGAAACACTTTTGCAACATCCACCACAGGATGAAGTGGAGAGTAAAGCTCCACGGACACTGAATGACAGGAATAGATTGTTAGATACAAGTTAAATACTTATCTAAACTACTGAATTAGGTGTAAAACTGTTAAGGCAAAAAAAAAAAAAAAACAAGAAGAAATTCATCATTCTCATCAACAAATAAACAGCAGCAATTTGAACACAGGTCAAAACTCTATAAGTTATCCCCATGCTATGAAAAAACATTAAGATGATCTCCTAAAGGATGAAACAGATCAGCAAAGACACATGAAAAGCTAGTTATGACCAAGTTCAGATAGCCAAGTAATCATAATAATACAGTTACAATTTACAAAATTTGTCCATCTCTAGCTATAGACTGACTAGTTATGTGTGAACCCACTCGCACCCGTACCAGTGGAATTCTAGCAACAATGATTTCCAATCTTATTATACAAATGGATTTTCAAAAAGAATCTGCTCCTAATGCCTAGGCCAGCATAAAAAAAAAAATTATGGCTCCCAATCAATATATCACTGCGGGGACCCACAAACACTATAAGCATGACTCACTTTTAGTAAATAAAAAGAACTCATTTCCTGAGGTATTATTACCATCACGATTAATAAGCATGCCTCAATTCATTAACATAATTATATATTAGATAAAGAAAGAAATTCTGGATACATAGCAATCATAAACTGTAAAATTAAAAACAAAAAAAAAAGAGATTATACAAATTGCCAATTTAAAAAAAGACACGAAACAAAAGACAAGAGACCATACAGATTGCAAATCTTGGAGTACTCGCGTGTGAGGCTGTTATAACTAGTGGACATTCGAGTATCAGTGGAGAAAACTCAGTAATCAGCACTAGCAATTGCAACACACGACCTATGAAATGGTCGATCATTTCCCACTGTGAAAAATAGGTCTCAATACTTTTTTTAGTGAATATGAAGAGAGCAGAAAGAAAAGATTACCCGTCATTGTTGTCGTAAGGGTACTAGTTGGAATGCTACTTTGTCATGGTGATAAGGATAGGGAACTAGGGCAACTAGCTCAAAGGGAGACTGATGTGAAGCTAAGTATGAGTTTTCCTGCTCCCGTCGTCAGCAGACGACGCTCACAATACATTGCTAGGTTTCACTTTCAATTCAAGTTTTTATTTATTTATGTAGTCAGTTCAGATCGGGTTATTTGGTTTGCCCCACTCAAAACCGAGAACCAAACTAAACATTTTCAGTTCAGTTCAGTTCAGTTCAGTCAAATTAAAAATTTGCTTGTTTTTGAAACCGAACCGACAAAACATGTTTGGTTCGGTTTCCTAGTTCAAACCGAATCAATTTCCACCCCTATGATGGACATCCTGATGCACCAGCAGAAGGGGTAAAGAAATAACCAGTAAAATATGTTGTTGAAGTGTTGTTGCAAGTGTTGAAGAAGGAAGAATGTTGGAAAAACTATGTCACGACCCGGAAGGGGGTCGAACAGAAACGTCGGGCCAAACGAACTGGTCTTCGTAGAAGACCCGATCGCCTAGCCTAAGGCTAGTTGAATTATTGGGGAAGACTTGTAAAAATACCTAGCCGTGACCTTCCTTTGAGAGGCCACGATCCATTTAGTGATTGTGAGAATAAATAATAAAGCATAAATAATAAACTTTGAATCCACATGATACTGTGCATACGATCTAGAAGACCCACCAACCAAGTTTAGTACTCTTTTACAGTCATCCAAATTTAAGATTTTACAATTACCCCGAATATTTGTTTACCAATAAATGAAAGTTTAACTAAATAAAAATATGAAATAGAACGAAGTCCCTATTCTGAATCTCACTCAGGTTTAATTAATCTTCTCCTTACCTTGAAAAATAAGTCGATTGGGGTGAGTGACTAGCTCAGTATGGAACTCATACTAAATGTAATGCGCATGTAAAACTTATTTTACTGTTTTCGTGGAAACCATGAGTTTTGAGAAGTATGCAAGTTTTTGTTTGGAAAACATTTGAAATTCATTTTCTCCTTTAGAAAACCTAGCCCGAAGGCTCCCGATACTTTGACGCCCGGACCGTTCAAAGTGCCAAGAGGATCTATCAATCCCGTAATAGTATCCAGTATATCACACCATGAAATCAGATACACGAAAGTAAACGTGTAAAACTTTCGTACATACATAATATAAAAAGCTGACGTGCTGTCGAACAGTCCCCGTCAGGTTTTTCATGTGTGGTATTCCACAAAATATAGTTTTATTTTAAAAACTATGCAATGCAGTGCAAAACAACTCAGTATAAAACCCCTACCTCGACAGCGATCTCTCCTCTTGTCCATAGGAGCAGTAACCTCAGGTATCGGCTCGACGTCCTCGAACTCGTCAGAGCCTATAACACGTCCAATACAGAAAAAACAATCTCATAAAATATATTTCGAAGAATAATGAAAAGATCCTATTCTAAATTCAAAGTTAACATTTATCCTCACCCCTATCATCATAAGTAGATTCTTCTAAACTCATATTCGAACCCTTAAATCTCATCACTTAGTAAACCTAACAAGGCATCCAAAGAATATTTGCAGTTCTTCACTAAACAATGAGTGATATATCCCAATAACAAACATTTCACGTTAATCCAACTATCGTCTTTAAGAGTTCTCTTATACCTTTGAGTATACAAAACAAATCCCCAGAATATACATTTCTCATCATCTTACGTCACAAGAAACTAGACAGTGCATATCCAAACAATACCCAATTTTATTTACCAATATAAACCAACTTCCATCTTAAATCTTCAACACTATGCAGTGAGTGAAATCCAAAACAGAAACTAAGTATGGACAATAGTCTATTTGAAAACTCATCAAACAACATATGGGCGAGCAACAACCTAAATTTTCCACCAATGAACCATAGCAAAACAATAACCAAATAAGCCGCATCCAACTAATTATTTTCCTCACGGTTCGTCACTAAAAACAGAAACATTGTATCCAGTAGCAAGAAATCAAAACTGAACCCAACTCATCAGCTGAAACCGTGGCAGAACAAGGCATATATTCCGTATTTTCCCATCCAAAACAACAATATAACTATATCTACAACTAATAGCATCAAGCAGAAACCCAAAACAATACCCTAAAACCTTACCACAATTTTATCAATAGACCAAACAAAATGGAGGGTATGTTATCAGCATTTTCTTCTCCCAAAACAGAACAAATAACCAAAGATAAAACATCACTCTTGACAAATCAAAATCGGGCATTAACATTCCCACCACAAATCGGAAAATGGCGAAACAGGGTCTGACTCAACCCTCGGTCCTTCGAATCGTCGCTGAGTGACCCTCGGCCGGAATCGGAGTTGTCCTATCGCCGGCGTCGCGCGCGTTGTGGTTCGCAGCCGGAAAGATCGCCCGAAACCGAGCTCCCTGTCTCGGCTACCTTCGCTCGCAGCCTCCTCGGACGAAATTGTCCCTGTCGTCGACGTCTAGAGCCGACCATTTCTGCACGGAGCACGCCGGTCGTCGCTCGTCGCTGAAGCTCGGCCCTCCCGCTCCTGCGTTTCGTCTCTCTCTCGGCAGCCCTAACTCTCCCCTCTCCTCCTTCGAGTTTCCAGCACAAAAGAGGGGGAAGATTTCCCTCTCTTATTATTTTTATTTTATTTTATTCTTTTCAATTTCATTTACAATTTTGCCCCCATCCTTTTATGCCCAATTTTCTCATCTATATCTTATCTCCAACACTCTGATTTGCTCAATTAATTACACCAATGACCCTTCATATAAACGTTCATTCTACTCATCAAAATGTATGATATTAATTCTAACTTATTCTGAAGTTCGTCCGACCACGTTATAATTTTAATTTGGCTCTTCAATTCCGTTTCTTAATTAAATTTGACCAATTGACCAGTAGTATACGTGATCACTCCATGACAATCCAAGTCAATTTTTCCAACACTGTGATCCAACTTAGTGCTAGAAATTCACACATGAAATTTTATCTCTTGAAAATTCTCGGTTTTCACAAACTAGGTGAGCTGCTCCTAGAGGAAACAGTCGACCTCGCGGTTGACCTCACTTTGGACTGAGGTGAAAATAAATCGTCATAATTGAATTTCCCCAGCTGGTGGTCGACCCTTTCCTTCTTTCCTTAAATTTCTGCAATTTCAATTGTGGAAGGTCCGACGTTGGAAGCTTGTAACTCTGTTTTAGAAGCTATTAAACTGAAATTTTGCTCATGCCTTCTTGAATAAGATAAGAAAAGAACGCTTTAAGAATCATATAAATATTAGCCACGGATTAGGAAATATGTGTGATACAAAACATGTCGCCATAAATAGAAAGTAATGTGACGAATGCTCCCCTATTGATGATTTGTCGATGACGCAACCTTTGAAAAGTTGGACACCACTTCACACCTTCTTCCTCCAAGGAGTAAAAATATGGATGCCAATAATAAAAGCTACCCAACTTACAAGTAACCTTAATCTCGTGATATAATGCACATGAGGGAGAACTTTGGATATAACTCACCAAAGGTTTGAAAAAGGAATCTCTCTAATTTTGAAATAAGCAAAAGATTTTTGTATTCAAACTCAATCATCTTAAACATAAGCATTAGGTGGCTTTATATAGCCTTTTATAAAGCATAAATTAATAATAAACTAATTAAGCAAAAATAACTCTAATCGGTTCATAGAATAAGTTGTCCGATTTTCTACTTAATAGGAATTAGGTTAATTAACTAAAAACTTATTTAATTACTATCTTCCTTTATTCTTCTCCAAGTCTACAGGTTTTTTGGAAGCTATTCCTTGTTGAAATCATCCACTTGAATGGTTTTCATATCTTGATTTTCCTTGCTCTCTAAGTTTGGACAATTGGACTTTCCTGAACTTTTCTCTCTATTCCGTATGCTTTTGACATAGCAACTGAAGTTCACATTTAGTGATCCAACTTATGCTAGAAAGCGTAAGACGTCAGCTACAATCTTCATGAAGCACTCATTTTTAAATGACATTGTTTTGATGGCCAAAATAGTCAAATACTCATCCGAGGTCAAAAGGAAGATAGTTTATGGAAAGTCTTTCCATTTCTCTTTCATTGCTCTTGAACTTCCACCTATGCTTTGACCTTGAATCTTTCCATGATATTATTTGCAATTTGATTAATAATAGAATGGACTTGTGGTTCATCATCCTCTCAGAATTGAAAAGGATTCGACATCGAATCATGTCTTGTGTCATCATATTCTTTATTACCATAAAAAGAATAATCATCATGGACTATCATCATTGCAATATCTTCAATCTTTCCATGGTTGTAATATAGAAACAAATAATGATTGTTGCAGTAGGCTAAAGATATTTCTATAAACCTCTTCCCATGCTTGAACATAACTCGGATATACAATTCTCCTTCTTTGTCTTCGAGTTAGAAGTAATGTAGGCCACAATAATGATCACCATAAATATAAACTTGAGAACACTTTTAAGTATATGTGGCCATAGAGTAATCTAGTCATAATATTCCTTAGAAAAATAAGGAGATGTGTCTTGAGCCTTGAAATTTTCATTGACTTTGAAATCTCCATAAATAAAATAAGGAAATAATCCTTGTATGATGTTGTAGGCCAATAATAGTAAGATATTCATAAACCATTTTCCATAATTGAACAATAGCTTAGGAATGTTGTGGATACCCTTTTGCAATTCCATGATTTCCATAAAATTAGTTTTGAGAATACCTTTGAGTATGTGTGGCCAAAGAACAATGTCTTCATAAAATCTTGAATTGTCTTTTCCTTGATTTGACTTATTAGAAATCCAACAAACACTTTCCTTATGAGTTATTTTTGACTTCCATGAGTTGTCTTGCCATTTTTGGAAACACAATCTTTGAATTGAAGCATTGGCCACTAGCTTCCTTTTTCTCTTTTTGCAATTGATCATATAAGGAAAATAATCCAGCAACTTCTTCTTGGACAATGATGCACAAATAGGTAAGTAGTTTTTGAAATCATAAAACCACTTAATTTCAAAATTATCCTTGTTGCCATAAGTATCTTGCCTAAGAATCAACTTAATATCTTCATGCAATAGCAAGGTTGTCCACAAGATGCAATAGGTTTCCATAATCCAAAAATAATAATTATTTTCAACTAAATCAACTTTTTCCATATTGCCATAAACATAACCAAATATTACTTTATTCCATCCAACTCTAAAAATCCAAACAATCAATTTATCCATCGACACGTACCTATTTGTCGTAAGTATAGTAGTTTTCATCCGATTTCCTTTTCATGTATCATATTTCATAATTGAGCAAGAATTTGAATACTTATCATGCGTGTGCCACTTGTCATCAAGCCTTGGTATTTCCAAAAATAGGCTACTTGTACTCATCATATCACACAATGAGATATTAGTAAAATTTCTATAAGAGAAATCGACCAAAGTTGTATTTACCTTAATATCGTCTTTGACACTTAACTAACTTAAACTTTCCTTAAAATTCATGGAAGGCATATTTGTGCAATCACTAATGGAAAAAAAACATCTTTCTTGATTATATAATGGTCTTGAGGATTTTGTTGCTTGTCGATGTACCACCCGAATTTGTGAGGGACGCCATGCATTAATAACTCTAAGTAGTTTCCTTTAACCAAAATCATAGGAGATGATATATTAGCATAAATTCTATCATTAATATCCAAATAGCAAACCTTGTCATTGTTGAAACTTTGGTTATGCATAATTTGCTCCTTAAGACAATCCTCTTATATTGTCGTGGTCAAGGAATCATCTTAGCTTTCTATAGGTTCGAATACTTGTTCTTCTTGACATTTTTCCTCAATTTGCTCAAGAGTATCTTCGAATACCTCATCACGGTCTTGTGCATGTAAGGACAGAGTGCTCAATGTATTTCCTTCAAGTTGTTGTAATAAGGCACTAATTTTAGCAAGTTGAGTTTGTTGATTTTTGGAAGAATATTCATACATTAGAAGTGGTGGTGGTGAGTGTAGAGCATACTTTTGTCTCTCCATTATTAGAGCCATCTTGATTATATCTTCAAATGTGTCATAAGGCCGTGGTTCCATCATGCTTCCAATGTCATTGTGAAGTCATAAGATGAACCTTGATACTTTTTTATCTTCCGACTCTTGCAAATTACACTTTGTTTGTAAAGCTTCGAACTTAGCAATATAACTGTAGACCATGGAGGATCCTTGCTTGAGTCTTTACAATTGATGATAGAGTTCTAGCTTGTAATGGCTTGGAACGAACTCCTCACTCATGAGTCTCTTTAATAGAATCTAAGTTTAGATCTCTTCGCCTCCTTGCCTCCTATTTGTAGCTAATGTTGCTCCACAATATGCTTGCATATTCCTTGAAACCGAGTGTTATTAGTTGTACCCTCCTTAGTTTCATAAATTTGTAACACTCAAATATTCTTTCAATTTTTTCCACCCACTCATTATAATCGTGACCATTGCTTGAACCGTTGAACGGCAGGATGGATACCTTGGGAGTAGACAGCCGTGAATTCTCCTCGTCCAAAAAATAACTCCATGAGTAGTTTTGTCTCCTTGTCATTGTGTAAAAAAAATAACATGAATTAGTAGGACGTTTTAGCTCTAATATCAAATGATGTACCAACGAAAAGGGTAAACAAATAACCTGTAAAATATGTTGTTGAAGTGTTGTTGCAAGTGTTGAAGAAGGAAGAATGTTGGAGAAACTAGGTGGGCTGCTCCTACAGGAAACAGTCGACCTCACTTTGGACAGAGGCAAAAATAAGTCGTCCTAATTGAATTTCTCTAGCTAGTGGTCGACCCTTTCCTTATTTCTTTAAATTTCTGTAATTTCAATTATGGAATATCCGACTTTGGAAGCTTGTAACTCCTTTGTTTTAGAAGCTATTGAGCTAGAATTTGGACCACGCCTTCTTGAATAAGATAAGAAAAGAACCCATTAAGAATCACAAAATATCAGCCACGGATTAGGAAATATGCGTGATACAAAATATATCGTTAGAAATAGAAAGTAATGTGACGAATGCTCCCGTATTGATGATTTGTCGATGACATGCCTTTGGAAAGTTGGACTGTAACACCCCGACTTTTTATATCGGAATTTAGTAAGAATAATTAGAAATTAATTAGGGGTATTTGGATTTATTAGATATTTATCGGGGTATTACCAAGAACGTAATCGTTCGGTTATAATTTAAGAGAATTTATTGGGGGTTTAATTGATAGAAATCCATTTGGAAAATGGAATTAAGAAATTTAAATTGAACCTCTAATAATCTTTTAACCATATTTGGATTAAGTCGAGAGTTACAAACTTGGGTCTGTTAATATGTGATACTAATTATCAACACTTAAACGTATGTTTCTTTTTTTTATTAATTAATTAAGGCTAAAATGGGAAAAATAAATTGAAGAGGGGAGGGGAAGCTGAACCGGTTCAGGTGAACCAGTTCAAGCTTTGTTGGCTCGACTGGGAGAATTAAAAGAAACGCCTTCATTGGCCTTCAGCCATTCAGCCGAACGAAAGAGAAGGGAGAGAACGGGTGAGAGTAGGGAGAGGGAGATCGACGAAGGAGAGCCGACGGAGGGGGGGAACGTTGTCGGTGCTCCGGTCAAACCCAGGTGGCTCCTTCGCGAAGGTCGAAGGTGCGAGCAGCTACGGCGGGGAATAGCCCGGGACAACTAGGGCTCCGTCGAAGTGTCGAACTTCGCGAAATGGTACGGTGCGAAGCTTGGCTCGTCGTTTGGCGTCGGTGCTGCGGTGTCCGGCAATTTCCAGTGACACTCAATGATGGTTGGCGGAGAGAGCAACGAAATAGCGAGGTTTGGCGTTGGGTGCTGCGACTCGGACCTTGGGTCGATGGCAGCAGGGGCGGTTCAAGCTGGACCGACTGAAGGCCATGGTCCAACTTCTGTCTGAACCACTTTTCTGCCCTAGTTCGGGCTCTAGATGAAATCGACAGCAGTGGAGCATGGGGAACACCTCTAAAAAGCTGAAGGGAATTGGGCAGGGACTATCGAGCATGCATTTTGTAACGACCCAGATTTTCTTACATCATTAAAATGCGTGCAAATTTGAATTTTTTTTTAGACAAATCAGAGTGTGTAAATCTGAATCGCTACTAACTCTTTCTTAAAACTCGTTATGAAAATCAACTTATTAAATACGCAGAAGCGTAAATACTGTATGGAAAAATCATTTATTTAAAGTCTTGCGGAAGCGTTATAAAATTAACCTTTATAAATCATATTGGAAACGTAAGAAATCTTTCAAAAGAAATACAACATTTAAACATTACATCTATCAAATAAATCTTGACCATTACTTCATTGATTCATAACCGTTTACTTTCCCTTAACTTCGTTGATTCGTAACTGTTTACTTTCCTTTGTCTTTGCCTTGCCAGCCCGAATCCCATGTATGTGAAATCATTCATCCCTGGTTCATTAGGTGTTTCTCATCATCTTCTTATTCTGTTTACTATCTGTTCGTCATTGTACCTACACCACAAGTAAGGACGTGAGCTTACGCCCAGTAAGGAGATGGGGGAAAACAATTTATGCATTTCTCTCTTTAGTTCTTCTTGGAATGGAGGCCACCCAAACCAATTTCTTTCATTACGTTCATTTTCTTCGTTCGTTCTTAACTTGTACATCAAGCTGGAGATTGAGGGTTTTCCTTTGAGATGACATAGCTGTACGGATTCTAACCTCCTGTGTGCATACTAGTCCCTTTCCCGATTTGGTAAGGGAGTATCCTAGCAGCTAAGCTAGATCTGGACTACTTATCTACCTCAACTCCCTATTTCCAACATATACTCGCCTTTAGGGTTCTTTCTTTTTCCAGCATATACCCGCCTTTAGGGTTCTTTCTTTCCCGGCATATACCCACCTTTAGGGTTCTTTCTTTCCCGGCATATACCCGCCTTTAGGATTCTTTCTTTTTCCTCACTCATGCATGTGGGTACCATCCCGAAGGTTACCCCCTACTTAGTTTCTATTATCATGAAACATATACATTATAACGTACATTAACAGAAACTGAAATACACATTGAAGTAAACATACTATAATTGAAATTACGCAATTGAAAGCATTAGATATAAAGAACAATTATGCTATTGAATTATAACAGCAAGCGAATACAATAAGGTAATAAAATATATTGACCGTTCTATTGAATTCAATAATAAACATGCTAAGTAAATCTATATTAACTAAAACTAGAAGATTCTTATCCAGAACCAAGAAATAAAATTTACGAGTCAAGTTTGTTATTCATTAACTAATTTGCAGTCCTTATTTAAAGAAAACAGTGGAAATCTGAAACAACTTACAATGTTCATGAATCTTAACTCATTAAACTTTTTTCCTTCGTTTGTTTAGTTAACTAAACCTTTTTCTTTTGTTTGTTCAGGTAACCATTCACTTCATTGTACGCATCTCATTCATGCTCATCACACATTCTTATTTTCAGTTCATCATTCTCTATCTTTCCACAACTACGTCAAGACTCATTCATCAACTAATAGCATCTACATTACTATTCAACATGCTCTTTTGATGGACAACATACAACAAATGAACTAATTTCAGGATGATTACCAATTATTAGGCTAATAGTTTTTTAACCGATTTCATGATTAGCCCATTTACGTGCTTAGTCGGTTCACATGCTCAAGTGTTGATATTGTTAATTATCATGATAGTTATACATGCTTAAGTAAGTGGACATGCTAATTGATTGATTCCATGAAATCCCTTGCTACACTTAATTTCACAATAATTCTCTAATGACAACAAGCAACGATAGTAAGTTATCTGCATGCATAAGAAATTAAGACTATAGATACATAGCAAGTAAATATTCAAATACTTTTTTAGCCCACTTTCATTCCTTTGTTCACTTAGGCATTTTCATCAAATAATGTAACTCTTTCAGCTACTTTCATACCTTACATAATAACTTATCATTTGCTCGTTCCACTTTCGTACCATCATTCGTTCGTTTACTTAGGCATTTTCATCACATAATATAACATAAAACAACAAAGCTGAGCACCAAAAGGAAGATATCACAGATTCACAACAATTTCTACAGAACAACTATCAACATCCATTTTAAGAACACTAACTCTAACTCACACACACTTTACTTGGGTGTAGGGCCTCCTCTGGCCAAGACAACTCATTCCTTACCTCGAAACTTTAACACGTTTTGGCATTCAACCGTTACCATTCTTCTCTTCCTTGTACCTTCAAATTTTAATAACGCTTAATCATCAATATAGCCAATTAATCAACTCATTAATCTCAACACATTCGTTACTTAGGCATTACAGGTCCATTTGTTTTCGTCAACATTATCCATTAACACCACCTTAACCACCATGCATTTTTCCCCAACAATTTTTCATTGTTTCCACTTTCTAGCTTCGAACAATAATTAATTAGAAGTGCCCAATCCCATCACCCAACAGAAAACCAAAAGAGATATCAAACAACTCTTCACATTAATAAATTCATTCAGAACTCCAATAGAAAATATATCAAAACTATAACTCCACAACCAACATTACAATTTCTGCATAAAATCATTCCACAATTCATTCAACAAGGGGTCTAGATTAAAGCAAGGATAGATCCAGATCTAACAACAAAGATGATATTCCATAAATTTATTCGGAACATAACCCAATCTAATAACACCATTAATAAAACTCAACAACCAACAAAGCATTCTTATTATTCCTTTTGATCCAATAATATAGCAGCAAACATTATCCCGTAACAGAGTGCACATCCACAGTAGAACTAATCTCATATTTTCATACTTTCGGAAATGGCTACTAAAGAGCAATAGTCACAACGTTGCATAAACAAATCAAAAGTTATCTTAACTAACAAAGAATTCTCTAGTGTTATCCAATGATTTGCAACATATTCTCGTCCATAATCAATATATTTTACAGAAACTTAAGATCTATTATTCCATCAGTAGATCAACATCCATTAACTAACTGATTATCTCAAAACTACTACAGCAGTATCAATGTTGGACTTAACATCTTAAACAAAACCAACAAACTAACACAACCGAGAGGGAAACCTCACCAGACAGAGCAGGGCATCCGAGAGTAGGTCTTCTCCTTCGGCCCTCACCTTCTTGGCCAGCATCCCAAAACAGAGCACTCTCTGCACTCTTCCTCTGTCCATTTATCTTTCATTCATCCGGCAGCCTCTTTAATTTCTTCTGCAGCCATCTTGATGAGGGATGTCTCCCTCTTAATTTCCTCAACCAACCTGCTCCCCATCGTGTGTGTCGGCAGAACACAGTTGGAAGGAGGGCTACGTGGAACCGGGTTCAGTGTAGAACCACAGAGCCGAGCCGTTCCAGTCGTTTTCACCCAAACCGCCAGCCCCTGTTGATGACGAAAATTGTCATTGCCCGACGCCAACAATGCTGACAACCACCCCTACAGCACACTTCCAGACACACTCGATGGATAGAATGCAAAGGAGAAGAAAAAGTTGATGGAGCTCACCTCAACTCGTCGCTGGAATCACCTCGAAGGAGATCGCCGAATCGCGATCTGAAATGCTGAGAGAACCCATGCCCTAGCTCTGCCGTTTTACGCCCACGGAAGCCGCCAGGAGGTTGCCACGCCATCGGACAGCGTCGTTCATCGTCGCGAGCTCCCCGGCGCTTGGTCTCTCTCTCCCTCGGTCCTTCGTCTCCCTCGTTGTCTCAGCCTCTCTCAATTTCTCCCTCTCTTACTGAACCAAATGGCCAAAACAATTCCCCCCTTTCAATTAATTCATGAATCGGACCCAAAATGACAACCTGAACACACGTGAACTGGTTCGCTGAACCGGTTTTCTCTTCTCCAAATCCTATTTTAATTCTAATTTAAATCTTTCACTTATTTAAATAAATCTAATTAACCCTCATCTCTTAATTGAAAGCAAAACCGTGCCAAACTTAACATTTTGAACCGAGCCGAACCCATCCTGTTCGATCCATTATTTTCCTTCCAAATAATTCACTCTTTAATAATTAAATCATTCATTTAATTAGTTTTTTCTCAACCCAATTCCAATTCTTGATTTATTCTAAATATCGCTTGATGATAATTAACGATTACATCATTGGTAATGTAATATCCTGATTTCCATAATGGGATTAAATAAAGATAATTGAAAATTAATTGGGTATATTTAGATGATTGAGAATTATTTTGGGAAATAAAAACCGAATGGACAAAAATGAATTGGACCGATATTAATCATCGAACAATTTTAGACTAAATCAAAGATTTGAAACGTGTCGAAAATAATTTAAGAATTTAATTAAATTAAATTGAAGGTGGAAATGATTAAATTAGGGAAATGATTTGATTAAATTAATAATAATAATAATAGTAGGTATATATATACATAATAAATAAAAGAAAAATTAAAAATAAAAATAAAAAACAAAAGGAATGGCCAGAAGGCCATTCCTTCGCGTTGAAGCAGGGAGAAAGGGAGAGGGGGATCGGAGGGGAAGCCGGCGACGGCGAGAGACGAGAGGAGGATGGGCAAATGGCGCGGGCTGGAGTTGGACGGCGACGGTGAGCTCGGCCTTGGCCGGGGCTCCCTCGCAGCGTGCGCGTCGTCCGGCGACGCTTGGGATCGTCGGGTCGCTGGACGGCGAAGGGCACGGGATCGGCGATCTCCCGCGGCGTGGTTTTTCCGACGACAGTTGCGGTAAGCTTGGTCGATTTCCCTTCCCCTTTACGTGTTATTGATCGGAAGTGGACAGGATGTGTTGGCAAGGAGCGATTACAGGATGCGATTTCAGGCTGTGTTGGCGTCGGCCAGGAGAGAATTCGCGACGGGCTGGGGGGTAGATTTCGGACAGGTGCTCCGACCCGTGTGCATCGAATTGGATTTAACCCGATTTGGGTTGAATTGTCCATTTTTAGGAACGAGTCTTCCACATTGGCCCCCTTCCAGTTGGATTGTGTACTGCCGACAATGAGGGAATTTATGAGGTTGTCGAAGCTTTGAAGAAGTTGTCGGGTGAATGGCTGTCGGTGGCTGGCTGCAAGTGAGGAGTTATGGAATTGTCGGCAGGAAGAGGATAAATGAGCTTGTCTGGTGAGTTGAATGAAAGAAGAGGAGTTGGTCTGGAGTCCTTCCTGGAAGTCGAGAGGGAGAGCTAGAAGGAGATTATGTGAGGAAGCTGCTGGCGATTCCTCTGTGAACTAAGGTATGAATGAATGACAGTGAAGGATTTGTCGGATGTTCTCGGGCAACAACAGTGGGTGGTAAGCCTTCTAGATTGAATTCTCCGCCTCCAATGCCAATTATTGTTGAGTTATTGGTTATGTTTTTCTTTATGTTGGATCCAGCTTTGGGTTTTGATCTGAAAATTTGTACGATGGATTATTTGTTGGTCTGAAAATCTGCTAGCGAGGAATAGGGTGAGTTTCCCTTATCTGAAATTTAGTTAATTGGATCCTGTGTTGATCATTCAGTTCCTATTTCAAGACTATGTATGGAATAAACACTTGTATCTAGTTAGATGGAATGATATGGTGTGTTATTGTGGACTTTAAACTATTAGTTTATGGATTTATGAATTTTAGTAGAAGGAATGTAAAGGATAAAAGATCTTTGGAGGATATTGCCCGGTTGGAAACTAGTTTTGCCCGTGTATCATTCTTGGGACTTATTGTTCTGTTGATGTGAAATGGATACACCCTTTTGGTAATTGGATTTAACTCTCTATTAACTATAGACTTTTGGATGTGATATAAAATATATGTTCTATACACTTGAATTTTTAGGATACTCTGTCACCATCCTATGAAAAAGGTTGTTTGGTTAATTTGGTTGGGTGTGATATGATAAGTTGCTAGATAACATCTCTGTCAATTGCTAAAAGCAATATTAATCTGTTAGTACTTGGTTGTGGGGTTATGAAACATATGCTCTGGACTATTGATTAAGTTATTGCTTGGTGCTAGTTGTTGGATAAAGGTTATTAATATGTTTAAGTAGTGAGATGACCTTTGTTGTTCTATTATGGATTAAAAATGTTTCTGCTTCTGCTAATTGTTGTGCTCCATTGGTATTTTGAAAGCATGAATATGTTAATGAAATGAAAGCATGAACAAGTTAATGAAGAATATGGTAATGAAGAATATGTTGGTTTAAATCAGAATTAAATAAAAACATGAATGAATTGTGGAAATATGAAGTGTTAAATTAGTATTGGATTAATTCATACATGTTGGTTTTGGTTTCGGTTCACTAATTGGAATAAAGATATCATGGGAATTGGGTAAAATAGTTTATGACTCGATTCAGATATTGTTATTAGGTTTTGATTTACCGGCCAATAATTTATGGATGAAATCTTATTGGTTTTCGCAATATATTAAGCTTAGTTTTCAAACGTTATCGATTGATATTAGTTAATTAAGCCAAGTTATAATTAACAAAACAGTTTCGTTTAGGAAACTCTAGTAAGTGACGTATAAGGGTTTAAGATAGAAAAAGACGACGATATTAATAAATTAATTAATTGATTTGATTAATAATTAAATGTTATTATATTTTGAAGGTACTAAAAGAGAAGAAAGAAAACGATTAAGCGATGATCACATTAAAGCTTCAAGGAAAGGATTTGGGTTGTCTTGGCCAGAGGAGGCCATACACCCAAGTAAAGTGTGTGTGTTGTTTTGTGGTTTGATTTCAGTAATGTTTATAGTTACCCTTGATTTTACTGAATGATATAACTCTCACGTTTTCCATTAGTTGCTGAAAGTGCTTGTTAAGCTTGAATGAATCAAAGGAATGATAGTTGAACTGAATGAGAAATGAGAACGGATCCTAGACGGAATTCTAGAGGCATTAAAGAGAAAGAAGAAGTTAAGATATTAGAAAAGACTATGTTTCTTTACAGATTGGCGAAAAAGTTATTAATTTCTAAATGTTATCCCTTTTCATGCCGTAAGTATACTTAGAGTTTCGTTCTTTTCAATTATGAAAAAGTATATGCAAACTTGATTAGTTATAGTTTACTGCCGTTTTCTATTAAGGTATTAAGAAGCATATAGAAACATGTTTTATGTTAGTTATCGTTGTTTTACTTACTGTCTATAGCAGGATAATTGTTTTAGAAGCATGCTAGGGGTCATAGATTCGCTGTTAGTCGATTGTTAAAAAGCAAGTATAGTTTGATTTGATAATTAGTCCTAATCTGATATAGTTTATGTGTTGAATATTGTCCATTAAAAGATCATGTTAGTAGATAGTTTCTGTTGATCAAATTAAGATGAGAGCAAGAATGAAATGTGAACTACGACGATGTGGATGGTAATGAAGGAAAAAGGTTTAATTAACTAAACAAACGAAGGAAAATGTTTAGTTAACTAAACAAACGAATGAAAAAGGTTTAAGGAGTTAAGATGCTTTGTTTTCATTAAATATGAGTTGTGAACTAGTAGATGAATATTATTTCTTAATTCTAGATAAGAACATTCTGGTTTAGCACAATTAGTTAATTATAATTGTCGTACGTTACTTTACTGCTTTATTGTATTTACTCGCTGTTACATTTCGATAGCATAATTGTTTCTCGTATTTTCAGCAATTTTTATGATTCTTTACATGTACCAGTTCACTTATAGTATGTTTATCTCAATGTGTAATTCAGTTTATGTTATGCAGTGTGTTTCATGATAATAGAAACCAAGTAGGGGGTAACCTTCAGGATGGTACCCACATGCATGAGTGAGGAAAAAGAAAGAACCTTAAAGGCGGGTATATGCCGGAACAGAAAGAAAGAACCCTAAAGGCGGGGGATAGAAAGAACCCTAAAGGTGGGTATATGCCGGAAAAAGAACAAACCCTAAAGGCGGGTATATGCCGGAACTAGGGAGTTGAGGTAGATGGGTAGTCCGGATCTAGCCTAGCTGCTAGGATACACCCTTACCAAGTCGGGAAAAGGAATAGTATGCACACAGGAGGTTAGAATCCGTACAGCTATGCCATCTCAAAGGAAAACCCTCAATCTTCAGCTTGATGTACAAGTTAAGAACGAACGTAATGAAAGAAGTTGGTTTGGGTGGCCCCCATTCCAAAAAGAACTAAAGAGAGAAATGCATAATTGTTTTCCCCATCTCCTTACTGGGCGTAAGCTCACGTCCTTACTTGTGGTATAGGTACAATGACGAACAGACAGTATACGAGTAAGAAGAAGATGAGAAACGCATAATGAGGCAGAGATGGATGATTTCGCACGCACAGGATTCGGGTTGGAAAGGTAAAAGACAAATGAAAGTAAATGGTTATGAATCAACAAAGTTAAAGAAAAGTAAACGGTATTGAATCAATTAAGTAATGGTTCAGTTTTATTTGAAAAACGGAATGATTGAATGGTTTAGTATTGTTTAGTATTTCTTTTGAAAGAATTCTCACGTTTCCGCTATGATTTAAAAAGGGATATTTTATAACGTTTTCGCAAGAATTTAAATAGATGATTTTTAACGCTTCCACATAATTAATAAGTTGGTTTTCATGATGAGTTTTAAGAAAGAGTTAGTAGCGATTCAGATTTACGGACTTTGATTTGTTTTAAAAAGAAAAATTTAAATTTTTACGCATTTTCAGGATTTATGAAAATCTGGGTCGTTACAGGTAATACCCCAATAATTTTTCAATTAATTCAAATACCTTTAATTACTTTTCGATTATTCTTATTAATTCCGATATAAAATGTCGGGGTATTACACTTTTTCTCTGGGTGGTGACAGAGAGAGTGTCTCCTCTCTGGTGTTGATATACAAAGAGGAGACATGATATGGGATTGTGGCCGATTTGAGCTGGTGGCTGAGAGGGAGATTTAGACAGAGGGAGAGACAGAAGTGAGAACAATGTTCTAGCATAGAGGAGTCACTTGTGTGTGCTGAGCTTCTGGAGATGACTGACAGAACAACTATCTGGAGAGCTAGATCCGAGAGTTGAAGTCAGTGAGGGGAAGTTGTGCATGACCGAGAAGAAATGGGAAAGGAGGTAGTTGTGCTTCAGATGTGTTTAGTCGTGAGTCCCCTGCTTGTTGTTAAGGATTTCTCCTTGGCTGTTTTGGTGTGTTGATTATGTTTTTGGATGGAGTTGGCTATTCTATTAAGTTGTTGGATAATAAGTATAAGAGTTTTAGTAATTTCTCTCTAATAATGAGTTGGATTGATGTAAACATGAGACATATGTTGTGTTCTTTGGAATGAATCGATAGTTCAAGTTGAAGAGGTCAATATTCTGTCACTTGGAATAGTGTCCTGTAATGTAATATTTTTACACTATGATGGTTGATTCTGAAAAGCATCTATATGTTAGATTTGGGTCATGGGTTTGTGTACTCATTTGGTTGTGCTCTGCTGATATTAGTTTAGCTATTGCCTCTGTTGGATTCCGTTCTAGATTTTTGTGAGTGGGATCAATCTATTGGATCAATTGTTGGATGCTCATGAACTACTCTGTTGATTGGAAAGTTGATGCTTAATAAGATTAGGAAATATTGCTAATTGGTATTAATTTGTGAAGGTATTAAAAAGAAGAAGAGGAATAACGATAAAGTGCGAATGCGCGATAAAATTCAAGGTAAGGAATTTAGGTGTGTCATGGCCATTTGGAGGCCCTACACCACAAGTGGGTGTGCGTGAATTTATGTCTAGTGCTCTGTGATTTTCTTATTTATACTATTAGTTGATAGTATTGATAGTTCCTTGGCTGCTCTACTGCTACTATTTCCTTGGTTGATTTACTGATACAATTCCTTAGATAATATTCTATCATTTCCTCCTTATTGTTTGATAGTGTAGATTCCTTTGTTGTCAATTATTCTCGTTACTGCAAATGTTTAGTTTCTGTGACTAATGCTTAAGAATGAAGGTGAAGTGTGTGAGTGATGAGGAGCATGAATGAGCTAAGAAGAGTTCTCTTACTGTCTTTGGTTCTTCACTTGCTGTAGTATAAATTCGTCGCATTAAATTTACTGTCAATTCTATTTAAGAGCATGATAGATTCTTATTTCGTTTGTTGTTTGCTGTTGTTGTATTCGCCGTTATCCTTTGTATTAAGCAGGTTAATTAGTCACCTTCGTTAGTTTTATGTCACGCTTAATTAACTAATATTTCACTTAGCATGTTTAACGCAAACACGTTTAACTAATTCTAGCACGATTCCTTCATTCAGCGTGTGCATATTTTGCTATATACAGTTGAACATGTTAATTGACTAATTGAGCATGTTTGTTAATCAATCAAGCATAACTGTAATAAATTCTTGATGCATGAAAAAGAACTAGGGTTTAAACTTCTGATAACATGTCTAATTTTGCAAGCAAGTTCAATTAACTAACTTGGGCAATAATTAATTAGAGTAAGTAATTAGACCTAAGTATGTCACTTAATTTAATTAGAATGATTAACAGTTGAGCATGAAAACCATTTAGCTGAGCATGTTTAGTTAAACAAACGAACTAATTAATTAGACCTAATTAACTTAGTTAGAATGCATGTTAATTAAATTAACGCACTTTAACTTAACTAGGATATCTAATTTATAGTCAGAAATGTAATTAATTAACTTGAGTAGCATGTTTAATCAATAGATCTAAGTTATGACATGTTTATTTATCACGTGTAATTAACTAGGATAATAAACTAGACTATAAATTGTAGCATGTTTAATCCCATAAACTATTATTTTGCTTGAACATGTTAAATTAGTAGATAACCAGCATGTTATCTTACTAAGTCAGGCCATGTTTAATTAGCACGTTTAAGTAACTAACTAGAACAAAAACATGCTTAAACTATATAGGATAATAATTGTAATTCTCCATTGAGCATGTAAATTCATTAGGATAATTAACTAAATAATAATTATAATTCCTTCTTGAGCATGTTAATTTAATTATGCTTCACTTCCATATGCACATCACTTGTGATTCGTTATATTTTCCTTATTATTGTGATTTATATATCCAAGCATGTTCCTCGTTGTCTAATTAGTTCTATAATTGCTTCTTTCATATGTTGTACGTGCTTGGATGCTCCATCGTTATTACTTGTCCTTGTATGTTTGTTCAGTTACTGCGATTCATTTTATTGCGCTTTTAATTTCAGTTGCTTTCGTTAATGCGCACTTCAATTTCTATGAATGTTATATTATGAAGCATCATGCATCATGGTAGGTTGAAAATGTATGGTCATGCATTATGTTAATAGAAATTAATGGGGAGTGCCATGGGGTGGTACGCACACATGCATGAGTGAGGGTAAATGATGAAAATGAGTAAAACAGTAAGATAATAAAGGCCTCTGTGGTCCGGTAGCTTAGCCCGGCACAGACACAAAGAAAAGAAAAGGGAGTTGAGTGCAGATGGGTAGTTCGGATCTAACCTGGCACTGGACTACGTCCATTTCTCATGTCGGGAAAGGGACCAGCTGCACACAGGAGGTTAGAAGTCGACCAAGACAATACCATTCCATATAGGTCCTCCAATCTCCAGCTCGAAGTACGAGTAACGAACAAATGACTTAAAGTAAAGTAATAAAATGGTAAATGGTTGATGAAAGGATCCAAATGAACTAAAGAGAGTTATAAGCATAATTGCATTAAACCATTTTTCTTACTGGGCCATTAGGCTCACGTATTACTTGTGGTGTAGGTACAAACGACGAACAACTAGTAATAGGTTCATACCAAGGAAATGATGAACAAATAATAAGCAGGGGGTGAAGGATTTGCACGAACGAGATCGGGGTTGGCCAGACATGAAGATGGTAAAAGAGAAACAGTTGCAATTAAATTAAGTACTTTAAATTGTATTTAATTGTCTAGCACTTTGGTTTTACTCAATAGTTTAGTTTCCATTCTCAACACATTATTTACGCTTCAGCAACGTTTTTAAATAAATGATTTCATAACGCTTCTGCATTTCATCAATTTGATTTTATAACAAGTTTTACAAATGGTTGGTAGCAATCCGGTTTTAGCATCGCGCTCTGATTTATTTTATAGAATTTTGAATTTTATGAAGCACTCTTTTTAAAAGGACATCTTTTTGAATGCCAAAATAGTCAAATATGCATCGGACGTCAAAAGGAAGATAGTTTTTAGAAAGTCTTTCTATTTCTCTTTCATTGCTTTTGAACTTCCACCTATGCTTGACCTTGAATCTTTCCATGATATTATTTGCAACTTGATTAATAATAGAATAAACACGTAGTCCATCACATCCATTTCTTTAATTCTTCATAAGCCAGGTGTCCGTTTTCTCAGCACGGGACATCCGTTCCTCAAATCTTCGTTCATTTCTTCACAGCGTCGCCATAGCTCTATGACGGACATCCGTTCCTGCATAAGGGACGTCCGAAACTCCAATTCTTTGCTGTTTTCATTCCTCACCACACGGCTTCAAGACGGATGTCCTTTTCTCATTGAGGGACATCCGAAACTCTCATTTCTTCTCATGCGGGACGTTCATTCCTTCATAAAACTTGTCCGCCCAACGTCCATTTGCCTAGTTTATAATTCTTGAATTCTATGAGTCCCAGATTAATATATGATCACTCTATGGACTTAAAAAAACTTGTTAGCTCAACTTAATATTTTTTTTTAGGGTATTTTCAATAAATATAAATATAAATATTATGATTATACCATTAAGAACAATATCAATAAAAATACAATAAACAACTTATAAGTGCAATAAAAATATTCACCATCAAAATAAATAAGCCTAACACATTTAGGGCTAATATTTTCCTCTTCTCCTTCACAGTTTCCTCTTTCTTCAGAGAGCTCACAGAACACTCTCTCACTCACTCTCCTCATTTACTCTCTCTGTTACTTTTCTCCCACGACTCACACTACATTTCTCCCTCTATTTCTTTCTCCTCCAAAAAAGAGTCTTCTCATATACACTTCTCACTTCCCCATAATCTCACCTAACACCCTTTATAAATTGCCATGTGTAAAGTGGGACATGTGGAAAAATTACAGAAAGCAAAATTCTCGGGATTACAAACTTTATTAGAAGTCATGTGGAAACGATCGATCTCTTAATCGACCGCTCCCACATAGCTGAGTTTCCCGGTCGAGCACAAGCTCGACCGCTCCCAAGTAATTTTGACTTCTTCATGCTTGACCTCTCCCACATGTACCCTTAGACGTCCTTCGTTGTTGGAGGACATCCAAGACCAATGTTGGACATCCCTCGGCTTTTGTTTAACGTCCCTCAACTTTTTTCGGACGTCCATGTGTCATTTCACAACCAAAATAACCAAATTAGATGACAAAAAATAGCAATAAAGTAAAGAGACAACCAGAATAACCAATCAATATGCCAAATGTACAATTATAGTAGTAGAATAAAAATGTACATTAACAAATTACATTAATAACAAATGAAACAATTACACTTGTTGGAGATCAACGACGTTGAACCCCAAATTGTGGCTCATATATTCATGTGAAGAGTGCTCGAAAAGAGACTCCGTATGCTCTTCGTGATGATGGAATCCACTCTGTTAATATCTGCAAATCACCAACAAATCGACAGAGTCCAATAGTTGAAATATATCGTGTGGACTGAAATAGGAATAGCTAAATTAATATGTAATTTAACAGTACAATAATTATGGCATAGAATGTGAGAAAATATATCATTTTTTAATCTGTAGGGGCCATGACAATTGTAATTGCCTCTCGTAACATTTACTGGTAGCCATAATGGATGTGTAGATCAATTGATAATATGAAACATGTCTACTTTTGGTGTGCCTAAAGCTAAAATAATATATTATAAGTGATTTGACTAGGGAAAAAAATATTGCAAGAATGATTAAAAGTGACTTACATGGATCCATCTAAGAGTCACAAGCAAGTCCCTCATTTGGACGTCAACCATCTCTTCCTCATTCAATGTGTCGCATTGCATATTCAAGAGATTCATTTAACATATCAGCTTCTTATACATTGATTAATCATTGATAAAAAGTTATTCTCACCGAGTCAGATGTTGACTTTTGCTTCGGAATGATGAGAGTTGTGATCTTGAAAACATTGTTTCCTAAAAAAAATATACAATATGAAACAAGATGTATTAGTCTTGCAATAAAAAAATGAGAATAACTTTCATTTGATAACGTTTCTTATCACAATACCTACAAGAATACCACATGTCTCTAGGTTTCTTTTGGTATTTGCAAGCGTCAATCTCATGAAATCCTCTATCAATGAAAAATGCTGCAATGATCAGTTTAAGCACTACCATCAAACTATTAAGTGTTAATTTGATACATTGCACAAAAGGAAATTTAAGACATACCACGTGCAAATTTTGATGTGAAGCAGGTCTTGGAACTGCTTCAATCAATGGAAGACCCGTTGCCAATATCTTCTGAACTTTGGCAGGGGTTGGAGGAGGGGATGATTGTCTGATGAAAAGAGATCTATACAGTTGTAACACATTATTATGTCTAATTTAGAGAGCATAAATCAACGAACTAATGCATAGATGGAAAGTGCATATAAACAAAAAGACTTATTGGCATCTGTCTAATCCGGCGTCAGAAGATGGAGAGGCTACTAGAGGGGCAACTGGGTTGGGGGGTGGGGAAGGGTGGTGGGCGCTACTAGAGGAGCTGTTGGCAGGGCTGCTGGCGAGCTTTGGAGGAGCTTTGGAGGGATTTGCTAGAGGATCGACACACCCCCTCAAGTCATCCACGAGCAACTATTGAGTGGCGTGAAGCTCTTCAATTCGCTTGTCCATTCCTTCAATTTGGTTGCCATAGGATACAATTAGGGAAGTCAGATTCATCAAGCAGCATATAATCTAGTTCCACCTCTCTTTAGTCATCGACATAGAGTGAGAAGATTGAGAATGGGGTTGATCAGTATCATCCTACACCTCCACCTAATTTGACCATGATGTAGCCGACATCGAAGGAGGTTGTGCAACTGACGTCGAAAGAGATTGTGCAACTGATGTCAAAGGAGTTTGTACAATCGATGTTGAAGGAGGCTATACAGCCTATTTTCATTGATTCCTTAGACTGTTCAAAACGTCTTTCATTAGAGTCATGATCACGTATTCAATGTTGAATCACTTATCGTTGTAGAGCGTCTCCATTACAGAGAGATTCATGCAGCTAATATGGTCTCTATGTTCATCACACGGTAGAATGGTGTGGGTTTTCATGTGATGGATGACTCTAGCTTTAGCGTTTAGGTCATTGGATTTGGGCATGTAGAAAGATCCAATGTTGGGATTACGATGCAACTGCTGCAGCAATGTCAAACCTTCTAATTGTTTAATGAAATCTAGGTTATTGGATATGTGAAAATACTTCTCGATCGGTTCCTCCATGGAGCATCTAAGCATCTCATTTAAGACATTCAGAGTTATCATAATCTTCTGCTCAAATAGATACATCATCAGCTCTAAGAGTTGGTTGCCTAGCTCCAGATTCGTGTAAACACAGTTTCACAACCTCCTCACAATAATATCCTCATATCTTACACAATCCAACAATTGAAAATGTGCTCAAACATACCTTCTATTCCAAAATTTGCAAATGCATTGAATTCTACCCTCCTACAGATAGTGAAAAACTGGATTCAGATATCATTGTTATACCTTTCCTTGGATGACACCGTGCTGAACCTTGGGGAAAGGTATTCCTAGGTCAATAGATAGGGACTGGTTGAATCACCTTGTGATTGACCTTGAGCTATAGAGAGAGTGACTTTATGCTTCATGGTAATTTTTCAAGCCTTAAATGCCATTTTAGAGTTCAAAACTTGAAAAATCGTTGGGACATCGCTCGGAAATCGCCTAGGTCAAGAAGAAGTGCTCACAATGGACGTCCTTTCATGTTTCAACTTATATAGATGAAGTTGAAAGGACGTCTTTTCTTTGTGAGGACGTCTGCCTTTAAACAAAAACTGCATTAAATTATATATTTAAAAACACAAATGTTCTTTCTATTAACGTTAATGGATAACGAATGTCCTTGATAGGAAGCAGACATAGTACAGACGTCCAATTCTGTGTGAATGAGAATACGCGAAGGTCCGTTATAAGTACGGATGTCCGCCTTCATGTAAGGGGGTATAATCACACGTCCGCGGGTGGTTTGCATCGTTCATTTATCGTAGTTCAATATTTTAGTTATTAGTAAACTTAGTTTAAAGTTTGGCATGTTGGTGACCTCAAAGTTCAGAGTTTTTTAATTAATTTTTATTTATTATTACATAACCTAAAAGGGATTATTATTTTTATTTTCGTACTTTGAATAGATTTTATTAAATTGATGATTTGTACCATGACTTGGTTAGTTTTTTTTTAATGAAAATGTAAATAATTTATTAATCAAACGGAAAAAATAATGTATGATCTATAGAAATTATTGTGCATCTTTATAATATACGTAACGTGGTCAATGCATATAACATGTCTTGTGTATAGATGAGCAATTTATCTTTTTAATTGTAGACATTATTTATAGATTAATTATTATATTGAATATACATGTTAGCATCTTTACATTGAAAATGTAAATAATTTATTAATCAAGTGGAAAAAATAATGTATGATCTATAGAAATTATCGTCCATCTTTATAATATACATAACATGGTCAATGCATATAACATGTCTTGTGTGGAGATGAGCAATATATCTTTTTTAATTGTATGCATTATCTATAGGTTAATTATTATATTCAATATACATGTAGGCATTGTATGTATGAATTTAAGTGCAACGTGACTTATTAAACTTATGATAACTATAATAAATTTTTTTTTTTTTTAAAACACTAACATTAAAATGGTGTAAAATATGTACAAAAAACACCAAATGGAAATGAGCATTGAAAAAGAAAATATTATTCTATTTAATTATAAGCTATCTCTACTTTTATACTACTATAATCTTACTTTATGGTGCGATGATTATGTGTCTCTCATTAATTTATACAATTAATATATTATTTTAATTATTTATAATTTATAATAATTATTACGCTAATTAATGACTGACATATAAATACCATATCATCATGAATTAAAATTAAAGTATAGAATTAGTGGTACCCTGGTATTGCCCATTAATTATTATTGATTTATCTTTTACAGTTTTTGTTATTTTTTGTCAAGTACAAAAGAAACTAACATTTTTAGCTGAATTTATTGGTTACATTAATTCAATACTATTTATGAATCATCATCGCATGGTTCGTTTTATCAAAGTATAAGTCTATTGGGCTTTTGAACTTATTAAAATGAAAGTTATATAAGAACGCATTACATGATAAAATATTAAGTTAGATATTATGACATTAAGTCATAATATTTTTTGCGTCAATGTTTTTTTTTAATTTCAAAATCTTAAATGACATATTATGAACTCATGTCTCTTATTATTATTACTTTTTATTGTAAGACTTGCGTGTAAATATGCTTTTAATTTCATCCTTACTATTAAATTAGATTGAACTTTTTGTGCCAGTCTCGTTATCTTGTTCAAAGATCAGTGGACACCCTAACGGATTAACTCGTTGGCTAGTTTAAAGATCAGTGGACCAAATCTTGGACTATAATTTTTTGTTTGGACTTGTGCCAAACTTGAATTGGCTTAGATTGTGTCAACGTAATCAAATTATCTTTGTAGTTTCATTTCTTAATCCAAAATTGTATAGGGTGAATTTTTTTATATTTAATAACAAAGAAAATAGTGTCAACTTGAAGTGTAATTGAGTACTTTTTAAATATTTTTTTTGTTATTAATACGGTAATACCTCCTTGTAGCGTAACGTTTTATAGGCTTACTAGCCCACAAACAAGCCCAAAATAAAAGAGCAGCTTAAAGGAACGCGACCCAAATCCATTGTGGAGCTATGTGATTTCTGTTTCCTTATCTTCAAAATCCATTTTGGATGCGGTACCCATGGTGTCGTTTGAGCTCTTCACTTTCCTTTGCAAACCTTCAACCGCGCCATTTTTCAGTTGCTTGCTCGCGTCCTTTTCTCTGAGCTCATAGGTATTCTGTTCATTCTCTCCCGACTTTATTTTCTGCAAAAAATTTAGTTGAAGAACTCTCTCCCATGGATTAATTCCGGTTATAGCGGCCATGTTTTCGACTGAGCTGCTACCTCAGACCCTTCATTTTTCTTCCCAGCTGAAACCCAATCCAAACCTCCATTCTAACTCTGTTGTAAGTTGCAGAATTCCTACATTCAAGGAGGGCGACCTACCCAGAAACCCACCTAAGGTTGGGTTATCTGCTGAAACAAGGACGACCCCTTTTACATATTCTGATTTCAAAGAATCCCATTTGACAAAACTCCTCAGCAGATCTTGCAAAGCTGGTAAATACAATGAATCGCTCTATTTTCTTGATTGTTTGGTGAATAAAGGTTACAAGCCTGACGTTATTCTATGTACAAAGCTCATTAAAGGTTTTTTTCATTCTAGAAATTTCGAAAAAGCCATTCGGGTCATGGAAATTTTAGAGAAATATGGAGAACCTGATGTTTTTCTGTATAATGCAATGATTAGTGGCTTTAGTAAGGCGAATAAGATTGAATCTGCAAACAAAGTGCTCGATAGAATGCGCAGCCGAGGATTTTCACCCGATGTAGTTACTTGTAATATTATGATAGGCAGTCTTTGCAGTAGAGGAAAGCTTGATTTGGCTTTAAAGGTAATGAATCAGCTTCTGAAGGATAATTGCAAGCCGACCGTAATTACATACACGATTTTGATCGAAGCAACGATTCTTAAAGGCGGAATCAACGAGGCTCGAAAGCTTTTGGATGATATGATATCAAGAGGTCTTCACCCCGATATGTATACTTATAATGCGATTATTCGAGGAATGTGCAAAGAAGGGAGAGTGGATAAAGCCTATGAGTTCATAAGGAATTCTACTTTGAAGGGTTGCAAACCGGATGTGATATCTTACAACATACTTTTGCGTTCGCTTTTGAATGAAGGAAAATGGGTCAAGGGAGAGAAACTAGTTGCCGATATGTACTTGAGTGATTGCGAACCAAATGTCGTAACTTACAGCATTTTGATCAGCTTCCTCTGTCGGGATGGAAAAGTCGAAGAAGCTGTGAAATTGTTGAAAATAATGAAGGAAAAGGGTCTCACTCCCGATACATACAGTTACGATCCGTTGATTTCCGCTTTCTGCAGAGAAGGGAAGCTCGAATTGGCCATCCAATTCTTGGACTCAATGATCTCAGACGGTTGTTTGCCAGATATAGTGAACTACAATACAATCTTATCGACTTTGTGCAAGAACGGAAGTCCAGATCAGGCCCTGCAAGTGTTCGAAAAGCTAGACTCAGTCGGTTGTCCTCCCGACGTTAGCTCCTACAACACCATGTTCAGTGCACTTTGGAGCTGTGGTGAAAAAATCCGAGCCTTACACATGATTTCGCAGATGCTGAACAGAAAAATCGATCCTGATTCGATCACGTATAATTCGCTCATATCGTGTTTGTGTAGAGACAGAATGGTGGACGAGGCAATCGGGATGTTGATCGACATGGAATCGAGCGGGTTTGATCCATCGGTTGTGACTTACAACATTGTACTTCTTGGATTATGCAAAGCCCATCGAATTAACGATGGGATTGAAGTTCTGGCAGCTATGGTGGAAAAAGGGTGTTTTCCAAACGAAACAACTTACATTATGTTGATTGAAGGAATCGGGTATGCCGGATGGAGGGCGGAGGCCATGGAGTCGGCTAAATCGCTTTATGGTTTGGATGCTATATCTCTTGATTCCTTCAAGCGTTTGAACAAAACCTTTCCGTTGCTGGATGTGTTCACGGAGCTTACTTTGTCGGACATCAAGAGCTAGCCTGTTGCGATGGTACTTTCTTTTTGGACAATGCACATATCTATCTTGTCTCATTTTCTTCTTGTTTTTTTTTTTTTGAAGATTTTAAGATCATGGTATGAAAAATTTATGGAAAAAAGTATAAAATTTCCTAGATTTTCATAATATTTTAATTTAAAAAATGGGTTTTGTTGGATAGTACCTTGAAAGGTAAATAGATTACCACAATTATGCTAAATAAGACTCCTATTAAGAGATCCAATTCGATTAACGAGGCTGATAAGAGAGAAGAGTACACAATTAGGGCTAGATCTAGAATTTAGGGTTTTTGATTAAATTGTTTGGAATGATTGAAGTAAAGAACTAGTTAGTTTAAATTGGAAACAAACTGTAAAAGAGTTTATGGAAATGGTTTAAATTGGAGCTCAATGAGGCAAAGTTGTTTTTTGATATAATAGCAATATTATAAAATATTCGTATGTGAGAATTCAGTGACCTAAATTTTATTTTGACTTGGATTGAAAAGTTGGTAGTGCGACAAAAATAATGTGACCAAATTATAAAATTTTCGTAAGAGTTTGTGGTTGTAGCAGAAGAATTTGGTTGATTCCTTTGGTGGTTTACGCGATATGGGTCGTGAGGATACAAAGGCGTAAATCTTCATGTACAATACGATATTTACTTGATGAATTTTTCTCTCTGCCCGTGCTTTTACGTATTAAAGTTTCTCATCTTGGTATTTGTTTGATATTATCTTAGTGTTTCACATTTTTTATATGTCATATGATATTTTACAATCTTGTTTAAATTTTTACTTAAACAGAAAACATTGAGAAGGTCTTTGATTCATCCCCCCAAATAAGGAAACCAGAGATCTTGAGAAACTTTTTTTTCAAATTGTTTGACTATTGCTTATTACAAAATGCCTAAATTCATATTTATTTATAGGGTTATTTGGTACATGTGTAAAACTATACATGAATCACATATTCAATCTAATATATATACTAGTACATAATGAACTATCCATTAATTAACCATATAAGTATATGAATTAATGTACTTACACATACATAAATGAGAACCTTTTAGATGACTTTTCACAAATGTAGTGGACTTAACTAAAATTACATTAAAAAACATATATTAACTAAAACATATTATTTAAATTAAGTTTATAATTTCAACATCTTCTCTTAAGATTAATTTATTGTAACTCCAAACATCATTCTTACTTTATTGAAAGTGTCATACTTGAGAGGCTCTTTATAAATTTTAGCAACTTGATCATCAATTTTCATATAATTCACTTGCATTTCATTTTTCATGATACAATCATGAATAAATGTTACCTTATATCTATATGTTTGTCTCTATCATGAAGCACATTATTATTTGCCAATGCAATAACTTATTTATTGTCAACAAGAATTTCTGTAACATACTCTTTTGCCATTTGTAACTCCTTTAATAGTATTCTCAACTATATTACATGACATATCCAAGATGTAGCAATGACATACTCGACTTCACAAAAGGATAATGTCACAATTTGTTGTTTCCTCGAACTCCATGTAAAAGTTGTATTAACCATGAAGAAAACAAAACTTGTTGTGCTCTTTCAGTCATCCATATCTCCACCCCAATTGATATCGTTATATCCAAAAATCTTAAATTCATCAAAAAATGAATAAAACAAACCAAAATCAATTGCACTTATAATATATCGAAGAATATGCTTTGCCGCATTGAAATGAGTCATGGTTGGTAACTTCATGAATTAACTAACCAGTCCAACTCCAAAAAGAATATTTGATTTTGTGCAAGTTAAATACTTCAAACTTCCAACAAAACTTTTGAAAATTGTAGAATCAACTTTCTCTACTTTCTTATTCTTTGATAATTTCACTCCACATGCTAGAAGAGTATTCACGAGTTAATAATGCTCTATTTTGAACTTTTTGAGAATTTGTATAGCAAACCCTTCTTGAGATATGAAAATTCCATCATATATTTGATTGATTTTTATGCTAAGATAGTATGACATTAGACCAATATCCGTCATTTCAAACTCTTTGGTCATTGCTTGCTTGAATTCTTTGTATATATTCAGATTATTCCCCATAAATATTAAATCATTAACATATAAGCAAACAAATAAGATAACTCTATTTTTATGCTCCTTAGCATAAATATAGTGCTCATATAGGCATTTGATAAACTCATTTTTGAGGAAGTACTTGTTAATTCGACTATTCCAAACTCTTGGAGCTTGCTTCAAGCCATACAATGTTTTCTTCAACTTTAATACTGTCTTCATAACCCTTGATAACATAATTTTGAAGTTGTTCTATATAGACTTCTTCTTCAAGAATTCCATTTAAGAATGTTGATTCGACATCTATTTGATAAATCTTCTATCTTTTTTGAGCTGCAAGTGAAATAATCAAACAAATAATTTATAAGCAAGCAATGAGAGCAAATACTTCACTATATTTGATACCTAGGCGTTGATTACATCCTTTCGCCACTAACTTGGCCTTGTATTTCTCCACTTCTCCTTTTGCATCTTTCTTTTCTTTAAAGATCCACTTAACACTAATGAATTTTTGACTTTTTAGAATGATTGCTAGCTCTCTTGTCTCATTTTTCTTAATTGATGAAATCTTCTTATCCATGGAAATTCTCCACTTTTCATTTTTCACAACTTCTTCAAATACTAAAAGCTCACAATCGACAAAATGATAAAAGAGAGTTAGATCTTCACTTAAATTTTCTATTACCTCATAAAAATCTAAAAGACTTTTCATGTGAGGCTTTTTTTCACTTGAGCTTCCACTGGAAGAAGATGAAGAGTGTCTAAATTGTTGGTGATCTTGGAGGTATCACGGACTCTTGGACTTCTGTACTTTGAACCTTTTCATCAAAAAAAGAAAACAAATTCATACCTCTCTTTGTCTTCATCACTCAAATCCTGTGAATCTTCTTTATCACACTCCACGTCTCTACTAATAATTCTCTTCCCAAGACTTGGATCGTAGAGCTTGTAGTCTTTAGAGGATTGATCATAACCAACAAAGATATACTTTTTTCTTTTATCATCAAGTTTTGATCTCTCTTAATCGAGGGTATGCATAATCGATACTTCCAAAAACTTTCAAATGGAAAGCACTTGGTTTTATTTCACTCCATGTTTTTTTAGGTGTTTGGTCCCACAAACTTCTTTTCGAGCACCTATTTGATAGTGTAAAGACCCTTCTTACTTATAAATCATTTTTCTTTCAAAATTTATTGTGTAAAAATTTTTCTTTTTATTTAATGAAACATACGATAATTCAGTTATGAATAAAACCATATTAGAGTAAAGAGGAAACACTTTTAAACTTAAGAAATCCATAGTTTTACAAACCGTTGTTCAAATTAAAAGTGAAACGTTCCAAATTAAAAGTTTTGTTTATCAGGAGTCATAACCTCGCAGTCTACTTCACTGGATAACTCGAGTCCTCTGTGGGGAATGCTTCCTCCTCTACTCTAGGAATTATCATTTCATGACTCTCACCTACACGATAAAGTAAACTGTAAGTCTAAGGACTTAGTAAGGAATTGAGGAATACAACATGAATCCCTCTAACTCCTTATGTCGGAACGGGATCCGCCCCAAACCTCTCTTTACTCACAGTTATATATTGCATAAACTCGTGGATCGAGTTGGGAGATTGGAGATTCTTTGCAGAGAACATGGCGGGTATCCGGTACCTAACACCTTACCGTAGACAAGCTCGCACAACCTGTAATGACCTGGATTTTTGTAAATCCTTTTAAAAATGCGTTAAAATTCAAAGCTTTTATGAAAGAAATATCAGAGTGCAAGTCGAGCCGTTAGAAACACTTAAAACATTTCGGAAGTAAAACAATTGTGGAAGCGTAAATATTGTAACGAAATAAACTAAACATTTAATTACAATTTAAGAAAAGAAAGCTTAATTTAATTACAACTCAATTATCTCTCACTTCTCATAGTCTAGCCAACCACAAGCTTTGCGCGTACAAATCCATCATTAACTACTTCTTCAATTGCCCGAGGACTCCGCGTGTAGGTATGTAGGTGTACCTACACCACAAGTAATACATGAGCCTAAAGGCCTAATAAAAGAATGAGTTTATGCGAGATGATATGTCTCTCTTTAATTCTTTGTAATAGGTCTGCCCTAAGCCAATCTTTTATTTACATATTTTAGGAATAGCTCCTATATAGAGCTGAGGATAGCCTATTTGTTTCTAATTAATTATGTTAATTGGTCTTGTGATCCCGATGAGGGAAAAATTAGTTCTTTTCCTCACTCAAGGCACGTGGTCACCCCGTGGTGGTGTTCCTAATTGTTTCTATCATTATGATGTCTAAGGCTACCCTCAAGGCACAAACAACATATAAGAGAGTTCATATAGCAACCATAACGGATATAAATATGCACGACAATAACATACATTTCGAAGCAGTAATTTAATACATTAAAAGCGATAACGGGCTTGAAGAGTTTATAACCTAATTTATTAACATGCTTATATTAATTAACTTGTTTAGATTAACTAAATTGATTAGATTAACATGCTTGACGAATTAACGATTGGGTTAACATGTTCAACACATTAGTTTATTACACTAGTTATAATCACTCGAATTAAATAACATGCTCAGGGGATTTATTCACAATAGGAATTATGCAAGGCAACATATCAACAGAGAATATATAGAAAATCATATAGGCTAACATCAACTAAAAATAAAGGGACACACTAATTTGATTACATGCTTGAAATGCTAGTTAATTACACTAAGGGATTGATTAACAACTTTTAATAAATTAACAACTTAATCAATAACTAGTAAATTAGTTAAGCTATTAATTAACATATTTATCACATAGTCTATTCAACCAATTAATATATATATATATAAGCCAACCAAACTAATCATAATACAAGCAAAGCCATCAACGAAACAACCCACAACATCAACGAAGCAACCATCAACTAACAAGATCATTTAATAGAGAACTAACAACACACTTAATAACAAAGCAATGAACTAACAACGATGGACATAACATAGAGCAACCAAAATCTATAGCCAGTTCATATAATCAATTAAGGAAATTATCTATAAATCATCAACTAGCAATATACGTGAACAACCAAGCATAGAAAATATACAGGCTCACACTATCACAGAGCAACATAGTAATCTAGCATTCTACACTACTCGCATAAAGACACGCAACATCCAAAACATACACCAACGAGCATAGAAAACATACCGATATAACAACGAAGGAATATTCAAACATAGAAAACGTACAGACTCACACACTCACACACACACCTGCGGTGTAGGGCCTCCACATGGCCAAAACACACCCAAGTCTTACCGAATGAAGAACACATTCTACGGCTCACGCAGTAGCTCCAGCTCCTGGACATGGACAGCAGCTCACGGTTCAGCTCCTTCAGCACACCCGAAAGTTCCCTCCAGAGTGCTCCACTCGGCATCCAGGAGAAATCCCCCCCTGCATGACGCTCCCTGCCATTTTATCCTTCCCCTAGAAGACAAACATGCTGTAGCCCTTTAGCACACCCGACCAACATTGCCTAGTTTTACAGTGTGTTCCCCACTCGCCCACACTGTCGTTGTTGCCTCCTACAGTGTATGAGCCAGACCGATTCGAACCCAACAGCAAGCTAGACCAAGGCCTTTGACCGGTCCAACTTGAACCGCCATTCCAATCGCCCCTGCCACCCGCAAATCGCTAGCCCAATCCCTTGCCAACGCCGACCATCAAAGAACAGAGGAGGATAAAGAAATCGACTGGGCTTACCTCAACAACCTCACCCGAAGCTGGAAAATGCCGCAACGGAAGTCCCGATTCGTCCCGCAGAAATCGCCCAAACCGTGCCCTAGCCGCGACCCGCATCGTCGCGGCCGAAGCACGCCTGGAGTCGCACATCGCCAAAAACCCACCTCGTCGCCGTGTAAGAACCCAATCTTGCCTCGCTCGTTCGCTCTCCTTCGTAGCCAGCTCTCGTCTCTCTCTCGATCTCACTCCCTCATTTCTCTCTACATAAATGGCCGAAGGCCAATGTAAAATCTCCCTCTTTTAATTCTAAACCGCCAGCTTGAACCAACCAAAGTGAACCAGTTCGACTGAACCGGTTCGATTGAACCAGTTCATTCCTTCCCCTTCCCTCATTTTAACTATTTTTAATTCTAATATATTTTAATTCTTCCATAATTTAATCCTAATTAATTCCTTAATGTAAAACAATTAAATTAATCCTTAATGTACAACAATTATAATAAATCTCAAATATTATAATTTAAATTCGTTAAATTAATATTTATTTTAATTATAGTAAATTCCATTTAATTTCAATAAATGAAATTCTTACGAATACGTCCTTCGTAATAACCAGATAATTAAATAATTGTCCAACTTAAAAAAGGTCAGGGTATTACACAACCAGTATAGGGAAGGGTAAAAAGGGGTTCGAGTCTATCGGTTAGATCCAGACCATCTCTCAAACCTCCAATTCTCTTACTTTCTTTTCTTTTCTTCATTTTCTTCTCACATATGAATACCAACTCTTTTTGTGGTATTTCCTAGGGTTTCTAATTTCGTGAATGCATGGTGATGCAAAATGAATAATATATCTATGAGTACCATTCATTCAACCAATTTACAAATCCATACCATCAATAAAATCGAATGAATAAACTACGGGGGCCAAGTCACGAAATTCAGCATCTAATTCTAATTGGAAAAACATTGAGCAATCAATAATACATATGGATAACGAATTAAAGTTAACAATGAACATGAGCAGAGAAATAGGAGATAACATGCGTTGCAAATCGACAAAAACACGAAATACCACAGCGAATAAAAGGAGCAGCTATGCATACTTTAATTTGACAATGAATACAAATGCGACACCGAAATAGAAACGGATGTACATGCTCCACAATTTTGACAGCAATTATGAATTACAGCAGCGAATCTAAAACGAACATACATGCATTATAATTTGACGGTAAATCACAAAATGTAGCAGCAAACTAGACCAACATACGTGCAATGTATTAAAATGAACATACGTGCTTTCAGCTTCGACAGAAATCGATAATGTACAGCAGCGAAATAAACATGCATACGTGATATACGATTTGACAGTAAGTTACTACGTATGACAACGAATTTAACTAGCATACGTGCATCTTAATTTGACAATGAATTCTGAAACGTAACAGCAAGTTAAAGCTAGCATACGTGCAACATGTATCAAATCCAAGTAGAAAATAACAACATATTATAAGCAATTTTAACGAGTTTTCAAATGACTTAAACATATAGTTATACCCTAGATTGAACAGAAAATAAATCCCAGAACAACAACAAATTTAATCAATAGTTAGAACGTGTTAACATGCTTCAAAATTGGCAGAGCTTAACGATGTACAACAGCGTGTTGAACATGCATACACGATATACATTTTGACAGTAACTACGACATATGACAGCAAACTATAAACGTGTGTACATGCTCTATTTTGACAAGAATTGCAGCAGGGAATTAACTAACTTCATGTTTGACGATTCGACAGCAACTAGCAATTTTGACAGCAAAATGCGAAGTGAAGTAGAACATGGAAACGAGTGACATATTTTGGAAATTTAACAGTAAATAAATCACTACTCGCCAAGGATTATGAACATGGGTATTAGAGTATAACAACTATAAGATCATCAACTAAAAGTTAGCAATAAAATCCAATAATAACTCTAAAATAGATCACCAAACATAAATCAAAATCAAACAATACAACTATTGCTTTAAGGATTAGAAATTCCTAAAATCATTCAAGAGACGTCAAGAGCTAATAGGACAACCAACGATTTGTCTAACAATTCCACTAACTCTTTCTTATCTTCTTTAGGTGCATCTCATTGCAAATCTCTTCTCAAGGCTATATAACTAGTGTCTAATGACTTATCAAAAATCAAGCATTCCTAAGTATCAAAATCAAGGAAGTCGAACAAAGAAGAACACATAGAATTTAAGTAAGGAAATACAACGACTCTACTTGTGGTGTAGGGCCCCCCTTGACCAAGACTTACTCAATCCTTACCTAGCTGAAGGAATTTGCTCACGGACAGCTTCTCCTTGCTCCTAGCCTCACTCCTCACGCAGGGACTCCACTCTAGAAGAGGACACAGAACGTAGGGG
>CM039484.1:9427648-9478993 GCA_022433065.1 Begonia loranthoides | reverse complement strand
CCCCCCTTGAAGATATCGTACGTCCAGCAGGGAGGCAGTCCCTGCTGGTCGAGGCCTGGTGTGCGATTCCGTGTTGGAAGATCGAGTTTTCATTGGTTATACGTCCATTTCTTTCTAATTTTAAATTGTTTTCTGTCGTAGATCTGTGATCTTCCGGACGAGTGCAGACGTGAAGATCTCATCCGCATTCGTCCGCATGTGTAAAATTTCAAGGCAGATTTGGATATTTGGACGCAATGTGGCATCCTCGTACCGCATCTTCTGTCCAAAAATTGGACAGATTCAAATCAGTTGTGTCCGCACCCATCTTCACTCATCCGCCTCTTTCTGGATGCCACATTCGGACGTAAAGTGGCGTCCACATGTATCGTCCGCATCGTCCAAATATGTCCAAAGATCAGACAGATTCAAATCAGATGATCTCCGTCCTCGTCCGCATTCGTTCGAAATACTAGGGATGAGAAATTGCGTCCTCACCTCATCCCAAGCGCTCCAGGGCTAAACAGTGCACTTGCGGACGAGGGATTGCATCCGCTATCGTCTGCAAGAGAGCAGTGAGCACTTAGGACTCGGAAATTGCGTCCTCACACATCCCCAACCGTGTCCTCACACATCCCCAACCCCAATTCCTACCCTTCTTTACTTAACTTTTCTCATATAAATTACACCCAACTACTTCCCAATCATTTATGTGATAATAATCAACTCCAAAACGTCATCCTGCAACATAACGCATTAGTTTTTTTCGAAATTCGTAATATCATTAAGACGGAGGAAATAACCGGGTATTATTGATAGGTATATGGTACAATCAACTACTTTTAACTAGAACTCTTTTGACATTTTCTTTATGTTCAACATACTTGTTGTCATATTAAGAATGTTTCAATTTTTTCTTTCAACTACGCGATTTTGTTGATGAGATATTATAATAGTTAGGAATCGCCAGATGTCATTTGCTTCACAGACCTCATTAAACTCGTTGGATGTAAACTCTCCTCCTTTATATGATCTCAAAACTTTACTATAATATCCAATTTGTCTTTTTACATATGCTTAAATTTCTAAAAAGGCCAAAATCTTGAGATTTCTCCTTAAAAAAATAAACCTAAAATTTTCTACTAAAATTATCAATGAAGAGGAGAAACTACTAATTTTACTGAAAGATTGAGGCTTAATCGGTTCACATCCATCAAACATGAACAAGTTGAAGCGGTTTACTTGCTTTTGATATTGTCTTCTTCGGAAAACTCTTTTGAAATTTGCCAACATGACACCCTTCGCATAACTTGTCTGGTTGATCTATGGACGACAAGCCCTTCAACATTCTTTTCTAACCCAATAGCTTCAAGGCATCAAAATTTAGATGGTCAAGTCTCAAGTGCCAAAGCTATGAAGTGTTCTTCACACAAGTCTTTAGACATTTAGCAACATCATCTTGAATATCCAACAAAAACATTCTGTTTTTCGTCATTGGTACTTTCATGATCGTATTTCTTCTATCATCTTAAAGTAGGAGACTATGATCCTTCATGTGTATCTCGTAATTTTTCTTCAAGAGTTGTCCCAAACTCAAAATGTTATTCTTCATACCCAAAAAATAGTAAACATTGCTAATAAATTGATGACCGTCATTTTTCATACGAATTAAATTTGTACATTTGCCTTTGATTTGAACTTTGGAGTTAACTTCAAATGTGACTAATCCGATCACTGAGTTGTTGATCTCCATAAATTTATTCATATCGCTACACTTGTGATTGTTTGCCGCGTTGTCAAGATACCACATGTTACTCTTGCTTCATTCTCTTCCTTTGTAAGCAAGAAACAAAGTTTCCTCTGCTTTTTCATTTTGAGCATAATTTGTCATTTCTTTAACATTCTGAGGAGGACTCCAACACTCATGAGTAATTTTCTCTCCTGCGCTCTTTTATGAAATGACTCTTCTCTTTATTGTCGAGATTTTGATGTCCTCGACCTTTTCCTCTACCTTGTCTACATCCTCTTCCTTGTTGACTTCTTCCACGTTCATTCTCTTTTTCCATCACCAAGAGCTTAGTGGCTAAAACTTGCTTGATCGACTCCTCCTTCTTCTTGTTTATTATCTCTTCATGACATTGTAAAGAACTCATGAATTGGTCAATCGTCATAATAGCTAAATTTGTGGACTCCTCTATAGCTACAACCATAAAATCAAACTTTGAATGCAACGAGCGAAGAACCTTTTCATTGACATGAACGTCTTCCATTTTTTCTCAACATCTCTTGTTTTGGTTTACAATCGCCAAAACCCTTGAAAAGAAATCCACTATGGACATGGATTCTTGTATACGCAATGCTTCAAATTCTCTTCATAGAATTCGAAGACGTACATTCTTTACCTTATCAACTCTTTCATAAGAATTTTGTAAAATTTCTCGTACTTGTTTGGCGGTGGTCGCATTTAATACGCTCTCAAACATGGTTTCATTCAAACATTGATGAATAAAAGGTAAGAGCTTGTTAATTTCTCTTACGCGTTCTTTGAAGAGTCTCTCTTTGGTTAAGAGTCAATGCAGAATCATCACAAGACTCATCATATCCTCTATCAACAATCTCCTATACATCTTGCAAGCCGAGCAAAACCTTCATACGAATTCACCAATTCTCGTAATTGTCTTTAGTAAGTTAAGGAAAATGAAATGACAATATAGAATTTTGACATTTCTTCAAGATAAAAAAAGCTAAGTTTTGATACCAAATTATTGGAATGAGGAAGAGAGTTTTTGGAAAAAGAACAATAAAGAGGGAAGAAAACTTGAAAAAATTTTTCTTCAAAATTTTTTTCGCTATTATTTGATACAAAATGTCTAAACTCACATATTATTTATAAGATTATTTTGTACATATATAAAACAATACATGAAACACTAATTTAATATAATACATATATTAGTACATAATGAATCACCTAATTATATGAACCATTTATCAATGAATCACACAAATACGTGAGCCAATGTACCTATATATATATATATGAATGAGAAATTTTTAGATAACTCTTTACAAATGAATTAGATTTAACTACAATTACATTAAAAATACATATTAACAAAAAAAAAATATTTAAATTATGCTTATAATTTCAAATGTTTGATTATGTTTCGAAGATCATTTGATTTCTTCATCACCATCATCGAATAATCAAACTGTTTTGTTTGTTCCCTGAAAAAGAACTTTCCACCGTAATTGGCAACAAAAAAAACATTCAATGGAAAAAATTGTTGCAACTCCATCCTTAAGAAAACAATTATGAATATAATTAACAAGCAAAGGAAAAGCATTTTGCTAACACAACCCACTTTATTTATATTTGATCACATGCAAAAGCTAGGTCGCCAGATTCTCATCTACCTCCATTCCATAAATATGAATCATCCATTGAAGGGAAGTTCTACCTTTCCCCAAGCTCATGCCCCATCTCAAACTGGAAGATTCATGCCCTCATGTGTTGTGGGTAGGAGCGTAATAAATAGAAACCAAAGTTAGGAAAAAAACATTTATTACACAGTTAAAAAAAAGTAATCATTTCAAAGAATTGATAGTCTTTTTCGAGTTTCAGACGCTTCTAAATTTTCAATTTGGTCTACATTTTTATCTCTTCAGAAACGATTGACATAATAAATCTCGTTCGTTAAAATCGCAACATGCCAAAAGATCAAGTTGAGAGTCTTACCATTCTCTCCTCTGACATGCAAACACACAAACAAGGTTCAAACTGCTGGTAAAAGGCAGGTTCATAGTCTCTGTCTCTGTCTTTCTCTCTCTGACTAGGTTAAAATATCTGGCAAGAGGTAGAATTAACAGCACATTGATGCAATATAAAATGTAGAGGGGGTGGTCCATTTCTTCCACAATTTCATTCTCATTATTATTATACTTTCAAGTACCAAAGTAGTTCAGTTTTCCAGCTCCATTCATATCTGGACATCTTAATTGAGAATTTCATGTCATCAGCCTTAAAGACAGCCTTAAATCTAGAAAATCTACTTATACTTGGACTTAAATGTATTGTTAGGGAAGATGATCACTTCCTGATATATATATATTGTGTTTGCATGTATAACTTCCTAGAATTTTTATATCTAAAAGAGACATATAATTGAATCTCAAACTCATGTCAAGTTGCCTATTCTAATCTACAATTGAATGATCATACTAATAAAATAGAAAATGATTATTCATAACCACACTGAGAGATGAAGTCTTTAATAATTTTGCTGGACCTTAAAATGGGGAAACCATTAATCAGTGAAGAGCAAGAGGCATTCAATGGAACATGTGAGATGAAGTTGCATAAATTTCCTTAATGTAATCAGAAGTCATTTTCAGTCTACAAAGTGGTAGCAAAGGTCATTAATAAGGCCTAGAACTCACACCTTATATAAAGCCCTCTTTTTCCACTTGTTTCCCAATTCACTCGAAGCAACTACAAGGGTAATCTATTTACCTCTGCTTTGGAGTCTTTTTCAATGGCCTCCATCACCTTTTGTTTGGTAATGGCAACATCCCTGGTCTTGTCCTGGACAGTAGTGTCCGGTCAGGGTCACTCAACACCTAGAGCTTTCTTTGTGTTTGGGGACTCCCTTGTTGACAGTGGCAATAATGACTTTTTGGCCACCACTGCTCGCGCTGATGCACCCCCTTACGGCATAGATTTTCCGACCCGCCTACCCACTGGTCGCTTTTCCAATGGCCTAAATATTCCGGATCTCATCAGCTGCGTAACAAATTCGAATTCAAATTTTAATACTAAATATTCTTTTGTACATCTTGATCAATGTGTTATCTACATGTACTTTGCGTGTGGAATTACTTATGTGCAGTTCATAATGTAATAAAACAGGTGAGCATATTGGGTCAGAGCCAACAATGCCATACTTGAGCCCACTTTTGCATGGCGAAAAGCTGCTAGTTGGAGCCAATTTTGCATCAGCTGGCATTGGGATTCTTAATGACACTGGCTTTCAGTTTGTAAGACTCCATTTATATCCTAAATTAGCCACTATTTGGAAGGTTATTAGTACAAAAACTGACCATTAACGAAAAGGAAAAGAGAAATACAATTATTTTGCATTTGGAAAAGAACCCAAGCCGTTCAAGGTGTGATATGACTACTTTGAACACTTCAAAAGTTTCAAACACAGATAAACAATTAGTCGAGTACGAGAAAGATAACTCAAAATTACTTCTAAAGTTTTTGACCAACTGCTAGAAAGCTATGGAAGTGTATTTTGAGGGATTCGATGAACCCCATTTTTTGCTTATTTTTTATGGAAATAGGATTATTTCTCCATTTCTCTCCTCAAAATGTCATTTGTTTCGCGAGAAATTCATTAGAACTTTCTGAGGAATATGAACCTGTGTTTTTCTGGCAGCTGCATATAATCCACATCTACAAGCAGCTGAAGCTTTTCAAAGACTACCAGCTGAGATTGAGCGGTTTGATCGGAAGCGAGGCAGCTCGTGAGCGCGTAAACCAGGCGCTGGTTCTGATCACAGTCGGAGGAAACGATTTCGTCAACAACTATTATTTGGTTCCATATTCAGCAAGATCTCGCCAATTCTCTCTGCCTGATTACGTCCGCTACTTAATTTCTGAATACAGAAAAGTTCTCAAGGTAAGAATCAATCAATCAATCAAAACAATGACATCAATTTTAAAGCCTATCGAAAAAAACCCCCCTAAAAAGTGCGGGAATTGAAAACTGCAGAGGCTGTACGATTTGGGAGCGAGAAGAGTGCTGGTGACAGGGACAGGTCCGATGGGATGCGTGCCGGCAGAACTGGCAATGAGGAGCCCCAACGGGGAGTGCGATGTGGAGCTTCAACGAGCCGGGGGGCTGTACAATCCACAGCTGATCGATATGGTTCGCGACCTCAACAATGAGATCAGCTCCCAAGTGTTTGTTGCAGTGAATGCCTATGCCATGCACATGGACTTCATATCGAATCCCCGCGCCTTTGGTATGCACATTTTCGTCTAATTATTTTTTAAAAATATTTAAAGGATTGAATAATTTAAAATTATATCATTTTTTTGCTTAAAATATTACTTTATCTTTAATAGGAGGATTCATATTTTCAATCCCTTTCTCTCACAAAACGGACACTTAAATGTTACACAATTCTAAACTGAATTTCTTGTCTTAGCCTCATTTTTTAAATATATATGTTTTAAAAAAATAAATACGAGCAAAAGACATAAATTCTACTTCCAAACAAGTAGTATCAGAAATTCAGTAACCGAGATTCTTGAAATTCAAAGACGATAAAATGGATGGACAGGTTTCGTGACTTCAAAGATCGCGTGTTGCGGGCAAGGACCATACAACGGGATAGGGCTATGCACGCCACTGTCGAACCTGTGTCCGAACCGAGACTTGTACGCATTTTGGGACCCATTCCACCCATCCGAGCGAGCCAACCGTATCCTTGTGCAACAGATTTTGAATGGGCCCACCCAATACATGAACCCCATGAATCTCTCCACCATCTTGGCTTTGGACTCCACCACTTAGAATCAAAGAAAACACTATTGTTAATGTTATTGCTATGCTGCCCTCTCAAGCATATTAGGTTCCAATAAACTCCTTTTCACTTGTTTTATTTATATAATTTTTTGTGGGTTTGGATTTTAATTTTTATGTTTTTTTTTGGGCGCTTGAGTGTTGTAATGTTTCCATTGATAAATATATCGACATGTTGTCTTTAGTCTATGCCTTATTTCAAGATGAATCTATGATATCCATGACACTAAGTAATAACGATTATTAATGTCGAGTGATATTATATGAAATAATGTTTGCGCCCTATGATGCTACTTATCAATTATTTTCTTTGCTTATTTTACAATGAACGTCACGTTCACAAAGAAACCTCACAAATTATTGATTTTGTTTCTACCATTTAGGTCTCGTAATACATGTATAATCAACAAGTTTCTATGATACTTTATGAACGTCTAGTATAATTTAATCAAATTTGTGCATTTATTTATCTATATTTGCTTCTTTTATTTTTGGGAAATTAACAAAACAACCACTGAACTGACAAGTCAATAACTAAATAATTTTTGGTAACAAATAAAACACTCAAATATGGAAAACAAACTACACAAAAATCGCCGTTAATAACGAACTTACTTTGAAAATGAAAGAGTATGAAGTTCCCCCTAAAAATGTCTTCTCACATGCGCTTCGAACACCTTGTTTTGATATTTGACTGAGTTTTTCAGAATACAAACCAAAGATTCCCACATATTTCTGTTTAGCGAATCACTGACGAGGAAAATCGTTTTTTCCTCTCAACAATTCTAACATTCTATTGTCATCTAATTTAAATTTAAAACAATAATTTGAGGGAAACAGTGTAATTTGACATTTTTATTTTCTGATTTACCATTTTTTTTTCTTCCTTGGGATTACTTTTTCCCATAGATATCAAATTACTTAGAAGAATTCACAGTTTGATTGGAAAGATGTTGTCTTTCCGCTGCGGAAAAGTAATCTTTTCTAAATCCTATTCCAATGACTCATTTTTTACAGCCAAAAAACAATGTTCCGCTGCAGAAAAGTAGTTTTTCTTTTGAAAAAAGCAATCTTTTTTTAGTCCTATTTTAATTACTCTCTTTTTGCATCGAAAAACAATGTTGTGCTGCAGAAAGACAACGATATTTACTTCGTTCATTTCCCATAATTGAGTATTTTATTTATTAATAAAAATTATTTAGTAGTTTACTTGTTATTAATTTTATAGTTAAGTAATTGTTTTATTAATTTCTCTTTATTTTTTGCTTCAACCTTTCAAAAATTTGTCGACCAATGGGGTTCTATTGGGCACCTCTCTAAGCCTTGTTATCTATGCATAGGCGATGTCACATGCACACAGGGTCCGACATGTCTGCCCAAATAGACAAAGGATTGATCAATTTAAAAAGTTGAAATTTAAAAGTTTCCTCAAAAGGAAACTGAGTATTAAATAGCCAACAACATTCGTTGGGTAAATTAAGACTATTGAATTTGGGATGGTGCAACAGCCGGGTTAGATCAACTAGTTATTCTAATTTCTTACCTCTCTCTTTCTAGCTTTCCATAAAAACCCACATTAACTTCATGAAAATGTAGATTTGTTGCTTTTATTTCATGGGTCACTTTGTATATTTCAAAAAAGTTGATTAATTTTAACTATTATATGGAGGAATTTATTAAAAATAATAGTTAAAAGAGTCAAAGTATTAATTATATATAGGGAAAATGACAAACCAACCATCGTAATTTGCGTTCAATGACAAACCAACCATTATACTTTTTTTGCCAACAAATTAACCATTGAATTATAGAAAATTGACGGAGTAAACACTGCAGTTACATTTCCCATTAAATAGTGTCGTCGATCTGCAGCGAATCGTCGTCGATCAGTCGCAGATCGTGAATCGTTGAAATATAACTCAAGAACGTCGTTGATCCGCAGAGGATTGTCGTCAATCCTCTGCGGATTATCAGTCAATCCACGAGGGATCGTAGTCAATCCGTGGCAGATTATAGTCAATCCACAGAGGATTGTCTGCAAAAAAAAAAATTCATTGTCTTCTTCATAGAAAAACACCGACAACACAGACAAACTGTGATTCTTCTATGGACTGTAAAACAATTCTAAATTATCCAAAAATTAAAACACTAACATTTTTTTACAAAATCTTCTAAATTATAAGACCTGAAATCTTCTAAATCCATTCTCCATAAATATTAACTTTTTTCCACTGAAAATCTCTTCCAAAATTACAAGTTTTTTCTATTTTTTTTCATGGGTATTTATTCTTTTTCACTGCGATTTTCATAAAGCAAACGACTATATTTGCGGTGGCGATTTCTCAAAGCTTAATGGTTAAATTGTTAGTAAAAATAGTTTAGTGGTTAACTTGTCATTGATCAAAAAGTAAGATGGTTGATTTGTCATTGAGAGTGAGAGAGAGATTTAGTGGTTGACTTGTCGTTGATCACAAAGTAAGATGATTGATTTATCATTGAGAGAGAGGTTTAGTAGTTGACTTGTTATTGATCATAAAGTAAGATAATTGATTTGTCATTGTGAGAGAGAGATTATTAATCACAAAGTAAGATAGTTGATTTATCACCGAAAGAGAGAGGTTTTATAAAGTAAGATGGAGAGAGAGAAGCAATCATTTTAGTGGATGAGACATATTCTAACTTCATTGAATACGAGGAATTTTTATTGGTAAAAGGTATTTAAAGCTGTAAGAATGGTTGGTTTTATAATTATCAACCTAATCACATTTTAATTAACTAATGAGTTGGAGTGTCTATTAAATTTCTCTACGTCAACTTCAATTACGAGTACAGTGATTGGTTGAAGGTATTTTATTAGCCTTAATTTATTTTAATGATAATTATTTTGATTAAATTAATAAATTAATTATTATATATTCATTGATAATAGACTTAATGGTTATATCATAATATTTATATTTATATTTATTGAAAATATCTTTAAAACAGGTATTTAAATATTCTAACATGTTTATTTAAGTCATGTAGTGAATACATATTGTTTCGAGGGACGCGACCAAAACAAAACAAAGATTGCTCCAGGCTTTTTCGGTTGAGAAGTGGTCGAAGTCGTGGTTTAAGAGAGCAATCGAAAAACATAACAGATTAACCCGAGAGATTTGGTCGAAGTGCGGTTGAGAGTTGTGGTCAAAGTTGGTGACCAAAAAAGTCAACAGATTGCTTCTGGAATATTTCTAATATTTTTGGACGCGGTGCGGTCGAGGTCCCGGTCGAGACATGCGACTGAAATGCACAACAGACACAACGACTAGTTTCTATCGGTCGGATGTGGTTGACAGAAATATCCCGGTGTCTATAAATAGAAGCACTCTGAAGCTCAACAAAACGAACTAAGAGAAGTAGCGAAGCTCTGCCGAATTTCTTACTCAAACTTCTCATACATTTTGTGAGCTTGTAAACCTACTTTCCCCAATCCTAAACTTGAGAGTTACATTGGGAGAGTTAGAATTTAGATTTCGAGCTTTCAATTCCTAAACACATTTGTACTCAATTGTAAAGGGTGACTCCCTACGAATTTGTCAAATTAGGGTGACGCCTCGAAACAGTCAAAGGCTCGATCGATGCTCGGAAGTTCAATAAAAGGGTGACACCCTGTAATAGTCAAAGGAAAAGGTGACGCCCTGAAATAGTCATTATACGATTTGTTTGACACCTGTAAGTCAAACATCATCAACCAGGAAGGTTGGATAGGTTAGTTATCTCCAAGTGGACTCTTGGAGCGTGGACATAGGTGGGGTTGCCAAACCGCATAAATAATATCGTTTGTACTCTCTTTTCCCTTATCTCTTTACTTTTATGTATTAAATTATATTTTGTATGCAATAAGTCATATAGGAAATTTAGAGAAAGTAATATCGCACAAAAAGATTAGATTGCCTAATTCAGCCCCCCTCCCCCTCCCCCTAGGTTCATATCGTTCTTACAATTGGTATCAGAGAGGGTTATTTAAAATTTTGTGTGATATTGCAATTATTGTGCATATTGTATAGCCTTGTTTGTTTGGGATAAATTTCTTGCTAGAAATTATTTGATAAATTTGTTTGAAATCTTTAAATTGGATAATTTGATTATGGAGTTCAATATGAACCGTGAAGGTCAATCCATCTCCACACCTCCACTATTTGATGGTAGATATTATATATATTGGAGGTCTAGGATGAAAATATTTATGCAATCCATTGATTAAGCTCTATGGAAAATCATTAAAAATGAATAAATGTATCTAGATTATCTAGTGATTTCAATGATATTGATGAACATAATTTGAGCTTAAATGCAAAAGCAATGTACATTTTGTATTGTGCCTTAAGTAAAAATGAATTTGATAGAATTTGAACATGTATTAGTGCTTATGATATATAGAAATCTATTAAGCTAACACATGTAGGCACAATTCAAAGGGACAAAAGCGAAGTAAGCTCAACCTTCGAAGAAGAGGAAGTGACCAATGATGCCTCATGGCCAAAGAAAATAAGGTAGCCGATTCTTCTAGCGATTCTAATAATGATATTGATGAAAATGAATTGCTAGATGCCTTTAATGAATTATTTGGTAGTTTCAACTTGTTTAAATCTAAATATAAATCTTTGAGAAAGGAAAATGATAAATTGATGAAAAAGCATGTTGAAATTGTTCAATCTTTTGAGAAACAAGTTAGTGATTTGAAATTGTTGAATGATAATTTGAACTCTATTATCAAATCACTTGAAAATGAAATTAGCACATTGAAAGTAAAAAATGAGATTTAAATTGTGTTGTGCTTAATTTCACAAATGAGAACAAAAATTTATATATGCTCATAGGAAAACAAAGGGTAACATTTGACAAAGCTGACATTGACTATCAACCCTTTGTTAAAAAGAAAAATTATAATAATTTGTTTTCATGCCCATCTATTTGTAATACTTGTAATTGCATAGGGCATAAATATTTTATTTGTCCATTAAAATTAAATACTAATTCTAAATCTATTTTAAATTCTAAATTTGTGTGGGTTCCTAAAGGAACCAAGCCTATAACAAATGGACCCAAAAAACATTTGGGTACCAAAGAAAACAATTTGATTTTTGTTGTAGGTTAGAGGTTCTCCCAAGGAGCTTAGTGGAGTTGGATAATTGAGTATCCAAAATACAAAAAGGGAGAAGATTCGAATTATTGCCTTCAATGCGGTAAATGGAAATTAACATTGTGGAGGTACACTCTTGAGTATTCTTATTGTTATACATAGATGAAATTTTTCTTTGGATTAATTTGGTTGAATATTCTTGATATTGGATTGAATATTCTTGTGATATCTTTAAATTGAGATTTCTATTCTATTCTTCAATTGGTATATTTTGCTTGATTCCAACAATTGGATTTCTAGATTTTATTTATTGAAATGCTTGGATTGTTGGTTGTTCAATTTTGATTTGTTGGATTTCTCCCTTGGATTGAAATTAGTTTTTGATATAAGGGGAGAAAATAGAATTGTTGAGATTTGATTTTGTTGATTGTGTGTTTTTTCCCCTTGTGGATTGAGTTTGTTAATTGATAAAAGGGAAGAGATAATAAATAGAGATAGTTGTTTTGTGTTTCTTTTTTATCATTATTTTCCCCAAATTATTTGGTTTTTTGATTTAAAGGAGGGAAGAAAATTTGTATGTGAATTTCAATTTGGTTTCAAAATTTTCTCTGAATTTCAATTGGTATGAATAGTTATTTTTGGTTTGAACTTCTACAATTGATATATATCTTGAATTTCAATCCTCAATGTTTTGATTATGTGCATTAATTTAGGAGGAGAGAAATTATTTTAACTTTGATATCCTTTAAAGATAGATTATTTCAATTGGCATTTTTGATATTGGATTTTAATACATCTATTGGTATCATTGAGTCAATTTTCTTCAAACGGCATCTCTTTTAAATTATTTTGGTATCATTGGACTTAATTTTAAATTGATATTATTTTTTAAATCATTTTGTTTTGGTATCAATGAAATTATTTTTCTCTACAATTGGTCTTATTTTTATAAGGATTTTAATTTGGTATCATTGAGATTATTTTCCTTTCTAACAATTGATATTTTATAAAGTTTTAATTTGGTATCATTTCTTATCCCCAACTATTTGAGGTTATGCATAGAGATAGGAGGAGAAAATTTGTTTTCAACTTGAGTTTATCCATGAAGATTTACAATTGGTATTCTATTGATTCTTGAAAGTGGACGAGTCTTTATTTTTGTTTCCCTCAAATTATGTTTGGTGACAATTTTAAAGGGGGAGAAAAGTTATGTTTTGTGTTTATTGCTTTAAGGGGAAGAAAAAAAGTTCAAATTGTGTTCTATCCCCAATATTTTGTTTTTGTGATTAATATAGGGGGAGAGATACTTTGATTATAAATTTGACTTTAAACTTGGCATCTCTCTTAGAAATTTATTTTGGTTTTGATTGTGAATCATCAAGTGGTATCATTAGTTTATTTCTTATTTCTTGAATTGGAATATCATTCTTAGGAATTTGTATTTTGATTGTGGTTGCATCAATTGGTATCTTACATTTGACCATATGAATTGGTTTAAATTCTCCTCCATTGATTGTTTTTGGTATTGAATTTGGCAAAGGGAGAATGATTTTTTAGTTTCATAACTTTGTTTGTTTTTATACTCCCCTCCCCATGGATTCTTTTTTATTATGACAAAAAAGGGGGAGAAAGATGTATAAATTGTTATATATAAGTTGCTAATGGGGGAGTTAAAATGATTATAATACAATGAATTAGTACAACATGTTTGCATGAAATTAATGTTAGATATATTGCATGAATTAAGAGTGAGAGATATAATATGCAATAATATATGCACATGCTTAGGTTTAGGAATAACCAACTTATTAAATTTTGTCATCATCAAAAAGGGGGATATTGTTAGCCTTTTGTTAGGCTTAGTTTATTTTGATGATGACTATTTTGATTGAATTAATAAGTTGATAATTATGGTTTTATTGATAATGTGCTTCATGGTTTTATCATAACATTTATATTCAGATTTATTGAAAATACCATCAAAACGCGTATTTAAATGTTTTAACATATTTATCTAAGACCATGTAGTGAATACATATTGTTTCGAGACTCAAATGGAGCTGTTGTGGTCGTAGATGCGGACGAAATGGGCTACCAAAACTGGGTTTTGGTCTTTCGGTCTAGACGCTGTCGAAGGTCCGGTCAAGGGACGCAACCGAAACACAACACAGATTGCTCTTGGCTTTTTCAAGTGAGAAGTGGTTGAAGCCGCGATCTAGGAGAGAGACTGAAAGCATCAAAGATTAACCCGAGAGGATTTGGTTGAAGTGCGATCGAGAGCTGGGGTCGAAGTTGGCGATCGAAAAAGTAGACAGATTGCTTTTGGAATATTTCTGGTATTTTCGGACGCAGTGCGGTTGAGGTCTCGGTTTAGACATGTGACCGAAAATGCACAACAGACACAATAGTTAGTTTTTAAAGGTTGGATGTGGTCGATCGAAATATGCCGGTGTCTATAAATAGAAGCACTTCGAAGTTCAACACAACGAACCGAGAGAAGTAGTGAAGCTTTGCCGAGTTACTTACTCAAACTTCTATACATTTTGTGAGCTTGTAAACCTACTCTCCACAATCATAAACTTGAGAGTTACATTGAGAGAGTTAGGATTTAGATTTTGTGCTTTCAATTCCCAAACAAATTTGTACTCAATTGTAAAGGGTGACTCCCTATGAATTCGTTAAATTAGAGTGACGCCCCGAAACCGTCAAAGACTCGATTGATGCCTCGAAAGTTCAATCAAATGGTGACGGCCCGTAATAGTTAAAGGAAAGGGTGGCGCCCTCGAAATAGTGATTGTACGATTTGTTTGACACTCGTAAGTCAAACATTGTCAACCGGGGAGGTTGGAAGGTTTAATGATCTCCAAGTGGACTCTTGGAGCGCGGACATAGGCGAGATTGCCGAACCGTGTAAACAATATCATTTGCACTCTCTTTTCCCTTATCTCTTTACTTTTATGCATTGAATTATATTTTGTATGTAATATATAACGACTCGGATTTTTCTTACTTCGAAAATCGAGTTAAATTTAAAACTTTTCTTTTCCTTTATGAAACAGCAAAAAACCTTTTGTTTAAAACTTCTTTAAAGCGTGATCAGAGTTCTTTCCTAAAAACTGGACCGTTAAAATATCTTACTTAAAACTCGTTACTTTAATCTTTATTAACAGCGGAAGACTTTATTTATAAAATTCATTTTTCTCATCTTATAGCGGAAGCATAAATCATTCGTTTTAAAAAATAATAAACAAACTGGTATTTTACATTTACAAATCTCTTATCTCTTTTACTTTCCTTAGCCTAGCCAGCCACAAGTCCCGCCTATGCAAATCCTTTATTAACTACTCCTTCATCTTACCTTGTGCATGTACCTACATCATGAGCAAATTGTAAGCCCAAGGCTCAATAAGAAATCAAATATGCAATATGTGTATGCTTCTAACTTATTATGTCCATATTGGGTACCGCCCCAAACTTTTCTTTTCTTTACGTTTCATTCATTCATTCCTCGTACGTCGAGTTGGGATATGGAGGAATCCGTGGCAGAGAGTGAAGTCTCTTGTCGGCTTCTAACCACCTAGGGCAGACAGTCTCTCGCAACCCAATAAGGGAAGGGCATCATTCTTTGAGTCTACCTGGTTAGATCCGAACTACTCTTCCATTCCCCAACTCCCCTTTTTCTTTTTTCCATTCATTTTTTTATTCATTTTTCCCCACGTAAATGCATATGAATATCCACTCCAGCGTGACATTTCTACTTGTTTCTATTATCGTGATGCATGTCAATGAGACGCAGTAATCACAACAATATAAAAGTATGAGACATGAAGCAGTAATCACAACTATATAAAAACATGAAACATGAGAAACCTACTAACATACTATATACATGGCGATATACTCTGAAACATGCTTGGTAATTTAAAAAAAACAATAACAATATAGGCATGCTTAGCAATTTAAAAGGAACAGTAACAATATAGGTATGCTTGGCAATTTAAAGGAAACAAGAATAATATAGGCATGATTGACAATTTAAAGGAAACAATAATAATATAGACATGCTTGACAATTTAAAGGAAACAGTAGTAATATTCTAACATCTTAAACATGCTTAGATATTAAATTAATAATATGCGAACAACATAGGCATAATAAATAAGGCAACATAGCAGAAACGCTAACAAACAATGAAAATAGAGACACTGCTTATGGTGTAGGGCTTCCACTGGCCAACGACTATATCTTAATTCTTACCTCGAAGCATTAATGCGTATTAGTATTTAATCTTTATCCTTTTTCTCCCTTTCAATACCTTCATAATTAAAAACATTTACTTATTAATAATCACAACTTATTAATTTCATTCTTTTCTTATCCTTAATTACATAGTAATTCTAGGAACCCCTTTTGACACCCCAAAACGAAACATAACACTTAATAATTATAACATTCTTAACTTAACAACTTCACCATCATCTATAACCTTAATTTTTATTCATCACTTGATAGCATTTCATAATTCAAACTCAATATCCATTTTCTAACCAATTAACAAACCGTGCACGTAAAGATACAATACAACATTTATCCAACAGATACACCAATATCCAGAATATATTTATCCAATTAGTGACTCGAATCCAAACCAATAGAGCATATCATCAAAGCTATAACTAAACAAGTTTATTTCCAAACAACATAACACTTCCATACTTATCAACATCTAACAACAGTTAAGGGCCTCAACCATTTAATAGTTTCTAACAACTACAACACAGACAAATCCATTAGATCAACATTTTCTCAACTTAGCATTACATATTATAGTTAACAGAACCACAATTTAGCAGGCAACCAAAAGCATTCCAAAACCAACAGAAGGCATTATCCACCAACAGAGTATAATCCAAACACTTTATCTTCATCCTAAATTCATAAAAACAATGGAGGAAACCTCCTTACCTGAAGAATCGAGGAGACCCAAGAGGAGCAACAACTTCACCTCTTTCTCTCACATTTCTCCTCTCTATCTCCATTTCATCCAGAGGCTCACAACCTCACAATTTCTCCAGAAGTACTCCCTGCTTAGTCTCCATTTCTCTCCCAGCTCAGCTCACTCGAGAGCTCACTTCTCATAGTTTTTCCCCTCATGTCTCAAGTTTTCTTCTCTAGAGAGGCACACTCCGCCATGCCTCAGACATCCATGCTTTACCGCCAAGCCATACCCTGGCTTCACCATTTTCTTCGCACGTCTACGCTGTCGTCTTTTCTAGAGCAAGAACTAGAAGTGGACCAGTTCGAACAAAACCGCAAGTCGCCCCAGCCATTCCTCACAAACCGCCAGCCCCTGTCCTTTGACCCGAGGCTGGAAATCGCAGCCACCCCGACACCAATCCTCCATGTCGTCGCCATTCCATCGCTGCCGAGCGTCTCCCATCACCCAAAATCGACAGAGCATCAGAGCTCAACTTGACCCAACGCCACACCGACGAATCGAAGCTTCGCGTCGAACCATCCTGCGAAGCCGCACCATTCTGCATGCCACACGCAGGACAGCGCGCATGACCAGAGCAGTCTCGAGCTCACCGTTGTCATCCCCGCACACTCCCATCCTCTCTCTCTCTCTCTCCCCTTCGGTCTCCTTCGTCTTCGTGGTTCACTCTCCCTCTCCCTGGTTCTCTTTGTTCTTCGCAAAATGGCCACGGGGCAATTTCTCCCTCCCCCTCATTCATTTGTTTTCCAAAAACAAATCGAACCAGCAAGCAGTGAACCAGACCACCTTCCTCTCTTTAATTAATTAAACTCATTCCATTAAATTGTAATTATTCTTCCCTCCATTTAATTAATTTCCCTCTTTCTTCATCCTTTCATAAACTAACCAACCACAATTTATTTCTTCTTTATCGCCAAACCGGACTGGTTCAAGACGGACCAATTCAACCCCTTTATTTCCCATTTTTCGCTAAATCGCCATTTTTCGGACGAGGAAAGGCATCCGAGTCTCGACCGCATATCGACCGAAATGTCCCAAAATGCAAACAGATTCAAAAGCTCCTAGACCGCATTCAACAGCACTCGATCGCAAGTAGACCAAAAACTCACATCACAGGCGTTACAAATTTGGACGCGAAATGCCGACCCCACCTCATCTTAAAATGCAAGGGACGATTCACAACACTTTTCAGACTCAAAACCTTAATCGTACGTCGACCGCGGCGCGTCCAAAAACTCATTTTGCAGACACAACAAGATTTTGGAAGTAAAATGTTGTCCCAGCGTTGTCCCAAAACGCAGGGGATGATCCGAGACACTTTTTGAACGCAACTCCAAATCCGCACATCGATCACATGCGTCTGAAAACTCCAAATACACATTTTTCCATCAAAACTTTATACTTTAATCACTCCTTAATATTTTCCCCATATTTATAAGAAATTAATCAACAACATATCAACCCGCAACATAACACATTAACTATTCTAAAATTGATTACATTAATTTTATAGGGAAATATTATCGGGGTATTACACAATAAGCCACATAGGGAATTTAGAGATAGTAATATCGTACAAAAAGATTAGATCGATTAATTCATCCCTCCCCCCCCTTAGGTTCATATCGATCCTACAATCTTCACATTTTATAATTTTATTGTTAATGTCATAAACAAATATCTCATACTTAATAACTATATGTTTACCTTAAAAATAGATAATATATGTTTTTCAACCCTAAAATAAACACACATCCTAAGAAGACACAGGGAATGGACAACCTTTAAACAACTGTTGAATGTTGTCTCCATGTTTGAGTAGATGGTTAAAACCACTAGACTTCAGAAATTTTGCTTGATGAAGTACATCTATTAACTAGGGATGTGCAGGACCGAACTGGCACCGAAGAACCGGACCGGTACTGGCGGTTTCGGTACCGATTTGGTCTGTATGTTTGGTACCGAACCGAAGCCGATTCTTTCGAGACTAGAACTGGCTTATGCGGTTCGCTACTCGGTACCCCACTGCCTAGCACCGTCCCGACCGAAGACCCGTACTTTAGGGCACCATCTCCATTGACCAGTTCACTTCAGCCTGGCCTTCAGTCTTCAGCTCTGCACCCCGTGAATCCCCGGACCCCGATCCTGCACCCCATCCCCGACTGAGTCTTCAGCTCTGCACCCCGTGAATCCCTGGACCCCGATCCTGCACTGCACCCCGTCCCGGCGTCCCCGACTGAGTCTTCAGCTCTGCAGTTTTGATTCAAAGGCTGATAATCTCTGACCAGCCGCGAGGTGGACTCCCGACTTAACTCTGAAATGGATGCCATAACTGCTTCTCCTCCATGCTCTCTGCTTCCACCTAGCTCTCTCTTCTAGACAGACAGCTCTGTCCAGATCTAGCTCAGCCACAAATCCGTGCGTGTAAATTTTCTGTCTCTTCATCTTTTCTACTTTGTTTTTATTCTCTCTCTCTCTCTCTCTCTCTTTGCAATGCTGATTTGATCGATGTTGTTCACAGGATTCTAGTTGAAGATAGTTTGTCATTCTCCGTCCAGATTGAAGTTGTTCTAGAAATCGAACACGAAGAATTTTGCCGGTAATTTTTCCGGCCCTCCCAAGTCCCAACCCGTCTAGTGTTCTTGTTCTTGTTTCAATTCAGATCAACCTGTCTAGTGTTCTGCTGCTCTATGAGTATTCCTAATCCTATTTCAATTTTCTGGTTCTTGTGAGTATTCAATTTTCTGTGAGTATTCCTATTCTATTTCAATTCAGATCAACACTTGCCAAATTGTTGAATCTGATCTGTGCCTCTGACATTGTTGAATAAGAGTTACTTGATTTCTTGTTTTTGTTGAATAAGAGTTAATTGTTGAATTAAACTCTAAATTTTCGAATTCCAATAGGTAAAATTGTTGATTACTTGATTTTGTTCAATTAACCTGGTAGTTTCTTGTTGAACATGTTGTGATAGTTAAATCTGATTATTAACCTATAAGTGCTGTTTGACAGTAATCTGATTGTAATTTTTAATTGTAATTTTGAAAAAATATGTATATATATTTCGGTACCGAACCGGACCGGTACCGGTTCAACAGGTTTGGAACCGGTACCGGTACTGGTTTTCCAAAATCGGTACCGACTTTTCGGTACTACTTTCCATCAGAACCGGACCGGACCGGTCCCATGAACACCCCTACTAGTAACTATATACACCCTAGCATTTCGAATATATAATGTCAATGTATGCAACATATTAATGTAACTTATCATACTATTATCGAATATTTTAACTCGGTGTAAGGTTGGCTACTATATTTGGGTTGAATGTGACTCCATCGTGGTTGTATTAGAATTTGAAGAAGAAGAATTTATTATAAAACTGAAACTGTATCTTTACAATTTATCAGCAAGCACTTTATATATTAGAGTTCCTTTATTCTAAAAATGTAGAAAACCGAAAAACTAACTACTTTGGGCTAACACTAACAAATTAATTTTAGCTATCTTAATAGGCCCCCTCAAGATGGACTATGTATATTAACTATTTCCATCTGGCATAAAAGATCATGAAAAAGAGCATAATGTAAAGGTTTTATGAAAATATCAGCAATTTGATGTTTGGAAGAAACATGTAGTGTTTTAATGAGCTTTTGCTAAAGTTGTAGCCGAACTATATGGCAGTCAATTTCTATGTGTTTTGTCATGATACAAAGGGGTTAGTTTAGGATGATCAACTTGAAAATCAACAAGAAGAGCTCGTAACCAAATTAATTCACAGGTAACTTGAGTCATGACTCTATACTTAGCCTCTGATGTGAATTTGGAAACAATATTTTGTTTCTTGGACTTCCACGAAATTAAGGAACTTCCAAGAAAACACAAAAATTAGTGATTGATTTCCTTGAATCAGGACATGTCCCCAATGTGAATCAGTGAAAGCTTTGAGCTCAATAGAAGACGAAGCTAAACAAAACAAACCTCAAATCAGAGAACCTTTGATGTATCTCAGAATTTTGTATGCAGCTTGTAAATGAGATGATCTCGGCTATGCTAAGAACTGACTTAATTTGTTCACTACGAAGGATATATCTGGTTGTGTGATTGTAAGATACAAAAGCTTACCAATAAGCTTTCTAAAGACAGTAGGAACTTCTAAAAGTGTACCATTGCTAAGTGACAACTTACAATTAACATCTATAGGTGTAGAAGTTGGTTTGAAACCAAAATATCCTGTATCTTCCAACAATTGTAGTGCATAATGTCTCTAATTAAAAGAGACACCTTTGTTGCTTAGTGCAATTTCCAGACCCAAGAAATAATGAAGATTGCCTAGATCTTTTAACTTGAATTTGCTGTTCAAAACATCTTTGCGCTATGTCATCTCACTTGTAGAATTGCCTATCATTATTATGCCATCAACATAAATAAGAATGACAATGAAGAAACCCGATTGAAACATGATGAATAATGAACTGTTGAGGCAGATTGATTAAAACCATTTGTAATCAATTCAGTAGAAAATTTGGAGAACTACTACCGTGAAGCTTGTTTTAAACCATATAATGATTTATATAATTTGCATACCAAATTTGAATGTTCGTCCCCCTGTTTTGGAACATCTTTAACTTGGTATCCAAGAGGTAAAGACATATAAACTTATTCATGTAGATCACGATGTAGAAAGGTATTGTTAACATCTAATTGTGTTAAATTCCATCCATTAATAGATGCTAAAGCTAATAATAGTTTGACAGTAACTAGCTTTGCTACCGAAAAGAAAGTATCAAAATAATCAATACCTTCTGTTTGTGTGAATCCCTTAGCAACTAGCCGAGCCTTGTAGCACTCAATAGAACCATCTGTATTGTATTTGATTTTATAGATCCACTTGCAACCAATCAAATGTTTTCTAGCTAGAAGATTGGTTATAGTCTAGGTAGAATTACTCTCTCAAGAGCTTTCAACTCAGCTTGCATTGCATCTTTCCATTTAGAAATTTTCTCAGCTTTTTTGAAAGTTTTAGGTTCCATATGAAGTGAGATGGCAAGAGTATTGGTTTGGAAAGAAGGTGACAAGCGATGATATGACAGAAAATTGGATATATGATACTTAGATTTGGAACTAAAAGGATAAGAAGAATTTTCAGTATTGACCAAGTAACATTGAGAATCATTCAAATAAGAAGAAAGTTTAATGTTTGGAACAACGAGTTGGATTTCTAAAGGATAAATCATCATTTAGTGATGATAAAGAATGATCATCATGCAAGGATTATGAACATGTTGGAAAAATGGATGAAACGTAATATGAAGTTTTGGAATCAGTAGTAAAAGGAAAACTTCCTCATGAAAAACAACATTTTTGGAAATGACAACTTTGCTAGTTTCAATGTCAAGAGTCTTATATCCTTTATAACCTATAGGATATCCCAAAAAATTAAAGCACGGGCTCTAGGTGTAAACTTATCTCGACGATTCAAAAATGTGGATGCAAAACACAGGCACGCAAAAGCTTTTAAATGATCATATGAAGGAAATTTATGATCCAATTTTTTGAAAGGAGATTTATTTGACAAAATTGGAGAGGGTAACTGTTAATCAAGTATATTAGAGTTAATATACACTCCCCCCATAATTTTAAAGGAAGATTGGATTGAAAAAGAAGAGCTCTAGCAACATTCAAAATATATTGATATTTCCTTTGATTGTGGTATGAAATTGAATTTCAATCATGAGTATAAATTTTGAAATTATAGAAGAAACTTCATATTTTGTTTTCAAAAGATATACCCATGTGGCTCTTGAGCTATCATCAACAATAGTAAGAAAATAGTTGAAGTTATCATGAGTCAACATAGAAAATGGACCCCATAAATCACAATAGATGAGTGTAAAGGCTGATTCTGACAATGTATTATGAGAAATGAATGGTAAGTTTCTTGGTTTTGCCATAGAACAGATTGAACATGGAATATTTGCATTACTTCCAGCAAACGAAATTTCAAATTGTCTTTAATAGACTGGGTTATTACATTAGACGGATGACCAAGTCTGTAGTGCCACAAAGAAAATGTAGAATTAGAATGACAAGATGTGTTACAACGAAAGATATCAGAAGAAGGATGTGTTGGAACATCATATGAAGAAAGATTTTTGAGAGGCTGAAGGCGTTTTGGAATATTTTGGTGTAGAACATATAGGTTGCCTTATCTTTCACTCATCCCAATCATTTGGTCTTAGGTAAGGTCTTGGATATAACAATTTTTTGATTGAAAAAGAATTGAACAATGTAAAGAGGAACTTAATGCACTAATAGAAAGTAGATTGAATCGAAAGGCTGGAACATATAGAACATTTGTAAGACAATTTTTAGGGGTAAGCTAAACTAATTCTATTCTTTTAATAGGAATCATAAAATTATTGGGAAGGGTAACAAATTGATTTGAAACAGAATATGAGTGTGTGAAATTATCAATGATAGAGCAAACATGATGAGTTGCCCCTGTATCTATGATCCATTTAGTAGATGAGTAATTAGTAGGAATAGAATGTCTGAAATTTGAGCAACAAATAAAAAAAGGTATTAGTAAAATTTGAAGCTGAAGGAGAACATTTTGAGTCATTACTGAATGAAGAAGAACTCCATTGAAGTTGAGAACTTAAGAGCAATAAGATGTTGACATAGATTTGTTGTTAATCCATCAGTCGATACCGAATCTATTGAGGCATTATTATTGGCAGTTTCATTACTAGTTTGATTCACTAAAACCTTACTTGCTTGTGTAGATTTGATTTATAACTAGGTGGATAACCATATAATTTATAGCATCTCTCTACAATATGACCCAACAATTTGCAGTGAGTACAATCTAGACGATCTTTCTTATTTTTGTTAAATGATGCTAGAGATGCAAAAGAATTAAAGGTTATAGGAGCTACTTGATCATGAGAAACATGAGCTCCACTTACTGCTCTTTATCTTTATTCTTGAATTAGTAAAGAAAATATAGGATCAATATACGCCTAAGAAGAGGGGGAGGGGGTAAAATTAGGCGTTTTAACTTTTAATGCGATATTATAATTTTATTCCCTAAGTGTTTTATCACAAATATATATATGCAAGAAATAGAAAAATAAAGAGTAAGGGATAGAAAGTTAACACTGATTTTTTAATACGGTTTGGCCAACCTTGCCTATGTCCACCCTTCAAGGCTCTCCCTTGAAGATTCCTTAACTATAACCTCCTTGATTATATTTGATTGAACTTTACGAGCGTCAATCAAGCCGTACAATGACTGTTCATGGGGTGTTACCCTTTTCTCTTTGGTTGTTGCGGGACGTCACTCTTTTGTCTCCTCTTCACAAGAGGTTGCAAGTTTAGGTACAATGGAAAACAAAAATAATTTAAAGCCTAAGCTCTCCAAATCTAACTATCAAGTTTGGGAATGAGAGAGCTAGACAAAGCACTTAATAATGAAGAGAAATATCTAGGATAAATTTGGCAGCGCTTCACTATGTTTCTCTTTTTTTTTTTCTTCCAATTGCAAGTGCTTCTATGTATAAAAATCTGTTTAGCGCTCGACCACCCAACTCGTCCAGTCGACCGCTTCCCTACCATTGCAATGTAGCCGTTATAATTTCTGTCGGTCCGGTGGCCCTCTTATTTGTCTTCGGTCGACTGCTTCTACGTATTTCAGGAATTGTCTCAGCAGTGTCCAATTTTTGGTCGACCACCATTCATCCCCATCGACTGCTCTTCTGCACTTCAGCATATGTCGAGAAATCTGTAATATTTATGGTCGACCGCATATCCTTCTTTGGTCAACTGCTTCATGTTGTTCTTCTCTCTGTAGCAATCTGGTCGACCGCCCTCTTAGCCTTTGTTGACCTATACTTTATGTATTGCACTTCTTGAAGCTTTTAAGTCCCTAAGCTTAACCATTAGCTACATGGACTTAAACAAACACGTTAGTATATATATAAATACCCTTATTAAGGGATATTTTTAATGAAATCAAATATAAACATAATGATAAACATATTAACTACATTTAAGTTATAAACAACTTATTATCAAAATAGTCCTTTATCATCAAAACAATTAAGCCTAATGTCTATTATGCTAACAGAAAACACTTTTCCAATTGTAGGTAGTGGTTCCATCATCAATATCCGTGCTCTTATTTGAGAATATGAATCATTCAATCACATTAAAAATTGCATTACACATTCCTGTTGCTGATGAGTAATTAGAGGTTTCATACCTCCACATGTACTGTTGGGAACTGACTTCAATTTTTGCAGTTTATCCCAAAAAATTTTAATTTGAGTGTATTAAGAACTTATATTTATGGATTCTTGAGATAAAGATGAAAGCATTTCATGAAGTTGATAGGTTCTAGGTTCATTACTCTACTGAAATATTTTAGCAAGATCATTCCATATCACTTTTGTAGAATCAAAATATAATAAACTATCAACTATCTCATTATTTATTGAATAAAGAATCTAAAATTTCACCATGCTATTCCATCGTGACTAGTTATTAAATTTAATATCAGAAGGAAAATATCAATTAATCATACCGTTAACGAATGCAATTTTATTCTTTGCATTTAATGCAATTATCGTTGCACGCCTCCTTGTATGATAATTTTATTTGTGAAGAGAGTGGGAAACCAAGATTAAACTAGGATGATCAGAATATGTAAAAAACAAGAATTTCTTGGATCATCTACCACTGATCTTATGGTAAACTGTGAGGAAGATGATTCTGAAGATGAATTTTCGGTAGAAGAAGAACTTGCAGAAGATGATTTCGTTGAATAAGAAGATTCAATAGCAGGAGAAGATCTATTTGATGAAGGTCCTACATGAACTACGTTGATAGAATTTTTACTTCTAGTCATCGAAGAAACACATGGAAGGAAGAGCAAAATTACTCTAATACCATATTAGAATTTGAAGAAGAAGAATTTCTTATAAAACCAAAACTGTATCTTTACAATCTATCAGCAAGCTTTTTATGTTTTAGAGCTTCTTTATTCTAAAAATGCAGAAAATAAAAAAAACTATCAAAGAAAAACTAACTACTTCCTGCTAACACTAACAAAGTAATTCCAGCTATCTTAATAGGTTGTAAGGTCAGTCATATATGGTAATGTTTGCGCCTCTCTAATATTAAAATAGAGGACTCAATGTTTTAGATGCACTCAAGATAATGAATTTGGACATTTCTCACGTGTAAAGGGAAGCAGACACGATGATTAATCTAATAACTTATTGCAACCATTACTTGAGTTAGTTGATAGCCTTGGCTTCCTTGGTTCATTTTTAATGAACTAAAAAAAATTGACACGGACAACCTTTAAAAATAGAGTTATTATAACATATTATTATATATAAAAGTTGTATGGTTAAAATGAAAAGTTCAAATAATTTATGTTTTTCCTATGCAAATACTGTAACATCATGAAAGTTAATCAAGGTGAAATAATCTTACAAAATTATCTATATTTTCCAATTTAATATGGTATTTTATGCAGCTAATTACAAAAAAAAGAGCATATGGATTAAACTCCATAAATCTAGGAAGATCAAGACTTAAAATGAATAACAAAGATTCTTTTTTATTTAGAATTTGAAATGAAAAATAAATTTTCAGGTTCGTGGGTTAAAAGATAACCTATTGAAGGTAGAGATGTTAAACAAGCCGGCCAAGCCGAGCAGAGCCTGTGAAGGCTCAACTCATCAAGCCTAACGAGCTTGGCAAGCCTAATGAGCTAATCCCAAAAAATTTTCAACTTGAGCTGGCTCGCGAGCCACGAGCCGACCTGAGCCGACCCAACGAGCTTAACGAGCCGACTTTAACGACCTCAACATACATAAATAAAATTATTTTATATAAATATGTTATATATATTTTTTTAAATTTTAGTAATTAAAACTATAATAAATATTTATTATTATAGTGTTAAAATATGATAGACGATAGAGGTGTGCAAACCGTACCGAAATAATCATCCCCTGAAGGCTTCCCTCATAAGCCTCATTTATTCCCACAAATCTCACCTAACTCCATATTGACATTGCCATCTGCAAAGGAGGACGCATGGATATTTTTAAGATGGATAATTATCGGGATATTACCAAGGACGTTCGGAGCACTAAAACAATAAACATTTCAATAACGTTTTTCCCCGTATACGTGATGTAATCAAAGTGTTGGGATTAGGAGGATATTTCATTACGTGTTTACACGTTCCATTTGTGACGTGTATCTATGAAGGAAATGTTGTGGGGATCACGTTGAGTGCGAAAAGATAGTGAAAAGTGAAGAAAATGGACTTGAGGACGCCTTGGGACGCCAATCTGCATCCTAAACTTGCTGTTTTGAGGAGTTGTGGACGCTGGATGTGGAAAGTGCGGACAGTGTGGACGAGGCAGGATGCGTCCGCAATGAATCTGTTTAGATCTGGAGTTTTTACGGACGACTGCGGACGACTCGATTCAGCGTCCGAATGAATTTGTCCAATTTTTGGGACAATTCGGACGCCACATGTAGACGACCGCACGACATCCAAAAATAGGGATGCGGACGGTACGGACACAGTGGGGACACCATTTTCCTTCCGAAGCGAGGGATTCGCTGTGTGATTTTAGGTCTTGCGGACGACAGTACGACGTCCGCACCAGTCCGAATCGCAGCAGATCTGCAAAAATTAAGGAAATAAAAGTCAGAAAACTCGACGTTTAGCGAGTTAATGCTCGCACTTTCGGCAATAAAAAGGCACCTTCTCCCGACAGTTGCCCACAAAGGAGCCTCCATAAGGCACGCTTTGTCTCCTTAGGTAGATTCTTCATCTATTTATCTACCGCAAACTCCTCCTCCAGCATTTCTTCGTCTTCTCCTTCGTTTCTGCTGAGGGGAAACTTTGCTAGAGCTGGGAGGCCAAGGAGCTGCACGGGAGATTCAAAGGGTAAGGAATGGGTTGTCTTGGCCATTTGGAGGCCCTACATCCAAGTATTGTCGTGTGTGTGAGTTGTTTCGTGGTCTGGTTTTGGTTATTTCTGTAGTTGCCTCAATTTCTATAAGATTGTTTTCTTTTGGTATGTTACTGAGCTTGAATAAAATAGAGGAGAAATGTATGTTACTGAGCTTGAATAAACAGAGAAGAAACGTTTAAAACAGAAGAAAAGTATGAATAAGTTCTTTCCAGATTTTTCTAAGTGATGACAAAGAAGTTATGATGTAATGATTCCATGGTTCCTTTACAGATTTCTAGTGATGCTAAAGAAGTTATAATGTTAGATAAATGATCAATGCTTCCCGTTTTGCTTTAGATGACTTTGTTGGTGGTGTTTAAGCATATAGAGTATTCTAAATGTTATTCCTTTGTCTGCTGTAAGATTTCTGATGAGCTCCGTTGATATCCTGGAATAGTTGTTACTGCTTTTACTTTTTGCCTTGTAGATATTATCTTTGTTACTTCTCTTTTATGTATGTTACTGTTATGCTCAACAAGTAAATACATGAAACAAGAGAAAAAGTTCATCTTAAGCATAAGTCTATTTCGTCGATATGTTTATTTTCACCGCTGTTGGTATCATATGAGAAGCATGTTGTAGTAGTGTTGCTGCTGTGATTATAGTATAGAAAGCAGGATTATCCAAGTATATTCTCTTCCATTGTTATGTGGTAATTGTATATGTTTTTCCGCTATTTCGTGTAATCATTAAAAGCATGATAAGTTCCCTTGTGTAGTCAATTTAGAAGCATGCTAGGTGTTGTAAATCTGCTGTTATTTGGTTGTTAAAAAGCATGTGTAGCTTGGTGAGATAATGAATCATAATCTGATATAGTTCATTTGCTGTATGTTGTTCACCAAAAGAGCATGTTTAGTAGTTAGTTTCTTGTTGATTAAGTTGGAATGAGAGCATGATTGGTTGAGGTACGTTTTCCGTTGTTAAGCTTGATTTCGAGTATGATTTAATTGGACGAAATACTGTTGAATAATCGTGTAGAAACTATTAGTTGACGAATGAGTTTTGTGAAGCATGAAGTAGTTGTGGAAAAGTAGAGAATGATGAACTGAAAAAGAGGATGTATGATGAGCATGAATGAACTTTGATTTCCCTATTGATATTCCTTTTATTGTCTTAATTTCTAAGTGACAGATTTGATGCCTATTGAATGAGGTATGAACTACCATGATGTGAACTGTAAAATGAAGGAAAAATGTTTAGTTAACTGAACAAACGAATGAAAAATGTTTAAGGAGTTTAGATATATGAACACTGTCATGAGTTCAATTAAAATTATGATTGGCTATACATATTTCTGCTGATTAGTCGAATAGAAACACGTTTCGATGATTTGTATTTGCTGCTGCATAGTTAATTAGAAATATGTTATGATATCTTATTTTGTGTGATTCATCGCTGTTCACCTTAAGTTATGAAGCATGCTCGTTATTCTTAGCCAGTGTTTACTATGGATTTTCTAAGGTGTTGATATTATTTCTCACATGTGCTTATGTATTAGGAAGAAGTTAAGTTGAGTTCATGTTAATAGAAACCAAGTAGGGGGTAACCTTCGGGGTGGAACCCACATGCATAAGTGAGGAAAACGATAAGAACAAGTATGTTCGGGACGAGCGGAAACGTCCGTCACCGAAGAAACCCTAACGACAGGATACACCGGAAGGGAAGAAACTCTAAAGGCGGGATACGCCGGAAAGAGGAAGAACTCTAAAGGCGGGATATGCCGGAAGAAGAAAGAACTCTAAAGGCGGGATACGCCAGAAAAAGAAAGAAGCCAGAAGATGGGATACGCCGGAAAAAGGGAACGAATAGGGATTTGGGTAGATGGATTGCCCGGATCTAGCCTAACTACTAGGATACACCCTCACCAAGTCGGAAAAGGGACTAGTATGCACATAGGAGGTTAAAGGCCGAAAAACTAGGCCATCTCAAAGGACAACCCCCAATCTCCAGCTTGATATACGAGTTAAGAATGAACAAAGAAAACGATCGTAATGAAAGAGTTTGGTTTGGGTGGCTCCCATTCCAAGAAGAACTAAAGAGAGAAATGCATAAATTGTTTTCCCCCATCTCCTTACTGGGCCTAAGCTCACGTCATTATTTGTGGTGTAGGTACAATGACGAATAGATAGTAAATGAATAAGAAGTAGATGAGAAACACATAATGATGCAGAGGTGGATGATTTTACATACTCGGGATTCAAGCTGGCAAGGCAAAGGCAAACGAGAGTAAGCGGTTGTAAATCAACGAAATTAATGGTCAAGTTTTATTTGATAGACGTAAGGTTGAATGACTTAGTATTTCCTTTGAAAGTTTCTTACGTTTCCGCCATGATTTACAAAGGGTTATTTAATAACGTTTCCGCAAGACTTTAAACAGATGATTTTCCTTACAGTACTTACGCTTCCATACATATTTAATAAATTGGTTTTCACGACGAGATTTAAGAAAGAGTTAGTAGCAATTCAGATTTACGCACTCTGATTTGTCTCACAAAGAAAATTCAAATTTTTACGCTATTTTAACGATTTACGAAAATTTGGGTCGTTACAGTAATCATCGCCTCGGGATTACACATTTTCTCTTCGAGGGCCAGATTTTCCAATATACCGCGAGCCGTCAACGGGTCCAATGCTTGAAACTAATTTTTCAGAAAAGAGTGAAAGAGCAGCCAACACCATATTTCCATCACCATTTTGACATTTTCTTCGGTACCAAACTCTGACAATGTAGAACACAACATCTAGTGAGAGGGATTGTTCCATCAAATCGGAGGACCTTAAGGCATAACACAAATTTGGTTGTATTTTGTACATTAACATTGATACATATGTATGGCTAAAATATAATCTTCTTTTATTCGATAATGATCTATTCAATGCATGGCTGCAAGGATAAAGTACTCAAATATGGGATTTTATTCTATTATATGCCTATTTTTTTTATCATTTATTGTTCGGTTTATTCAATATAAGTTTATTGATATATGTTAGAAAATTGTTTGATTTTAACTTATGGGAATGCATATTAGTCTTTGGATCAATATTAAATTATGTGAAGTGGTTAAATTTATTCATGTATTTAATTAGTTCTCAAGTATTAAAATGAATGTATGCTTGTATTGTATGATCATATTAAAACCTGATATAATGAATTTTCTATAACATTTTCCCATAAAAACATGAAAATAGAGTAGGAAATAATAACACAGAGAAGTTAGAATGAACATTGTGAAAAATTGAATTATAAGTCAACTAGATAATTTTTTTGTAACAGAGGAAATTAAATCTAGCCATTTTCTCATCAAGTGATCTTCATACATTTTTCTTCTTTGCTTGTGATTATTTTATTTTATTATGAAATTAAATCCTCAACCATTAATACATTTTCGTATTTACTTATCGGGTTTTACTATTTGTGAATTGTCTTCTTAATATTGGTACTTTATTTACACATTTTGTTCATTGGATGTGATATATGCAATTGCATAATATTTATTAGAGTTCGGTGTAATCTAAATTCTATTAGGTTTGGTTGGTGGGTCAACATTGTAAATCTTATTTACGGTTTTGTTTTCTCAATAAATTCCTGTATGTTAGAGTCTCAAAACTCGCGGTTGTATTTTGATCTCATAATAGATTTATTCCTATACTCATGGTTTTATTCCGAAAGGCTTTTTTCTTATAAATTTGGTGTCTCACATTCTATTTTGTTTTTTTGGTTATCGTTCGATTTCTAATAATATTATAAATTTTCATAACAAATGTGAGAAATTTTCTAATTAAAAAATTATAAAAAATAGGTTTTTTTTTTTATATTTAATTGTATTATTTTGACTATTTTTTCAATAACTTTTCCACCAAAAACATAAGTTAAAATTAGGGAAATTAACAAAACAACTACTATGCTATGGAATCAATGATAAGTAAACTACTGAACAATTTTTGCTAACAAATAAAATAATCAACTATGAAAAATAAACGACGCAAATATCACCATTAACTTGAATGAAATGACTCGACCATATCGTTTCAAAGAACTCGCAATGAAAAATAGTTAATATCTATGGAAAAAACTGCAATAACTCGTAATTTCGGAGACTTTTAGTGGAAAAGAGCTAATACCCATTGAGAATGAATTTGAGAAAATACTGTATAAGCTGATTTTAATTTTTTTTTCGTTTTATAATTTAGAAAATTTTGTAAAATAATATATAATGTTTTAGATGCAGGATGATTTAGAATTATTTTACTGTCCATGGGAGAATCACAACTTGTTTGTGTTTTTCCACGAAGAAGACAATGGTTTATTCCTTATCTGCAGAGGAAAGTCATATTTCCTTTGGGGAAAGTCATATTTGAAAGTTTTCATTTTGCTGCTGAAAGTTGTCTTTCTTTTGCGAAATTTCGTCTTTCCTCAACGGAAAGTCATCTTTCTTGAGTCCTATTTCAAAGACTCAACTTTATGCAGTGGGAATTCATCTTTCCTTTGCAGAAAATTGTCTTTTCGCAACGGAAATTTGTCTTTCCGTAGTACAAAGTCATCTTTCCTAAGTCCTATTTCAAGGACTCGCTTTCCGCAGTAGAAAAAAACGTTCCGCAAAAGGAAAGACAACGTTCTGCAGCGGAAAGACAACGTTTTACAGCGGAACGATAACATTTTTGAACGGCAAACGTAACAGTAAGATTTGCTCAATTCATTTCCCATATTTGAGTGTTTAAGTTGTTAGCAAAAATTATTCAGTGATTGACTTATCATTGAATCCATAGTATAGTAGTTGTTTTGTTAACTTCCCCTTGAAATTATTTAAAAGAAAAGAAATAAATTTCAGTTGTTTTCGTTTGGCTAATTCTTGTATTTTCAGAAATCATCACGAACTGTCTGAATTAATACAGTTACATGACATACATCAAGCACATCATAGAATTATTATAGTAAGGTGACATGTATAGTGGGCACATCAATCATAATAGTATATAATAAAGTTGATAATTAGAAAAAGATAGCTTGCTTTATATGAATCAAATCATAAGATATTTACAATAAATGTCACTATGTTAAATTTATTAAGGTCACAATCAATGCTAAATCTCCTTGTTTCGAATAAAATATGAAAACTCATCTCCTGATCTGTAATACATGTAAGATGTTTTTTCAGCAAATAATTGTCTGGTTTTGTTTCTAAATATAGAAGGATGAAAACTCATAGACGTACGTTGTCTCTAAATTAAAGCATAAAATTTTATCACGAGTATGGGAAAAAAATTATGATTTTCGAGTAATACGCTCTGAATGAAATCACGTCGTTATGGGTTCGATTGCCGATGCTCAGTCTTCCCCACGAGAAAATGGGCCAAGGCCGAAGGGGTTGCTGGATCTCTTTAACTCCACTGTTGTTCAAACGCGGGCGTAGAAAATTGAGTGGGCTAGTTTGAGAAAATGTTTGTTTCTAAGCAGTGGAGATTGCGCCTTTTGAGCAAGGCTGTGTAGCATATCTTGCTTGACCTCTACTTGACACTGCCGGATAGAGGTGGCTAACAAGTCGAGTTGAGCTGGCCAAGTTTAAAAAAGTTTGGTTCGTCGAGCCTGCTGAGTTTAATGAGCCGAGCCTAACGAGCCTACCGAGACTAACGAGCCGACCGAACCGAGCCTGACGAGCCAAATATATATAAATAATAATATTTTATATAAATTATTTTCAATATTATACAATTTAAAACTATAATAAATATTTATTATTATAATGTAAAAATACTATAATTAATAATTTAATTGAATAAATATTTTTATTGAATTGAATAAATATTTTTATACTTCGGACCGTTGCCCAACATGGCAACAGAGTCTGAGGCTCAGTTGTCTCGAAGGCTCAGTCGAGCCTCAGACTCAGACGAGATTGAGTCTCGATCTTGGAGATCGAGACTCCACACTCCAGGCGAGACTGCAACGCAACGAGATGACGAGCTTTGTGAAATTGGAATGGTCTTCAGTGCCTTCGAGACGACGAGCTTCGAAACTGGAACACGAGGCAACAACAACCTTCCTCCAGACTGCAACGCGAGACCGAGATGACCCTCCTCTTTCGATGCCCAGATAGCAACGCGAGCCAACAACGCTCCTTCAGCCTTCGACACTGTGACGACGAGCTTCGGCCTTCGACGATGAGCTCTGGCCTTCGACGAGACGACGACGAGCTTCGGCCTTCGACGCCCAAACGACGAGCTTCGACACGAGACCACTCGTCTCGCCTTCACCCGAGTCGCGAGATCCAAAGCAGGACAAGACGACGATCTCGTCTCTCCAGCTTGAACGGGCTTGCGCGGGCCCGTCCAAGCATTTCCCGGGCGGGCTCGCTGGGCCAGCCCCCTCGCTAGGCTCGCGAGCCCAAGCTCGGCGGGCTGGCAAGCTCGCGATTTCGGCCTCAGCTCGGCCCACCAACCGGGCCCAGCCGAACCCGCTCATTTACTGTAACGGGCCGAGCTTGCCCGTTAGCCACCACTACTGCCGGATGAGTAGGCTCAAAGTAAGATTGAGATTTCTAACAATTATCTTCGTAATAATGTGTCCGCTTTGATATGTACACATCCAAGGCTCCATTTCCAAATATCCAACTCAATAATTTGCTATATAAATACCCATGTTCTATTACCTGTTTATGTAAACAAAAATACATAATAAAAAACCTCAGATATTTATACACCATTATTCAAAAGATCTAGTAGAAAATTGTTTTCTTAAGATAACCACATCAATTAAATTACTCTACAAACTAAAGAATGATATCCAATATGGTATGAAATTCAAGAAACAAAAATATTGAAACTCATCAAACACTCCAAATCAATGATGTACCAGACATATTTGATAACGAGAAAAACAACCATCTTAACCATTAGCACCCGTGTGTACGGAGAAAGAATAATGTTAAATTTACCTTCTAATTTTACACTTTAATTTTATTTCTTAATTTGTTCTTTATTAATTATTGCAATTAATGTCTTATCTTAACTATTATACTAGATAGTGAGTCACACATAACCGTTATATTAGAAGGTAAGAGTAGAGTAGCCGAACTCTGTCATCTCTACGAAATAATTAGCCGCCTTGACATACTTCCCACCACGCCCACACATCGTTATCAGCATCGTATAAACCGGCCTATTTGGTGGATGACCCTTAACTTTCATATCACTGAAGAAGCAAAACGCATCATCAAACTGACCCCTCCTAAATAAACCCTTAATTATTGGAGCATAACGACTGGGAAATGGCTTATGCCCATCTTCAATCGATTTATGCAAGAGCTCAAATGCATTGTCGATCTTACCCATCTTCGAAACAGCCGGAATAGAACTTTGTAAGTGTTCATATCAGGGTACATGCCTAATTTACACATTTCATGCCAAATATCAATGCAAAAGTCTACTTCCCCAGATTTACAAATTGCATCAATAAGAGAATTGAAGGTTTCAATTTCAGGCATAAATACCCCTTTAATCATTTTTCTGACCATACCCTTTGCAGATTTGATGTATCCGGCGTTTAGCAACCCCTCGATGAGAAGATCACGGCCCCGCAGAGGAGGATTGAACCCCTTCTGGCTCATTTCTTCCAAGAATTCCTGAGCCTCTCTCATCTTTCCAGCTGAGCACCAACCGTTGACAAGAATGCTATAGCTGTTCTTGTCCGGCTTCACCCCTTTTCGAATCATTCTCCTAATCAAGGTGTACGCCCCATGAAACATCTTCGTCGCGCATAGGGAGAAAAGCAGGGCATTGTAGACCTGCACAGTTTGTGGGCAATCGATAATTTTGGAACTCTTGTTGAATATTTTCACAGCGTCATCGATGAGACCGTGTTTGCCATATTCCTGGATGATGAAGGAGAGTGTATCTGGAGAAATTCGGAGATTCTAAATCTTCATCTGGTGAAGAATTTTCCACATCGATTCGAATTTTCTCTCGCGAGCGAAAATCTTAACGAGCTCTTCGAACTCGACGGTGGTGGGTTGATAGGATGGGTGGTTAGTCCGAGCCCAATTGAAGAAGCGGAAGGCAACGGTACCCGTGCCGGAGCCGGACCAAGCGTGGAGGACACGAAAGACGAGTTCGGAGTTGAGATAAGAAATTTGGAGCTTGTTGAGATTTCGCTCCATGTAGATGTCCCGCCGGATGATGTTGGCGATGTGGTGGACAGCTGCAAAATAGTCATCCTTGGAGGGGTTAAAGCTACGGCCATCGGAGAAGGAAGGAAGGGTTCTGCAACCGCGTGAAGGAAGGACATCAGCGACAATGTCTCCGTTGAGTCTGGAAAGAAGTAAACGAGGAAGACGAAGGGTTTGGAGCATTTGTTTGTTCTTGTGACCTCATGTCGCCAGTCAAAACTCCTTACCATTTTTATTCAATTTCTAGCCCATTTCATAGGAGCCTGCGTAAGAGGAGGACGAGTTTGAATGGAGGTTCCCAGGTGGGTAAATCGAATCATACGAGGATTCAGGTCTGGTTCGATTGTGGTCCAATATTTTAAGAACTCATCAAGTCGAGGCAAAGGTCTTTGTTTAGTTCAACTCCAACTTTAAAAACAGCAAGAATTAAATTGAACCGAACTGAAGTAAAACCGAACCTATTGGTTTGGGTTTCAAAAGTTCTCATCTCAAACTTTAAAAACATTAGAATTAAATTGAACCGAACCTAACTGGAATCGAACGTATCAGTTTGATTACAAAATTTTAGAAATCAAAACCGAACCAATTAGATTTCTGAACCGAACCAAAACTAAACCAATTTTTTCGGTTTTGCTTGTTTAGATTTTGATTTGGTTTCAGTTTTGGATATTTTTTGTTAGATTTCGATTTTGGGTCGGTTTTAGTTAGTTTGTCTTTTGTTTGGGCCGATTTTGATAAGTTTGGTTAGGTTTTTATGTTATTTTTAAATTTAAAATAAAAAATATGTATTAATATTTAATATCGGTTTGATTTGGATAAGTTCCAACAAGTTTTTGAAAGAAGGAACCAAGAAATTCAATTTTACTCTGTTCGGTTCTAAAATAGTTTTTCAAAACTAGAAACTCAATTGAAGCAAATCTAAATCATCAGTTTGGTTTGGTTTACCCGGTTTGACTCAGACCAGTCTTACCCCTATAAAAAACTGACCAAATTGACAAAAATCGACTCAAACAAGCCCAAACCAATTACAACTAACGAAAACCGGATCATGAACCAATCCAAACTAAGAAACCAAAAACCTAAACCAAATTGAGAAAATCAAAAAAAGTCAATTCGATTTTGGTTCACTTTCAAAATTGACTTGGTTTGGTTTTGGTTTCTAAAATTGTGAAATCATACTAATTGGTTTGATTCCAATTAGGAGTGAAATCGAATCGAACCAAACTGTATTATACCGGTCCCAATTCTACTGCATAGAACTTTGCCTTACCTGATTTTTTGGCATATTTAACTTGACTCAACTTGCTAACAAAGCCGATCAAATCCAACCATGTAAAAATATCTCAAATGACAAGTGGAGATAGATAGGTTGAACTAAATCAAAATGAAGTCCGAGTATGTCAATTTATCATCTCCATTAGTTATAATATTATTGTATTTTGGCCATAAAAGAGAGACATTATCTCATTAATTTAGTTTTGGCACTTTGATTCATACTTCTTCGATTTGATATTGCGCCTTAAACATTTGAAAAGGGCAAGTTCAAGTTCATTTGGCAAGTGGACATTCGTTTAATGTATCAATTGTTGGTTGTTGCTCTCTTTGTGACGAGGGTCACCAACATTAAATTGAAAGAGAGGGAGAGAGAAGAAATGCAAGTTGCAAGGAGAGAAGGCCATTCAAATTTGTGGAGGGCCAAAAATGAAGAAAAAGAAGAAAGGGGAGAAAGCCTAAAACCTATTCCCTCTTCTTGCGTTGAAGCTCTCTCTATAAATAAAGGGATGATGAAAGGGTTTTTGCATCCAAATCTGAAGAAGAATTAGAGTAGGGGGAAGGGGAAAGGGAAAATAAAGTGACATTTTTGCGAAAGAGAAAAGAAAGAATGCGAGGAAAAATATGTGAACTTTTTATGTGCACATTGAGAGTTCTAAGAGATGTGATTTCCTCTAAGTGAATATTTCTAAAATATTTAGTTTTTATAAGAATGTAATAATTCTTATTTTTCATAGTGAGATCTTTCTGGACTTGGTTTCCTTGGTTTTTTTTTCTTGATTTAGGTTTTCACGTAAAAATTCTTGGTGTTTATTTTACATTATTTCTCTTACTTCTTGATCGTTATATTTAAACGATTTGAAAAAATATTTTTGGTATTTTTCGGATCTCATCTACTATCATTTTTCATACTGTCCTATTTATTTTTCCCAACAAGTGGGTATCAGAGCCTCATTATTATGGTAGGTAGAGTTGAAATTGAAAAATTCAATGAAAATAATTTCTTGTTGTAAAAATTAAAAATGAAGGCGCTATTGCAAAAGAATGGCTGTGCCATAGCCATCATCGATATACCAACAACCATTGAAGATGAAAAATGAATCAAAGTAGATGAGGATGCTATTGGCAATTTGCATCTTGCTCTACCAGATGAAATTTTATCAATTGTCATAGAATGACAAGTGTTAAGTAGATCTGGGATACGCTGACAAAATTATACGAGACGAAGTTATTACATAGTAAAAATTTTTTGAAGAAAAAATTATACATTTTTCAGATGTCAGAGTTGACAATAGTAACCGACCATATCAATACTCTCAACACTTTATTTTCTCAACTTAAAACAATAAAGTACAAAATTGAGGAGAATGAACGAACATAACTTTTACTTCAAAATCCGCCAAATTCATATGAATACCTCATTATAAATTTTCCTAACGGTGCTGCAAAGAAGACATTGGTGTTCAATGACATTGTAGCTGTAATTCTGGAAGAAGAAAGCAGACGGAAGAACAAGAAACACCCTTCCATGGAGGCCTTATCTATAACGAGAGAGAGATCAAAAGAATGTGAGTCCTCTGGAGCCCACACGTCAAGCTAGTAATAGTCAAGAAGCAAAAAATGGCTTTAACTGCTATCGCTATAGCAAGATGAGCTACATAAAAAAGGAAAGCTAGAAGTTGAAGAAGGAATAAGGCACAAAGTCTAAAGAAGAGACAAAAAGTACAACTACAACCACCTCAGATGGTGAAGATGTTATTATATGAGAAGATGCTATCAATCACATTACTCATGAATCATGTTAGGTATATGACTCTGGTGCATCTTACAGGTTACTTGAAAAGTAGAATATTTTACATCTTACACTAGTGGCGATTTTGACATCATTAAAATGGGGAATAGTCACGTTTCTAAAATAGTTGAAAAGGGTGACATTTGTATTCACACTAACTCAGGTTGTGAGTTAGTGCTCAAAGAAATCAAACATATCCAAGATATTAGATTAAATCTAATTTCAATTGGAGCTCTTGATGATGCGGGTTGCAAGAGTAAATTTGGTAAATGGAAGCACAACAAAGGCAAACTAATTGTAGGGAGAGGAAATAAAGAGTCTAGCTTATATGTGACTCAATTGATTGTGAAGAAAGCATTAGTAAATGTTGCCCAGAATAACTCATCCACTGAGTTATGACACAAAAGACTTATGTCACGACTCGCAAGTGACTTGAGACAGAACGGGGAACAACCTAGCTCGAAAGAACCAAATTGTCTGACCATTTTTCACATTAATTTTATTAATTAGCAGCGGAAGTCTTAAAACATTTATTACAAGCTAGGGCCCAATAAAACGTGGGCTTAACAGGTTTAACAAGTGTTATCCAGATAGCATAATAATATAATCCAAATAAAGTAACTGTGCGGAAAGTAAAATAAGAATTACAATTTATTCATATTAAAGTTTTCCTCACAAAAGTCTCTCAAGGTAAAATTATTAAAATACTGGAAATAAAGTAAGTTCCACCGAATTTAATCTTGATTTGACAACTGCAATTATTGTTGATAAAATCCTAAAAATGTGTCATTTTGGTGAGTTGACAAAACTCAATAGGGATTAGATTTAATTTACAATAATTTATTTAAAACAATATTTAAACATGCATGATCTTAAAACTCGTATTTCATAAATCTATTTTAGAAAATTTACCACCGGCTCAAGCCCAATTATCCAAAAAGTCCGATTTATAGAGTTCACAATTTAAATTAATTTTTGGGTACCTATCCAAAAATAAGAGCGTTAAATTTTTATACCTTAAAATTCTCAATTATTACTTGAAATTAATTGGGTAGAAAAATATCATAAATTTGACCCAAAATTGGATTGGACAGTGAGCCAAAAAGATTGGACCAAGGCCTAATGTTTGGTTTGGTCTACGGTCCACGTTGGACCCAAACCGTGGCCACTGTGTCTGGATCGTAGGTCTAGACAGTGGCCAAAGAGAGGTTATGAGTCGCAGCTAGAGGAAGAACTCTAGTGCGACCCATGCATCGCCATCCTTCAAATCAGCAACAGAAGGTCATCATACGATTGATCGAGCCTGAAAGTTTTGCCCTGCCACAACTCGACATCTACAGAGTCATGGCATTCCTGACGGCTTTCATTGAAATATTGGGTTCATCCAATATTTCGACAAAATCATTGATTCCCTATTGAGGACTAAAAGAAGATTTCAACCAAAATCATCAGTCCAATTATCCAGATCAAAATCACCAGAAAAAAACAAAAATAAATGGAGAGGAATCGAAGAGAAAAATCCCAATTTTTTTACATTTGCTGGTGGTCTCCGATTACAGGAATTTTTGGCCACTGGAAGCCTTGATCAACACCGCAAAACTCGTCACTCTCCTTCTCTAAACCACAATGAAGATAGTGTCCCAAACCTTCAACTACAAATTTCTAATTTTTGCATCAAACAATTTAAGGTTTTGCAACAATCGAAATTACAAGGAAGGGAAGGAAAAAACCTACTAAGGATGATAATTTGACCTAGAATTCCCTTCAAAATTCTTCTTCCAAAGTTGGCTGAGCTTTGCTAGATGAGAATGACAAAGGAAGAGAGGGGGAGGTACAAGCGTGAGAAAAGTTTGAGGGTGGAAACTCCTGTTTAAGTGGGGAAAATTTTCCTTAATGGAAAATGGTTGTTTCCCAGAAATGGTGAAGGAAAAAATCTTTTCCATAAAAAAAATTGGGGCATATATTACATTCTTTCCTACTTAAGAAATTTTGTCCTCGAAATTTAGAACAATCTCAAGAGTACCATTGAACAAATGAGGGTACCTAGCTATCATCTCAGATTCAATTTTTCAAGTAGCTTTTCTTTCACTATGGTTCTTCTACTGAACCCAAACAAGAGGTATTTCACGATGATGCTGGACTCTGATATCACAACTCAGAATCCTCTCAGGTTCTTCTTCATATGACACATCCTCTTGAATATGCACCTCAACCCAAGAAATAACATGAGAGGGATTAGGAATGTACTTCCTTAGCATAAATACATAGAAGAAATTATGAATATAGTTCAGCTTTGGTGATAATTCCAATCGATAAGCCATTGAACCAATCCGCCCAATAATATAAAAAGGACCAATATATCTTGGGACTAATTTTCCTTCCATACCAAAATGACTAATACCTCGACCAGGTCGCTTCTTTAAAAATACAAAATCATTTCAAACTCTACTTCCCTCCTCTGGAGGTTTGCATAACTCTTTTGCAGAGTTTGAAATGTACCTGATCGTTCTTTAGTCACTTGAACTTTCTCAGTCATCTCTCGAATCAAATCAGGCCTAAGAGTGACATGCTCCTCAATCTCATCCCAACATAAAGATGATCGCACAGTCTTTCATATGGCGAAACACCGATACTGGTATGATAACTGTTGTTATAGACAAACTCCACTAAAGGCAAGTGATTCAACCAACTATCACCCAAATGCAGAATACAAAATCTTAACATATCCTCGAGAATTTGTATTGTATACTCAAACTGACTATTTGTTTGAGGGTGATGTGTTGTACTCAAATTTAACTCCGTGTCTAAAGCTCTCTGAATGGATCTCCAAAATTTTTATGTGAACATCAGATCTCTATCAGAAACAATACTCGAGGGAACACCGTGAAGATGAACAATGCTCTCGATAGACAACTTACTCAGCTTTGTCAAAGAGAAATCCATTCTCACAAGAATAAAATGTGCGGATTTTGTCAATCTATCACCAATTACCCATTTATTCACCACAAGGACTACGCACAAGCCCCAAGCCAAGGGGCTCACTAACCCCTTTATTTCTTCTTATTTTGCAGGTAAAGAATTTTATGATCATTTGGAAGGAGTACCAACTACAAGAGACAAGAAGCAACTGAGGCATGTACTCAAATGGGAGGGCTGTAATGCCCACTTTTTAAAAACCTTTTATTTCTTTATATTTTCAGTCAAAATTTTTCATTTTCTTTATTCTTAAAACGTGTTCAATAAAAACATATCAGAGTAAATTAGCGGAATAATTTCAAAACATTAGTTAATAAAAGTCCATTTATTTTACAAAAATGTTTAGAAAGTTCACAGTCCATTATATTACAAAACATTACTGAAATAAAATCATTATTTGAAACAACCCGATTATTTCTGTGAGCCATAACCTTCAGGTCGAATCCGGTTGATAACCCAAGACTTCAACTGGTAATGCCTCCTCCTCCGCATTGACATCAATATAATCATCTGCATCACGAGTAAGAAAATGAGCCTAATGCTCAGCAAGAAATATAATGTATACTTGTGCTCACGCTTATGCAGTCGTTATCCAGAAAATAACCTATCTTTTCTTCCTTTCATCATTTTCTTTTCCTTTCCTTTCCTTTACAATTCCTTTATTTATAAGAGATAGAATACATCTGTTGGTATGATTTAACCAACTCCATACTCTACATGAGCTGGAGGTTTCCATTAGGGGTGTCACCACTACCGTCACCTAATCTCTGTTCGACGTTTGAGGACTAAGAGCAGGGATACATCTATTGGTCTTGTGGCTTAACCAACTCCACACTCTACATGAGCTGGAGGTTTCCATTAGGGGTGTCACCACTAAGCACTGTCACCCTCTCTCCCGAACCCTCACATGTCCCTTTTATGTTTATTCATTCCTTTTTATTATCATGGCATGCATATGTCATATTCTTATAAGTCTTATCATGATGCATGAATGTCAGTTCATATACAATTCATAGTAGTCCAAAATATCTTAACGGGATTCAAGCAGTCAACTATAATTCATGCTATAGCTCAAACAATTCGTATATTTTCACAGATAGCAGTTTACAATTTATTTAGCAGAGAACGATTCACTTACTGATTAATGGGGAATATTATATGTTATTTAACAAGGCAGTTTATATGATAATCAAAAGAGGTAAATAGTCCATATTTAATCATGATAGAACAATCATAGAATCGCAGATCGTTTTTCACATACAATGTAGAATTATCCTATCTAATCCACACAACAGCTTATTAATATTTCTAATAGTTCTCTCAACCAAAAAGAATTCATCACACAATATTCTCCTTTTGTAATTGATCCAAAAACAACAAAGTACACATTCATTTCTTTGTTATTCTTCTAAACTTTGGCAGGTCATCGTTCCATCAACATAACATCTTTCATATTCCTCATTGACCATAGTCTTATCTCAAGACAATATTCAATCTAAGACAACAATTTAGAATTGCATATTTATATTTCTAAATAGTCTTTTCTTATCTAGCAATCCACCGTTAATCAACCAATCCAAATCACAAGCCTTTCCAAGTTATGCATATTTATATTTCTAAATAGTCTTTTCTTATCTAGCAATCCACCATTAATCAACAAATCCAAATCACAAGCCTTTCCAAATTATATCAGGAGTTTTAAAAATCATTAAACCACCAACCATGCATACTAGCAGAAAGTAATTAAGGTATAAGTTAACAAATTTGTCTACAGTTTCTTCCCTATGTATCGATCAACAATTCCAACGGAAAATCCACAATTTACGACAATGATATCACAAACTCCAGCAATTTACAGCAACGTTCAATTAAACAAAATCAGGAATCAACCACAAGCAATAATCACAAACAATCCCGTGATGTAGGGCCTCCACTGGCCAACTTGCATCCTATTTCTTACCTGAAATTTCTCTGTAGAAGTTTTTCTCCCGCAGCAGTTGGTTCTCTCCTTTTTAAATTGGCACACACGCTTTCCCCTTCAACACTTCTCTTCGGTCACCAATTTATAGGCAGAGCTTAACTCTTCTCTCTTCTTTTTGCAGACAAATAGGGAAACCTTTCAAAGCTTCTTTCCCTAGATTCTGCATCATGTCTTTGACTTATGCAGCAAGGTGTTAGAGAAGGTCGTAAAGGAGGAAAGGAACTCACGGGCAAGTCTATCACGTCTCCATTATTTCTCTGACAGCCCTCCTCATTTTTCTTCTCTGCATTAATTCACAGTCTTCACTCCATCATTTTCTAGCTTTCTGCCTAATTTTTTGTCTTCCATTTACTCACCAACAGCAGCCATCAGGAAATGGAATCCGACTACACTCGGCCAAACAATTCAAGTGGGCCAGAGTTGATGCGTTGGACCAGACTAGCTCACCAAACCGCAACAATTTGTTCATCCACATCCTGCAAATTCATCCACACCAATTCCCATCCAACAATCGCAGCAACAATTCCAAGCAATTCGTCCAAATACCAAGGATGTAAATTACAGAACAAACAACCAGCTTACCTCGGTCGAAACTTCGTCACTTGAAACCACGGAATCACAGTCCAACTGTGCCCGAGCTCCGCACTGTTCGCCTCCATGGTTCGTCGCACCGACGACCAATAGACCGTCGAACCCATCACACATGCCGGTGAAGTCCCGCGATCGCCGACTCACCCTCGCGCACGCGGAACCCAAGCCTTCGTTGGTTGTGTCTCCTGCTTCGGTCCTCCTTGTCGCGGGTCCTCACTCCCCCTCATTCACCAAAACATTTAGCCCTAAATCATTTCCCCCCTTTCTCCTAAAACAATCGGGCCAATACCCACTTCCAGACCGAACCGCCAAACCAGACCAGCAAACCGGGCCAAATAAATCTCCAGCCGAACCAAACCAGTCCTCCTTCTCCCATTTAATGTTTCTTTTTTTAATTCTTTAGTTCCAACTTATCCATTTCATTTTCCTTTTAATTTAAATCATCTTCTTACCCAATTTAATTAAATTCTTCATTTAATTTAATTATTTTCAACTCAATTCCAATTCCTGATTTACTCCGAATATTGCTTAATGATAATTATCGGTCCAATTTAATTTCTTCGATTTGATTTCTCAATTTCTCAAATTAATTTTTTATCAAATAAATATTCAATTATCCAATAATGCTCAAATAATTTCCCAATTATTTTTTACTTAATTCCGTTACGGGAAATCGGGGTATTACATTCATGAGAAAAATCATTCCAAAATCTTCAAAATTCAAACATAATATATATCAAATCCTAATAAAATTTTGGGTATTACAAGGGCAACATGGACACTCGAAGCACTTTTGCCTCCAACACTCTATAAGCCACTTTTATGGACACTTGAGGGCACCAACATAGCGAAAGCCATTTCAAAGAGCCTCGGGAGTCTAAGAAGGTATCATGGAGAATTGATAGTGGAGTATTTGGATAAATTGGATGTATTGATGTTTGGTACATTTTGGTACTCTCGGCTAGATAGTGGTCGAGAGCTTATATGTTACATTTTTGTGTTTTGAGGTCATTTTAGTCATTTGTTTGCTAGGGTAGCCCTAATGTGGAGGGATATATATATTCCGATGATGGCTTGTCTAAAGGTAGAGAATTTTCAGGTAAGAACATTGTTCATTTCAAAGGTTGGTTTTCCCTCCTTTTCGGCCCTTGTCTTCTTGGTGGATTCCCAGTTGATTTGTGGTGTAAAAAAAAACTGGTTTCACTTTTTCATTGTTGCTTCCTTCTCCATCTTTTTCCAGTGGTGTACATCCCCAACAAGGAGGTAGAAAGCTCACTAAACTCCAAGTTGGAGTGCCTTCACCACTAGAGGCCATTGAAGTCGATAGACACAGTTAGGTGTCTATTCGAACTAACTTGTATCTTTTCATTCACAGTTTCTATTCTAGGTGGTTTTTGCCTTTGATTTTTGGAGGAGAATCTCTTCACTTACAGAGAAACTTGTGGTCCAAATTTCACATCATTTGATTGAGTTACAATTTATACCATTGGGGCTCCGATTCTGCCCATAGGCACTTGTTCGGGCCAATAGCACATTTTCGCACACCATTTTTGTTCCTGATCTTTTCTGCCTCTGAAATTTGGAGGGTCTTTTATGCACTTATAGAGTAAGGTTAGGTCAAAATTTCATGTTATGTGAACGCATATTGAACGAGTTATGCTATTTGCCATTTCGCTTCGATTCTTTCCTTATTAGCCACTCGGACCAGTTTGTACCCCTTTTCCATAACTTCCTCTCCCGAATGAGTTTCCATGCAATTTTTGGAGGGCTTTAGTTTCATTTACTGAGCCATGCTTGGTTCAAATTTCACACCATCTGGACGCTCTTAGATCAAGTTAAGTTAGTTGCCATTACGGGTTTGACTCTGCCCCTAATAGCCACTTGCATCAAGGAATTTCTAAAGTTCCCCTCCTCCATTGTGCATCATTTGGTATTAGAGCCTCTTCCCATGTTTTCTACTCTATAAATTGGTGATTTTTTACTTTACATTATGATGACAAGAGGATGTAGTTATACTATGAATTACAATGAGGAAGAAGATGAGTTTTTGGCGCTTCTATTCCTATGTTCAATGGTTTGGAATGGGCCGAAGATCCTTTAGATTGGGAAGACGAAGTTGAAGAAATTTTTCAGAGTTCTTATTACTCAGAGAAGACCCTAGTGAGACTTATTTGTTCACGGGTCAGAGAATGAGCTTCAATGCGGTGGAGCAATTTTACTATTAACTGAAGAAGAGAAGGAGAAAAAACCATCGACACTTGGAGCTCGATGAAAAGGGTTATGAGAAGAAGGTATGCTGCTAGACTTAACATGTTGGTCCAATCTTTTCCATCATCCACCAAGTTTAAGATGAGTATTCCCAATAGTCAACGATTCCAATTGTGTGACATACAATTCTCATTGCAACAAATAACTCAAAAAATTCACGATTTATTAATGAATCCAAAGTTTGTTGTATTTGAATTGTCCAGGCACAAGACATGGTTCAGGATGTAGAGGAAATCCTAAAGCAAAAAGGAAAAATGAAAGAAAAATTTATCTATTCTCACAAATGGCCATTGCTCATGATGGAGTCCCCAATGGATGAGGAAAATTGTTCGGAAGAAGAAATATCCAAGGTTACACGTATAACGAATCACAATACTTTCTTGGCACTTACTCATGAAGAAGAATTGAATATTGAGCTTATCTATCCACATGTTGGTCCTCCAATTGAAATGAATCTGGGAATAGAAACAAACATTGAGAAAGAAAGGGAACATGAGGAGGAATTTGATACTGAAGAAAGTTTCCTTCTAACCCTACCAACCCGAGAAGAAGAAAGTGCATGGGAACAAACTTTTCATAGCTGATGTTCAATCCAGGAAAGAACTTTTTCATTGATCTTTGATAAAGAGAGTTGTGACATCATGAGTTCCAAGATCATGGATGAAAATATTAGTGAGGAAATTTTCTTACATTCTAATCTTTATATCCAAAAATGCCAAAAGAGAGAATCAAGTAGAAGAACCGAAGCTATTCCAAAGAGGTACATGCTATTAAATACGTTAATTGCTTGACTTTTTAAAATTGGTTGGATAAAAAATCTTGGTGATTTTGAATCTATTATACCACTTCGGATTGAAAATGTTGATATTTTTGCTGATGTTGTTCACCCTATATGTACTGAAATTTCAATTGGAGTTGACAACCTTAGCATGCCAAGTGGTATACTTATAGAAAGGTTGCTACTCAAGGAGCATCATGGCACTGAACTTGATAGTCATGTTATTGATAAAGGAACCAATTACAGTTGGAGTAAATTTCTAAATTTTGTGGATGATGATGTTGACTTGGGCTGTGGAAAAGTTGATTTTAATGTTTTGATTGAAGATTATTTTGACTCCACTTTCCTACCACTACTCATTTTTATTGTTGTCTTGTGCGACTCCGCCCTTGCTATCCAATCTATACCAAGAAGGTATGGACACTCTAATTTGAAAGAAATGACTCATGGTGTTAACAAACTTTTCCCATTTGATCCGAGTGGACAATATGTGGGTGAAACTATGAAGGAATTATTCTTTTGGCCACATGTGTTTAAAGAAGATCACAAGATTATGGAAAAGTGCATCATCTGTAAAAATGCCAAGAAAGTGAAGTTTATGCATGAGGTTGTGGGAATACAATTGAAAAAGGAAATTAGGTTTATGCTAAAGCTGCAATTTGAGAGTGCAAGGAGTTAGAAGAAGGAGAAAATGAGGTCAATCTGGATTTGAGAGCCAATCCTCAATCACCTGGAGAGGATGATGCACCACAAGGACCACACACAAGCCTCTAGGCCAAGGGGCTCACTAACCCCTTTATTTCTTCTTATTTTGTAGGTAAAGACTTTTATGATAATTTGGCAGGAGAACCAATTGTTGGACCATGTGCATGCCTATAGAAAGGGGAAGGGGGGGGGGGGGGGGGGGGGGGTGTAAAGTGAATTAGGTGTGCTAAATTTTTTCGTGCGATATTAAATAATTTATCCCTAAGTGATTTATCATAAGATATGCAATCAAATATAAAACAAATATAAGAGTAAAGGGATAGAAGATACAACCAATTTGTTCACGCAGTTCGCCAACTCCCGCCTATGTCCGCGCTCCAAGCTTCCCACTTGGAGATCCTTAGTCACCCAATATCTTCGGTTAGTGATGATTGACTTCACGTGTGTTAATCAAACCTTTACAATGACTATTCACAGGGCGTCACCCTTCGCTTGACTATTCTTAGGGTGTCACCCTCGATTTAAGTACAATGAAGAGTAAAACAAAAATACAAACAATAACTTAATTCTCCCAAATATAAATATCAAGTTTGGGAGTATGGAGAGTTAGGTTTGACACTCCATATGTTGAGAGAACTTGAGTAAGGATTTTGGCAGAGCTTTCGTTGGTTCTCGCTTGGTTACTTTGAGCTTCGGAGCGTCTTATATATATAGAAACTGTGAAGCTGATCGACCATCTCCATTTTGGTCGTTTGCCTCCCGACCATTGGAATATTACTGTTGTGAATTCCAATCGGGCGGTCGACCATTTTATCATTTTGGTCGACCACTTCTTCACAATTCCTATTTCTTGCTCGACTGGCTGATCGACTGTTTCCTCGACCGCAGAAATAAGAAGCAATATGTTTAATGTTGCGGTCGACCATTTCTTCACCGGTCGACTGATTCTTTAGCAGTTTGAAAACTCGAGCAATCTGTCATTTTGTGGTCGATCTCCTCGTCCAAACCAGTCAACCGCTTCTTCAGTTCTTCACAAATTGGTCTACCTCTTCTCTGCTATTGTTGACCTCTCCTTGACCTTTTGCAATTCTTGAATCTTCTAATTCCAATAATCATACCATACACTACATGGATTTAGGTAAACACGTTAGTATACATTAATACCCTTATTAAGGGTATTTTCAATGAATATAAATAAAGTATCAACAATTACAAATTAAACAACCTAATTATACAAATAATATCATCATCATCATCATCAAAACAAATCACCTAATGTCAATTAGGTCAACACCAACTACAAGAGACAAGGAGAAACAGAGGCTTGTATTCAAACGACAGGGTAACATGGACACCCGAAGCACTTTTACCTTCAACACTCCATAAGCCACTTTTATGGACACTTGAGGGCAGCAACATGGAGAAAGACATTTCAAAGAACCTCGAGGAGTCTAAGAAGGAAGCCTGGAGAATTGATAATGGAATATTTGGATAAATTGGATGTATTGAGGTTTGGTACATTTTGGTACTCTCGGCTATCTGTGGCCGAGAGCTTATATGTTACATTTTTGTGTTTTGAGGTCTTTTTAGTCATTTGTTTGCTAGGCAGCCCTAATGTGGAGGGCTATATATATTCCCATTATGGCTTGTCTGAAGGTTGTGTCAAAATTTCACATTATGTGAATACATATTGAACGAGTTATGCTTTCAGCCATTTCACTCCAATTCTTTCCTTATTAGCCTCTCAGACCAGTTTGAACCCATTTGTCCATAACTTCCTCTCCCAAACGAGTTTCCATGCGATTTTTGGAGGCCTTTATTTTGATTCACAGAGTAGTGGTTTGTCCAAATTTCATGCCATTTGGACCCTTCTAAACTAAGTGAAGTTAGTTACCATTTCTAGTTTGATTCTGCCCCTAATACCCACTTGCATCAAGGGGTTCCAAAGTTCCCCTCCTCCATGGTGCATCACCCATATTGCGTCAAATTTATGCACCTTCCTAGGCAAGCTGGTCATAAAATCCATGGTAATTTTATCCCATTTCCACTCAGGGACAGGCAAAGGTTACAACAACCTAGCTTGTTTAGCCTTAATTTGTGGACAAGTCAAACATCTTGTTTCATTCCAATCCATCAATACTGGTGCTTCAAGTTATGATATATTTTATGCCACTAGGATGAATAGAAAATTTAGACTTATGGTTTTTTGCTAAAACTGCTTGCCTCAAATCTAGATCTCTAGAGACCACAACTCGATTTTTGAAGAATAAGAATCCATCATAACTAATTTCCCAACCGTCAAACTGCTTACCAGCTTGGATCTTCTCAAATCTTTCTTTTAACTTATTATCAAACTTTTGCAAGTCTTTCACACAATGCAAAAGTGTAGGGGTTACTACTAAATTAAAAACTCGAATTTCTTGACCATCTTCTTGGTACTATAGCTCATAATCTTCAATAATTAAACATCTCTTCCAATCATCCAACACAAGACAAGAAAGAGATCCTTGAGGATAACCACTTAAGGCATCGGCTACAACATTAACCTTTCTAGGATGATACTCTAAAGTGAAATTGAAGTCATCCATATATTCCACTCAATGGCTTTGTCGGAGATTCAAATCATGATGTGATGTACTTTAAACTCTTGTGATCCAAAAATATCTTGAATTTAGCACCATACAAGTAGCTCTGCCAAATATTCAAAGTAAAAATAATAGTCGCAAGTTTCAAATCGTGAGTAGGATAATTTCGTTCATACGTCTTTAACTCTTGAGATGCATAAGCTATCACTTTATCCTACTGCATCATAACACAACCCAAATAAACTCCTGATGCATTCGTATAAACTGTATAAGGCAAACTCTTATTAGGTGCTGCCAAAACTAGAGTAGTAGTCAACCTCTGTTTGAATTAATCAAAAGTTGCCTGACACTTTTCATTCCAAATAAATTTCACGTCTTTTCTGCTCAACTGCGTTAGCGGCATAACAATAGAAGAAAAATTTTACACGAATTGACGATAATAACCAGTCAGACCCAACAAAAACTATGCACCCCAGTAACGTTTTTGGGTGTCT
>CM039484.1:9341591-9422816 GCA_022433065.1 Begonia loranthoides | reverse complement strand
TGGAATTTCTGAAGTTCCAGATCTGAGAAGTTCCAGATCTGGAACTTCTGCTTCCAGATCTGAGAAGTTCCAGATCTGGAACTTCTGCTTCCAGATCTGAGAAGTTCCAGATCTGGAACTTGAGAAGAAGAAGTTTCAGATCTGGAACTTCTTCTTCCAGATCTGGAACTTGAGAAGAAGAAGTTCCGGATCTGGAACTTCTTCTTCCAGATCTGGAAATTGAGAAGAAGTTCCAGATCTGGAACTTGAGAAGTTCCACAAGTTCCAGATCTGGAACTTCTCAGTGCCAGCAGCCGCGATCGTCCGTCGCTCGCCATCACCCTCCCTTGGTTTCTCTCGGCCTCTCACCCGCACTCTCCCCCTTCCCTTCTTTCCTCGTTTCTTCTGTCGATGCTTCGATTAACAGGTTCTTGGAACCGAGAACCGCCGGGTCCGGACCCGGAACCGACCTCGGGTCCGGGTTCGGTTCCAGACCCGAACGGTTCCGGGTTCGGTACCGGCTTCTTGGAACCGAGAACCGATTACTCGGTTCCGGACAGTCCAGAACCGGACCCGAACCCGAGTTGCCCACCCCTAGGGGGGGGGGGGGGGGTCATGGCCCCAAGGGGGGCTGTAAGGGGACTTGCAGTACCACATCAGAAATGAGAGGGTTGTGGGACTGGTTTGTAAGTGTGTACCAATCCTTGCCTGTATGACGCATTTTGGGTCGGGATTATAGGGTCTTGGCTTGAGAACAAACCCGTGCGGGCTTATGGGGGCCCAAAGTGGACAATATCATGTAATGAGGTAGTGCCCACTTGTAACAAGTGGTATTAGAGTGGGTTATTGAATTTTTTGTGCGATATTGGGCATATTGTATAAATTTATTGTTTTTGCATAAATTAGTTGAATTCATTTGACTGATATATATTGTTTATATAACTAATTATGAATTTCAATACTTATGTTGAAGGATAATCTACAACTAGACCTCCACTATTTGATAATAGTGATTATTTATATTGGAGATCTAGGATGAGAATATTTGTGCTATCCATTGATTATGCTTTATGAAAAATCATTGAAATTGGAATAAATATTCGTAAATTATCTTGTGATTTCAATGATATTGTGAAAGAAATTTGAGTTTAAATGCCAAAGCTATGGATATTTTATATTGTACCTTGAGTAGAAAGGAGTTTGATAAAATACAAACATGTGTTATCGCTAATGATATTTGGAAAATTCTTGAGCTAACACATGTAGGCGCAAATCAAAAGAATGAAAATGAAGAAAGTGCATGCTCCGAAGAAGAGAAAATGGCCAATGTATGCTTCATGGCCAATGAAATTGATGTAGACAATTCATCTAGTGACTCTGATGACAATATTGAAGATAATGATGAATTGTTGGATGCTTTCAATGAATTGTTTGATCAATACAAAGGGCTTAAATGGAAATATAAATCTTTGAAAAAGGAAAATGACAATTTGATGAAAAAGCATGTTGAAATGGTCAAATCTTTTGAGAATCAAATTGTTGAATTGAAGAGCATGAATGGGAATATACTTACTACTAACAAATCACTAGAGGATAATGTTTGTGCATTGAATGCTAAAAATAGTGATTTGAATTCTATTGTCTTGAAATTTACTAATGGTAGCAAAAATTTTAATATGCTTTTAGGTTCGCAAAGGGTTACATTCGATCAAGCTGAAATTGGCTATAAACCTTTTGCAAGAAAGAAAAATTATAATAATTTCTTTGTTAGTCCTATGACATGCAATATTTGTAATTGTATTGGACATAAATCATTTAGTTGCCCTACAAAATTAAATGATGAAATGGCTAAATCTAAATTTGTGTGGGTTCCTAATGGAACCATTGCTAAAGATAAAGGACCCAAAAAGATGTGAGTGTGTAAAAAAAAGCACTTAGGTGTTTTTCAATCTTGAATCAAGATTATGCTTAATTGTTTTATGAATAATACTCTTGATTAGATTTAGTTTTGATTTGAAAAGATAGTATGCATATAGGTTGGAATTCTATCCTTTGTGAATTGTGTTTGTGAGATTGCATACTACTCTTTGGTATTATTGGTTTTAATCTTCAATTGTCTAACTCTTCAGTTGGTATATGTGTGTTTTACTCAAACAATTGGTATATTAAATTTGCAGATTTTAAAAGGTTGTTGGTATTTGATTTTGATAACTTAGATATCCCCAATGACTTAAATATGTGCATTGATTTAGTTGGAGAGAAATAATTTTTAATCTTGGATATTTTGTTTGATTATTTCTATTGGTATCATTGAGCTTATTTTTCTACAATTGGTATATTATTCTTGAAATTAGGATGCTTTGAATGATTGAGTTTTCTATCCTCATATACATGTTGATAAGTCTAGAGGGAGAAGAAATTAAACTATATAGTTGCTTAAATTGTGATATTCCCTCATATGTTTAGTTTTTGGTATAAATTTTGACAAAGGGAGAATAATATTTCTTTTGATTCAATAATGACTTTAATTGTTTTAGTCTCTCTTCCCCATGGAATTCTTTTTGATTATGACAAAAAGGGGAGAGGAATATAGAAGTTGTTAAGGGGGAGAGAAGACAGAGAATTGATAGAATGTATACATGAAAAGAAATGTTAGATATATTGCATAAACTAAGGGAGAGAGATCAAATATGCAATAACTTATGCACATGCTTAGGTTTAGGAATAAATAACTTGTTAGATTTTGTCATTATCAAAAAGGGGAAGAATGTTAGCCTAAATGTGTTAGGCTCATTTGTTTTGATGATGAATATTTTGATTGGAATAATAAGTTGTTTATTGTGTTTATAGTGATATTGTTCTTAATTGTATAATCATTATATTTATATGATATTTATTGGAAATACACTCAAAACATATATTAAGTTGTAATAACAAGTTTATCTAAATCCATATAGTGAATATGTATCATATTGGGACTTAGAGAAATCAAGGAATGAATTACAAGAAGAATTTGTTAGCCGAGATGATGAAATAGACGTCCCCTAAGAAGAAAAGAAAGTTTGGGTTGAAGTAGTGAAGAAACAAACAAAGTTTATGGAGGATTGGACGTCCCGTGTATGAAGAATCTGAGGAATGGACGTCCTTCATGGAGGAAAGGACGTCCGTCTTAAAGTCGTAGCGAAGATTTGAGAAATGGACGAATCTGTGAAGGAACGGATGTCCCGTGCCTAGAAAACAGACGCCTGGCTTATGAAGAAATGGAGAAACGAACGTCCGTCATGATGAAACAGACATCTGACATAGTATGCGAACAATTGACTTTGAAATGTATAGATTGCTCGAGGTGTTTAGCACAAAAATGGCAGATTGCCTAAACACTTTCCAACGGTCAAATCCCAACGGCTAGAATTCGAACGGCTTATTAAAACGGTCGATCAGAAGGAAAAGGTCGACCGATCAAGCAGATTCTATAAATACAAGACACTCCAAGACTTAAAGCAACAAACATGAGAAGTAAAGAAGTTGTAGCAAAATTTATACTCAACTTCTCAATACGCAAATAGGGTGTCAACCCAAACTCTCATTTCCCCAAACTTGAGTATTTATCTTTGGGAGAGTTAGGTCATTTGTAATCTTTCAATTCCGCATTTGTACCTAAATGAAAAGGGTGACGCCCTACGAATTAGTCAAAGTCAAAGGGTGACGCCCTGCAACAGTCAAAGGGTGATGCCCCATAACAGTCAAAGGGTGACGCCCCGTAACAGTCATTGTTAAAGGTTTGTTAGTCAAACACCGTCAACCGGGGAGGTTGGATAGATAAGGATCTCCAAGTGGGCACTTGGAGTGCAGACGTAGGCGGGGTTGCCGAACCGCGTTAACAAGCGTATTTGCACTCTCTCTACCCTATTCTCTTTATTATTGCTTTTAATTGTTTGATTTATATGATGTAAATCACTTATGGATAGAAAAACGAATATTGCACGAAAAGATTAGAACGCCTAAATTCACCCCCCTCTATAGCATGCACGGGTCATAACAAGAGTAATATTCCTCTTATGACAATCAATCTTAGCTTTATATAGGTTTAACCAATCCATACCTAGAATTATATCAAACTAATCCATAGGTATAACTATCAGATCAACTAATAGCTCATGCCAGTCAACAATAAAGGCAACATATCAAACCATGAGATACATTTCATATCTCTTATTCAGGGGAGTACTCAAAATCTCGAAATTTTTTAGCTTCTCTATAGTCACACCCATAACATGAAGAAGAGATGCATAGACAAATAAATACGTAGCACCAATATCAAACAATACATGTACCATCGTGTTAAATAAAGGGAGCGTACCATCAATGACGCCCTGCCAGACTGATCAATTGGCTCAGATCCTGAAACTACATAAGCTTAGCAAGTCAGCTTCTCCTTACCCTTTTTATTCCCACTAAATTCACCCCTCGATGAATTGGAAGCAGCTTCGGTCATCTGACTAGTAGATCCTGTAGGAATAGCATTAGATGCATAACTCTACTAATACCCAATTAACCTTTGAAAGTCATTACCAACAAGCTGATATTGTTGCTGAAAAGGCAGTCTATAACCAACTGGGTGGAGTAAAGTAAAGTTGTACGGTTTAGAATAACTATGCTGATTCTATCCAGAAGATCCTCTGCCAGCTCCAAAATTAGGTCTAATAGAAACTGATTGAGCAGGTGCTGAATTAGTCTGAGAAGGTTTAAGATTTGCTAGATAGTTCCTCATCAAATGTCTAGGCCATCCACAAGTATGACAAATATAAGGTCTGAGTGCCCAGTAGAATAACCAGTATCACTGGATAGTCCACTAGCTCCACTGTAATTGTGTTCACCATTGTTTTGACTCTTTTTCTGATGTTTCTTTGTCATCTTTCCACCAACTTGTTACTCTTTGTTTGACTTACCCTTATATTCATCAAACTGTTCCAACAAAGCAGCTTCAGCTTGCTGAGTAGCAGCAACGACATCTGAAATGGAACTAAACTCCATAACTGATAGCTGATGTCTGATCTTAGGCCTCAAATATTTCCTAAACTCTACCATTTTTGTCTATCAGATTCATCTCTCTAATATACTACTATAGCTCCATAAATTTGGCATAATATTCCAGCACAATCATACTCTCTTGCTCCAAATCATGATAAGCGCTGATCCTATTATGGTGATGACCAGTGTTGCAATAATTTTCCCTGAACACTGCCTCAAACTGGATCCATGTCATCAAATCTTGCGGGTAATCCAATTTACAAGACTTCCACCAAACTTCGACCATCTTCTCAAAATAGAAGGTCACAAACCCAACCTAATATTTTTTTGGACTCCAATAGCGGTCAAATTCTTCTGCATAACTCTCAACCAATTCTCAGCATTCTGAGGGTCTGCTTCACCCACAAGAACCAGCAAGTTCATATGCTTCAATTGTATAAAGAAGTTCATGTGGCGCCTCAGGGTCCTGATTACTACTATCTCAAGACAAATTTTGTATTACATCCCTCAAGCCTACACGAGGATCAACAAGCTATGACTCAACTGTTTGCACAATAGGTGTTGCAAGAGCACAGTTTCTAGGAGCTCTTCTTGGAGACATTTTTTGAAAATCTAAAAAAATTTACGGGGTATGTTAGAATACGTCTTTAGGCACATTATTTGCAATTCTCATATATAACTATGCTATCTATCTTATTGATATCATTTTTCAAGATGGGAACCTCACTTTGATACAAAACATTCTGTCACGACCCTCACAGGACTTGAGACAAAACAAGGAACGACTAATCCGGAAAGAACCAAATCGCCAAACCCTTTTTCACTTTATTTTTATTAATTAGCATCGAAAGTCTTAAAACATATATTACAAGCCAGGACCCAACAAAATGTGAGCTTAACAGTCCAACAAGTAATATCTAGATAACATAGTAATATAATTCAAATAAAGTAACTGTGCAGAAAGTAAAAGAGGAATTACAATTTATTCATATCAAAGTTTACCTTACAAAAATCTCTCAAGGTAAAGTTATTAAAATATTAGAAATAAAGTAAACTCTGACGAATTTAATCTTGATTTGGCAATTGGAAGTCTTGCTGATAAAATCCTTAAAAAGTGTCGTTGGAGTGAGTTGACTAAACTCAATAAGGATTAGATTTAATTTATGATAATTTTTTAAAACAATATTTAAACATTCATGATCTTAAAACCTGTATTTCATGAATTCATTTTAGAAAATTTATACAAAATGACACGTGTTTAAAACAATCCATTAATATGTGGTACGTAATTAAAATAGACCATTATTGTACAAAAATAAAAATTCCAGTGAAAGTAGAGTCTCTCATGGACTTAGGGCACACCATGCCACGGCCATATCACATAATAAAAGTGATGCTCAGCGGTCGCGAAAGCCACATAAATACCTTGATTAGGTTTAGGGCTTTTCACTCAAGGTCACGACTCATACAGCTGTCTCATTACTCTAGTTAACAACAACCAAACATATCATCCCACGGTCGAATGTACGTATAGTAAAACAGTTTCCAAATTGAGTCGATTGAACTCGGTTCACACGACCGAGTTGATCAAGAAATTCCTATATGCATGCTTAAATAAAATGTGTACAATGAAAAAGTATATATAATATAAAAATCCGACAGCCATAAAATAGACACGTCATTTTTATATGAGAAACGTATCAAAATATTGATTTTATAAAAATTATTCAATGCGGTGCATAAAACTAAATCTCTACCTCGAGGTGGGCTTACCACCAACCTAAGCCCAATTATCCAAAAAGTCTGATTTTGGGTTAAATTTTTATAGCTTAAAATTTCCAATTATTACTTAAAATTAATTGGGTAGAAAAATACCCAAAATTTGGCCCAAAACAAGCCCAAAACAAACCCAAACTTGGATTGGACTGCGAACCAAAAAGATTGGACCACGATCCAATATTTGGTTTGGTCTGCGGTTCATGTTGGACCTAGACCGTGGCCATTATGTTTGGACCGTAGGTCTAGATAGTGGCCACGAGACGTTACGAGTCGCGGCCCAAGGAAGAACTCTGGCACAGACCGTGCATCGTCGACCTTCGAATAGGCGACAGACGGTCATCGCATGATTGATCGAGCTTGAAAGTTTTGCCCTATTGCGACTCAACGTTTACAGAGTCACGGCGTTCTTGACAGCATTCATCGAAATATTGGATTCATCTGATATTTCGACGAAACCGTCGATTCCTTGTTGTAGACTAATAGAAGATTTCAACCAAAAGCATCAATCCAATTCTCCAAACCAAAATCAGTAGATAAACACACAAATAAACGAAGAGGTATCGAAGAGAAAAATCCCAATATTTTTTTCTCTACAGGCTGTCTTTGATTACAGGAATTTCCAACCACTAGAAGCCTTGATTAACACAGCAAAACTCGTCACTCTCCTTTTCTAAACCTGCAAACGATGATAGTTTCCCAAACCTTCAACCACAAATTTCAAAATTTTGCATCAAGCAATTCAAGGTTCTGCCACAATCGGAATTACAAGGAAGGGAAGGAAAAGACCTACTGAGGATGATAATCTGACCTGAAATTCCCTTCAAAATTCTTCTCCAAAACGTTGGAGTTGTCTGAGCTTCGCTGGATGAGAATGACAAAGGTAGAGAGGAGGATGTATGGGCATGAGAAAAGTTCGAGGGTGGAAACCCCTATTTAAGTGGGGAAAATTTTGCTTAATAGAAAATGGTTGTTTCCTAGAAATGGGGAAGGAAAAAATCTTTTCCATTAAAATATTGCTGCATATATTACAACTTAGTCACATGAGCGAGAAAAGACTTCAATTACTTGGCAAGAGAGAATGTTTGTCCCATCCCAAAGATGAAGATCTACCAAGTTGTATTCACTATTTGGCAGGAAAGCAACATAGAGTTTTCTTTCAAAAGAATTATGCATCAAGAAAACCAAATGTGGTGGAAGTCATCTATTCAGATATCTGCGGTCCCATGTTGATAAAATGTTAGGTAGTGCTCAATACATGGTTACATTAGTTGATGATCATTCAAGAAATGTTTGGCCTAATTCATTCAAGACCAAATATGATGTGTTTAATGTTTTCAAACAGTTTCATGCACTCACAGAGTGACAAATTGGAAAGAAATTAAAATGTATTCGCATGGAAAATAGATCTTTCAATGATTACTACAAGATGCATGAGATCAAACACGAGAGATCAGCTCCAAAGACTGATCAACAAAATGGCATTGCGAAAAGAATGAATATAATGATCATGGAGAAGATAAGGTGCCTGTTATCACATTCAAATCTTCTCAAGACATTTTGGGGATAAGCAATGAAGATTACAATTAAAATCATTAGCTTGTCTCCATCAGTAACACTGAGTGAAAAAGCGCCAAATAGACTATAATCTGAAAAAGACGTCTCTTACATGTATTTAAAGATGTTTGGATGCAAAGCGTTCATCTATATTTCCAAAGATGAGAGATTTAAGCTAGACAACAAAGCTAAAGAACGTTTTTCTTTTAACTTTAACTTTAACTATTATGTAGCGAAGAATATTCTTTTAAATTCATTTGAACTAAAAGTACGTGAAAATAATGGTAATAAATTTTTCTTTCTTCTTCAAATTTTTTAAAGGTTACATTTTACAAAAACATTATATAAATAAAACCATATGTCTTTAATTTCCCTTTTAGGTCAGCCAACATAATATCCTTATCATGCAAATGCTTCATCAATTGGTCATTTCTTTCTTCCTCTAGCATGGTTACCTACTTTAGAAGAAGTAAACTATAAGCCTAATGCTTAGTAAGTAATGTATGAATGTCATGTACATAATATACCTTTTCGTAAAAATATTCATTCTAGTTTATTCTTTCATTTTCTTTCTTTTCATGTTATGTTTTAACATTGGGGACCTCATCCATGGAAGCTTCTATAATTGGAGGAAACAACCTCCCAAAGCCTCTATATAATTGAGGACATTGTCCACTAAAGTCTTTATCTTTAGGGGAAATATCCACTCAAAGTCTCTATATCATTACGGATATCGTCCACCAAATAGGGGAGTTCAAATCCCGGTTCGGTTCAGTTTTAATACAAAACGGAACCGAACCAGTCTATTTAGGTTTGGAAAATTTCAAACCTAAACAGCAATTTTGGTTTGGGGTAACCGAATCGGAATTTCGATTCCGGTTCCGGTTTAATCTTTGTTTTTTTAAATATATATGAGACAAATTGCAATAAAAGAATACGCATTTTTTTTTTTTTGCAAAACCAAACACTGACTGCTTGTTGCGTCCAGTGTTTGGTTTTGTTTTTTATACAAAAACCTGATGTTTTTTTATACGTAATAAACAATGTGTTTGGTTTTTCAAAAACCTGGTTACATTGATAAACAACAAATAAAATTTGTAAAGCATTCACTCAAATCAAAATCAAAGACCTCATCCACGGTGCACTAGCAGCAGCAGCAATATTTCATTCAACATCTGCAAGCAATTGAATATTATTGAAAGTTAACATTGATGATGGTGCATATATAGAGTAGAGAGAGAGCTATCCTTTTCCCTTCCAATTGAAATCAGAAAATAGATAACAGAGTGGATAATATACAGAGTAGATTAATTTTTTTGTCATTGGATAATCTGTTCCCTTCCAAATACCTATCCTCTTCCCTTCCAATTGAAATCAGAAAATAGATAACATTAATCTCCCTTATGAAAAGTTGTTTAGGAAAATAGAACATAGAAAACTAACCAGAAAACTTACCCAAGATTGATGAGCAAGTTTGATCAGCGAGCTCGATAGCACTCCTAGATTTAAGTGGCAGCTGGAGTTTGGATTGCTGTAGACACAAAGACGAAACAAAACCGCACAACCCTATTAGTCCAAGAACAAAAACGAAAACCCGGACTGCCTGCAGAGGAACCAAATTCATTCCTTGGTTTCAACCGAGGAACGAAAACGAAAACCTAGGAGCTGTCAGCCGAGGAACGAACAGGGATAACAATGCGTCGCTTCTGTGAGAACACTCTGAACTCTAAAGTCTGAAACAGAACTGAACAGTGAACAACCCTAAAACTAAAAGTAAAGGACTCAGCAGTTTCGGTTTCGCCGGTTTTGAGAAAACAAAATTGAGAACCGAACCGCTAATAACTAGTTTGGACACATTTCATCATAGAATCATTTTTTTTTCACAAAACTGAACCAGTCCGACCCGAATTGATCGGTTCCGATTCAGTCTGACGGTTCAGGTTCGGTTTGCACACCCCTACCACCAAAGGCTCTATCATTGGGGGAAATATCCACTCAAAGTCTCTCTCAATGGGGGGAAACATCTATCTAAAGTGTAAAACCCGTGAAATTTTTAATTATAAATTTCATGTGTAAATTTTTAGCGTTATAATCGGTCATGACGTTGAAAAGTTGACCCGAATTGTCGCGTAGCGGTCACGTGTGAAATTTTGGTCAATTAGTCAAAATCGATAGAATTAAAATTTTTTTAGTGGAAAATTAAGTTAAGAAACGAAATTGGTGAATTAATTTAGATTGGAAATCATTATTGGGTGATGTTCGAAATATTTTGGGATTTGGAATAAGATATTTAATATATAGTATATATATTTGATATATATATATATACAATTATGTGTTAAAAGGGAAGAATAAAAAAATGTAATTAAAATAAAATGAATAAAATAAGAAAAACAAAAAGAATTAGAACGCAGAAGGGGGAAAAAGATGAACCCGTGGGCAGATTGTAAAAGAGAAAGAAAGAGATTGGCAGGAGGGATTGGCAGCGGACGGGGACCATCGATTCCAGCCGACGGCGGCTGCGGGTGGTCGAAAACTGTCGAACACGGCGGTTGTGTGGTCCATCCGAGGAGGTTCCGCGAGAGAAGTTTGGCCGAGACAGAGAACTCGGGATTCCTAGCGGAGTTGACGAGGGAGGGCCAAGCTTAGCTTCCTCCATTTCTCCGATTGAGGTAAGAAATGCCGTAATGTGGAAGATAGGTTTACGGTTCCGCTTCGATTTCTGTTTTGGGGTTTCTGAATTGGATAATGAACAAAAACTGTGGTTAATGAAATTGGTTTTGGCTGCTATTTTGGATGGAAATGTCGATAATATGCTCCCTGTTTTTGCCACGGTTGTAACTGATGGATTTTGTTTCCTGTTTTGCTTGGTGCTGTTTTGCTTCTGTATTATTGGGTTTCTGTTTCGGGTGGTAAATCCATGGAGTGTTGATGTGTTTATTTGTTGAAGGAAAAACCCGAGGATTGTTGTTGGTTACCGTATTGATGAATTGAAACTGTTTTGTTACAGTTTTACTGATAAGAACCGCTAGGGGTTCTTTTGCTGTCATTGGTAAAATTCCCAAAGAAATGTTCTATTAGTGGTATATAGTTTATGCTCACGGATTATGGTTGTTGCTGACTATTAAAAATATTGCACACTGTTTATTTATGCCATTTTTCCAAGGATAGTATACTCTCGGTTTGTTGATGAAATTTGGAGAAAATGTTTTATTGGTCCTGTAGGGTGACTGTATTTGATGATAAATTTTGAGGACTTGGTAAATGTGGTTACGGTTGGTTAGTTACTTGCTTATGGTGATTTCAGTTTAATGTGCTGTGATTTTGAGGATTAATGTTTTGATTGCTGTGACTAATTTTATGTTTGGAGAATAGGGAAGTAGATACTCTGTTCACTATTATTCATGAAGTTGAGGATTAAATAATAGTTGAGTTGGAATTCTGTTATATTTGGGGAATAGGTTCTAAGGTATTGTTATGTCTATTAGAACTGTTAGATACAGTTAATGCTCTGATAAGATTTACCAAATGATGAAACTGTTGTGGATTTTTCCTTAGTGTTGTTTTGTGGGAACTGTCCTGAGAATTATGTTCCCAGAGGTGTTTAAATTTGTAAACTGTGGTGGTGATAATAAGTGGAGTGTTGGTCGACGTTGAGATTAATCCCTGTATAAGATTTTTCCACATATTCTTCAGGCTTTCATTTAAGAGATTTTCTCCATGTTTGATATGTTTTAGGCTTGGACGAGTTTGTGAACTTTGAGCCGGTACCTGAGGTTCCTGCTCATTCGTATACGAGGAGAGACTGTCGTCGAGGTAGTGATTTCTACACCTCTTGCATTGCATTGCATTCACATTTTCAAAATGATATATTTTGTGAAGTACCACACTTGAAAACCCGATGGGGACTGTTTCGACAGCATGTGAGTTTTTATGTATATGTATATTTTCTCACGTTTATTTCCGTACATGGTTGGCTTATTATTGTGTGTAATATATTGGGAGGATAAATCCTTTTTATGGTTTGGACACTTTGGCGCCAAAGCATCACGAGGTTATGCCGTGAAACCTTCAATTGCGTAAAGGTTGATTGTTTGTACGTGCAAAATGGGGATGGGTATTGATGACATGTCCTCAGGTTTTGAGCCCCGAAAGTTGAAAATAGAGATGAGAAGGTGATGAAACTTCCTTTGGTTTCGAGCCCCAGAACCTGGCCATAGTAGTTTAGTCACATGGATCAGAAGGTTGTCAGTCGCTGAGCTCTGCCTATCTTAGTACTGTTCCATTTGACGGGTGGTGTGACGACTCGTAGCTCCGCTCACTAGCAACCCTCATGAACTTGGAACTTGTAGGTTTTTTAGTTGAGAAGCAATCTGTTGTGAGAAACTTTATTCGTTCTATTTGATCATAAGGGATGTGTTGACTTGGATTTTGGCTCATCGACAACTTGGGTGAGGCGTTGGATCTCCGTATTGCCGTCATTTATACTTCCTCTACCTCATGAGGTGTTTTCATTGACGAATTACCACATTTTCTTTGATGAGTGTCAAATGGGTTCTTGAGCGACCATCTATTTTCACTAATAACGTTTTTTGATCGAAAAACGATGATGATATATTTTCGAGCTATAACTGTCTATGTATACAGCAGATTTTGATAAAAGCCTCAATGGTGGCCTTAGGTCGGATTTATAAAATGATAAAGAGTTTTTGGTTAAAAATCCATGTACGTTAAAAGAGAAACAAAACTTGTTTTTATAAAATGAGAAAGACCAGTTTTCGAATGCACTGCATCTAGTCTAGGAATATCTTACTGAGTTAGTCACTCATCCCAAATGATTTCTACCAAATTCTAGGTAAAGGCAAGAGTGGCTAAGGATCCAGAGTCGGAGAGTCCCACTTATTATCTATTTCCTGTTTTAGAGATTTGAGTGTTGAAACTATTGTTCAGTAAGAATATTTGTATTTCTATTTGGGCTTGTAAACCTTAATACTATTGGTTTTAATTTGTTGCACACTTGGATTTTCATTTAATTTATGCATCGTTATTTTCTCGTGATCACTATACGGGTCTAGACCCATACCTTTAGGGCCACATTAAATTGTAAAAGGCTTTCGCTAATAATCTATGCCTTGAGCTGGGTGATCGGGTGCTCCACGATGATCGGGTTGTCTGATCCGACGGTTCTGTTAAGCTTGCTTGTGGGTCGTGACATAAAGCCTTTATCATTGTCACATTGTATTACCAGTCATTTTCACACGAAAATATATGAGCGAGAAAACATTTCATTTTTTTTTTTGAAAACATAATGCATAAACTTAATGCACTTACATACAATTTAACATACTTCCTAAACATTATCCTAACAAATCCTCAAAACAACAGTATCATTTAACACAATACTTAAATTTTCTAGCACATCCTCAATACACATTGACACAATATCATAATTATCCTAGCATCTTGTGATATAGGCTAAAAGAGTCAAACACACATAACATTACTTACCTTAACGTCTTGACCCAACATCTTGCAACTTATGGAGTTATATTCTCGAATTGAAAACCTAAAACATGATAAACTCCTTGTTAGTATTCATTTATGCATTATTTTCCACTTTTCTCGTCATTGTTTTTATCCAACTTCAAATATTCATATCTTACAAAATACTTAACCAAATCTATCAATTTTAGAGTTTTTGATTTCCTTGGGATGTCTAATATAACATACTAGAATGATTTTGGATTTAAAACTCATTAAGACAACTTTTAACTTCCAAACACCAAAACAGTACAATTTCATGCCATCTACCCTTTTTATCTTATAAACTTAACCCAAATTCTTCAAATTTCTGGAAATCATAGAAATAACTCTTCTTCCCTTCAAGAAAGCGAGACAAGGAACCCTTTTTGTTCGAGAGCTCTTGGCCTTCAATGGTTTCTTCATGGTTTGGAGCTTCATTCTAAAGAAAAATGATTCCCTTTTATAATATGCCAGCTCCAAGCATGAGGTGTCATCCTCTTCAATATTTTAATATTGAGTAATCAAATTTCTCCCTTCTTAAATCGTGACACATAATCTATTTTCAAGCAAATCTTTGTATTCTTGGTCAACTGCACCTCAATTCAGGTCAACCGCTCCCTCACATTTCAAAGAAAATCCTTCTGCCGCAGATGACTTGCTAGTTGTAAATGTCTAGCCTTCTACTGTGGTCGCCTTAACTTCTATGGAAAGTAATTTTAGACTATTGTGGATGACTGTAATCTCGTGCTCGGTTAATTGCATATCTACCTGAGAGCAACATATTATTCACTGTTTTTGGACCGGTTGACCGCATGCTCAACATTGGTTGACTACGATTCAACCCAAGAGCTTCTAAACATTCTTCTGCTATCATCCATGCTTCCACAGATACTTGGAATTGCCTTAGATCCTTGTCGACCACACTTTTATTCTGGTTCACCTTAAACCTACCCGATAGCCACCAGACGTACACGCTTCTACGAATACTCAATTTTGTCTTGAACTGATTGACCGCACTCCAACCCCGGTCATCCAAATATCTATCAAAGAGCAATTTAACTAAGTTCTTGTGCACTTATCCATCACCCTTCCTTTAACATCCATTTATCAATATACCAAGATACTTCAACAATCACAATTCAACCATATCAACACCAAAATCATTACACCTTAACATTGCACAACTTCTACTTAATGCAAGGAATTTGGGTATTACAGTTATTTTCAGTCGTTAGAGTAAATATATTGATGGGATGGTGGCGATTTAGTGAATTTTAAAAGTTTAAGTGTGGTTGGATATGGAAAATATGAAGTTGGACATTGTGACAGAGACCCTCGAATAGAAAGCAAACGTTTGAAATTGGTGTGGATGTCTTGGGCTTTACACCCTCTCTGAAGTGGGCATCCGGGGTATGTAGAATCGTCATAAATTTTATAAAGTGAGCACTCAGAATTAGGAGTAGGCGTCTAAAATTGAAAATGTCTCTCTGGGCGGACGTCCGGGTGGTAAAACAGGCTCTTAGGACTGGATGACTAGGTTTGTTGTCGATGTCCGAATGAAAAACTCCTCTTAGATTAAAAGTTATAAATGTTTGAAATGGAGGTAAAACAGAATCCTATACGCTAGGAATTCAATAAAGGAATGTTCTGTTTGGGGGGGGTGGGGGGGTGGGTGGTGGTGGTGTTTTATCTTAACCATGTGTGTAATGTGTTAAAACTAATTCTATCTATTATTGTGCACCCTTTTAGATAATTAAACGACCTGAAATCTGCGAATTTGGATAGATTTACTAAAAGTTATATCTATTTTAAGTTATATGTACATAATTGACTTCTAATGTTGAAATTGTTGTGTTTAGATGATCCAAGCAAAGTATAATGAGATAAATTGACTATAATTGTGCTAAAACCACAAGTAAAAGATATTTGTATATGTTTGGCCTTTTGGTCTACATTACAAGATGTTAGGGTTATAATTATGATTGAAATGTTATATTTTTGTTAGACATTTTTTGGTTTGTTGATGTGTTATACCCTTGATTGATATGCTATGAGATATATGAATAAAGTATTGATCATTATACTGGATTAGAATGTTGGTGATTGATGTGCTATACTTTTGATTGTTATGCTTTGAGATAATATGATAAGGTAACATGTTACAAAAATCTAAAGAAATGAAGGACATTAAGATTATGATAGTGGTTTGCATTGGCATGTTCATGCACATCCTTCATGCATCATATGAAAAGGTTTTGTAAGAAAGAAAAAGGAACGAATTTATGCATAAGTTTTTCTATGAAAGACTGAAACTGGACTGAATAAACTTAAATAGTCATCTGTGGGGCGGGGGTTCGAGCTAATTGTCCTATATGAGGTGGACCAAATGGTGTCACTCTCCCATAGATTGAATTACTCCTAGTGATTGGACTATAAAGTGAAAGAAAAGAAAGATTAAAGACTGAAAATGCATATTTTAGAAATTACATAACATTGTTGCATCTCTTACTGAGTGTTAGGCTCATAGATAAATCTTGTGATGTATGTGAAGACTGTAACCTAGATAAAAGAAATGTTGATTGATGATAGTGAGGCTGCAGTTGATGAAGTGTGACTATATTGAGCGCTTGTGTGGTTTGGTGAACTTGACTTGTGGGTTATGGCTCAAGATAATATGTTTTGTATAAAATGTTTAAAACTAATTTATGTATTGTTTGAGTAACTATTTCATGAAAATGTTTTGTAAGATATGTTTTGTACTTGTGGAAAGATTTGATGAAGTAACATTTTGTGGGACTTGATTTTAAGTATATATGATTAAACTCCAAGGAATGAGTTTCAATTGATGATAAGTTGTTAAAGAAATGAAAGAACCTTTGACATTTATCTAAAGAAAAGGCAAAAGCAAGATAAATACGATTAAAAAAAAGGCTTAAGAAAATGGGGTGTTACAGGTCGACCAGTTGAGCTTCAGGTCAATCAAGCATATGCTTTAGTCAACCACTGTGACGTTTAATGGCCTCGGGTTTTTGAGAACTTCAACTTTTCTCTGACTAATCAACTTTAATTGATAATAAATAAATTCTACACTTACATTTCATCATTTTCATGCAAGAATCTTAAAGCTTTACTCACAACTCTTCAAACTTTAATAAGATTTTCCAAACTTAAAACAAAATCCTTAAATCAAGTAAAAAATTGAGGAATAATTCAAAATTTATCGTACCTCCTGAAATTTCTATGGAAATCTATACTCCTTAGATCCCAATCCAACTTCTCCTATAGAAATTTCTCTGTTCATGATGGATCTCGATATCATGCTTTTAAATTTCGAGAAAAAGAGAATGAAAATGTGGGTAAGTTGCTTACCCCACAACGAAAACTCATGAGAACATAATCTTTTTGACAACTCTTCTCTTAGCCGTTTGAAGTTACCCATAATCTTTCTCTCTAGATCCCAGAATGAAAAATGTGGGTTATGACTTGATATTGAGCTTATATACTCCAATTGTCCTGCCATTTAAGGCCATATGCCTTTAGACCAAATTCAAAATTTAGAACATCACTTAATAAAATAGGTAAATTTCTTTATGTACCTATTAATTTTTTGAGTTTTACATTCTCTCATTTAAAAAATTTTGTCTCTAAAATTTAAGACTACCTTAAAAGTAATATCGATCAAGTTGAAATACTTTGCAACTATTTTCGATTCAATCTCCGAAGTAGCTTGCCTCTCACAACCTATAACACCCTGAAAATTTCTATGAGTAATGTCCTATGTGACGTGATATTTTGGAGCATAAGTGAAATGAATAACGTTACAATAAAAACTTTATATAGTGTAGTGAGATTATTGTTGTAATAAAATATAGGGTTCATTTTATTAAGGCAATTTACAGAATTATGAAAATTGGAGTGAATGATCATATTTTTAATAAAAATATTAGAATTATTAAGTAAGTAACAGAATAAGAAGTGAAGTATTATATTTTAATAAAAAAATATAAGATTTATTAAGTAAATTAAGGTATTAGGGAAATTGGTCATAAAGGAAGAAGGAAAGAATATGGTAGGGATATTCGCAAAAGAATTTTTGTAATTTTAGATTTATTATAAAAAAGAAAGCTGGGTGAAATAGAAAAGTATAATTTATAAAGTGTTGGCGTAAGTAGTATCTGTGGAAGTGTTTAGGACTGCATAAGCAAACGAGTTCACAGAAGAGAGTTTTTTGTGAAGGAATTATGTACATGGTGGACAACTATTGTTTGATATTGCAGAGGAATTAGTATCCACAGAAGAGTTCGGATTCGTGGGAGCGTAGGTGTGCACATAAGAGTTGGATTCCGTATAAGTTTTTATATCCGCAAAATGGATGGCATCGTTTTAGGATAAGGAATGTATCCGCAGAAAGGAATGCATCCATGACAAATAAGTAATGAGGAAGAAACATGGTCGTTTGGATTTAATAACGCGTCTACGGAAAGGAATGTGTCCGCGGTGAATAGTGAATGTATACATGGAAGGGAATGCGTCCACGACGGATAAGTAAAAGAACGTCATTGTTTAGGATGAGTATCCACTGATGATGAGGATCTACGGAAAGGAAAGCATCCGCAGCGGATAAGTATAGGGAGAGAAGCGTCGTCATTTGGGTTGAGTAATCTGTTGGTGACGAGGATCCGTGGAAAGGAACGCGTCTGCAGTAGATAAGTAAGGTACAAAAAGTCATCTTTTGGATCAATGGTTCTGCAAGAAACAATGAATATCACAAAAATGTTGGTGTCTATAGAAGCCTTGGCGTCCGTGAGAGAGATATCTATAAAAGAATAAGTGTATGTGGCAGATAGTGATTTGCGGCAGATAGTGATTGATGGGTATATTAAGAAGGATCTGCGGGATGAGGAATCTACAAAAACGTTGGTTTCCGTAGAAACATTGGTGTCTGAGGAAGTGTTGGTGTCAATAGAATTAAGAGAAAAAAGTTTACATGGCAGATTATTATTGGAAGAGAAGGGCAAACATATTACTCATAGAAAGCTCGTGTGTCCGTTGTAACTGCAGATAGATTCAAGCACGATTTTTCACAAAATTTGTGAGCTACGATTCAATTCTTGGGTTGATAAGGAAATGATAATGTAACGACCCGTTTTCTTCTTTCTTAAAACGTTGCAATTTAAAACAATTTTTCTTTATAAAATACATAAAATTTAAAATTTTTCTTTTAAAATCAAATCCTCTTATTAAAGTGCGTAGAAAAAGACTTTTCTTAATAAAACGAAGTACCGTAAATAAATTTGTTTTCTTTAAAACATTTACAACTTGAAACATTACACAAAACCTTTTATATTTTTCTTTCATTTTTTAGCCTAACCAGCCACAAGGTCCGCCACGCGCAAATCCTTCATTATCTACTCATTTTCTCGATATTGTGCATACTTACATCACAAGACTTAAACTATGAGTCTAAGACTCAGTAAGTGATATAAAATATGTAATGCACAAGCTATGCATTTTTATAAAAACATATGAATTTTTCGTTTCTATTTTCCTTGACCTTTACCTTGAACTTTAATTTTTACCATTAACTTAACTTTAGTTCCGCTTACCCATACAACCGTTGGAGATGTCAACTTGACAAGGTAGAGTGGCACCATATGGTTCGTGAGGTAGCCAACTCAAGAACCCACAACTTGCAACGTTTATTTCCATTTTCGTTTAGTTCTAGTTACCTATATAGGTGTTAGAGATGTCAACTTGACGAGGTAGAGTGGCATCATATGATCCACGTGGGCAGCCAACTCAAGAACCCACATCTCTTCACACCTATTTACGTTTATTTACATTTAATATCCGTTTCATTTTCAAAAGTTATGCATAAAACCATTTTCGTAACGTTTCCAAAATCCATGATGCATGCATGCATATGAATGCATACAATTTAACATATGCTAGCATATCCTCAATACAATCTCAAAGCATGATCAAAATTCAATTTAACATATACTAGCATATCCTCAATACAATCTCAAAGCATGATCAAAATCCTTAACTTAAGAACTTAAAGTCTAAAAAACACAACATCAAAACATCATGCAACATCAAGCATTACATCCTTGAACAAGAGCAAGATCAATAACATAATCCATCTATTAAACAAAATCAGCAAACAATTCATATTCTCTTGTGATGTAGGCCAAAAAGGCAACAAACATGCAATATCGCTTACCTGGTGGTCTTCAATGCAATTCAATATTTACGCTTATCTTTCAAAGTATTCACACTTTCAAAGTTAACAAAACTTCCATCAACAACTATTTCATCTATATATATATATGTGTGTGTGTGTGTGTGTGTGTGTGTGTATAAAACTTTCATCAACAACTATTTCATGTATGTATGTATGTATGTATGTATGTATGTATGTACGTATATATATATATATATATATACACACATACATACATATACATATGACATATGTATATGTACATATTATACTATGTATATGTGCATATATATGCACATATGCATATGTATTTGTACATATTATACTATGTATATGTGCATATATATGCACGTATATGTACATTTGTATATGCACATGTACATATGTATATGATGTATATGTGCTTATGTATATGCACATATACATATGTACATGTACATGTGCAGCTGTACATGTACATGTAAATATAAAACTCAACATCATATACAGATTCCTCATTTATTATCTAATAGAATTCCATAAACTCCAAAATCCAGCTTAATTACTTAAGAGCATCCATCATTCACAAACTTAAATGAACAGCAGCTTTGCTTAGAAAATAGTGGACATTCAATCTACCTAAACATGAACAACATGCTAGCATAATAGTGTATTCCAACTTGACAGTGTATAAGCTTAAGTATATTGCCAGATTTTCAAAAAAAAAAAACCAAACAAATGGTGGTAACCAATTTAACACTTCCTGGACATCCAACTTCAACGATATGCATATTCTAACATAGCAGCAACAAATAGTGGCTTTATAAAATCATCGATTTCCATCTCCATATTCTAATAGAATTTCATTTACCAAATCATAGAGAGCTCATAACAACACATCTTCAACACATTCCAACTTAGCAGACAAGCATATATGTATAGCATTCCTTCTATAGATTATAACAATAATCAAATCCTTAAGAAAATCATGAAAGAGCTATGAATACCTGAAGAATCCGAGAGGAGAAAAAAACTGGAATCCTTAATTGCTTTTCCTTTTTCTAGAACTCTTCCTTCACTTCCTCACAAACCCATCCTCACGATTCTCACTTACACTCTCTGAAGTTCTCTGTCTATTTCACAGTTTTCTCCCCCTTGATCTCTAAACTCTAAGTAACTCTCTCTCACTCTCTCTTTCTCTGTCTCTCTCTCTCTCTATTTCTCTCTTCCTCTTTCTCCCTTTCTCTCAGTCTCTTTTTCTTCCTCCAGAGACTTTCCTTCTTTTCTCACAGACTCTTGCCTCTTCAGACTTATATCCCCAAGCTCCTCACACTCTCCAGCACCAGCTCACAACTCTTCAGCACCAGGTGGAGGAATGTAGGATAGCCACGAAGTGCCAGCCGCACCTTCCTCCAATTAGGGTACATCATCCTTACAATTTCAGGAGATGTTCTGAATTCCCAGTCGATCACCTTCTTAATGGATGATCGACCACAAATTTCAATAATACAAACTGCATTGACTGTGATTGACTGCCATTCCCGCTTTGATCAACCGCAAACCACAATTGCTGGTCGATCACCAACACAACCCACAATCGACCGCTCAATCCTTATTTCGACTACTTTTCTACACATCATATCTAATTCATCCAAACTAATTTTATTAACATCCAATATAGCTATAATTATCTTCAATATCAACATTATCATCCGAAGTTTACGATAACTAGAAATTTAGGGTAGTACAAATAAATTTCAATATGCATCTTTTGCGGGATTTTCTTTTGCGGGATTTTCTTTCACGAGATTTTCTTTCATAGGATTCTCTATTAGACGACTTATATATATGAAGGGTTGGGGCAAAACCCTATTCACCATTGAGCCATGAAGTCAAAAGTTTTTTTCTCTCAAGCCCTTGGGAGGATTTTCTTTCCAACTCATTGAAAGTATTTTTGATACCATTAGAATTTTGTGAAAGTTGATGGATGATGGTGATGAACAACGAAATAAGGGAGCTATTTCTAAGGCTATGAAATAGCAAGTAATTTTTAAAGTTCCATTCATTTCTCATTATTAATTCCATTCTATTTTTACTCTCAAGGGAAGTAAAATGTGTTGGAAAAAAGAATTTTGATATAGTGACTAAACAGACTTAATAAGAACTTTAGGTAAGTGATATTTGCTTGTATTTGGCTATTGGCCTGCATCACAAAGTGCTAGGGTAAGGTAGAGTTATGATAATATTTTGTTGTGATGCCTACAAGCTATTGATTGATAGTATGATTATTGTTTAATTACTATTTATCTTGAGACATTGAGTGAGGATATGCTTATTGCTTGCTAGTTATATTTATTGTTTATGTTGAGACAGTGATCGAGGATATGCTTACTACTTGCTTTTATATTTATTGTTTATGTTAAGACATTGATCAATGATATGTTTACTGTTTGTTAGTTACTGTCTAGGTTGAGACATTGATCGAAGATATGCTTAATATCATTATGAATTATGTTCATGCATGTTAGATTGTTATTATGTGTCACATGTATGTTTTATGCATCTTGAAAAACGTTTTCATTAAAGAAGATAAAGATAGAAAGAAGAATATGTAGAGGCTTTGGCAATTTGGCACCAATGATTAGAAACTTTGGTGGATTTATCCCCCATTGATAGAGGATTTGGTAGAGCAGTTCTCTAATCATGGAGGCTTGGTATCACATCCTAATGATAATAAAAGAAAAAGAATGAAAGAACGAAAGAAAAGACAGACTGAATATACGTAAATAATTTTTGGGGCGGCTTTCAAGCTATCTGTCTTGCATGAGGTGGATCTAATAGTGTTACTCTCTCTTCTATATTTAATTACCCACAATGACTTAACTGAGTGAAAGATAAAGAAAATAACATTGATTGAAAAAGACACGGGTTTTTATAGATTGCATCTCATTGTCATGTTTCTCGTATGCATCTCTTACTGAGAGTTAGGCTCATAGGTGAACTTCGTAATGTAGGTGATGATGAATTTACCAAGGAACCAGTGGATATGAATTAATAAGGATCATAGTTAATGGAGAATTCTCATGGGCAAATCTAAAACTTTGTCGAAGCGAAATTGACCTGTGAGTGAATACTGGAAAAAAGCAGAATGAAAAAGAAGGGCTTTTATTTTTAGTTATGTCTTTAAATATTTGGTTTTAAGTTAAATATTTTATGAATATTTATCTTTATTTTATGTTGGATTTTACTACATTTGAATTTTTAAATGAGATTTCTTTTAGGACTTTCGCTATATTGTTATTTTTCAAAGGCACGATTTTTATGAATTAATTATTTAAAAAAAGATAAAGGATTTTACCACAGAGAGCTTTATACAACTTGAGCTAAAGAAATCTCACAATGTCTAAGGACTCTAATCTCATAGCCAATATCCTCTTGACCCTCACCTCATAGGATGTGCTCCTGCATAGGCATGCTTGACAAGGAATAACAGGCGATAGATGAAGATTACAGTTTTTCAAGATAAGAATATGAAAAACCACTACGCACACATCTCAATGGCAGTGTTAAAAATTTGTTCAACCATATGAAGTGGTTCAATATACCTCAGAGCCAACTTGTCCTTCACACAAAATTAGTTTACTACTTGTCTTGGTTTTATTTCAAGGAAACAAAATCTTCTTCCTTAAACTCAACCTCAATTCTCCAGAGGTTTACATCGACCATCTGTTGACTTTAAACTGTCCTTGGTCAAACTCTAATATTTTTAACTTCCTCAAACGACTCGTGGATTAAATGCATACAAGTGCCATTCTCTACTTTGCTTCAGCACAACATAAGGTGATCCACATGCTTTCCCATAAAAGGCCTCATAAGGTAAAACTTCAATTCCAGGTTACTACTTATTTTCATAAAAATCTAACAACAAAAGATTCACCCAACCATCATAAAAATTTAGAATGCAAAATCATAAATATCCTCTAGAATCTAGATTAACCTCTTGACAGGCCATATGTCTGAGGATTATTAGTAGTGCTCAAATTTTAATAAGCCCAAAGCTCTCTATAAGGCTTGTCCAATACTTCAAAGTAAGCTACAGGTCTTTGTCTAAGACTATACTAAGGAAGACATTGCGAAGTTGAATGATGTTCCTCATATAAAACATACTCAACTTCAACTGAGAATAACTCATTCTTATAAAACTGAAGTGTGCAAATTTAATCAATTGACCAACAACAATCCAAACAAAACATCAAATCTATGCACAATCCTTAGTAATTTGATACGAAAGCCCAAGGCAACACTATTCCATTTTCACTCGAGAATAGGTAATGGTTGCATTATCTCAACGGGTCTATGATGCTCAACCTTGACCTACTAATTACGTCAAAAATTTAACCACATACTACAAAATATTTTGCTTTATGTCAATCTCTCAACATTGATGTTTCAATCATGATTCGGTCAAATATTACCAGGAAGAATAACAAATCTCAACCTATGACTCGCTACTAAAACAATATGTTATCTCAACTCTAAATCATTAGGCACTAACCCTGACAAAAATATAAATTCATCAGCACTAACCTCCCAAATGTTGCGTTGATAACCATTTTTCAATTGATCAAGTCTCTCTTTAAACTCATAATTGAGCTTTTGTATTTCCTTATTAAGATACATAAGAGAGGGAGTCTCTATCAATTTACAAGTCCAATCTATTTGGCCATCTTCATTATACTATATATCATAGTTATTAATAAACAAAGATCTCTTAGAATTCTCTAACACCAAATAAAAAGTAAAGCTTTGAGAATGTTAAGTGAAGCATATGTCACAAAGTTGGCTTTACCAAGATGGTATTCCAAAGTAAAAGCATAGCCCTCCTTATATCTTATACTTAAATCATGTTAGATAAATAAATATTTTAAACTCTTATAGTCCGAGAAAACTTTGAAATTCACGTCATATAAATAACTATTTCTTAACTTTAGTGCCAAAATTGTAACATCTAAGTTTTTCTTTTTAAATTACAGCGGAAGACTCTTCATTTGAAAACTAGCTTAAATAAGAAGTGATAAATAAACTTCTTTTCGTTAAACCGTTTATTACTTAAAAACATGTCATAAATTAAAACTTTATAACTTTAAAACATTTACAACAGCGTAAGACTTGTATTTACAAAGCCAAAGAAAATTGAAACACAATTGAAAACCTTCTTTATAAAACAATTACTATAATTAAGGTTCATTTTCTTTAAAAGTATTATTACCAATCATTACGTTTCCTCTTTAATCTTTTAGCCTAACTAGCCACCAAGCCCCCAACGTACAAATGTCTCATCAACTGCTTCTATTCTCGATCCTATGCATACCTACATCACAAGACTTAACTATGAGCCTAACGTTTAGTAAGCAGTATAAAAATAAAAGTGCTCATGCAATGCTATTTAAAACACATACAGTTTTCAAAGTTCATTATTTCAGTACTCATTATAAAATAGTGATGAGCTTTATACTATAACAGTGAACTTACTTATTTATAAAAACAGTGATGAACTTTATATTACAATAGTGAACTTATGTTCTGGTGGTGAACTTGTACCTAACTGGTGAACTTAAACCAGATCAGTGAAACTTATATTCTAGCGGTGAACTTGTACCTAATTGGTGAACTTAAACCAGATCGGTGAACTTATACCACAATAGTGAACTTGTATCATAATGGTGAACTTATTCCACCATAATGAACTTAAACCATTTCTGTTTATGTTTCTATTTCAGTTTTTGGGTGACGCATTGGGTGAGAGCAACCTCTTCAGTATCCAAACTTGCTCGCCCGTTGGGTGAGAGCAACCTCTTCAGTATCTGAACTTACTCGCACGAGTTTGTTTCCACGTGAGAGCAGCCTCTTCAATATCTGAACCCACAGAGAAGGCATCGATTTATGTTTATTCATTTTGTTCCGTTTATATCTTTGGTTTCTGTGTACTTTAGCTTCAATTGTGTTTATTCATTTTCACATATTTTAGGATTCAAAGTCTTAACGTTATTGCGATCATACAATTCTATCTAACATGTTCATCTACCATATCCTTAAAACATGATCTATCTATTCCTAACTAAGGAACTGAACTTAAATCTAATAAACATACAATGCAAAGAATCAATCAGCAGTACATCTCCCAAATAATAACATTACCTATTCATTTAATAAATGTAGGCATCAAACAACCTTAATTCCTATGATATAGGTTCTTTCGAAAAAACACATGCAGTACTACTTACCTGGAGTCCTTAACTTTAATGAGTTACCACTTAAAGTTGTTCTTCACAATACCTATTCATAATTAAACATATTAAATTATCAATAATAATTCTACACTAATATATATATATATAGGACAATATTCCTTAAATTAATTGCTAGACTTATCATCTATTTCCTAAACTCCCATGCCAAAGAGTCCATCCAAAATTCACCCGTAGCTTTCAACACTTTCATATTAAACAACAATAGTATAGATGAAAGATAATCAACAGAATCTTAACTTCAACTAACATGCATTGTACTTCAAACTTAACGGCGTGTTTCCAATTTATTATAAACAGGACTTCGTATACTGCACATTCAATTTGTAAACAATTCATCTTCGAGTTTTCCCATTAATCACAGCAATTCACAGAAACTTTCTAATCATCCTTAGCAAAAACTAAACTCACTAACCCTAATAGTATTTCCCATTCACCAGAGTTGACATAAGTATATGCAGAAAACTCATTCATATGCAATAATCAAATCTCATACCAATTACAAGGAACAGAACAACCGGTGGCTTTTCATCTATTTCCAACTCTAAATAAATCAACTTAATAGTTTATTCTACTTGACAATAATAGAATTTATGAAACTATATAAGCAGTAAACCATGCTTATAGTGCAATATCCAAAACCATGCTTACAGTGCAATATCCAAAATGACCATAGTGCATACCTTTAGAACTTCTCGGCTTTTTACAGATCCCAGCCACTCCCTCGGTTCTCTTATCGTCCAATTATAATTCGCCTCCTCACAAAATGCAGCAGCACACTACCACCCTCACAACTTCTCACTCATGGCAACAGAATGCTTTTTCCTCCCAACAATCCATAGATCTTTCACCCAGACCCTCACAGAATTGTTTCTCCTTCTCTCAAAACTCACAGTATTTTTCTTGGTTCTCTCCCTCTCGGTGTCTGCTGCTTTAGTCTGCTACCTTCTTTTCCACTAAAATCACAGAACACTTCATCCTCGTCTCTCCCTAATTGCACAGTATCTCTCGCTCTCTGAACTTCTCAACACCCTCGAAGTTTCTCAAACTCCAAAACCTCAGCAACCCCTCGCCAGCACTCTTCCATTTTCCAAAAATCCTCAATCTCTATCCATCCTCTCTATTTATAGACCATCACATGCATCCCTTCAGTGACCATCTGAAGGTGGAAAGCTAAGGGAGAGGGATGCTTCGTGTGCTCATGAAGTGTCAAACTTCAAGGCTCTTCATTTCCAGACGATAGTTTTCATTTCTAGACAACTTATCAGATCGCTGGTCGATCGCTTTCCACAACAATGATCGACCGCAGCATACTTCAGATCAGCCGCAAACTCATATTCTCAACATTATCGGTTGACCGGTAATCCATGGGAGACCAACCGTCACATTCCTTCGATCATTCGCCATTCTAAATCAATATATATATAGATAAAGTCCTAATGCAACTTCTCCTCCATAAATCTATATATTATACTCTCACTAAACCATAATTCACTTTCCCAAATTATTCTAACCTCAACTTTAAACTTATCCTTAAACATTTAGGATATATAATCCACAATTCTTCCTCCACCTTATTCTTTACTAAACCCATTATGCTCTTAATTATTAACAACCTTATTATTCTCAACCTTACTATAACCAATATATTTTCTCTTACTAAAAAGCTTTCATCTATCATCTCCAATTTCACTGACTATCAATCACTAATCTAGTCCTATTATCATCCTACCTGATTTCAAATATCTTCAAACAATTCTCCAATAACCTCAATATTTCCTTAAGGTACTTAATCTAGAGTATCATGGTTCACTTTATTCACATACATTTCCCTTTACTAATATCTTCAATTATCCAAGTCAATTCCAATAAATCCTTAATCATATATTTGAGCTCTAAAGTCCCTAAAATTATTATTTAAGCCTTGTGCTAAGCTCTACAAAAATTTGGGATATTCACCAAATCCAATTCATAAGTGGGGCAAAAGCTCTTGTAAGAGTTCAAATTTCTAATTTCATAGCAGCAATTTTGACCTATTACATTAACACACATCTCAAACCAATATTGATAATAGCATGAGGTAGCTCACTACCACACATAGACAGCATAGGTGCAATCATCATAGAATAGAAACTTATAAGAAATGACGGTACTAGCCAGGTAATCCCAAGAAACTCCGAGTAACGGTCTTTGGTGGCTTCTAAACTAACAAAAGCACAAATTTAGCTAGATTCAAAGAGATGCCATCTTTAGAATCAATGCCTTCACTTGTCATCCAAAAGCTACATTTTTCCCTCTTAGCATATAGTTGATGACTTCTAAATGTCTGTTACAGAATTTTTAGATGCTTCACATGTTCATCATGAGTTTTAAAATAAACCAACATATTGTCAATAAAAACCTCATCAACCAAATCGACACAAGATCGCAAAATCAATTTCTCATATCGATAAAGAAGCTAGGGCCTTAGTCAAACATAATGACAAAATCATAACTCAAAATGCCCACAGATGCCCCCAAAAGCTATCTTGAGAATATCCACGTTAAGATCTAGCCCTTCCTTAATTCAATCAAGCAAAATTACCTCAACCCACCAAACTGTTCAAACAACTCATCAATTCTAGACAATAAATACTTAGATCATCAACTTTCTATAATCAATACATAGTTGAAGCAAACCATCTTCCTTATTGTCAAAACTACATTTTTGCTCCTCACAATGACATACTATTACAAAGAAAAATATAATCCATTACATAGTAAATGTTTCAACTGTGTTCTAAACTCACTCAACTCAATCGGAACCAACCTAAACAAAGCAATACATATTGGAGCAGTACCGAGAACTAAGTCAATATCAAAATAAATCACATGGTTGGGTGTCAACCTTGATAGATCCTCAAAAAATACATCAAGATTGTCATGACCCTGACCTTGATCCCCTCGAGAATCGAGATAGTGATAAAGATTCTCCACTCGGAAGGACGACTCATGTACATGAATATCCATACCAAATTATGATAACGTCACTTGGAATCCTTAGATAGGATATGAATGCAAGTAATCCCAATGTCGCTTACCATAATTCGACCTCATTAATTTCTTACTCTTTAACTAACACAACCAATAATTATGTGATTTTCATTCATTTAAAACCATACATTAACCCCAGACATGTTGTTATTTACAACATAAGATGAACTCAATTTAATTACAACACATGGGCCATTAATTGTGACCCTCACATATAACTCACACCTATGCACAACGGAAATAAAATGCACACGCACACACTAGTCCTAAGAGTGTTGAGCCCTAAGCCTACCCTAAGTTTTGAGCTCTTTCCCTTAAGTTGCCTTAGCCATGTCTTTTTGGTTGTTACCTATATCTGAAAAATAGAAATCATAATGAGGTGAGCTAACAAAGCTCAGCAATTAAAGCTAATATTCAAGAATTATAATTCCATGCAATTTAGTATAAAACCAACTTCCATCACCTTGATCTAGGGGTGTTTAAAACCGAACTGGAATCTGTGAACCAAACCAAAATCGATCAATTTGGTTTGGTTAGGGTTGGTTTTGAACACCCCGGAATTGATCTTCGGTTCTATTTTGTAGGAACCGAAGTTATCGGTTCGGTTTTCGGTTTGGCTTATTCAAAACCGACACTAACCAAACCGAATCCACCCTATAAAATTTAAATTATTTGTTTGAAACCTAAATAATAATTGAATTATTGACTAATTATCTATTAAATTGTACTAATTAATAATTCAATAATTATCTAATTAGTAATAAAATTATTAAATTATACTACTTAATGATTCAATTAGTAGATTATACCTAATTAGTAAATATATTAATGAATTATACTAATTAATTATTAAATAGATTGATTATTACAAGATTATTGGATTGAATTAATTATTCATTGAATTTCTTATTTCTTTCAAATATAGTAAATGTTTGTTTTGACTTTTAATTATTTTTGTTAAATTTATATGGGTGAAAATTAAATTTATATTTATATATAAAAATATATATTCTTTTATATAAGGAGTAGAACCGAAACCGAACCGAAAATTTTGATTCAGTTTTGATTCTTGAATGGTTCATTTTCGATTCTACTTTTTACAAATCGAAAAGAGTTGGTTTGATTTCAGTTTGACCCTAAAACCGAACCGAATCGACTTTTGCACACCCCTACCTAGATCAACATCTAGACCTCTCTTATTTACCACTGTGATATGTAATATGAATATCATACAATAATTTATTTTCATGTCTATGCAATGATAATTGGATCAATGTTAATGTTTCATTTAATTTTTAATGATGATGTTACTAACAAGTATGTGAATGTCAATATGTATGATCATATAGCATCATATTTAAATCGTCACACAACCATGTAACCTCACCTTACTGGTAATTTTCCTAATAGGCATGTCCATGAACATAATACTACAAGAGGGATATGGATTTGCAACCCAAGGAGGACCCACAGTTACTCTCCTTCTATTTTTCACTTTATATACGTCACACAATACATAGGTGGCGAGATGTATTGGGTTCGAATTGGATCAATCATATCTTTTGTAATACCATTACATACATATACATAATTTCATTATGCATTATTTGAGTATCCATTGTATGAATACATTGACTGCACATATAATACATGCTAGAAATGCATGTGATATGAACCATGCAATCTTGTTATTAAGCAAACACAAATGATGCATGAACTTGTGTCACACCTCTATCTAGACATGCTCTATCTATGTCTCAAATCATTCCCAAAGGTTGTTCCAAAACATGTCAAAAATGGGCATGAAATGGTTGACAAACTAAGTTAAATTTTAAATAAAAATATCTTTAAAAGTCTGGTTACGGGTGCCCACTCCTCAACTACAAGTGTCTACAGATGTCATATTTCTGCACTATAATTCCCTTTGCAGGTGTCCACCATTGATCTTGGAAGCCTAGTCGCGAGAGCCTTTTCTTACCATTTACCTCTCCAGGGCGTCTGCCATTTACCCTAGAAGTCGGGTCCCGAGACATTTTTTCCTATTTTTACATCTGTGGATGTTTGCCTCAGGCATCGAAGCCCAGTCCTGAGACAATTTTCCTATTTTTACATCTCCGAGTGTTCGCATCGAAGCCCAAAAGCCCAAAACCCTGTTTTCTATTTCCTCGTGATTTCAACAATTCTTTCATACATATTTATCAAAATATATCAAAATTCATACACTTATCATACAAAGTTCATTCGGATATCAAAATCATTAACAAATATACTAATTTCTCTACCTATGACATGCAAACTACATGAAATTCTAATTCTTTATGGATTAGAATTACTTATATAAATTCCAGCACTTACAAGTTTGGATTTAAGCTTCTAAACTTCACTTCTTCCTTCCTTTTCTTAACTAAATTTCACTTCTTCCTTCCTTTTCTTAACTCTTTAGAATCTTCTTTACATTTTCTACACTTATTTCTGGAGATTCAAACTCAAAATCTCACTCAAACCTTATTTTCTCCCCTCTATTCTTTTCTCTCTATTTTCTTTAGCAATTATCTTGTTCTCTCTCTTTCTTTAGATAAGGAGGGAGTTTTTCTAGAGTCCTTCTTGACCATTTATAGGTTTGGTCTCAATTATTGGAGCCAAATGATCAATTTGTGATTCTTCTTTTCATAATTTACACTTTGACTTTGAGCTACTTGCTTCAGCTTGACATGTGGTATCACCCTATTTGTGATCATATTTTATTACATGATATCATTTTTACATGTCTTAAGAAACATTTGTCCTCAGAGAGCATCCTTATATTCTCACTCGATTTGTCTAAATCAAGTATTTGTCAAAAACCATTCATAAGTGTTCAATACAATTAGTTTAAATTTAAAATTGCATAACTTTGGCTATAGGGCTTCAAATTACACTTCCTGTGTCTATTTCATTATCCTAAAATTTCATATGTAATGCCCTAAAGCATTAAAAGCTTTCCATTACCGTTTATTTCTTATATTTACTAATATTACATTTTATTTAAAAACGTGTCAATTTAAAATTCGTGCCTTGATGAAAATCTTTTGCAGAGTAATAGCATAAAATTTAAATATACATTTAAAACAAAATAAAATAACTTGAATAAACATTAGTGTTCCTATATGAAATTCAAACTTTTGAATAGAAAGAAAATACTAACATAATGAGTGTAAATTCTTAAGATTACATTTTTTATCACCCATGATTAAATTCGCTTCAACTACTCTTTGACTTCCTCAGGAGCACACCCTATCAACTGCAGTTCAATATCTTATGCGTATCAATTTCATCAATGTTACCTACATCACAGGGTATAAATAGTGAGTCTAACACTCAACAATGAATATTTATATAAACTTTAAGTACAACTATATTTAACCTAGATTTTATCTAAGTTAGCGTACTCTTATTTTTTTCATATAATTGTTCAGCTGTTTAGGTAAATAGTCTAAGGGAGAGTGACATCATTTGGTCCACCTCATACGGGACAGCCAACTCAACCCCACCCATAATAACCAAATAAGTAGTTTTAGTCAATAATTTTAGTATAAGTGACATCATTTGGTCTACCTCATATGAGATAGTCAACTTATACATCTTTCAAATTAATAATTTATTTTTTTTGTTCTTCTCCTTCATATAATTATTTAGCTATATAGGTAAACAGTCTAAGGGAGAGTAACACCATTTGGTCCACCTCATACAGGACAGCCAACTAAACCCCACCCATAACAACCAAACAATTAGTTTTTGCCAATAATTTTAGTATAAGTGACACCATTTTGTCCACCTTATATGGGATAGACAACTATTATCACTTTCAAATTCGTATCGTTGCTATGTGTGTTCTTTTCGTTCTTCCATGATTTCTTTTACACGTAATTTGTTTTTCTATTCATTATTTATATATAACATATAGGGAAAATTAAGTGGCATGAAATCTATTATAACTATTACTCACAACAACATGCTTATTATCAATACGTGATTATTTCTTTTAAGCTATGATTTGGCACTAAAAATCTAGTGGCACAATAATTACATAATAACCTTTGCTAAATAACACAACAAGTTCACAATTTTAAGCTAGAAGTAAATTTGAGGTTTTCACAAAGATCAATAATTCCAAAAATTAAACAAATTCTAAACTGTGAATCAATTAGTCAGCAAACAACGCCCTTAACCGAGAGGTAGGAGCAATGAATAAATGTATTCACAAATTCCTAACAGGTCAATCTATGAACCAATTTCAAAGTTTGAACATCACAGATTTTCCAAATCTTCATTCATAGGCCCAAGCATTTAACAGAATAAAAACTTAAACATCATCAAGATAAATTCATATACAGATTTCTCAACCTCTAAACCAAAACAGTAATTATTCAACTTATCATATTGAATTCACAGTCACACGGAAGGAAAGCAGTGAACGCATACAACCAAAATTCCTATATCCGGATGATGTAGAGCCTATTGCCCCATTGAACCTATATTCCTTATCTGGAATTCATAGCCACACGGAATTCTTGGCCAAAATCACCAATTTTCCTAAACTTTACCGAATGGAGATTAGGAAAAATAAACACTTAGTTGATCAATAAAGTTGCCATTGCGGCCAATAAGCTTCTTCAATCCATTAATACATATCCAAGGTGAAATTCCTTACATTCGGTGTTCCAAAAATCTACTCGAGAGAAGGACTTCGTCGACAGTTTGGCTGAGGCGAACAATGAACCCAAAACCAACTAGCTTCCCTTAACAGTCCTCTTATAACCAGCTTGTCATGCAAACCCCACTACGCCGAACTCTGACGAAACCTCCTCCTCAACGTGAATAGCGCATGAGCAGAATCGGGGAACAATCCCCGCACTTAGGAGAACTGCTAAAGACCAAGTCCTCCTAGCCTCAACCAACGGCCGAGATCACTTTCCCCAACAAATGATTCGACCCTCCATATTACCACCCACACTTACCCCTCAACTAACCTAACTCCATTATATTTATTAATTTTCCAAACAAATTATCTCTAATTTCCTAACAATATAAAAATTTTACATTTTTAAATATTTCCAAGCATAAAATATATCATGCGTGACACCAAATATTCATTCCAATAAAATCTAAATTGATCTAGTACAATGCTAAAATCAAAGAACAAACGAAAAATAACTTTGGGCATTACATCATATAATTCTATTTACATATGCATATTAAAAATATAAAAATATTCAAATTATTCATGGAAAACAGTTTATACTTCTAATCCATTTTATGCATAGTCATTGATTTTTTTACTTCTAATCATGCATAATTATCACTTTTATACAACATATAAACGTCATTTACACTTGTGTAAATGTTCAAGTCATTACAAGGATACTCAAACTCAACTAAAAAATTTGGATCCTACCGAACCGAACTATTTTATAGTTACCATCAATAGTGAATATACTCCCATAATGCTACAATATCTTACGTATGCTCATACAAGCTCGTATTGTAAGACTAATAAGAATAATTTGTAAATTATTGTTGTACACAACATCTTGCCCTTACTAGTTGAAGAGTCATACTCTTTGCATAGCTATTAACTTTAGCTTAATACTCACTCAACAAGTTCTTACTCAAGATTCCATCAAACTAATCCATCAGCCAAACAATCAATCCATTGGTACTACATGATCATTAATTATCATACACGCATGGCAACAAACAAGGGATACTTCACGATTTGCATTTAACGATGTCCCCAATATTAAGGTGGTTGAGAAATTTCTACTACTAACCCCAAAGAAACATAAATATTAGAGAATAAAAAAAGGTCCAATCATAACATCCAACAACAAACAACTAATAAAATAAAAAATTGTTATACCAATGACACCTTTCCCAATCCAAACATAGACATTAAAATCTCCATTTTTATAAGCATTTTCAAAGAACTTGTTCGTTAGTTCTTCCTAGTCATCTTACGGTCACTAGGTTCATTTTCTTCAATTATTTCTCATACTCACAAAAACAGTTATTAGATTAGCCTCCACATGCCAAGAAGCAATCCAATCCCCAAAATAGATCTAACCCTATACTCGCCAGTCTAATGGAAATCTTAGGATACAAGTGTTCTAACTTATTATTCTATCAATCGTGATCAACCACCTAAATTCACCTCACCAATTCCACAAACATGGCAAGGTCGTGATCTTCCGAAATTGTGATCTCTCTGAGACAAAGTCATGTTACACAATAATCATGCTCTGTCTATGTCTCACATAATAGTAGTTGTTACGAAATACTATTTCATACTAGTCCCATTTAACATCCTTATGCAAGTAATCAAGGCTTAAGACTTCCATCATCTTCTCTAAACAAAATATGGTGAAGCCAATTCCCATACTTAGGCTGAATATCAATGGTATCTAGATTCTTTACTTGCATATGTAGTCATTTTTCTTTAGTTAGTGTGATACACCACGGAAGTGTGAATGGATGATAGCTCCAAGCGGCTGATGGAAGCAAAAACGGACCCAAAATGGTAACTATCACAACTCGATCATGAGGGGTCCAATGGCATGAAAATTGAACCACGTCCTTTTCTGTAAACCAATAGAGAACCCTCCAAAAATCAAGGGCAGAAACATTATGGAGGGTAAATGGTATGCAGAATGGTGGAAATTGGTTCGAATAGGTACCAAAATCGTACCTATTGACTTCAATGACCTCCAATGGTGGAGACACTCCAACTTGGGTCTTAGTAAGCTTTCTATTCCTTCACTAAGGATGTCCATCTTTGGAAGAAGATGGAGTAATGGATAGCTTTAAGAAAAATCACCACAAAGCTCACAAGAAACACAATGATTCAATTTTAACACAAATGCACTCAGGTGAAACACTAAGGAGATGGCCGATTTGTGGAGGGAACTCCAACCTTTTCAAAATGGTTATTTAGCTGATTCAAAATTAGTTTTAGACAAGCCATAAAGAGGGGTATATATACCCCCTCAAATTAGGATTGCATTAACAACAAAATGACCAATATGTCCTCGAAACAAAAACAAAAAAAGGCTCTCTGCATCACCCAAAACAAACATTATCATTTTACATCGAATATTCCAAATAATTCATAAAATTGTTCCATGCTCCCTCCATGTAATTCTAGAGCTTCTTGAAGTGTCTTTCCTCTTGTTGTTGTCCTCAAGCATCTCCAAAAGTGGATATGTAAGGATGGTCTCGGGTGTCCAGGTTGCACTTCCATTTGAGCACAACTTAGAGATGACACTCCTTCCAACTCTTCATAGAAGCCTTCTACTGCAAAAGAAGAAGACATAAAAAGGTTAATGAGCCTTTTGGCTTGTGCTCTTGTGATGAGCCCTTGGGGTGCATCATAGTGATTTCAGTTCATCCTCAAACATTAACAATTTCATACGTCAAAATTCCCCAGGACTTTATACGATAAATGTCAAGCCCCATAGCAAAATTCTCTTTACTTTTTTCCAAAATATATTTTCAAATATTTTTTATCATACTTTTGAAAACCATTTTACACAGTGGTAGACTTTTACATAAAACACTTAGTAATTCCAACATTTTCTTCAAAAAATTCTTTCATACATATAAATATTCGTTGAACTGTTATAAAACAACATCGGCTTTCATTAGAACCTTTTTATACAAAATCTTTATTTATGTGCCATAAACCATGAGTTACAATTGTTGTAACAACCTAGCACACTCCTCACAAACATGCGTCATCAATTGTGTCGTTATCCATAGAGAGTCTCGTCCTTTAATTTTTTTACTTACATCACAAGATTCATTTATGAGCCTAACACTTAGTAAGTTATGCATAATATAAACATGATATGCACTTTTCATAAAAAAAAATGTTTGCGTTCTAATTTTATTTTCTCTCTTCTTTCGTTCGCTCTTTTCTTTCTTGTTCTTCTTCTTGACATTGAGACACAACACCAAACCTGTAAATCATTGGAGGACAAGCCCACCAAAGCTCCAATAGGGTTGAAGCCGCCAAAGCTCCATTGATACCATATCACCAAAGCTTATTACGTATCTTTCATTTTATCTTCAATCTTTTTTAATGAAAACATATGCATGTAAAATATTTTTGTTCTTTTCTTGAAAAACATGATGCATGAGAATGAATGCTCAATCATAACATAACATATCCTTGAGGAATAATATCATAACATATCCTTGAGCAACATATTATCAGTCAATATCTCAACATATCCTCAATCACCAAATAATATCCAACTAACCCTCATAGCACATCACAACATATTCTTGATCCACATTATTATAACATATCAACAACTAAGAACATCTTAGCATCTTGTGATGTAGGTCGTTAAGCCAAGCACATGCAACAAGTACTTACCTTGTAGTCTTAGTAATTAACCAATTTATCTCTTGGAGTTGGAGGACCTATAACATTGATAATCTTTACATTAGTACCATAATATGCATATATGTGCATATCTTTTTGTACATATATCCAATTCAAGTTATTCTTGAACCAATAACTCCCTTAGATGATGTTTATTATCATATAAAATCAGTTTAAAAGTCCAACAACTTTTTTCATGAACGTTCCAAACATACTTTTTCCATTGTCTAATATCTATTTTTTATCTCATAGTTTACTATAAACTTCCAAAAATTGTAACTTTCATTATACATGTCCAAATGCCTTAATAACAATGGCCATAGTTCTATCAAAGTGTCTATTAAAACATACTATAAAAAATTCTTAAATTGGAAATCATTAAAGTTATTTGGTGCTAACAAAATTGAACCTGTGCAGTTTTTTCCAGATTTTAACCAAGTATGATATTAGGTGCATAACATCACTTTGATTGAGCAATCCTTCCATCAATTATCCCAAGCATGATTTTAGGATATAAACAAATATCTTTGAATCTAGAAAACTCGAGCATGAAATCTAATTTTGTGATCCTTCCATTAAAACTTTAAGCACCACTTATAATAGCTATCTTCTCATTAACTTTTTACTTATAAATACAATCACCTCTTAAACACACTTAAACTTTGAAAGAACTTCACTAACCTTCAAAGAGCTACTGGAGTTGTGGATCTCTTGCTTGAGATTTTGAAGAACAAAACTCTTTTATTTATGGAGGTTCAAAGGGGTGACTCACTACTTAAAGTGTCAACAAGCTTTGTATGGTGCTTCCAAGTGTTAGTTAAGGTGTCAAACATACATTTTTCTTCTTCAATTAGCAGGACACCTATTAAGGTGCATAACCTCAACCATGACATATCATTTTCTATAAGGTTTTAGTGATCTGTCACTTTACCGGTCAACCCCTCACTTAAACCCAGGTCAATCGCATGACTAATTCCAAAGGCAAATCTAACATCTGATGTTCACCGTGGACACCCATACATTCATTACAGATAACCGCTTCCCACTTATTTCTAAATGTCCGTACAAGCATTTCATATGACAAAATAAGGTTTTAAATGTCCGCACCAGTGAAGAACTTAATCTGTGAATGTTCGTAACTTGCAGAAACCAACGTGTCCCTTGCGAAACTCAGCACGTCTGCTACGAAAGCCTATGCATCTGTTGTGGATATCCATTGCAAATATTTGTTCATTTTTAAATTTTTTGCACACACTCCTACATCCATGGCCACATTTCCAAGTATCTGCTGACCTTATCCCTTCACGAATGTCCCCACTTCTGTAAACGCTAATATTTCTGCGAACATTTGCTTTTCCACACCCAAAAATATATAAGCCTGCAACGACGTTTTAATTCCAATTCATATATAAATCTTTAAGATTTCATTTTATTTTTCCATCTAAATTCTAACTCACTCAAAATCAACAATAATTAACTATTTGTAAATCCTTGAATACCATTGTAAAATATTACTTTATATGAAATCACACTTTTAAATTTCTCGGGCATTACAATAAGTCTCATGATTCATCTTCAACTGTGGAAGGTTTAAGATACCTAAATTCTTTAGAGTATTTATGGAATTGAGCCTCAAGGTCCTCCACCTTGACCTCTCTAAGTAAATATCATGATATGTTCCTTAAAACGAAAAAAGACTAGTAGACTGTAACTTAACCATTTATGCACATATCCAATGTGCTCTTCTAGGTAACATAAGAATTATTTACAACCTCAAATCAAATTTCAGCACAATGTCCTTACTCACAGAAAATCTAGAAGTCTCTTATATACTATAACATTATTTATTTTAGTGATGTCACTTTTTAAGATGTTAACCTGACTTAGATTCCAAAATTTTTTGTCTTGAACTAATTAGGACACAAGATGGAAATGAAAAATGATCTAATTTAAAAGAGATTTAATTATCTGACTCTTGATGGTAGTTAATTAAAGTTTCAACAAAAGACATTAAATATGAAATAAAAGCCAAAGCCCAAAATCATTAGGATAACTCAAATTCCAACAATGACATTATAGATAGTGAAATAATAAAGATCGAAAATATAAAATGTTGTGCGAGAACTAAAACATAATAGAGTGCAAACATAACTCAAGGATCTAGCTAAACAATATCTAAGAGTCTCACCAGTAAGAAGCCCTCTCAAAGAAACAAAATAAACTAAATAAATTAGACGAGCTCAACTTTTCATCGGTTGCAGATGATTTCTCTAACTATAATCTGAAAGAAATGTCATTGTGGTGAATCAACTAAATTCAATTGGGATTCAAGTTTTATACACTGATTTTTTATAAAAATGTAAGTGAGTGAGCATGCTATCATTAAAATCATATAGTAAAACTGAGGATAAAACATCAGTAGGGAAAATGTCAGACATAACCCGTTATACTGTGGTACGTAATAAAAATATACCACTATTGAAGACAAGAAAACCTCAATGTAAATGGAGAACCTTAGTTACTCCATTCACACTATGTGATGTACCCCAAAGACCAATTACCCGATCCCGAGCCAAGAGGCTCGTCGCTTTTCTAACAAATTCTTATTTTGTAGAGAATAATAAATTAATGGAGCTTACGAAGGAGCCAATACATGAAGACAAGAAAACTCCACGTCACGTTCTCACATGAAGCCATGCAAACCCTAATTGGCTTGAGCTATATTGTCCTGACTTGGAGGAGCTTACATTGGTCGAAGATATCAAGGTCGATTAAGAGTATTTTATGGAAGTTTCCACGTTAAACTTATGGTTTTGAATGTTTTGATTGTTGGATGACTAGTTATGAATTAGTTTTGAGAATTTTTTTATTGTTTTGTTGATCTAGGAATGGAGGTGCTCGGTTTGCATGTAAACCGACCCCTCATGCCCAATTTTTGTGATTCAAGGGCAAATATATAATTTTATTTTATTGCATCATTAGAGGGTATTCAGACATCTCTAATGGAACTTTGTAAGCACTTTTGAAAATCCTAAATCAAATTTGAACTCTTGTTCTAGAGGATTCCCTCACGGTGCTCGGCTAGCTCATGGCTATCCTCCACCTTCAACCAAGTCTCCTTCTTGTTCTTGCATGGCCTTGAGAAGGAGATTCATACTGCCTCTTCCAGCAGCTTCTTGTTGATGTTGTCTTCATGGTGTGGAGGTAGAAGACCACGGGAAAAGCCAAAATAGAGAGGTGCTTTTCAAAGCACCCGAACCAATCGCCCCCTCGATCGAGTAAGGGACCAGCGAACCAATTGGGTGCTCCATCTTGTTCGTCTTGGTTTTTCTTAAAAGGTGTTCTATATTTATTGACCCCTGAAATTGCCATTCTGTTTGTGTGAATTTGGTGAAGATATTTCTTAATTTGGATTCTGAATTTTGAAGTTATACAAGGAAAGATATTATTGCCGCAAATCATTTGTCAGCCAACCATAGATCCGAGTTTTCAGATTCTCTCACGCACAACTCCGTGTGTGTGTGTGTGGCTTTTGAAGCTAATATTTGAGGGTGTTCATATATTGGTTATTACTTACTTGTCCTGTAATTTTAGGGTCCAAAGTGTGTATGCAAAGTTGAGTTTTTATTCGTTCCAATTTTGGTGACCAGATTCAGTTTTCTGAAAACCCTAACTTCGACCAGGGTTTTCTCTCCAGTACAACTTCGTTTGTACGACATTGCTTAATGTGATTTTTGCAGGGATTATTATTTTGATTGTTGGCTACTTCCCTTGTGAATTTGAGGTCCATATCCTGTATGCAAGTGGAGTTATTGCTGTTTAGATTCTGGTACTCGGATTTAGCACATTGGCTTATCACAAATTCATATTGTTATTGACTTGGAGTCTTGGACTCTATGATTTGGTATAATAACCATTTTATTGCTTTTGCTGCTATATTGTGACTGCATTTGGTGAAGTATAATGAGTACAAGAAGTGGAATGAATTACCTACAGAGTAAAGGGGCTGCCCAAGCAATGATTCACCATCACCACCCGAAAGACAAACCACTCAACCAGAGAAAAATATCCAAACTCAACTTGATGAAATGAGAGAAGCGCTTCAAAGGCTTTAACAAGACCGTGAAGGCCCTTCTTATGATCAAGTAAGAGAGCCTAGAACTCCAAAACCAAGAAGGAGGTTCAGTACATCTATAGATTCAAGAGGCCGAGTGGAAAGCTTAGTTGATGAATTCGAAGATGAAACCGAGGAGGATTGCTCCTTAAGTCCGAGAAGGAGATCTTCCAACAACAATAAAATGAGGCATGTTAAGGCAACAATTCCCCCTTTTAAGGGCTCTAATAATGGTTGTGACTTCCTAGATTGGATGGAGAAAGTGCATAGAGTTTTCGATTGTTATGATTTTTCGGAAAAGGTGAAGCTTCAAATGGTCACCTTTGAGTTGTTCGGCTATGCCTTTCTTTGGTGGAAGATCTTAAAGCACAAAGAAGGAGGAACGGTTATGATGATATTAAAAGTTGGAAAACTATGAAGATGCTGATGCAAAAGAGATTTTTGCCATTTCACTACAAACAAGAACTCTTCCTTCAACTTCAAAATTTACAGCAAGGCTCACAATCCGTGGATGAGTATCTAATCGAGTTCGAGACGTTGAAAATACATTGCACTATGGAAGAGCCTAAGGAATAAACAATTGCAAGATTCATTAAAGGTCTTCAAATTGATATTGGAGATCTAGTTGAACTCCAACCATTCAACACTATGGAAGATGTCATTCAACTTGCCTTGAAAATAGAAAGGCAAAAGAAGAGAAGAATGAAAGAATCATCAAATCAGCCATTTCAAAAAAAAAACACTCCTCCATCCAATCCAATTCCTAAGAGTGATGAGAAGATTGTTCCTTTTAAAAGCAATGAATAAAGAATACATTTGGTGAGAATTCCAAGCCACGGACAAGAGATATAAAGTGTTTTAAATGCCTTGGTCTCGGCCACATTGCTTCCCAATGCTTGAACAAATGAGTCATGGTGATAAGTTGGAGATTCTAATGAGATTGTTAGTGAAGATGAAGAGGAAGAGGAAGAATCCTCTTGCCCTATAGAAGAATCATTGGAAGAAATTTTTTATGCTCAAGAGGGCCCTTTACTAGTGGTGATGAAGAGATCAACGACACTCCAAAACCGTGAAGAAGAAAATCAAAGGGAGACCATTTTCCATACCCATAGCCAAGTGGGAGGAAAGCTTTGTTCGATGATTAAGGACAAAGGGAGTTGTACAGATGTTGTATCCCTTGAAATTGTTGAGAAATTGGGATTGGAAACAATCCCTCATCCGAATCCATACAAGCTAAATTGGTTGAATGATAAAGATCCGATCAAAGTCACAAAGCAAGTCTGATTAGTATTTGCCATTGGAGGTTATGAAGACGATGCTCTCTTTGATGTTGTACCTATGAGTGCAAGTCATTTATTATTGGAAAGGCCTTGGCAATTTGATAGAAAAGCAACCCATGATGGTTTTACAAACTTCTACTCATTCAAGTTTAAAGGAAAAATGGTTAACTTGGCCCTTCTTCGATCAGACCAAATAGCCTGTGATTATGAGAGCATGACCAAAGGGAGGGCTGAAGCTACTTTACTAATGTCTAAGAAAATCTAAAGAAAGCCTTGCTGTAAGGGGGTCTCTAATCTTGAAGTTGTTCAAAGAAAGGGTTGATGAATTGGGAGTTATACCCGATTCGGTGTTGCACGTGATAAATGAGTTTGAAGATGTTTTCTCGGAAGAGTTACCTAAGGGCTTGCCACCACTACGAGGTATTGAACATCAAATAGATCTTGTGTCGGGGGCCATTTTTCCTAATCAGCCATTATACAGGCTCAATCCCAAGGAGTCTAAAGAATTACACCAGCAAGTTACTGAACTACTCAAGAAAGGCTACATCCGTGAATTGCTTAGCCCATGCGCAGTTACCTTGTTATTAGTTCCTAAAAAGGATGGCTCTATGCATATGTGTGTTGATAGTAGAGCCATTAATCCGATCATGATCAAGATCAAATATCTGTTCCTCATTCCCCATTTAGAAGATATGTAAGACGAACTTAGCGATGCTTCTATTTTTTCTAAGATTAATCTCAAGAGTGGTTATCATCAGATTCGGATGCGGGAAAGTGATGAATGAAAGACGGCCTTCAAGACAAAGTATGGTCTCTATGAGTGGATGGTTATGCCATTCGGGTTACGTAATGCTCTGAGTACTTTCATGTGAGTAATGCACCATCTTCTACGGGAATTCATGGGAAAGTTTTTCGTTGTTTATTTCGACGATATTCTTGTTTACAGTTTCGACCTACCAACCCATATCGAGCATCTTTGAACGTTATTTGAGGCTTTCTGAGCGGCATAGTTGTTTGGTAATCTAGAGAAATGTTCTTTTACTCATGAGAATGTATATTTCTTGGGTTTTTTCATTATGAAAAAGGGTATGGAAGTGGATGACACAAAAGTTAAAGCCATTAAGGAGTGGCCTACTCCAAGGAGTGTATCCGAGGTAAGAAGTTTTCACAGCTTAGCATCATTCTATCGATTTATTAAAGGGTTCAGTTCTATCATGACCCTTATTACTGACTGTACAAAGAAAGGAAAGGAGTTTGTATGCTCCGCGGCTTGCCAAGCCAGTTTTGATTCGGTAAAAGAGAAGTTATGCCATGCTCCATTTCTAGTATTACCAGATTTTGCAAAGGTCTTATAGATTGAGTGTGATGCCTTGGGATTAGACATCGGAGGCTGTGCTCATGCAGGAGGGCAAGCCAGTAGCCTATTTCAGTGAGAAATTAAAAGGGGCTACCTTGAACTACTCTAAGTACGATAAAAAATTTTAGGCAGTTATTCGAGCTCTAGAAGTGTGGCAACACTATTTATTATCAAAGGAGTTTATCATACATTCGGATAATCAAGCCCTAAAACATATTCGAAGCCAAGGAAAGTTAAACTGTCGGCATGGCAAATGGGTGGAATTCCTAGAATGCTACCCTTACATCATCAAGTATAAAAGAGGTGAAACTAATCAAGTTGCCGATGCCTTTTCAAGACTATATGTCTTGTTAACCGAACTGAATGCAAGACTCTTTGGTTTTAACTGGATCAAAGAATTATGCGCCAAGGATGAGGACTTCAGAGTAATTTATCGGAATTGTTTGATCAAGGCTGAATTGCCTTTCTATGTGGAGAGTGGTTTCCTATTCAAAGGAGGCAAGATATGTATTCTAATTTGTAGCATTCGGGAATCACTTGTCATGGAAGCTCATTGCAGGGGTTTGGTGAGTTATTTCGGTAGTAAGAAAACTATAGAGGCTATCCAAGAGCATTTCCATTGGCCTCATCTATGACGAGATGTCCAAAATATTGTGGAACATTGTATTGTGTGCAAGAAAGCTAAAAGTCATGTCCTTCCGCAAGGATTATATATGCCGTTGCCAATAGCTTCTCATCCGTGGGTGGAAATTAGTGTGGACTTCGTCTTGGGAATTCCTCGGATGACTCGATCTAAATACTCTATTATGGTGGTAGATGACAGGTTTTCCAAGATTGACCATTTTATTGCTTGCAACAAAACTGACGATGCCAATCATGTGGCGGATTTGTTTTTCAAAGAAATAGTAAGACTACATGGTGTGCCCTATTCTGTCATTTCTGATCAAGATACAAAGTTCTTGAGTGCTTTCTAGAAGACTCTTTGGAGAAAACTTGGTACGAAGCTACTTTTTAGCACGTCCTTTCATTCGCAAACCGATGGACAAACCGAAGTGGTGAATCACACTTTGGGGGCTTTACTGAGAACTATTGTTAGTAAGCGTCTGACAGATTGGGGTGTGCAATTACCTTATATTGAATTTGCTTACAATAGAAGTGTACATGGGACCACTCAACACACCATTAGAAGTGGTGTATGGGTTTAACCCTCTTACCCCAATGGATCTCATTCCTCTACCTATGAATGAAAATGTGAGTGAAGATGAGGCTTCTAAAGCCGTGAGAGTCAAAGCCCTACATGAAGACATGCGAAAAAGTATTTAGAAAAAGAATGATGAGTATGCTAGACTTGCCAACCGTGGTCGTAAATAAGTAATATTTGAAGAAGGAGACTTAGTGTGGTTGCATCTACGAAAAGACAGATTTTCTAAGCAAAGAAAATGTAAGCTACTACCTAGAGTCGATGGTCCTTTTAAAGTATTGGAGCGGATCAACAATAATGCATAACGAATAGAGCTTATGGAAGATTAGGGGGTCTCTTCCACTTTCAATGTACAAAATTGTCACCGTACTTGGGAGAGGACGAGCAAGCGGTGGAGGATGTCACGGTTCAAACAATGGATTTGTGGTCAAATCTTCAATCACCCGGGGAGGATGATGTGCTCAAAGGACCGATTACCCAATCCCGAGCCAAGAGGCTCGTCACTTTTCTAACAAATTCTTCTTGTGTAGGGAATAATAAATTAATGGAGCTTACAGAGGAGCCAACACATGAAGACAGGGAAGCTCCGCGTCACGTTCTCATGTGGAGCCCAACAAACCCTAATCAGCTTGAGCCATATTGTCCCGACTTGGAGGAGCTTACATTGGCCGAAGATATCAAGGTCGATTAAGAGTATTTTATGGAAGTTTCCACATTAAACTTATGAGTTTAAATGTTTTGATTGTTGGATGACTGGTTAGGAATTAGCTTTGAGAATTTTTGATTGTTTTGATGATGTAGGAATGGAGGTGCTTGGTTTGCATGTAAAATGACCCCTCATGCTCAATTTTTGTGATTCAAGGGCAAATATGTAATTTCTTTTTGTTACATCATTAGAGGGTATTTAGACCTCTCTAATGGAACTTTGTAAGCACTTTTGAAAACCCTAAATCAAATTTGAACCCTTGTTTTAGAGGATTCCCTCACGGTGCTCGGCTAGCTCACGGCTATCCTCCACCTTCAACCAAGTCTTCTTCTTGTTCTTGCGTGGCCTTGAGAAGGAGATTCATACTGCCTCTTCCAACACCTTATTGTTGAAGTTGTCTTCGTGGTGTGGAGGTAGAAGACCATGGCAAAAGCCAAAACGGAAAGGTGCTTGTCAAAGCACATGAACCAGTCGCCCCCTTGGTCGAGTGAGGGACCAGCGGACCGATTTGGTGCTCTATCTTGTTCGTCTTGATTTTTCTTAAAAGGTGTTCTGCATTTCTTGACCCCTTAAATTGCCATTCTTTTTTTGTGAATTTGGTGAAGATATTTCTTGATTGGGATTCTAAATTTTGAAGTCATAGAAGGAAAGATATTATCGCCACAAATTTGTTGTCAGCCAACCCTAGATCCAAGTTTTCAAATTCTCTCACGCACAACTCTGTGTGTGCGTGGCTTTTGAAGCTGATATTTGAGGGTATTCATCTATTAGTTATTGTTTACTTGTCCTGTAATTTTGGGGTCCAAAGCACGTATGCAAGTCGAGTTTCATTCGTTCCAATTTTGGTGACCAAATTCGGTTTTCTGAAAACCCTAACTCCGAGCAGGGTTTTCTCTCCAGTACAACTTTGTTTGTGCGATGTTGCTGAACCTGATTTTTGGAGGGATTATTATTTTGATTATTGGCTACTTCCTTTGTGAATTTGAGGTCCATATCTTGTATGCAAGTGGAGTTATTACTGTTTAGATTCTAGTGCTCGGATTTAGCACATTGGCCAATCACAAATTTAGATTGCTTTTGACTTGGAGTCTTGGACTCTATCACTATGTCCAAGAAATAGGGGAAAAGACGATACTTAGTGATCCTAATATCATAACAACCCTGATCGACTTTAGAGTTTTGTACCCAATGACACGATACAGTTAGCTGTTCCCTTACTCTTTTTACAGAACAACAAGTACATCCTCCAATGGTTGCATGTGCGTATAAAACCAAGACCCCTGCTTGGATCGATCAAATTAAATTAACATAACTTAGTTGATCAGTTGTTAAAAATTATAAATGTGCATGCCCAAATGAAATATGGCAGTGAAAATCATACATAAAAATTGACATGTTGTAAGGACATAATATGTTAATAAAATATGAGAATACATCTCAAAATAAATTTTTATAAAACCATGAATACATTGCAGAATAAATAAACTCCTACCTTGACCCGTTATACGACTATCATAAACTCAAAATCAAAGAAATCCAATAAATGAGTCAATTCTTGGTGCCTAACACATATATCATTATCAATAGGCTCCCAAGACTCTACAAAAATTTGTTGGAACCTATAATCATGAGAGAAACTAACCCGAAGATTTTACGAAAACAACGCCACAAAAATTCAGCCTAAAAACGATCCTAGAACACATCTCGATTGCCCCTGTAATTGTTTAGTCGATCAAACTAGTTGACCACAAAACCTGGTCCATTGAACTGATTAACTAGATGATACTTGATCGACCAGATTAACTAGTCGACACTCTAGTGCTTGGTCGACCACTACGATGATTAACTGCCTTGGGTCTTTGAAAAACTTCAAATTTTCTCTGATTATTCGACTTTAAATGATAATAAATCAATCATACACTTAAAATTCATCATTTATGTGCAAGAATATCAAAGTTTTACTCACAAATCTTCGAACTTTAAGAAGGATTTTTAACTTAAAACAAAAACCTTAAATTCAGAAAAAAAAAGAGAAATGATCTGAAATTCATTGTACCTCCTGAAATTTTCAGCGAAATCTATACTCTTATATCCCAATCCGACCTCTCCCCTAGAAATTTGTTGAAGACAGATCTTGATATTATGGTTTGAATTTCGAGAAAAGGGAATTAAAATATGGGTAAGTTGCTTACTCTCAATGAAAACTCGTTAGAACAGAATCTTTATGGGAACAATCTTCTCTCAGCTGTCTGAAGATCTCTGCAATCTCTCTCCAGATCCCATAAAGATAACTGTGAGTTATGACTTGATATGGAGCTTATATAGTCCAACCGGCCGCCACTTTAGGCCTATAAGGCTTCACACCAAACTCAAAATTTAAAACATCAATTAATAGAATAGATAAATTTCTTTAGTAACCAATTAATTTGCCTGATTTTACACATATTTAGTCACTTCAATTCAATATACGGACCTCAACGTTGAATAAGAATTTTCGATTTGGAGAATGTTATTGCATGCCCATTGAAGAGAAGAGAATGATTGCACAACACCAATAGTTATTATATTATGTATTTTAGATTATATGCTTTTTTTTTTTACCCAACATATAATGAAAAGCTCGTGTATGGTGACTATTAAACCAGTGGGATCCAAAGACAAGAATCTTCAGTGCATACAAAACAAAATGAAAATATATAAGTCATGTGAAATCTTATCTAAATATTGAAAATTAATATTTATTCTAAACTTTCTATGTATATGTTATTGTTGTGGTTCCAACAGTATCCACCAATCCAATTTATTTTATTCACAATTTTATAATTAGATGTTTTGTTACGTTGATATTAATATATTGAAATGGATAACAATTATTTATTAATAATTAGTATTGATTTCAATTTAAAAATGAGTTGTTGATGACTAATAATTATTTTTATTATATTAACTAGGAAATTAACAAATCAATCTCTATACTTTGTGATTAATGACAAGTCAACCACTAACGTATTTTTTCTAACAACTAAACCACTGAACTACGAAAAATAGACACCTGAAACATTACTATCACGTTTGCCGTTAAATATTTAAATTTCTTTCCGCGGAGGAACGCTACACGTTCCTTCCCGGAACGTCAACACTAAATATACAAGGGAGGACCAAGCAGATGAGTGTCATCAACAGTTGTTGCCCGAATTTCAAAGAATGGGGCAGCAAGCCCCTCCAGCATTCTCTCGAGCAGCCTCTCGAGCAGCCCCTCCAGCAGCTTCTCGAGCCTCTTCAACAACCTCTTCAGCATTTGAACGCACAGAATACTTGTAAGTTTTTTAGTTTATAAGTAAAGTCCATTATTTACTTTATTTGCATGCGACGTAATAACATATTTGAAATTTGTAGCATCATTTCCCTCAGACACCAATCTTCTCCTCCTGTTGTGCTTGCCAAAGTGCAATAAATAGTTGCTCCCTTTCCTCCATTGACAAACATGTCAGGTGGAATACTGTCTCCACCACTTAAAACATTGTGCGTGGTACATCTTTGATTTAGTTATCTACATGTCTGCACTTATTCATGCCTTATTAATCTGACGGTAACTTGTCAATATTCATTGTAGCCAAGTGAGGTCATGGATATTTTCACGAAAGTTCGTTCATGCAAATACTAGAAAAAACCTAGAAACTTGCGCAATTCTTAATGAAATTATGGTAGGTTGTTTCATTTTCTGGCATTAAGTGTTTTGGACTGGATACAAAGGATATTTCGCCTGATGTTTTCATTTTTAGGTTCAGGGTGAGTACCATATCACTAAGCTCATCTTCTTGAAGCAAGAAGCGATGTCAGAGACGGTGAGAATTATGTTATGTTACAATAAGTAGTTTAGAATATTTTATTTTAGTACTCATCATTGTATTGCATTCTTTGTATGCAGTGTAGTGAGCGAACAAGAATACTTCAACGTTCAAAATGAAAAATCGCTAATGACAATGGGGTGGATTCACATAAGTAAACTTCTTGCTTTTCCAGTTTGCCATTCATGTTTGAATAGTTTTAATGCGTGGTTTATATTTTAGTCGCACCCAAAGCAACCGTGTTTTTTTTTGTCATTCGTTGACCTGCACACTTACTACCATTACCAAGCGTTGCTCCCAGAAGCAATTGCAATCGTTGTAGCGCTAATAGACAAGGAGAGATATATCTTTTTCCTTGTGTAAATTCATATTGTTTTTCGCTTATGTGCTGATTTTTCCCTTTTGCATTCCAGCTCGCACAACATTTTTTGGTGTACTAGTGGGGGATTAGGGTTGCTCTAAAATTGCAAGGAGATTGGCTTCCACCCTCACGAAGATCTACCCGATAAAAGTCTCTTGTACGCCAAAGGGTCCAATGTATACCTAGACCCGAGTTTGTCATTTGCGATCACCGATTTTTAGAAGAAATATCGCAAGAAGGTGGCTCCAACTTTGTTTACTTGATATGTAGGGATATAGATTGAGATACTGATTTTCTTGTACTTAATATTTATTCATTGTCTCTTTGTGTAATTAATTGTTTTGACTTAGATAATATATATTTATATTTATATTTGGATAATATCTGGTTGGATAATATATGTATGGAAACTCTCTGTTTGGATAATATCTGGTTAGATTTCTAGTTTTGATAATGCCACAGAGGGGAGAGTATAAAATAATGAAAACTCTTGGAAAATTTTCATTTTTTTGAAAGAGAAAGAAAGAAACTTAGACTCAAATCAAATTACTCATTTCATTCATCATTAACAAATAATTAACATATTCATTACAACAATTCAAGCAACATGTGCATAACACTGATCTATATAAGGCATAGATATTCTAAAGTTCCGCCAAGGAATGTCGACGTTCTGCCGAGGAAAGATTTCATTCCGAGGGGGAAAGTATTACGTTCTGTGGTGGAACGTCAACTTTCCATCACGGAATGACAACTTTCCACGGTGGAACATCGGTGTTCCTCAACAGATCATCAAAATTCTGCGGCAAAACGTAGATGCTCACTCTGGTTCCAGTTGATCATAATTCAATTTCCGGGCAAATCTACTTGAGGCTATCAAATTCTAATCTGTCTCAATTCCACTTTGTCTAAAATTACATTTTCATACTTATTAAATTCATTCATCATCAACAAACAATTTCATTCAATTACAACCATATAATGTACATGTGCATTACAGATGCAAGCCACATTATCAATTCCATTACAACTATACAATGTATATGTGTATTACATACGCAAACCAAATTATCAATTCTATTACAACCATATAATGTACATGTACACTAAGAATCTGTGTGTCCTGGGCTGGTAAGATGCAGGCGTTGAAGGACTCATTCAAATTGTTCAGACTTATGTCACACTTTTAAGTTCTTTATACTATCTTTCCGTTATGGTGGGCACTTACATGTTGCTCTTAAAAGAGCAGTAACTTATCGTTCATTTAACTTCTTCGTATATCTTTGCCCACTAACAATCTCACATAGCAAAAATTAAAAACGTTCACAATCAAGTATGTCGGAATTTCTATGTAGCATTTGGAAAAGAACATGCTTGAATCTGTAATTTGGTTTTGGCCACTTCCTCTTGGATCAAATCTCATAATGAAAGGAGCTCCTCCTTATCTAGAGTTACTGAGATAGATTGCACCACTATAGCAACTTCGTCACCAAATGCACATACATCATATGCCAAGATTGTGAACATGAGCTCCACTTCCAATGTGCAGTTAACGGATTCCTGATCACTCCTACATGCCATTGGTGTTCAACAATTACTAAGGCTTCAACTTCGCGTGGATGCGGTACACTTCAGCTCTCAGAAAGCTTAGAGTTCGATAATTGCTCTGAGTGTAGTGTAAATTTATGTAAGGCAGATGATGTATGACGTTCTGCCCAAGAATTATGATATTCTGCTGCAGAATGCCAACTTTCCGCAGCAGAAAGTATGACGTTCCGATAGGGGAATGACATGCAAGGGGAGAATTTTATTCATAATGATGTTCCTCTACTGAAAGTATGGAGTTACACTACTGAACATCAACGTTCCACAGAGGAATGTATGACGTTCCGTTGAGGAACAACAAACAAACAATTTCATATTTAGCATTGACATTCCGCAGAAGAACGTATAACATTCTATCGCGGAACAAAATTTAAATGTTTAACGGCAAACGTGATAGTAATATTTGAGACATCTATTTTTTATAATTGAGTAATTAAGTTGTTAGCAAAAATACATTAATGATTGATTTGTCACAAAATAAAGTGGTTGATTTGAACTATTATTTTAATGATAATATATATTGATGTAGCATATCCCCATTGCTCAGTTAATGTCGCTGGACAAATTGATATGGGGGAGTACACGGACTGCTGGGAGATGCTGCTGAAAACAGCTGTCGGAAAATGACACATAGTTAAAATGAAACAGATCACGTTATTTAACTTTTTTGTAATATAAAATGACATTTTCATTTATTTTAAGATAATTCGTTACATATTTTTTAAAAATACATAAAACGACCAGTCAACTTGTAATTTAAAGGGTGAAGATTGAAGAACATATATAATCTTAAATTCATCAAACTTAAAAATGGTAGGATGCATGATTTAAGCCATTAGATAACACTTGGCATTGTTAGGGTTACTTCCAAGAACTTTTCTCTTGTGATAATTCAGATGAAATAAAGAGAGGAAAGAATCTATTAATGAAAGGCCTCTTGATCAGATTCTTCAACTTTTATTAGCGTGGATGTAATCATTTTTAATGTAATAAGCTTTCTGCATCTGATATAACGTTAAAAATGAACACATCCATGCAAAATTCAGAGCCTAGTATTTATATTTTAGTAAAATTAATTTTAGTTTTAGTGGTTAAAAAATAAATAAATAAAGTTATAGCAAGTGACGATCTAGGGCAGAAAATAGACCCAATTAAACTCTAAATTATAAAAAGAAATTAATATAATTATCGTATAATATTAGATCATGCTAGAGAAAGTGGTTATCACTTCATAATAAAATTTCAGTTCTTCGATGGGTATAAACATCAACAACTACTAATTGGATTAGTTTCTCCTCAACAAATAAGAGCGGGAGATAGTTGGAGAGGTGACAAAATTATCCAATGATTTTTAGCCATCTGGAAGAGTAGTGGCCACAGTTTTTTTCTCTTTAGGTTTTATTATTAATTAAATAAAATATATAAAAAGTTTGAGTCCAAATCTCAACGAACACTCTAAGTTTGACTCCAACTACAAGTCTTCCTTAGTTTCAAAAAAGGGAAGTATCTTATTTCATTATTTATGAATTTTTGAAAAATTATTGCACAAATTACGCACTCTTGTCAACGAAAAGTTTATGCAGCTGCTTTAATAACATCAAACTTACGCTTAGCCTCGTCAACCACATGGTTTTCTAACTGGAAGCCTTTGGAGATGACGTCCGGGAAAAAAAGTGGTGGATCCGATCCAAAAACAGCCGCTCCGATGTGCTGAACTCCAGGGTTTTGGCTAGTGAGCATGGCAAAGCCGAGGGCGGGGGAGCTTCCGATATTCAGTTGGAAGTGAATGAGTCCGAACGGGAATGCAATCATATCGCCTTTTTTCAATATTTTCGCATATAGCTTGTGTTCGGGATTGTCGGTTATGAATCCGGCGTAGAGAATGCCTTCCAGGACGACGAAAAGCTCAGAAGCACGATTATGAATGTGGGGTGGGTTAAGACCGTTCGGGGCGAAATCGACACGACCCATTGATATACCGAGAGTGTTCAGTCCAGGTAGAAGGTTCACATTTACTAGAGTAACGTTTGTGCCCAAATAATTACTCGTATTTCCTGGAATATTGATCCCTTCGTATATGAAATCATCGACCGTCACCTTTGATGGGTCCTTGCATACTATCCCATCTACAAACTCTGTCCCAAAACGAAAACCCTCCACTTTAAGACCACATGGAAAAATAAAATAAAAACGAGAAAATTAAAACTACATTGTACCGCTGTGATCGCGACTCGCAACGCAGAAGTCTCTTAAAGGGCTGGGATCATAAGCTGAGCCAATGGAGGAAAATGAGAAAAGCAAGAAGAGAGAGAGAGAAGTGCGAAGAACTTTAGCCATGGCTGAGGGTTTGTTTTTACTGTGAAGAATGAAATACTAATCTGTATTTTTAGTTTTTGGTGGAATGAGAAATGCTTTGGTTTCCTCTTCCGAATTTATAGATGGGAGCTTCTTCAAAAAATAGACACGTGTTTTCAGCTAATATTTTTATTTATTTATTTAAATAATATTGGAGAATTGCCATTGGATGCTTCTGGGAGCCTCCAAAATATTACTTTCTTCCTTATTTATTTACTAAATTTACAAACTGCAGTTGTAACTAAACAAACAGTATTTTTATAATCACTCTATTTAATTAATGGTGAAAATATAAAAGATAAGTGATTGATGTATACCCTAATCTCAATGGTAACTAAACAAACATTTATGTACAATTAGTTTATTTAATTAACGATGAAAAATCAAAGGTAACTTATCCAAGTAAACTCTAATCATAACTTCAAGATGCATGAATGAAGTAATTATGATAAAATAAATCACTTGCACCAATAAATGTGACAACATATAACATGTCGTAATATAATATTAAAATATAAAATTAAAATCTACCAATTTATTAAAAAGAATATTAGGAGAAAAATAATTTGGGCGGTACAAAAAAAGATTTGGAAAATTTGTTAGACAATCCCAATTCAATTATTATTCAACAATGCATTATTGCTATTGGTTCAGTTGGCCATGTGGATTGAAGTGGACCAATAACAAATGAAAAAAATTTAAAAAATAAAAGAAAAAGGGGAGAGTGCATAATTCAGAAGCCTCTAGATGTGAGCTCGATGAACTGAAGAAGAAAGAGCAGATAAATGAGTGAGCACAAATTGAAAGATGTGTATTAAATTATTTTGTAGGATTGGAAGACCCATTAACACATCAATGATAGTTTTCGAAAGAAATTAAGAAATAAGAGCTGTAATTAACTTTGATAATATTTGTACACAGGTATCGGCTAAAATGGGGAAGGTGGATGTTCTTCCCATATACGACAATTTTGTAAAGCTACATATTCTTTGTTTCCTTTTTTGCTTTTGTAACAACACCACTCTACTAAACTTTTTATCTCTAAGTTTCCATTATAATGTCTTTGAGTAAAATGACAAACAGCACATGCTGAGAGTTCACATTTGGACCATTGCGTGGGGTAGCCACAGAGAGAGAGAGAGAGAGAGAGAGAGAGAGAGAGAGAGAGAGAGAGAGAGAGAGAGAGAGAGAGAGAGAGAGAGAGAGAGAGAGAGAGAGAGAGAGGTGTAAGACTTCATTTAGCATCTAAAGATGGCTTATAAACTCAATAAGCAATTAGTTTGGTTAGAATTCAATGAACTCGATTCTTTTTTATTTGGCCGATTGCCTCACATTGCGGGTCTTCTCAAGGGTTTTGTGGTAGATTTTCTTCTTTGCTTATAATTTTTGCTCCCGAAAAGATTTTTTTTTATGTTAAATTTCTGTATTTAGTTTTTTGTTCTTTTTCGCAGTTATGTTCGATTTATAACGAGATTGAATACAGAATAAATTTGACATACCTCCTATTAGTTTATGTTGTCTTATTAGTGCATGTTCTTTAAATGTTAATTTTCTTTGCTACAAATTGCGGAAAGAATTAATTTGATTTTTAATCATTAGAACCCATAAATTCCACGTGTATGTATATTCATGTATTATCCTAATTTAGTAATTACACCATACAGGCTTGCAATTTTTTTTTAATGTGATTAGGATATCCTTCTCTTTTTTTCTTTTCATTTTCCTAGGATTTAATAAAATATTAAATCTTCTTAATAGAGCTTAAAGAAGCAAACTCGAACAGCTGGAAACTGAAGAAGATTAAATAATACGCAGCTAAGAAAATTACACAATGATTGTAATTAATTATTCTTAAATAATAAAAATGTGAATGCTTTTATTGGAAGAGTTGCCGTTGGCCATATGAATCGATTCCAATTTGACCAATCAAATTCTCCCGTTGGATTTATCAAATAATTAGCGCAGCCACTATCCCAGGAAAGCTCAACCACCGGTTCAAGCATTAGTTCAACATAAATAACTGTTATTTTGTATTTTACTTTAGCTAATATTATTCTTTTTTTTTTTTATCATAGTTCATGAACGCTGCTTCTGCTTCCATCAATTTTGACCAACTGAAAATAAGAACAAGGGGAAAAAATCAAATACACTATTTAAATTACAGGTTGTTGTAATAAGAAACTCACGCCGGCTATTTTTAATCAATTTAAAGTTGTTCATGAGATCTTCCACGGTGGTGGTTTCTATCCATTTGGAAGGATTTAGCCGGAAAATCTTCTCGGAGTGGCGGCACGGCTCCAAAAATGGCGGCTCCCACTGAGCATGGCAAAACCGACAAGGCATATTAGAGCCTAGCTGGGCTTTTTGCTTGAAGTTGGCCAATCAGAATTTAGTGAAAATGCATTGAAAATATAAAAAAAAATTGAAATATGGGATGCTTAGTAGATGTTAATCCATACTTTCCATTTTCAATTGCCATATTCAATTGCTTTCAATTACTTTCCATTTTCAATTACTATAATTAATTGTTTTTCATTACTGTAGATTAATTTACTAGGTATACATATATGTTCCGTATATTTTTTCATTTTCAAGTTTTATCCATATAATACAAAATTCTCTCATTTTTCTTTATAAAACACAATTTCTCAACTTGGTATCAGAGTCATGGTGATGCAAAATTAACCCGTTCACGCATCATTATTCGAATAATAAAAAAATGAACAAAGGAGATTAAATAATTAATTATGAATTAATTATTTAATACACTCAATAATAAGTTTATTATTTTTTATTAGATAAAATAATTGAATTATTAATTATTCAATTAATTAAGACAAAATGACAAAAGTTGTCATAGTTAATATATTTCATTAAATGAAATAATTAAATTATTGATTATTCAATTAATTAACAAATGTAAAGTAACTTTTGAAAATAGTTTTTAAAATGAATTTTGTCAAATTTGACTTCATGGCAAATTTGAGTTGATGTCAAATTTGAGTTAATGTCATAGTGCCAAGTGTTAAGCCATGGTGACAAGACCTTTTGTTTTCTATAATATTTTTGTTATAAATGTATTATAACTTAAATGAGAGATTAATAAGTTAATGTCATAGTGCCAAGTGTTGAGCTATGGTGACAAGACCTTTTGATTTCCATAACATTTGTATAAATGTATGAAATCAATTGTAACTTTAATGAGGAATTTGTAGTGTTTTTCTCTAAATGTCATAATGGCCATTATGGAGCAATACTACTATAAATAGAGGTATAAACTCATTAGCAAAAATGAGGTTGAAATCTTTAAGATTAAGGAATCCATTTTGAGAGCAAAATTTGTGTTTTCCGTGTTGGCTTTAGAGAAGTGTTTTCTAAATCCAAATAGATCGTCTCATGTGTTGAGAATACGATTTATCATAAATTGCCCACACATACTTATTCGAGGTGAGGAGGATGGACAGAGAAGATTGAAAGTTGATTTTGTACTCGTGTGAAGTAAGCTACAAATGTAATATTCTTCATCTTTTAGATTAGATCTAAATAAAGATTTTTGAATACATATTATTATTAATATGTTATAATAACGATCCGTTTTATGTTCATGTTAAAATTGTTTTTCATGATACTTAGGTTACGCATGTTTCCGTTGTTATGAACATCGGTAATTTCGCCGTGTGAGGGAACCTAAAAACTAACAATTGGTATCAGAGATTCGTTGTAGTTATGATATATTTAATAATATGATTTTATAAAAATCATGATATGTGATGATAAGTAGGCTTACGCATTTTTTAATTTATATATAGTTTTGGAATGTTGAATGTATGGATATATGTATGATTGGAATAATGATCGTAATTTCATATGGCCGATTTGGGTTAGGAATATTTTTTAAAATTTCTTATTTTTAATTTTGATGTAAACCAAATTTGTCTTGGGTAAATACTCTTTATGTAATATTGATGAAGATCAAAGAAAGAAGGAGGACAAGACAAATTTTGGAGCGAAACTATGGTGTGCAATTGTTGTCACCATGACGTATGACGCAAAAATTTGTGGAGTCTACCAAGACTTTATATAATTTTTTTTATGGGTTTATTTGTAATTTTAGATATACCCAAATCGACCTGTCATTATTTCATTTACTTTTATGTTTGATATAAGTTATTTTATCATTGTCATGCATTCACATGTCATGTAGTACTTGCATATAGAGCCTACTTATCATTTAGTTTTCTCACATTGACATGCATTATTAGCTTATATTTTATTTATTTATTTTTAATAAATTAGTTTGTTAAAAATTAAATGGTTTTAATTATATTAAAACTATTCATTCATATTTATGAATTATGTGAGAAAATAAAATAATGCAAAATTTTAATTGTTAAAATTTTTACATTATTTTGTAAGTGCTAAATAAATTGTTTATTTAGTATCATTAATTTTATAATTTGATTATAAAATTAATAATCTATATATAAAATAAATTTACTTTGATAAAATATTTTTTTATATAGATTTAATAGAATATGTTTTATTCTATCAAATCAATATAATTCAAAATAATGAGTGGGAGCGGAGACTTAGGCGTAACTTTTCATGGTTTTCATCGTTGATACAACAACATGAGATTTAAGCGGGGCTCCGAGAAGACTCTATTATCGTCCTCCCTAAGGAGAGTGTTTACTTAGATCAATACCATGGTTGATCTCTTAGAGATAGGTTTTATAAAATGTATTTTATAGTTGACCGTCCTTAAGGCGGCAATTATAAGTTAAGTTTTATATAACCGAAATGATGGTATACACTCATAAAAATGTGATATAGTGTGTTAATCACATTTTGACCAAAACTAATCGAGAGTTAATAAATTTTGAAAATATGAGATATTTTGAATAAATTTATTAATAGATAATATTTTTACCATAAGGAAAAATATTATGTATCGAAGCAATAATAGCATTTGCATTTTATTTAGTGATTTAGCATGTTCATGCATCATTTTACTTGCCATATTTCTTATGAATTTTATGCATAATATTAATATTTATTTATTTATTTATCAAAGCATAATGTCTTCTTTTATGATTAATTTACTTACAACTTAAAAGTTGACTGGTAATAATTTCGTCAACTGGAAAAAGAACATAAATATGATTTTTGTGCACAACAACTTGAAGTTTGTCCTGACTGAGGAATGTTCTCCGATCCCTGCTGAAAATGCAACAAAATAGAAGAGAAAACTATAAAAATAACTCGAGGAGCTAAAATAAAAGAAGACAGGTGAATCTGATTTACTTGTTATTGAATCTTGTTTAGTTGAGAATGATTTATCACACTGGATAGTTAATTCATGTGCGACTAATCATGTTTGTTGTTCTTTACAAATGCTTAGTGTCTATCGGAAGCTAGCAGATGAGGAGTTCACTATGAGAGTGAGCAATGAGGCACTAGTTTCAGCTTTAGTAGTGGGAGAAACAAAATTATATTTTCAGAATAAATTTTTATTATTGAATAATGTTTATTTTATACTGGGGTTTACTAGAAATCTCATTTCTGTTTCTTACTTATTTGAACAATGTTATTTAATTTCTTTTAATAATAATATTGTTATTATTTCTATAATTGGACTAGATATTTGTTCAGGTTTTATGGAAAGTGGATTTTATGTGATAAGACCCATCAATAAATTACTATTGAATACTAAAATTTTTAAAGTAGAATTGCCTAAGTCCAAGAAACTTAAAATTTCTCATGATGATAACACATATCTTTTGTATCTTCGTCTAGGTCATATTAATTTACATAGAATTGATAGATTTGTGAAGGACGGTCCTTTAAAAGATCTAAATGTTGGATCTTTACTAGTCAATGAATCATGTCTGGAGGGAAAAATGGCCAAGAGATCTTTTTCAGCAAAGGGTCGAAGGGCTCAAGAGCCATTTGAACTCAAACATTCAGATGTATGTGGCCCTATGACTACTCGGGGTAGAGGTGGTTATGAGTACTTCATCACTTTTGTTGACGATTACTCAAGATATGGTTATACTTATCTAATTCATTTTAAATCAGAAACTTCTAGAAAGTTTTAAGAGTTTAAAGCTAAAGTTGAAAAGCAATTAGATAAGTCAATCAAGTGCCTTCGATCAGATCGAGGAGGTGAATACCTAGATAATAAATTCAAGGATTACTTGTTAGAACATGAGATTATATCTCAGCTAACAACACCTGGCACTCCTCAGCAAAATGGTGTTGCTGAGAGGAGAAATAAGACTTTACTTAACATGGTTCGATCCATGATGAGTTACTCCGCACTTCCAAAATCATTTTGGGGATATGCCATACAGACAATGACTTACATATTGAATGTGGTCCCATCTAAGTCTATTTCTAAGACACCTTTAGAGTTGTGGAGTGGTCACAAGCCTAGTTTGAGACACTTTCGTATATGGGGGTATCCCACACATGTGGTAGTAGGAAGGACTGGAAAGTTAGAACTTCGATCTGAGGTTTGCATGTTTGTTGGTTATACAAAAGGCACAAGAGGAGGTTTGTTCTATAGTCTTCAAGATAACAAGGTATGTGTATTGACAAATGCCACATTTATTGAATATGACTATATGGCAAACTTCAAACCTCAAAGCAAGATTGTCTTGGATGAAATTCATGCTGATGAGATCAGATCGAAAACAACAAAAGTTGTTGTTCCACATGGTACTCAGAAGACGACTACTTCTAGTAAGACCATCATGCCACCTAGACATAGCGAGAGGGTAGTAGGACCACCAGCTCGATACAGACAGATAGGTGAAGCACAAGTTGCTGTCATTGATGATGGAAAAGATGATCCATTGTCCTTTAGATGTGCAATGGAAGATGCTGACAAAGAAGCATGACTTGGAGCTATGAAACTTAAGATAGAATCAATGTATTCCAACTCCGTCTGGGATCTTATAGATCTACCTGAAGGGGTGAAACCTATAGGGTGTAAATAGATCTATAAGAGAAAAAAAAGAAGTGGACGGGAATGTAGAGACATTCAAAGCTAGACTTGTAGCTAAGGGTTATACCCAAAGGGAAGGAGTTGATTATGAAGAGACTTTCTCTCCTATAGCTATGCTTAAGTCCATTCATATATTGCTCTCTATTGCTGTTTTATTATTATTATGAGATTTGGCAGATGGATGTCAAGATGGCTTTTCTAAATGGTCATCTTGAAGAAACCATTTATATGGAGCAACCAGATAGTTTCATAGATAAAGATGCACAACAAAAGATTTGTAAGTTAAATAGGTCTATTTATGGACTTAAGCAAGTATCTAAGTCACGGTATATGAGATTTGATGAAGCAATCAAATCTTATAGGTTCACACAGTGCCTTGATGAGTCTTGTGTATACAAGCTCGTCAATGACACACGTGTGGTTTTCTTAGTTCTGTATGTGAATGATATTCTACTTATTAGGAATAATGTAGAATTATTATCAGATATAAAAGCATGGCTAGCTAAGCAATTCCAAATGAAAGATTTAGGAAATGCAAGCTACATTCTTGGGATTCGTCTAATAAGAGATCGTAAAAATGGAATGTTAGCTTTGTCTCAAACATTGTATATTGACAAAATGATTGTCAAATATTCAATACAAAACTCCAAGAAAGGTTATTTACCTTCTAGACATGGAGTTATTCTTTCTAAAAAGCAATGTCTTGACACACCTCAAAAGGAAGAATATATGAGACGTTACCCCTATGCATCAGCTGTTGGGAGCTTGATGTATGCTATGTTGTGCACGAGGCACGACATATGTTATGCAGTAGGGATAGTTAGTTGGTTCCAGTCAAATCCAGGATTAGATCATTAGATAGCAGTCAAACATATTCTCAAGTATTTAAGGAGAACGAGAAACTATATGCTAGTATATTCTGGTAGGGATTTGATTCCAACTAGATACACAGATTTTGATTCTCAAACTGATACAAATGATCGAAAGTCTATATCTAGATCAGTTTTCACCCTTGGAGGTGGAGCCATAGTTTGGAGAAGTGTAAAACAATGTGGTATTTCAGATTCTACTATGGAAGCAGAATACATTGCTACTTGTGAAGCAGCAAAAGAAGCTGTGGCTTAGAAAATTCTTTAGTGATTCGGAAGTAGTTCCAAATATGGGTAAGCCATTGTCTTTGTACTGTGACAATAGTGGTGCAGTGGCGAATGCTAAAGAACCTAGAAGTCACAAACGAACAAAGCATATAGAGAGAAAATATCATGTGATAAGAGATATAGTATAGTGTGGAGACGTGACTATTCTGAAGATTCCATCAGTTGAGAATCTTGTTGATCCCTTCACCAAGACGTTACCTGCAAAATGTTTTGAGAAACATCTAGAGGGCTTAGGGATTATAGACATGTCTCATTTGCTTTAGGGCAAGTGGGAGATTGTTGGGAGTAATATGCCCAACAAGTAAATGTAATAGAACAATTTTATAATATATGAATAAATTTATATTGATTGATATTATGTTAACATTTTATATTATGTTTTATAAAATTCTTAGAAAATTCTTTGGTTATTTATGCTAACTTTATATTAACATATATATATATTGTATATATGTGGGATAAAATATAAAGAGTAATAACCAGAATATGTCCATGACTTATATTTGAAATATAGAATCTTCAAATAGTTCATAGTTATAAACATAGTTTATCTCATTAAGAATGTATAGTCATATCCCGACTAAATACGTAGTGACAAAAGATAAATATGTTTTATATAATATGATTATATAGGACTGGACCAGATAAAATTGTATTGTTCTCATAATTTCAGTTAAATATAGAACAATTAATTTTATCATAATGATGGTCATATATGCATGATCTTAATTCATTATATTTAACAAACTCCTATTTTATTTTAATTTATTCTTTGATTTACTCGGTAAAGTTTTGTACAAGTTACGATTCGTATACCTTGTATATTGGGAGTGAATTAAAATGAATAGCTGGGAATGTTAATATCGATACAATGAAATCCATTTCTATAGATTCCCTTGTTTGTTAGTTCAAGGATCGAATAATTAGCGCGCAGTTCATAATCGTTATGAATTAATTATTCAATTAAGAACTAATGGTAGTCAAGGATAAAGACGCAATATGAGAGGTTAACGGATTATAAACCTAGCTTTATTGTGAATCTAAATGGAGGGTTAATACATATATAATGACTATATCAATGGACATTAATTAGAGTAAATATACTATATAGTTTTTGAGAGTGCAACTCTAAGTATTTAGTGGAATTACTTTAGAGTTAATAATTATGTTAATTAATATAAAGAGTTTATATTAATTAATGAAATATTATTTGGAGCTTAAAACTATAGGTCCATTAGTCCTTTCGTCACCTTCTATCATTATTCGAATAATAGAAAAATGAATAAAGGAGATTAAAGAATTAATTATGAATTAATTATTTAATACACTCAATAATAAGTTTATCATTTTTCATTAGATGAAATAATTGAATTATTGATTATTCAATTAATTAAGAAAAAATTACAAAAGTTGTCATAGTTAATATATTTCATTAAATGAAATAATTGAATTATTGATTATTCAATTAATTAACAAATATAAAGGAACTTTTGAAAATAATTTTTAAAATGGATTTTGTCAAATCTGAGTTAATGTCATAGTTCCAAGTGTTGAGCCATGGTGACAAGACCTTTTGTTTTCCATAACATTTTTGTTATAAATGTATTATAACTTAAATGAGAGATTAATAAGTTAATGTCATAGTGCCAAGTGTTGAGCTATGGTGACAAAACCTTTTGATTTCCATAATATTTTTATAAATGTATGAAATCAAATGTAACTTTAATGAGAAATTTGTAGTGTTTTTCTCTAAATGTCATAATGGCCATTATGGATCAATACCACTATAAATAGAGGTTTAAAGTTATTAGCAAAAAAGATGTTGAAATCTTTAAGATTAAGCAATCCATTTTGAGAGAAAAATTTGTGTTTTCCGTGTTGGCTTTAGATAAATGTTTTCTAAATCCAAATAGATCGTCTCATGTGTTGAAAATACGATCTATCATAAATTGAGTGTGATATTATTTCGTTCATTACGCCCACATGTGCTTATTCGAGGTGAGGAGGATTGGCGGAGAAGATTAAAGGTTGATTTTGCAACCGTATGAAGTAAGCTACAAATGTAATATTCTTCATATTTTAGAGTAGACTAAATAAAGATTTTTGAATGCCTATTATTATTAATATATTATAACAAAGATTCGTTTTATGTTCATGTTAAAATTGTCTTTCATGATACATAGGTTACACACATTACTGTTGTTATGAACATCGATAATTCCGTCGTGCGAGGGAACCTAAAAACCAAGACAAGCCCCGCTGCTAGATTTGCAATAAAGTGGGTCACACGACCCTGATCTTTTATCACAGGTAGAACATGAATTTCGGTCCAGGCCCACTCATTCCATCACCTTCACCTCAGGCCAACTCAGCAGATCTTCTTTAATACTCCAACAGCAGTGCCACAATCTCCGAAGCCACTCCCGCGTTGCATACTGTAGACCAAATCAATTTCGCTTGGCTACTGGACACTGGCGCTACTCACCACTTCACTCATTATCTTCTACAATGACAAAGTCGACCCTTTATCTTGGCCCTGCGCAAGTGATTACAGTAAGCGGTAAGCCTCTCTCCATTGTTAATATCGGACATGCTATGATTCCCACTGCCTCCTCAAGACTCAAACTTGATTATGTTTTTCACGCTCCTTCCATTACACACAATTCAGCATTCCCAAATTTTTCTGTGATAATCCCATTTTTGTTGAATTTCATTCAAATTCTTTTTTTGTCAAGGATCGGACCCCCCACCGGATAATCCTTCTAGGCTCTCTTAGGGATGGTGTCTACAAAATTCTCCTGCCTCCTCACACTTTCTCACTAACTACCATTCCTGCCTCATCTCACTCTTCCACAGCACTACCTCCATCCTCAACATTGTGGCACCTCCGCTTAGGTCACCCTAGTTTCTCCAAATTATCTAGTTTTTTGAAATTATGTAATCTCTCGTTTTCAGATTCTAGAACATCTACTATTTGTACTCCTTGTCATTTAAGTAAAAGTCACTGTTTGCCTTTTAAAGTTTCCAATTCTCATTCTTTGAATTCTTTTGATTTGGTACACTCTTATGGTTGGGGGCCCTCACTGATTTCCTCCAGCATTAGAGCTTGTATTTTCTCCTCTTTGTTGATGATTGCACTCGGTTCACCTGGATTTATTATATTAAAAGAAAGGATAAAGTTTACAATTGCTTTACAGACTTCCTTGCTTTCATTAAAAATCAATTTGGGAAATCCATTAAAAGCTTCCAATCGGATTGGGGGCGGAGAATTCCAATCTCTTTCCAAAATTTTACACTCTCACGGTATTCATCGCCGGATTTCTTGTCCTTACACTCTAAATCAAAATGGTCGTGTTGAATGCAAAAATCTCCATGTTGCGGAAACCAACCTCGCTTTGTTGTTTCACTCTTCTGTCCTACAATTTTTTTGGCCTTATGCTTTCACAACAACTATCACTCTTATCAATTATATGCCAATAAAAATTTTAAACTTCAAATCTCCGTACAAGTGTCAATATGGCACCAATCTGCCATGTCACTCTCTTCGTGTGTTCGGATGCCTTTGTTTTCCATATCCCAGACCTTTCAATGCAAACAGACTACAACCCCTCTCCTCTCCATGCATCTTTATCAGCTATAGTGCTCATCACAAAGGCTATATATGCTTCGATCCCACCTCCAATCATGCCTATATTAGTCGACACATTATCTTCTATGAAATTTCATTTCCTTTTCCCATTCTTTCCCACCCTCCTATCACCAACCCAAATATTTCCAGAACCATCCCTACCCTCCCCTTTCCAACACTACCAATCTCAACCTCAATTCACACATCCAGTTCTGCCTCTTTTAGCTTTACACCTCCATTTCCAAACTCACCTTAATGTGATTTGAAAAATGCACAAAGACAAAGGTCCATTAAGAGGCAATGAAGGCCCAAAGAATAAAGTGTGGATAAAAAGAGTAAAGGAAAAACCACAACTTTGGGTGGAGAAGATCCAAAAAAGGGGGCCAAAAAACCATGATTCAAAAGACATTGGACTTGTTAAGCATTGGAGAGAAATTAAAAGTGGAGGTTCAAGTCAAAGAAAGCAAAGGGGCCACTTTTCCAAAAATCCCGAAGGCCCACCTGCAGTGCACGCAGCGTGCGCATTCAGACAGGGTATGCAATCTGCTACCCCAGTCAGTGGCCCAGTTTGCACAGTGCGACCCAGCATGCAATCAATCAGCAGCCCAGTGTGCGACCTAGCATGCAGCCCAAAGCACATCTCCATTCTGACCACGTGTGCGTTCTTTGCAACCTAACCCGCTCACTCCCCGTGTGTCTAGTGCCAGCTCGCCCATGCATTCCTCATGGGTCAGCTCACCCATCACCGCGCCCCGTCACCACGTACATCCCGTGAATCTCGCACTTATGTCTGAACGCCAGGCCCGCCTCATCTCGGCCCATTGGCCTGCACCCCATTCCCAGCGTGCCTCGTCCATCAGCGGCCCAACTCCACATCCCGACAGCCTGCGCATTTCTAGTGCCTCAATCCTCCCGCGTGGCCCAGCATCCAGTGTCACCCGTGCGCACCGTGGAATCTACGTGGGCCAACCCACCCGCGCACCTTCTTCCAACAACGTCATCCTTTCATCTCCAGCGTAGCCCATTCACACCTGCCTGTCGAAAGCCTGTTGCCACCCATCCGTGTAGCGCCAGGCCATCAGCTTTCTACCAATCATGCCTCATGGCCCAATACCATTTAGCGCCCACAAGGGCATTCCACGCACCCAGCAGACTGCCCACATATGGTGGCTAGTCCATCCGTGACCCATCATCTTCCAGCTCGCCTAGCACGCCTTGTGGTCCAGCATTATGCGTAGCCTAGCAAAGCACCTAAGTGTCATCTGCCATTCAGACCACACACCCGTGCATCATCCGCAGCCCACTAGCTGTCATCTGACCCGCGCGAGCCACCTACCTTATCTGCGTGCACCAACCACCTAGCTTCTTCAACAAAGCTAGTTTTTTAGTTTTTGAAGTTATTTTAAATTTAGTTTATCTTAAGTTAGATCTAATTTTGTTTGGACTAGTCCTAGGTTATGAAAGCACCTTACTGCTAATGTAACGACTTAGATTCTTGCTTGTCTTAAAAGTACGTTAAAATTTTAAATTTTTAGTAAATGATTGAAACATTATTTAGAAACCTTTTAACATTTAAAAATCAGAGTGCCAAAATCCGATCGTTACCAGCTTACTAATACAAGTCAATTAAATCGAGGAAAAACTATGATTAATAAATTTAGCAGAAACGTAATTTAAGACATTACTTAAAGCATTAATTTAAAATTCAAGGTTTGAGCTTTCAAAATGAAGTCTACATAATGTCTCAAATAAATACTCGAATAAGGTTTAAAAAGGGTGATTCAACATTCGTAAAACAACTTAATGTTTGCCCTTACAAAATTACTCCTTCCTTTGTCACTTGATGCCGTACTACTACTCGGGTTGTGTCTCCACCGGATACGCCATAGGCTCCATGGGAATGGCCTCCTCCGCTGCTTCTGGTACAACTATCTCATTACCTACACCACAAGTAAGGACGTGAGCTTAAGCTTAGTAAGGAAATGGGGGAAAACAATTATACATGCCTCTCTTTAATTCTTTTGGAATGGAGGGCCATCCAAACCAATCTTTCTTTCCATTCGTTCATTTCGTTCTTTACTCATACTTTGAGCTGGAGATTGGAGGACCTATATAGAATGGTATAGTTGACCAGACCTAACCCTTTACTTGCAACCTAGAACTCCCGTACCCGGTAAAGGAGGGGCTTCGGCTAGATTAATGACTAGACCCGACTACCCATCCGCCCCCAACTCCCTTTTCTTCCCTTTTCTTTTGTGTTCTTATTGTTTTTCCCTCACTCATGCATGTGAGTACCACCCCGAGGGGGTACTCCCTACTTGGTTTCTATTAACGTGAATACATAAGGACACTAAATTTAAATAGCGCATCCATAGAAGGTAGATGACAGAAATCCAAATTCAATAATAAATGGTGGAAATTTAACGGAACAATAAGAGAAACATGTAAAAACAACATCCAGAGCATGCTATTAGGCAACAATATTAAGTATAACAGGCATTGCGAAATTAGAATATCATGCTCAAGGAGTAACAATAGTCGATTCAATATGGAAAAGCACAAGAGATATTAAATTAGTTAATGGGCATGCTTGAAGACTAATAGTAATAATATGCGGAAATCGTAAATAGGATGTTGACATGCTTCACAACAAATAATCGATGAATCTGAAGATTTTACAAGTGATAGATTAACGTGCTTGAGATTTAGAGAAAAGGTTGATTTACATGCTAGTTAATGGAAAAAATACCAATCAACATGCTTTTTAATAACATTTGATAATAATGGCAAGAATAGATAACATGTAGGAAGATTTAACGAAACTAGTCATGCAAATCAGTTTACTATATGTATATTTGCAAGAATAACCGATAGTGAATGATTGACCAGCTTTATAACATAATGACAGTGAGGAATTTACATACTCATGCGTTAGGCAACAATATAATGGCAACAGCAATAATGTACAGTAGAGATTTTCATGCTTTGTGTTATCCTTCGTTGGAGTTATCATGTAGAAGCCACAAAATTTAATATTGAGTTATCATGCATTAGCGTTATGTAATGGCCACAATATTAACAGCAAAGAAACGAATATACAAGCTACAACATTAACAGCAGAGAAATGAATATACATGCTTCAATATTAATGGCAGAGGAATGGATACACATGCTTTGGAATATAGTAGCAACATTAGCAACAAGGAATTTATTCGAACATGCTGCAATAGCATAGCAGAAATGCTTCAAGTCACTACCACAGTTTTGTATAGCAAAACAAGATTTACAGCAGAGTTACATGCGTCAAATTCTATGGCAGTAACATTGAGTTATATAGTAGTAATAATATTAGTAGCAACAAGCTATCATGCGCAGCAATGAAGTAACAATGGAGGATAACGCTTAGAAATGAAATAACAATGGAGGATAATGTACAAAATAATAACAGGGAATTATTTACAGTAGCAACATTGTATATGAACAAGTAACATGCAGTAAAGTGCAAACAACAGAAAGATACCACAAACTAAAACAACATAAAAATGCTAACTCTTAGTTCAGTTCATCTATGCATAACAGTTGCAAGGCATTATTCACATCTCGTAACTTTCCTCTACTGAGCTTGATAGGTTAACCATGAAAATACAACTATGGAGAACTCAAGCTTAACATCCAGAACACATAGCCAAGTAACAATCACTCATGCAGATAAATGAGCATTTAAAGGCAACAAAGAACAACAAGGAATCTAACGTAAGAACAACTAGAGAACTACAGCAGAACACAACATACATGGGTTAACAGGGACAAATATTCTCATAAAAATTAAGAAAATCACAATCAACACACGCACACATTGTAATGTCCCAATTTTTCATAAAGGAAATTAAATAAGGAAAAGAGAAATAAATTGGAGAAAAATCCTGATATTAGTCTATTCGGAGTGAAATATTATTTATACAAATTATTTAGATAATTATTTGGTTGAAAATTTTATTTGGGAAATCGAATCAAAGAATTTAAATTGGATCGATAATTATCATCAAGCAACGAATTGGAAATGAAACGAAAATAATGCATAATTTAATTAAATTAAAAGTGAATTATTAATTGAAGAATTTAATGAATGAAGGGAATTAATTAGGAATTAAAATTAAAGTAATAAAATAAGGTTAAAAAGGGGCTGAACCTGTTTAGCAGGTGAACCGGTTCGAGTTGGCCGGTTTGCTATTGGTTCAGTGATATTTGGTTTTGCTGAAATGAAAAGAAGAGGGCTTTATGAAGGAAAACCCGCAGCTTGGAGAAGAGGATTTGAGAGAGAGGGAAATCGGGACAGGGGAGAAGGAGAGCGATCGATGAGGCGAGTCCGATAACGAGCGGGTGTCGACGACGGGGGAGCTCGGCTCGGGCACGGAGCGCTGTCTAGCAGGCTCCGGCGACATGCAAGCAAACATCGGGGAGGCGTCACGAGTATGCCATGCAGAGCCAGGGCACAGATTTGGACGAGTTCAGCGGGACGAATTGAAGCGGTGAACTCCAGGCCATGGTAAGTCGATTGCTTCTATTGTGTTTCTTTTTCCTCCATGGCATCCTATTGCTTGGCGTTTCAAGGGTGGCCATGAATTGTTCCGGCTAAGAAATGGCAGGGACGAATTCTGCAGTGGCAGAATATAAAGGTTTGGTCCTGCTGGTTCGCAAAACTGAACCGGTCCAATCATTCTGTCGACAAGGAGATGCAAGTGTGCTTCCAGCTGGCATCGTATACGAGTGATGAAGTGAAATAAAGAATGAGGGACACTTTGTGAAGCATAATAAATTAAGGAATTTTTGAAGGCTGTCGGGTAAATTGTGCATAAAATCGACAGAGAGGATGAGTAGAGAAAGAGCAGCTCTTTGGAGAGCTGTGAAGTCTTTGGAGAGAAAATGAGTTGGAATAAATTGACAAGAGGAAAGAGATGCACTGGTGAGCTGAAGGCCGTGAGGTGAAAAGAAGGGTTTGCTAGAGAAAATTTGGGAGAGATAGAGATCAGGTGTTTCAGGTATGAACATCATGGTTTTTGGAAGATATTTTGTAAAATTGGATTAATGCTTTTGGGAATTTGTTTTGTTTATGGTTTGGGTTTTGCCAAGTAACAATTTTGGGAAATTGTTGGTCGCTTTGTTATTGTTGTTGAACTACTGTGGGTATTTGCTATTATGTGGAATTTGTTAAACTTGATTACTACATGTGACGGTGGAAGATTATAGGAATATGATAAATTGTTTGGATTAGGATAAATGAATACTGGTTTGTTGGGTTATGCTCATTGTATATATATTGTGGGGATTTATTTTCTACAATCATTTGGTTAATGGTCATCTGAAAATGGATATTGGCTATTGATAATGAAATGATAATGTGTTAATAAAATATGGGTTCATGTTGGAATGGTCACGGTTGGAAATGCTCTATTGGGGTGACTGTTCCATGCCTCTTGTAATTAGTGAAATGAAGAGAAGTGATAAGTTTATGGTTCTGTAAGTTAAGGTTACCTTTTGTTGACTATAAAATTAATAAAGATAAATTAATGAAAAACTGTTAAGCGGATTAAATAGTGATAAGTTTATGGTTCTGTAAGTTAAGGTTACCTTTTGTTGACTATAAAATTAATAAAGATAAATTAATGAAAAACTGTTAAGCGGATTAAATTATTAAATAATAAACGAAAGATAATGGTATCAAAGTTAGGGTCCATAATTGATAAATATATTAATAAATAAATGTTAATTATTTTGAAGGTATTAACGGGAAAAGAATAAAGTGCTAAAAGCGCCACGGATTGCAGGTAAGTTGATACTTACTGTGTTTTCGTCTTTGGACCCTACATCGCAAGAGTTAGGATGGTGTGCTACATGTTTAATAGATATAAGTTCTTTTAATGATATGTTTATTAGACATTTATATCATCATATAGGACGGTATGTATTCATGAACATATTCCATGACATAATTAATATATGTAAATAGGCATATGGGGGTTCTGGAGATTTGGTGACGGTCCATTAGTGGGGACACCATAGGATGTATCTCCCCATCGAAGTGACGGTTAACCACGTGGACCATAGGATGTATCCTTTTCTCTTGTACTGAAATACCCAACGTCTTTAACAAAGGAGTGCAGTGACGGTCATGATAGTGAGGCCATAGGATGTATCTCCATGTAGGAGTGACAGATAGCTACATGACCATAGGACGTATCCGACTCTTCACTTAATAGAAAAGATACGGTTCTTTTCTGCAATGCATTGCATGGCCATGCATAGCATCTACATTGTATTTCATTCATTCACTTACTGGGCATTAGGCTCATTAGTTAAGTCTTGTGATGTAGGTACGTTTGATAACATAAGAATAAGTTAAGGAGCCATTGATGAAGAATTTACACGCGCGAATCTTGTGACTAGTTGGGCTAAAAGAGTAAAGGAAAAGTATTTGTAAAAGATTTTGTGAATTAATATTCTTTAATGATTTGTTTTAATTCCATTGTGTTTTATAAAAGAATTTATTATGTTTTCAAGAAAATAATTATTCCGCTGTTAAAATGTTTTAAACGATTATTTCTCAATTCGATAAATTGGAAAATGATTTTAAATAGATGATTAACACTCGGTCTTAAAAGAAAAGTCTTACTCTGATTTTGTAAAAAGAAAAGTTTTAAATTTTATGCAATTTTTAAAGTAAATAAAAACAAATAAAAACCAGGACGTTACACACATAATACTTGTGGGTAGGGCTTCCTCAAGCCAACGACTACCCAAATCCTTACTCTTGTAGACAAGTCTTCACACGGACAGCAGCTCCCCCGCTTCCTCCACACTCCCAGCAGAACTTCTCCAAGAAGAACCATGAAGAAGAAAGTGAAGCAGAGCTAAATATGGAGGAGGCAGAATTACATGAAGACCACCCGTACATTTTACAGGGGAAGCAACGTACAAATCTCTGTTGGTCGGCCATAGACGTGTGATTTTGTGTCGAGAAGCCATTTTTTCATTGGTTGGCGTCGCTTTCTTCTGATTTTAAAATCAGTTCTGTCGCTGCTCTGTGAGGATTCGGATGAGAGGGTGCGTCCCAATTCTTCTCGTATCGTCCGAATTCAGAATTTGGACACGAAATGGTGTTCGAGATATCGTCCGTGTGCGTCCGAATTCGTCCAGAATTTGGACAGATTCAAATTCACGACGTCCGCCTGCGTCCACATTGTCCGGGATTGTCCGAAATTTTCCAGAATCCAGACAGATTCAAACTTACAACGTCCGCCCGCTTCCGCTGTCGTCCGAAATAGTTTGAAGTTGTCTGAATTCTCAGGAGTTGTTCCATTCATTTTTGCAGACGACACATCACGTCCGCAGGGTCATTCGCATGCGTCCGAAAAGACCAAAATTCTATTTCCTTCAAATTTTCAACTAGACTTTTATCTGAATTAATTCCCACGAAATTACAAGTCACCACTTAACGCGTATAGAGACGAGTTCTATCATGAAATTTTATGTTTAAAGTTTGATTACATTGCTTAAGGGGAAAAAGTTAGTATCAGGTTATTACAGCTAACCTATTGTTTTTTAGGTTGTTGCCCATTTATGAAAAAAAGCTTTTATCTTGTGAGAGAGTTTCTTCTCTTGAGTTCTCTGCGAAGAACTTGAACTTCTTCAAGTAGATTCTTGAAAGATTTAATCTTTGATAGCTTTGGTTCAACCAATAAGTTTGGTTAGGGTCAAGCTCCTCATCGGAATACTCCGGTTCAAGTTGACAAGTTTGGCTAGGGTCGAAGTTCCACCATTTTGACCTCATTTCGTGAAACGATTTGTTATTTTTCTGCGTACATTGTTGGGTATAGGGTTCGTATACCCTAGGTTCACATCAGTTGGTATCAGAGCGTTGGCTCGATCGATTCAAGGTGCCATCTTTATTTTTCGCATCAGTTACTAAAAAGATTTTAGATCTTTCGATCATCTATAAAAAAAGAAAATCTTTAGTTCGCATCAGTTGAAAAAAAAAGGTGTGATTTTTATTTAAAAAATAAAGGAGTGAGCTTTATCTTCAAAAAGCAATCAAAGTCAATTTGGAAATTGCTTGTTATTCACATCTCAAAGAGCTCAATTCAAGTCCCAAATCATTGATCTATTTCTGTTAGTTTTCAGAAATTTTTGAGAAAAAGTTTCCTTTTTAGGAAAGTTATCAATACCTTCTTCAAAATTCAAGGTATTTGCTTCTTTGGCTTCTTAATCACAGTAAGTAGTTTGAGTAGCTTGGTCTTAATCAGATTTGAAGGAGAATTGAATTTAAAGTTTAAAAAAGTTTGATTTTTTTAAGTTCGTGCTTGTTGAAATTTTCAAACTTTATTTGATTAAGTTGTTCGTAAAGATCTAAAAGGGAAGAACGAGTGGTAAAAGGCAAGAGTGGAGAGACTATCTTGTAAAAGCCATTTTCGAGTGCAAAAACAAGAGGAGTGATCGTTGATTCGAGTGAAACATGTGAGGGAGAGTAAAGGTCCTTACTTTATTTTTTTTTTCAAACTCTTTATTGTTTGTTTGGTTCTTTGATTCGAGATCGTGAGTGGAAGCAGCAAAGAAGCCAACATAGATGTAAATATGTGTATGAAGACAATGCTAGATCAATTCATACCCTAAATTCAAGGTTAAATCGTCTTGAAAGATCAAATCCAACAAATGTCCGAGAAAGGAGGCATTTTGAAAGGTATGAATTTGAGAAGAAAAAGGTAAGTAACCAAGGGAGAAGAAGCTTCCGAATGGATAAGGAAGTGAGAAAATTGAGCAACGTCAAAGTTAAAAGACATCTCAAGCGAAAAGGAGTAAGTTTGAAAAAGAAAGAGCCTTTAAATTCTTCATCAACAAAAAAAATTTGATTTTTGCAAAAGGCAGCCTAAGGCATCATCAATCGAGTTTGTGAAGCTTTATGAATCTTGTCTAAAGAAGAAGTCGAGCACCACTGCAACATAAAGTTCTAATCCAAAGGAAGTTAAGCAAAGGAGTAACTTCAACAAAAGAGGTAAGTTGATAGAAAAGAGAGAACTTGAGGAAAAGCAAGATGTTCATGATGCAAAGAAAGAAAAATTAGATTTTGGAGTAGTTGAAAACACTTTGGAAGAGCTAGAAACAAAAGAAATTGAAAAGGAAAAAGACGAAGATGAAAAAGGTCATAAAAGAGCCATAGAGAGAAGAACTGAAATTCAAGTGAGTGAAAAAGGCAAAGAGGAAGAAAACAATATGGAGGAAGAGAGAAGAAAAATTAAGAGAGAGAAGGAGAAAAAATAGTGGGAGAGGAGGTAAAAACAGAGGGAGAAAAGGAAAGGAAAGAAATTAGAGTAATTAAAAAGTGTGAGAAAAATAGTGAGGAGAATTTCCTTTTATGTGAGAATGTTTTTTTACCTCCATTGAACTAACTTCTTTTCTAGTGTTTGTCTCACCTATTTTGAGGATTATAATGGCAAATTAAATGAGAGGCAAGCACATTGGATGCATTGTAACAAGAAGTTTCCAAATGACATCCACAACTACAACAAAGGTAAAGACATTGTGGTAGCCAACCCTTTTGTCAAAAAGGTTTGTATTTAATCTTCAAACTAAGTTATTGAAATCTGAAAATATTATTGCATTGCATGATCAAGACTTAGGTTTTGAAAGATTTTGGATTGTTGATGAAAAGAATGGATGTTTCAATTTTTATATGCATAATGGATTTCTATTCAAGAAAGTTATTTTGTTTGTTCCGAAGTTTTATGAATTGAAATTTGGTATTTTTAACATTTTAGATGAACATCAAATTCGCAATTGGATATGCATTATTTGGTATTTTTATGAATATGGAGCGTGCATGAATTTTAATTTTGATTTGAAAAATAGATTTTGGAAAATTGTGGTTAAAAGCAAGCATGGACTATATAATTGGCTAGTTTTGCTATATGAAAGGTTAGTTATGCATCATGAATTATTCCATGTTTTTAGTACCCTTGTGAGGTTGATAAAGCGTTTAACAAAGGTTGAGTTTGCTTGTATTTTGATTATTCTTTATAGTGCAAATTACTCACTGTTTGCTAATCTTATTGGAGAAAGGAAAAGAATTACTTTTCAACCACAAGGAGACGAGTCATTCCTAGCCTTGACACACACCAATGATGATAATAATAAAATCAACCTACCAAGTGTAGAAGGTAAGGTTAGTGCTTCTTTAAAATTTGCTAATTTGCCTTTGTATGATGTAGGCGATTAGAGGATGAATCTTCTCTAAGAAGAGAGGAATGATGTGATCTGAAAAATGCACAAAGAAAAAGGTCCATTAAGAGGCAATGGAGGCCCAAAGAATAAAGTGTGGATAAAAAAGGTAAAGGAAAAACCAAAACTTTGGGTGGAGAAGATCCTAGAAAGGGGACCCAAAAACCATGATCCAAAAGGCATTGGACTTGTTACGCATTGGATAGAAGTTAAAAGAAGAGGTCCAAGTCAAAGAAAGCAAAGGGGTCACTTTTCCAAAAAACTCGAAGGGCCACTTGCAACATTCGCAGCGTGCACATTTAGACAACACGTGCAATCTGCATCCCTAATTAGCGGCCTAGTCTATATAGCGCGGCCCAGCATGCAACTAGTCAGCGGCCTCACACGCAGCCCAGCGCACATCTCCGTTTCCATTGCATGTGCGTTCTTCACCGGCCAACCCCCTCGCAAGCCTTACGCCCAGCGGCCAGGCCCAGCGCCCGTGCCCTGTCACCTCGCTCCGTCAGCGTGTGCATCCCGTGAATCCTGCGCTCATGTCTGAACGCCAAGTGCGCCTCATCTCGGCCCATTGGCTTGTAGCTCATTCTCAACATGCCTCATTCATCCACGGCCCAACTCCAGCACCCCAACAACACGCATTTTTTGCGACCCAATCTTCCAGTGCCCATCCTTTTGCGCGGCCCACCGTCCAGCTTCACCTGTGCATACCGCGCAAACTACTCTAGCCAACCAGCCCGCGCACTCTAGTGCGCCCATCCACGTACCTTCTTCTGACAACGCTGGTGCCCATCATCGCCAGCACAGTCCATTTGCCCCTACCTGTTCTAAGCCTGCTGCTACCCATCCGTGCTGCACTACTCCATCAGTTTTTTGCCAATCGCGCCTCACAACCCAACACCATTCAGCGCCCAACAAGTGCATTCCGCACACCTAGCAGCATGTGCGCCTATGCAGACCAATCCATCCATGGCCCATCATCTAATAGCCCGCCTAGCATGCCCAGTGGCCTAGCATTCTGCGCAGCCCAGCAAGTCACCTGCTCGCCACCTGCCATTCAGACCACACACCTGTGCACCATCCGTTACCCACCAGCTGTCATTCGATCCGCGCACGCCTTCAACAAAGATAGTTTTTAAGTTTTTAATTTTTTACGTTATTTGAAATTTTGTTTAAATTTAGTTTATCTTAAGTTAGATCTAATTTTATTAGGATTAGTCATAGGTTATAAAAGCACCTTAGTGCTAACCTATTGTTTTTGAGGTTGTTGCCCATTTATGAAAAAAAGCTTTTAGCTTGTGAGAGAGTTTCTTCTCTTGAGTTATTTGCGAAGAACTTTATCTTCTTCAAGTGGATTATTGAAAGATTGAAACTTTGATAGCTTTAGTTCAACCAACAAGTTTGGTTAGGGTGAAACTCCTCATCGGAATACTCCGATTCAAGTCGACAAGTTTGGCTAGGGTCGAAGTTCCACCCTTTTGACCTTGTTTCGTGAGATAATTCGTTGTTTTTCCACGTCCATTGTTGGATCTAGGGTTCGTATACCCTAAGTTCGCATCACACCTCTACTCCCTTCTAGTTCCCCATCTCTACATATTCCTATCCCACCTCCACCATCCCTAAATCATAGCTTGTCTGCTTTAACAATACTAGGTAAAAAAACAGCTTGCACCCCATGCAAACATGATCTAAGGATGAAATTTTCTAACCAAAAGCCTTCCACACAACTACCGGCTCCACTTCCGAACCTATTACATTTTTACAGGCTTCCAAAAGCAAGTTTTGGCTTGCTGCCATGCACGAATAAATTGATACTTTACATAAGAATAATACATGGACGCTTGTCCCCCTCCCTTGCGGCGCAACACTTATAAATTATAAGTGGGTCTTTCGTCTCAAACTTAATAGTGATGGATCCATAAATCATTAGAAAAGCCCGCCTTGTTGCCAAAGGATATGATCAAACCAAAGACATTGATTACGACAAAACCTTTAGTCCAGTTGTCAAACACACTGCTATACGGATTGCCTTATCATTAGCTATTTCTCTTGGTTAAACTACAAGACAGTCGGACATTAACAATGCCTTTCTAAATGGTGACCTAACAGAGATGGTTGTTTGCTTACTGCATAAATTCTTATACAACTTAAAATAATCACCACGTGCGTGGTATACCAAATTATATTATGCTCTATTACTTTGGGGTTTTACAGCATCAAAGTCAGATACTTCGTTATTTATTTTTCAGAAGCATTCCTCCCTTATTCTCATGCTCGTATATGTTGATGACATTATCGTTACTAGGAATTCACTACCACTTATTGACAATCTACTTGGACACTTATGCTCCAAATTTGTAGTCCGTGATCTAGGTTCATTTCATTATATTTTGGGTGTTTCTGCTACTACTACTGATAAATGCTTGATGACCAGATATATCACAGATCTACTTCTCAGGGCAAATATGAGTTCCAGCAAACCAATCCCTACTCCTCTGGTTTCTTGTCCTATTCTATCCAAGAACTCGAGAATCCCGTTATCAGATGGATCACTTTATAGGAGCATCTTTGGGGCTTTGCAATATTTTTGTATAACACGACCCGATATTGCCTTTGCAGTCAAATAATTTTGTCAATTTATGCATGCTCCCACCGATGTTCACTTGCAATCAGTAAAATGCATTCTTCGTTACCTTCGGGGGACCACAAACTTAGGTATATCATTTTCCCGAACAACCTACTTTGATCTTTGTTGTTTACTGATGCAGATTAGGCTTTATGTCCTGATGATTGTAAAAGAACAAGTGCTTTTTGCGCCTTTTTGGAACCAAACCTCCTATCATTGTCTTCTTCCAAGCAAAAGATTGTCTCCCGCTCAAGTACAAAATCGGAATATCGCAGCATTGCAAACGGTGCCACAGAATGTCTATGGATTAAATCTCTTCTTAATGAGATATGCATATCTTCTTCAGGTATCCCAGTAATCTTTTGTGACAACCTCAGTGCCACTTACTTGGCTTCAAATCCAGTCTTTCACTCCAAATCCAAGCATGTTGAGATTGATTACCACTTTGTTCGCGAAAAAGTTCAAGGAAAATCTTTAGCAGTTCACTTAACTCCATCCGAAAATCAACTAGCCGATGCTCTCACAAAACCACTATAAGCGTCCAAGTTTCATGTTTTTCAGACCAAGCTCCTCTTCCTGCGTCCTTGAGCTTGCGGGGGGATATTAATACATACTTTCCATTTTCTATTATTGTAATCAATTGCTTTCGATTACTTTACATTTTTAATTACTGTAATTAATTGTTTTCCATTACTGTAGATTTAGTTTACTAGGTACACATATATGCTCTATACATTTTTTCATTTTCAAGTTTTATCAATACAATACAGAATTCTCTCCTTTGCAAAACACAGTTTCTCAACTGTAGATACCTGTAGACGTATAGCAAGACAAAGAAAACGATATTGATTATCCATGGCTGCCCACAGAAAAGATGAAACGTTACATGAAGATGAGGGTTGTATTCAATTAATTAATTAACTAGTAGTAATGCTTTTATTCTTGACCCCATACGGTTATTTTTTATTCAAAATCATTGCAAATATTGCAAAAAGGATAACATTTCGGGAAAATGAAATCCAACCATCGTACTTTACTGTCAGTGACAAACCAACCATTGTACTTTTTTCACTAACAAATTAACCATTAAACTATGGAAGAACGTCACTGCAAACATCGTTGTCACGTTTGCCTTCAAAATCCATCGAGGGCATCTATTATTAGACTAGGACATCCGTTATGGGCAGAACAACGTAGTCTCAAATCGAGGGACGTTTGTTTCTGGATGAGGGATGTCCGACATAGGGGAAAGGGATGTCCATTGTGGACCAAGGGATATCCATCTTAATTGGGATAGCCTCCCTTTTAAAAAAAACGGGTGACTTGCACTTGACCCTTCTTTGGGTGATGGCCTAAATCCATCATAGCCATTAACTCTGATCGAGGGACGTCCATCCTCGATCCAACGGCCAAAAACCATCATCTGTCATCGCATTTGGAAAATGACAAACTCCATCCTAGCCGTCCATTCCGATAGAGGGACGTCCATCTTCGATCCAACGGCCATGAACTATTGTCCGCCATCGCCTTTGAAAATGATAAACTTCATCCTCGCTGTTCATTTCGATCGAGGGATGTCCGTCCCTCGTTGCAACGGGCAGGACAGACATCCCTCGATAATTGATGTCCTTAGTCAGTCTATTGGATTAGCGTTGGACGTCCCTCGTCGTTGCAGGACGTCTGTTGTTGCTGCCTTGAACGTCTCCGTTCGACGGTCTTTGGTGTTAATGTGACCGTGAAGTTACAGTCTACGAATTTTGATTGAAGTCCCCATTGTTGCTGCCTTGGACGTCTCTGTTTGATGGTCCTTAGCGTTAACGTGACCGCAACATTATAGTTGATGGATTTTGTCGGCAAACATGATAGCAATGTTTG
>CM039484.1:9275188-9336606 GCA_022433065.1 Begonia loranthoides | reverse complement strand
ATAAATATCTAAAAGATTTCCCTCAAGAGCTAGATAATAGATTATTAGAAGAAAGTGATGCATCCTCCATATCCTTCCCAACCAATTTCTTTTTCTTATCTTTTTAAATCTTTTATGTTACGATTCTTTTATTTTCTCTTAATAAACTCGATATTTTGCATAAGAATATATATATTTTTAAAGTTATATTTTTAATATCTGGTATTCTTTAAATATATGTATATAAAATTAAATTAAATAAAATTTAAATAAAATGAAATAAAATAATGGAAGGGGATTTGGGATTCCAAAAACGTCTCATTCTCTATTGCGGGAGCTAAGGGAGCTTTATGAATGGGGAGGAGTTTCCCCAATTCATTCCCTTCCATTTTATTCTTAAAATGGCAGCCTCTTCCATTCCCTTTTTCCCTTCTCAATCTCCACCTCATCTGGAAAAATACCTCCTCAGTAGATAAAATTATTTTCGCCCAATTTTGGGGAAGAAACTGACTCTGTGTTTGTGACAGAAATTGACTTCGGTAAGCCGTCTCTTCTTACCCTATGTAAATTCAAAACTTTCTAAATAAGATTCAGAAATCTTGGTTGGATTTTGGAGAAGGAAACAAGTTGGTTTTATCAGAAATAACCAGAACACTAGCAATCGGAAAAGCCAGAGAACATCGAAGGTAAAAATCCAATCTTTTTCTTCAAATTGCTTTTCTGTTTTGCTGATGCTGATCTGGAAATTATTGGATTGTAATTTGTGTTGTTATTGTTCAAACAATCAGACAAAAATATGGATTTTTGGTTGTGCGAGTTTCATCGTTACTGCAAATTTTGGAAACCGACTCATCATCGTTGAGTTGCGGTGCACTATAATTTTGACTGTCTACTTTGGTCGACAGACGACTAGCCGAGACAGGGAGTCTCGATAGTTGAGTTAAGTTGCGTTATTGAATGAAATTGTCCACTGTGCAAACATGAAGTTCCACGAGCTGCATTTGCGATGAGGAACGAGGTGACTGACGCATGCCCTGCGTTGGGGCGTATAATTGTAAATGGGCCTATGGTCTGGGCAAAATTTCAGGCCAGACCCAATTGCCCATTGGACCGTGGACCAAATATTCTTCGGTCACGTTCCACAGTCAAAATTAATCTATTTGGACTTATTTTGGGCTGATTTTATAGGGTATTCCTATACCTAATTAATTGAATTAAATTGGCATGAAATCTGAAATTTTAAGGAATAGAAATGTGACCTAAAAATTTATATTTGTTTTAGGTACCCGATTACTTAGTTAAAACTGTGGGCGATTGGATTTGAATCATTGGGCTTTAAATCAGTGATAACCACTTTGAGGTAGGGATTTATTTTATGCATTGCATAATTCTTTTTTTTTAAAGTGAATATTTTGAGATTTATCTCATATTATAACGACGCGTCCATTTCATGACCATCAGATTTTTTATTATATTATATTTTCACTCTACACGTTTCAATTAAGCATGAATTTAAATATTTCCAGATCAACTTGGTCGTGTGAATCAAGTTTGATCGACCCGATTTTGGGTCTGTTTTATTTTCACACATTCTATCATGTAGAATGTGTTTGTTTGTTGTGAAATGGGTAATAGGGGATGTGTGACATGTCCTTGGATTCGAATCCCTAAAGTATAAATAGGTAATAGGACAGTTGTATGTATCGAGTCATTGGGTTGCGAATCCGTAAACCTGATTATGGTATTTCTTTGGCTTTTGCGATCGTCGAACATCGCCTTTATTCTATTATATGCCAATGGCGTGGTGTGCCCGGAGTCTGTTAGTGACTCCATTTTCACTATGATTTTTAATTTGTACAGCAATGTCTTATTTTAATTACGTACCACATATTAGTAGGTGATTTTATACACATGCCCTTTTGTACATATTTTTCTGAAAGGAATTTATAAAACATGAGTTTTAAATTCATGCATGTTTAAACATTCTTTTAATTAAATTTGTCTTTAAAAACATAATCCCTATTGAGTTTAGTCAACTTACTCTAATGACACCTTTCAGGATTTTATCAATATAATTTCCAGTTGCCAATCACGTTTAAATCCAGTGAAGTTATATATTTATTTTATCATTCTCCATTGAGAGATATTTTGTGAGGTATACTTTAGTTGGATGATTGTAATCCGTAATTTACTTTCCGCACATTTATTTCATTTTGGATTATATTACTTGCTATCTGCCTATGACATAGTGTGCCCAGAGTCTATTAGTGACTCCATTTTCACTATGATTTTTAATTTGTATAACAATGGCTTATTTTAATTACGTAGTACATATTAGTAGGTGATTTTATACACATGCCCTTTTGTACACATTTTTTTGAAAGGAATTTATAAAACATGAGTTTTAAATTCATGCATGCTTAAACATCCTTTTAATTAAATTTGTCTTTAAAAACATAATTCCTATTGAGTTTAGTCAACTCACCCCAATGACACTTTTCAGGATTTTATCAATCGGATTTTCAATTGCCAATTACGTTTAGATCCAACGAAGTTTTATATTTATTTTAGCATTCTCCCTTGAGAATTATTTTGTGAGGTATACTTTAGTTGGATGACTGTAATCCGTAATTTACTTTCCGCACATTTATTTCATTTTGGATTATATTACTTGCTATCTGACATCACTTGTTCGACTTGTTAAGCCCATGTTCGTTGGGCCCTGGCTATTAACCAATAGTTTAAGTCTTCCGCAGTTAATTAATAAAATTTAAGAGAAAAAAGGGTTGGACGATTTGGACCTTCGAGCCAGGTCGTTCCCCGTTCTATCTCGGGTCCCTTGTGGGTAGTGACAATATTTGCATTACATCTAATTTCACATAAGATTTTATCTTAACCATTAATAAAAATAGTTTTTTTAATATATATAATCATCGATACTGTATCAATCCGTAACATCTCGTAGTGAAAACATGATTTTTATTTATTAAATCACAAAATTTGAACAAATATATATAGAAGAAGATCATATAAATAACTCTTTTTCAAGAGTTATTAACAACCCATCCCACCGCTCTTCCTCCACCCACAACCCAAAACATCTTGGGATAGGCCTGACCAATTAGCCGACTTGAGTTGATTTTTTTTTTTTTAAACTTGTTAGACTTGTTACGATTAGACTGAGTGAATCAAACTTTTTCTCATTCAGCTAACTCCTTTCACACCTCTAATCGAAAAGTTCAAGTAAGCATTTCATGGAGAAAGTGAATCATCTCCCACCAAAACAAGAAGCTCGAACATAAGGATTGCGGGTTTTAGTTTGCGGGAGAAAAGAGTTATATTTATAAGAGATGGAGGTCAAACAGAGGTTCTTGAACTAATCACGTGTAATTTAGGTGGAAAGAAGAGAATAATTGTTATTATTATTAGCATAATAATAATTAAAAAAAAGATGATCAAAATGGTAAAAGAAATTAGACTTAGAGATGTTGTGTCAATAATGGTTAGTGGGCAATGGGTCCTACCAAGTCCATATTTTCTACAAGATTTATTTGTCATGTTTCCTGCATGTTTTGTGGATGTTTTTCTAGAGTGATTGTTTTGTGGAGTGTTTTGTGCAGTGTTTCCTAACCATGTTTTCAGGAAAGTTGTTTTTGCTTTTGTTTTTTCTTAATTATTTGTAGTGTAAAATGCCTATAAAATGGCAGAGGTCAAGACTTCTAGATATGAATTTGTAAACTTCTTTTGCTTCATTATTTTCTTCTTGCTCCATTTTTTGTATTATTTGTCAGTAGTATCAAAGCCATTAAAAAAAAGTAAGAGTTCTAGAGTGTAGTAGCATTATAGCACAGATTTCTTTTTTGTTTCTCACTACAACAAGTATTATACATGGCCTCTGACAGTTTTGTTCAACCTGCTATTCCACGGTTTGATGGTCACTATGATCATTGGAGCAATGCGAATGGAAAATTTCTTGAAGTCTGAAGAATAGTGGCTAGTTATTCAAAATGGAGTAACATAACCAGCAAAGGACATTGTCTTCATTGATGCACAACGGGTAGATATTGAAGGGAAAAAATTGAGAGATCTCAAAGCAAAAAATTATCTATTCCAATCAATTGATCGCTCAATATTGGAGACTATTCTTTGCAAAGATACCTCCAAGGAAATTTAGGATTATATGAAAAAGAAATACCAAGGCTCGTTTAGAGTGAAGTTTGCACAGCTTCAAGCCTTGAGAAGAGATTTCGAGACTCTACGAAAGATGGACAATCCGTTACCGTTTATTGTGCAAGGACTATGGGGATAGCAAACAAAATGCATTTTCATTGGGAGAAGATGGAAGATGTTGCCATTGTTGAAAATATTCTAGGTTTGTTATCAAGTTTGATTATATTGTATGCTCAATTGAAGAATCCAAGTACATTGATGAGCTTTCACTTGATGAACTCCAAAGCTCTTTACTTGTTCATGAACAAAAGATGAATAGAAGTTCACCTACAGAGGAACAAGCTTTAAAGGCTACCACCTTTACTTCTTCCTCAAACTTTAGAGAAAGGGGTCGAGGTAGAGGTCGAGGCTGAGGAAGTGGAGATCGAGGCAACAGAAATGGTGGTCAATATTATAAAGCAGATGATGACCAATTTCAAAGCAAAGGCAGAGAAAAAGATCAACACTTTGACAAATCTAAGGTAGAGTGTTTTGGATGTCATAAAATGGGTCATTATCATTTTGAATGTTATACTAAATTGCCTAACAATAAAGAAAAAGGAGAGAAATCTAATTTTGCAGAAAAATAAGAAGAGAAAACTTTATTGATGGTTGCACAAGTTGATGAGGCACATCAATCCGATGTATGGTATGTTGATACAGGTAGCAGTAACCACATGTGTGGAAATAAGTGTTCTTTTTCTTACTTCAATGAAGATTTTTGCTCTACAGTGAGTTTTGGTAATTGTTCTACTATGAATATCATCAGAAAAGGTGACATTAAGATAAGAACCATGGTTTTAAAAAAACAATTTCCAATCTTCTTTATGTTCCTGATTTGAAGACTAACTTATTAAGTGTTGGTCAGTTGCAAGAAAAATGTTATACAATAACCATTGAGAATGGTGTTTGTGAAATATTCTTCTCGTGGATCCATTGTTGTTATTCAAATGATTTCAAACAGGTTGTTTTCTCTAAAGATTGATATTGTCCAACCTTGTTTGATGGTTGAGGCTAAAGATTCTTCATTGCTATGGTATCTTCGTTATGGTCATCTGAATTTTGGCAGACTAAGAACTTTACAGCTGAAAAATATGGTGATTGGTCTTCCTCAAATTTCTATTCTCAAGTTTGTGAAGAATGCCTTGTTAGAAAATAACATCGTTCTCAGTTCTCTCAAGGAAAGTCGAGGAGAGCTAAAAATGCCTTAGAGCTAGTTCATTCGGACATTTGTGGACCGATAAAGCCATTATCTAATGGGGGTAAAAAGTACTTAATTACTTTTATTGACGACTTTACTCTAAAAACATGAGTTTATTTTTTGGTGGCAAAATCAGAAGCTTTTAATCCATTTAAAAGCTTCAAAGCACGAGTTGAAAAAGAAACGGAGAAAAGTATCAAAACTCTTTGTACGGATCGAGGAGGAGAATATTGCTCAATAGAGCTTGAAACTTTTTGTAATGATCAAGGTATATGAAAGGAGCTCACAACTGCTTATACACCACAACAAAATGGTGTATCAGAGAGGAAAAATAGAACCATTCTTAACATGGTGAGGTGTTTATTGACTAAAGGAAAAGTTCCAAAAACTTTTTGGCCTGAAGCGGTAAATTGGAGCATTCATATATTGAATTGATGTCCTACTTTTTCTGTTAAAAACATGGCACCAGAAGAGGCTTGGAGTGGGAGAAAACCAGCAGTACATTATTTCAAAATTTTTGGTTGCATTGCATATGCACATATACCAGATGAAAAAAGAAGGAAACTAGATGATAAGGGAGAAAAATGTGTTTTTCTCGGCGTTAGTGAAACATCAAAAGTATATAGATTGTTCAATTCACTCATTGGGAAGATTGTAACAATTAGAGATGTTATTTTTGATGAGGAAAGCTTCTGGAATTGGAAATGGCATCAGCCTACTCCAACTATTCTTGATGATGAGACTGATATACAACAACCTATACAACAACAAGAAATTCCAACGGATTTTACTCTTGAAAATCCTCAAAATGAAGTTCCAATAGATGTTGGAAATACATCAATAGCAGAAGCTACTAATGCAACAGCGGAAACTTGTTTACATCGTATTCAAAAAATGTAACAACCCGATCCTCATTTTTTCGTTAAACGATGTAACGAAACTTTGGAGATAAGAATTGGCATAATATATACTTACATCATCCATATACGTGTTAAGTTGTGACGTATAACTTCGTGGGAATTTAATTTGCACAAAGACTTAGACAAAAATGCAAAAGAAATAGATTGTGGACTATTAGGACGATGTTGCAGACGCTAGGTGTCGTCCGCAACACACCTGGAACGTCGCCCAGGCCTTGGGGACGACTCGGGGTGCCATCCGGCGTCCTAACCTCACTGTATTGAGGAGTTTCAGATGCAGGACGCGGACGATACAAATGAGACAGGAAGCGTCTGCATCAAATCTGTCCATGTCTGGGGACATTCGAACACGTCGGGATGACTGCGGACTAGTCGATACTTTGTCCGTTTTGCCTCTGTCCAAAATCTGGACACATTCGAATGACACATACAGACGATACGGACGAGAAAGCGCTTGTCCGAATTGAATGTATTCGATTTAAAATGTATGTAGATGACACATGCGGACGCGGACTAGTGTCCGAACCTAGAGTGTGGATGGTATGGACAAAAGTGGAGACGCCAGCTTTCGTCTGAGACCTCAAATTTTGCCTATGAAAATTGGTCTTGCGGACGACTGCAGACGGGTTAAGTCATCCACGCCAATCCGAATCATTGCAGATCTGTGACAGAACAGATTTAAAATCAGAATGAAAACGATGCCAACCAATGAAATTGCTGACTCTCGACACCAAATCGCACACACCACATTCCCGACCCACTGAAGGTTTGTTCCCTGCTCCTCCCCCTGCCCGATATACGAGATGTCCCCTCTAGCTGAGTCTATTTCTTCAGCTTCCACCCCTTCCTTGTGGTGGTTCTTTCTCTTCTTCGTTGTTCTCACTAGAGAGATACGAGTGGGCTGTTGCAGGAAGGAGAGCTGCTGTTCTTGGAGAGAAAAAGCCAGTGAAGGTAAGGATATGGGTGTGTTCTTGGCTTGAGGAAGCCCTACACTCAAGTAAAAGAGAGAGAGAGTGTGTGTGTGTGTATTGCTTGAGTGGTTTGATCTACATAGTTTTCTATGATTGTCTTAAGAACTTGTTACGTGGTTGCTCTCTGAACTATCCTAAACTTTCATGTTCTTTTCCTTTAAGTACTTTGAAGGTTGTTGCGTTTCTGCTGGAGGATGGGTCTCTTTATTGCTTCATTCGTTTTCCTTTCCATTCTTTGTACATTCTTTACTGTTAAACATTCATGTTACTTACTGTGATAAGTTGAAAGGAAATAAAGGGAAAGTGCCTAAATGAATGAGAAACATGAATGAGTTCTTGACAGTTTTCCAGTGACAATAGGGATTCTGTTTTGTCGACTAAAGGCTTATTGTTCCTATTGTAGTTTAGATGATTGAATTGAGTGTAGTTTATAGTATGATGTGAAAGTATTCAGTCTGTTTAAGTTTTATCACCCTTACCTTATATTCCTGCCATAAGCATGCTCAGTATTTCTGTTTCCTTGATTATATGAGTGTATTTCGCTGTTTGTTCTCATTATGCCACTGTCGTTATTTTAACCGTTCAAAAGCATGTTTAGTCATTAAATTGCTGTTGTATTTTTTTTAGAATGTATAAAGCATTCATTTGTTTACTGCCATTTCCGTGTTAGTTGCTAATACTTTATGCTGTGTATAGTCATTGAGAAGCACGTTTTATTGCCAATAATTGTAGCTGTGTATCATCGTCAAGAAGTCTATTTACTTCCCTCATTCAATTGGAAATTCCTGCTACATTTTCTTGTACAGTTAGAAAGCATGATAGACATTCTGACTTGATGCTATATCTATCAGATAGTTTCATGTTTAAATAAGTTCATCTTCCCCATCAATTAGCCACCGAGCTTTCAAATTATTCCACCAAGATTTAGCATATCCCACAAATTCTGAGGAGGATAGTCTCACTTTACCTTTATCCAAATATTCATGACAATCAAATATGCTCTCAACTTTTTCCAACCAATCCACACACTCAATATCGTTGTTGAATCCTCTAAATGGTCGGATGGATAAATTCACAAGCTTTAAATCATCCTTGTCATGAGATCTTCTTCTCGAATTCGGAAGCTCTTCCATAACGCTTTCTCTCTCACCCCAATCATACAAGTTTTTATTTCCGCCCTTTGACTCGATGCATGTGGTTAAATTTTCCCTTGGTTTAGGAGTCCTAGGACCCCTCACATGCCAACTAGAATGTTTCTCTTGACTTTGTTGTAATGTTAAAAGCATGTCCTTCATTTCATCAATTTGAGCTTGTAATTTTTTTTTTGACTTGGGTGGGCTCCCTTTCGGGTGATGGTGATTCATTTGATTCAGCTCTCCTACCCCTTTGGTAGTTTACTTCACTTCTTGTACTCATGATAGACAATTAATAGGGCACAATAAAAACAGCAAAAACGTGAGTCAAGCTCTGATAGTAAATGATAGAGTCCAAGACTCTTTGGTGGTCAACAATTCCAATCGGCCACTATGCAGGAAATCTATCCAATCCTCTGAATTCAAATAAGTGTAACTCACGGAGCTTAAAAGGTTTAAAGCTGAAATTTGTAGGGGTTCACACCAACATTCCAAGGAACATCATATCAAAAATTCATATTAAAACGCGTTCTACACAAAGAGATATGCTTTGACAAAATTAACCCTCGGATTAGGGTTTTCCAGGGCAAATTCTGGCGACCAGAATTTAAACAACAAAATCTTGACTTGCATACGGCCAATCAACCCCAAATTTGGAGGAGCGTCACTTAACAATCTCAAGATTATCTCTACCAAAAATTGGCATAATCCAATAACTGTAAATAGGGTAAAATACAACCTCAAATCGGAAAAGAATCTATTCAGTGCATAAAACAGAATCTCGGTCACTTCTATTTCCTTCCAAAACAAGATCAATACATCCAAAATCTCAATAAAAAACCACAACGTCCAGAACAACAAAGGTCTACGTCAAGAACTTCAAGAAACTGAAACCTTCTTTCAATAAAAAGGATAAGAAACAAGTTACAAACCAATGGAGTCCGCTAAACCTCCAACACTAGAGGGGCGACTGATTCAGCCAACTCAAAGGATGACTCTCTCCAATGGGGGTTGCTAGCTCTTCTACCTCTACGCCCCAAAACACCACCATGCAAGGAAGAGATGCCGGAAGAAGTAGCAAGAATCGATTTGTGCAAGAACTAGCAAGAAAACACAAACCGATTTGTAGTGTGGAAGATAGTCGAGAAGGGAATCCGTGGACCTCCAAGAACAAAAATGAGAGCTCTTCTTTTAGGGTTTTCAAATCTTATTTCCCTCTTCATTAGGGATGGCTAAATACCTCCCTAATGAATGTTCAAAAGAAATTACAAAAATGCCCTAAAATGAAATGACAAAAGTGACCCCAAACAATAAATCACAAAAACAGGTCCGAGGTTGGTTTTTGGTCTCTGTAAATTGAACGTTTGACATATCAAAAAAACCCCAAATACAACTCCAAATACTCTTTGTAAAGATATAGACGTCGGCTACAAACCGTATGAAGAACACTTTTTTATTTGACATCATTTGTGTCTATAAAAACGTCAAATACTCCACCTTGGTTGGATTGTAGCAGGCTTGTAACGTTTACCCTTTCTTCTATAATTTTGATTCCAAGTAAGTGCAAGCTTAGGAGCCTCTTTATCCTCATGCTTTGGATCATCTTTAAGATTCTTTAGCTTATTCCAACCTACAAAATAACAACTTATTAATTAAACAAGAAGCCTCATGGCTCGGGTTTTGGTGGAGGGTCTTGGGGCGCATCAGATGTGTTGGTTGTTGGTTTGGTTATTGAATTATTGTCATTGGCTACATAATATTTCTCTGTTAGTCATTGGTCTGAAACATGTTTATAATAGATATTATGGATAAATTGCTAGATGTAGGAAAATGTTAAAACCAATGCTCTAATATTGGATTGTACTCTGTGAACTCTTTTTCTCTCTTTGTTGAACATCAAGGATTGTTTACTTGGTTTTGTGAAGGATAATGTTAAGTGTATGATGCTGTAGGATAATTAGCTGCTGTTGGTTGGATTTGTGCCTTGAATATGTGTAATGTGATGGTCTGAAGCTAATAAATGAGAAATTGTGTGGTACTAGTTGCTGGAGATAAATTATTAACCTGTTTAGGTTGATAATTTAATGTTTGGATAAAGAATAATGAAAGGTTATTGCCTACAGTATGAATATGTTGGATTTAGGGTGGTTGTAGATTTATACTTTGTTGTGGTTGAGGAAGTCAGTGAATGGTCATTGGAGGGATTGTTATTGATAAGTAAAATGTTTTAAATTATGATGGTATTGAGAAAAAGGAAACAGCAGGATAGCGACTAAGTGCCAAACGCAATAAAGAATTGGGGTTAAAGAATTTGGGTGTGTCTTGGACATTTGGATGCCTTGCACCACAAGTAGTGTGCGTGAGTTGAGTTTATTCTTAGGTGATGTTTCTGTGTTAGTTTCATTAGTTTCTTATAGTTAATTTCCTGCAATATTCTTGGTTCTGTTGTTAGTTTCCTTAGTTCTCGTAATTTATTTAATGCAATTATAAAAATGAAAATACTTAGTGAATGCTTAGATAAATGAAATGTCTAGACGTGATGAATGCTTACTGAAGGTTTAAGGAAGGAATGAACTACTTGCTGTGATATTCTGCTACATTTAGTTTATAACTTTACTTGCTATTTAGTTTAATTATTTCCCGTGTTAATTATCAATTGTCATTTCCTTCATTCAATGCATATATAAATTGTTCTGCTATATATAATTGAGCGTGTTGCTAGTTAAATAGAATCTGGAGCATGTTAATTAGTTTATCGTAGTTTAACTAATCAATTGATTAATCTAAGCATGCGAACTAATTAGTTAATCTAAACATGTGAACTACTTAATTGGTGTTTATAATCTTCTTTGAGCATGTTTAGTAATTAACATATTTAACCAGTTAGCATATTTAATTAACTAACTAAAATAATAATTGTAGCATGAAATTAGCCTATCTAAACAATTAGCAGCAAGTTAATTAACTAGGTTGTGCCATGCAATTATCATGTTAGTATGTTTAATGAGCATGTTTAATTAACTAGTTATACTTGAGTACGATTAACTAACTAATTCGAGCATGTTAATTATAATTTCAATTATAACTTAAGCATGACAATATGAGTATGATAATTAATTGAGCATGTAAACTGGCTAATAAATAACTGGAATAACAATTGTAATCTTCGTTGGGCATGTTAATCAATCTCAGCATATCAACTAACTAACTTGTTTGATTAACTAATTAATTATAATTAATTAGAATATGATAATTATTGAGCATGTAAATTGACTGATAAGTAACTACTAGCGCAGTCAATTTATTTAACTAGCATATTAGATTGATTAACTAGCATGACTAATTTAGTATGATTAGTTAGCATGTATAAATTAATTAGCAGCATATGAATTAACTAGAGTAATTAACTTTGATTGGACTTAAGCATGCTAATTAATTAATGTAATTAACTTCAATATATATTGTAATCAATGAAATGGAATCCTTCTTGAGCATATAATTTACTCAGGATAATTAATTAGATTCACCACCTAGAACAATAAACGTAGGAAGCATGTAAATGGACTAGGATATTTACTAGGATAATTAGCATGCTAATTAATAGTACATTTCAATTCTATTTCGATTATTATTGTGTTCTATTAATTCGAGCATGTTTAGCCTTAGTTTAATGAGCAAGTTAGTTTATTGTTTATTCGCTGTTAAATTAGATATTATACTTGTTTACTGTTGTGCGCTTTTAATTACTATTGTTCTTTGATATGTGCACTTTCAACTTTTATTATACATTTCTATGTGCAATTTCTATTACAGCTTGATTACCATTACTTTTATTTCAATGCGCACTTCAATTCTTATAAGTGTTACGTTATTGAGCATCATGCATTATGGTTGAGAATGTATGGTCATGCATCATGTTAATAGAAAATAATAAGGAGTGTCATGGGGTGGTAAGCACACATCCATGAGTGAGGATAAATGATGAAAATGGATAAAAACTTTAAGGTAATAAAGGTTTATGTGGCACCGTCAGCTTAGCCCAGCACATGAACTGGAAAAGAAAACGATAAAAAACGGGAGTTGGGGGGCAGAGGGGTAGCGGGTCTAGTCTGCAACTAGCCGAAGCTGTAATGACCCGAATTCTTAACAGTTTTTAAGAGTGCGTTAAGATTCACTAAAATAAATTTCAAAGTTAAAATTTTTCTTTTAAGACGACTTGTTTTACAAAAAGGGTTATCAGAGTGTCAAAATCCAATCGTTTCCAAAAACTCATTTTACCATTCATTAAATAATGAAGAACTATTGTCTACGGTTTGAGGAAGCGATATCAAAATTTATCTATACAGGTTGTGGAAGCATAACTAAACAGGAAATTCCATTCATGAAAACAAGGGACTATGGTTAACAGTTTAGCAGAAAACGACATTAAAAAAAACTTAATTTAAGATCCAAGGTTTTGAGTTACCAAATGAGACCTATATAATATTCCGAATAGTATTTAAGTAAGGGCAAGTAAGGGAAAATTAACGTTCGTAAAAGAAAACAATTCAATGTTAGCCCTTACAACTTTCTTCTTCTTCATTACTTAGTGTCGTACTACTACTCTGCTTGCATCTCTATCGGATCTACTGCAGGCTCCACCGGAATGGCCTTTTCTACAACTCCTGGCATAATCACTTTGTTACCTACACCACAAGTAAGGACTTGAGCTTACACTCAGTAAGGAAATGGGGAATACAAATGCTTATGACTCTCTTTGGTTTGTCTTGGAATGGGGGCCACCCAGACCAATCTTTTTTTACGTATTTCTTTCGTTACTCGTGCATCGAGCTGAAGATTGGAAGAATCCGTGACGGGAGAGTAGATATTTGTCGGCTTTAGTTACCTAGGATAGAAAGTATCGCAATCCCGACAAGGGAAAGGTAATGTCATTTTTAATCCTTGCCTACCTAACTAATCTATACTTACCCCCCATCTCCCAACTCCCTTCATTCCTCTTTGTCTTCTTTTACGTCTTTTTCTCACTCAAGGCGTATGGGTACCATCCCAAGGTGGTACCCCCTAGTTGTGTCTTTTATCGTACATACATGAGGACACTTCTACCTTGCATAGCACATATATAGAGATATCAAGAAATGATACTTTAAAGAATCTACAATAGCATAACATAACACATATGGAAAACAAGGTATAGAATGCTATGATATCATACCAACAATTGAATTGAAATTAACTAAGCCCAATCATCCAGACACACAAGGCTTAACCATGCTTAAGGAATGGGAAATCAACAGCATATGACTATCGAAAATAAAAGCAAAGGAAACATGCTTCTTAGAGAGGAAATAAATAGTAAAATCTCGCGGAACAATTCAACACGTGCAATTTACGAATATAAATCTAATATGACAGCGATGTATAACAAAATGGAACGGTGCACTTGCATTCATTGATCAAGTACAACAGCGAATAAAATTGAATAAAAAGAGAAACGTACATAACAGTAAATAGGAACGAGACCGCGAAACATGCTTGTTGAACAGTTATGAATACAACATTATTAGGAGTCGAATGGGCGGTGAAACATGCTTATGAAATGATTAAATCTAGCAGTGAATTATGTTGAATTTAAACAACTAAACATGCTTGTTAAACTCATGAAAGCAAACAAACCATCAGAAAGAGTAGCGGCGCATAATAGCGACAAGGCATGCTTAGTAAATAATGATAAATGGCAGTAAATAAATGTAGATCATGCTTTTAAATCGACCATTAAATCAACGAAATGCTAAAAGAAATAGAGCAGCGAACATTAGGATATCACTCATGCATTTATTCCGATTGAAACAACAACATATATATATTGAGACCAGAACAGAAAGAACATGCTGAAGTATAGCAGTGAATACCATTGATATAAAATGACGAATCATGCTTCTTAAAGAGAAATAAGCAACAGTAAAATGTTAGGCAGAGCAACGGACTTGAAATCTAGCAATTATTTACAGTAGTGAAAATTGGAAGACAGAATAACGGATGAGCATATTATCGATTATCGACATCAGGGAAGCGAATATGCATTTATCGATCATATTTCGCAGTGAATAAAGGCAATGAGGTATTATCAATTTAAGCAGCAAAACACACTTTTGACAATGATACCATACCTCAAATCTGTAAAAGAAAAGGAATATAGAACACGCTTTTAATGACTGAATAGAAACAACAGTAATGGAACTAATCATGTTTTTGTTAGGCAATTACTGCAATGAATAATAAACCGAATGAGCAACAAAATATGCTTTTCATGGATCAAACGAATCGGCAAGGAGTATGAACATCTAACATACATGAACATCTAAACATGGTTTAAATCAACTATGACAACAACGAATCACAAATAACAGTATATACGTCTAAATACAGTAGTGAAACGAAGAGCGAATCATGCTCAAAGAAATGATAACCGAAATGGTAAGCATATCGAGAACGAAACGACGCATTCATGCTTCTATTATGGATAAAAACAGCGACGTTTAATGGAGGAAGGGAACAATAAGACATGTCTCTACTTCAAAAATTAATGAGAGTAAGATGACGTGTAGTATAATGAAAGCAACAGAGGCATATACCAAAACGAAACCACAGAAATACCCATTTCTAGATCAGTCCATCTCTACATAGTTGTTTAGTTCATTTCTTCGTAGCAACCATTAAGCTTTAACAGTTCTTATCACAAAATATAACTATAGGGAACTCAACTTAGCACCCAACACTAACATTCGTCCGTAAAGATGATAAGAAATCAGAGGCAACACAAAGACAACCAACAATCTGGCCTAAGAATAACTAAAATCTATAGCAGAACAAGGCATTCACACAATGACAGAAATGATTACAAAGCTTATAATCACAGTCAACACAATATACTTGTGGGTAAGACTTCCTCAAGCTAACGATTATCCAAATCCTTACCTCACCCAATGAGAACGCTACAAACAGTAGGTCCCCCTCCTCTTAGCTCTCCTCTTCCAGCAGCAACCTTTCAGCAAGACAATGAAGAAAAACCGAGAAGGAGACGAAGGTGGAGGCTGGAGAAATAGGACTCACCCAGGAGAACAAATCGTACCATGGCAGAGGGGGAGCATGAGACCAAGCTCTGCAGATCAGGATCATGGGTGTGAGGGTCATCGTGTTGCGTCTCTATTGGTTCCACGTTGTTTTCCCCTAATTTAAATTCTTTTTCTGTCGCTGATCTGCTATGATTCGGACGGATGCAGGTGAAATTTTCGTGTCCGCAGTCGTTTGTAAGACCAACTTTCGCAGGCAAATCCTAAGGTCTCAGACAGGAGCTAGCGTCCCCACATACGTTCGTACCATCTGCAGTTCAGGTTAGGACGCCAGTCGGCATCCGCATGTGTCGTCCGAAGGTGGAGTTAAATCAAACATATTCAATTCGGACGGGCTCTCTTGCGTCCGCATCATCTGTATGTATCGTCCGAATGTGTCAAGAAATTGAACAGATTCAATTCGGACGACTCTCTTTCTTGTCCGCAGGCGTCCGCAATCATCCTAAAGTCTCCAGACTTAAACAAATTCGATGCGGTCTCATCCTGTCTCGTTCGCATCGTCCGCGTCCTGTGTCCAAAACTCCTCAGCACAGTGAGGTTAGGATGCCGAATTGCGTCCTATGTCTTCCCCAAGGCCTGGCCGACGTTCCATGTGTTTTGTGGACGACACTTCTCATTCGCAAAGCCATCTATATGCGTCCTGATGGTTCAACAGTCCAATTCCTTTGTGTTTTTTACTAAGTTTTTATCCGAATTAATTTCTTCACAAAATTACAAGTCATAATTTAACGCGTATAGAAACGATGTAAATACATGTATTATGCCAATTGTATCCTCAAAAGTTTGATTACATCGTTTAACAGAAAAGTTAGGATCAGGTTGTTACAAATGCCCTTCCCTGATCGGGTACGGGAGTTCTAGTTGCAAGTAAAAGGCTTGGTCTGATCACTATACCATTCCAAAGGAAATCTTGCAATCTCCAGCTCGATGTACAAGTATGAAGTAATAAATGAGTAAATAGCTTAATGAAAGGATCGGTTTGGGTGGCCCCCATTCCGAAAGGACTAAAGAGAGGCATTTCATGTTGCATTAAATCATTTTTCCTTACTAAGCCTTTGGGTTTACAGTTACTTGTGGTGTAGATGTAGGTACCTGTACGTTACAATAAATGCAAAGAATTAGGAGTCAACGCAAAAATGCTAAACAGATAATCCAAAACAGGGATGAAAGATTTGCATGTGCGAGGGAGCTTGTGGCAGGCCATGCTTATATGAAAAGAGAGAACAGTTGTAATAAATGATATTTAATTATAAATCTTTATTCTCAAATGCAATAATTCAATTGTTTAGTATTTCTTCCTTTCATTAAATTATTTATGCTTCCACTATGTTTTACATAAATGGTTTTATAACGCTTCCGCATTTTTTATTGGTTTTCATAATGAGTTTATAGAATGGTTAGTAGCGATCTGGTTTAGCGTCGCACTCTGATTTAGTTTTATAAAGGAGTCTTTTTAAAATTTTAAATTTCTCATAGTTTCAAGGAATTATGAAAATCTAGGTTGTTACACAACAATCAAACGGCATTGATCGACCGGCATAGATAATTAGAGTTTTTTGTAGGAAAATGTGCGGTAGTTTGTGGCGGTCGTTTGGCATGAGGGGATCGACTGGCGTGATCATCCGCCATTTATGAAAGCCTTCTAGAGATGAAACGATTCACTGTCTAGAACGCCTGAATTGTAAGAGACTTCGTAAACGCGTCTGAAGTTATAAAGTTTAGTGTTATACACATTTGGACAATGATAGGTTGCTGATCATTGATGACATGGCCTTCTGTCTTCACAATGGATGGATGCTGAAGAGTCATCTTTGTTGCCTATAAATAGGAGAGAGTGGCAGCATGAGTTGGGAGAGAGGAAATGATAATGTTACTCTGCCAAAATATTGTGAGGGAGTAGTGACTGCCGAGAGTTGTGTGTGAAGCAGTGAAGGATTGTTGTAAGTTTTGGAGTTTTGTGAGGAAACCGTGGAATAGAAACATAGAAAGGATAGAAAGTTGTGAGTGTATTTTGGACGCGAATTTGTGGGAGTTTTCTAGAATTTATATTTCCTCTCTAGTATTTTGGGTAAGCAATCTTCACTTATGTTTCTTAAAGGAATTATTATGAGAAGTTGGTTATTATCATGTGGTATTAGTGTTTGTAATGAGTTAAAGGTTAAGGTTAGAATTATTTTTGGTCATAACATGCAAAAGAAGTTGGAATACACTGTTATATTGGGGGTGTACATATTTTGTATATTATTCACTAAATATTTTGGATAGTTGGAATTATTAGAAATATTTGTTAAGTTTAGATGTTAAAGTAATGAGTTTTATTATGTGGGATTTTGGAGAAGGTAATTATTGGATTAAGGGTTGTCATTGTTGGCTAAAATAATTGTTGGTAAAATAAGGTTCTTTGATAATTTAGAGATAATAGGAAGTTATCAATTATTAGAAGTATGAGCATGTTAGTTGAAGTTAAGAGAATTTATTATTGAAAAGTAATTATTAATAGGTATATGTGTTAATCATGATTAAGTTTCTTTGTGAAGAATCTTAAAGTGTTAAACCTTTAAAGCTAAGGACTTTAGGTACGTAGTACTGTATGTGTTTTGTCCGAAAGGGCCTACCTACATCACATGAATTAGGGGGTGTTTACTATTTGTATTGTTGATTATTATAAATCGTATGTTTATAGAATAAGTTCAGTTTTTTAGTTAGGAATGAATCACATTTTAAGGATATGATTAAGGAATACGTTAGATAGGAATGTATGTGCGTGACAATGTTAAGACTTGGAATTCTAAAGTACATGAAAATAGAATATACGTAAACATCTGTGGTCCGGTTTGTTAGCCCCCGCACAGAAATCAAGATAAGTAAATAACTGTGGATCGGTTGAATACGCTCGTCACAGATATCTATGTGGTCATGTTCGATACTCCTGGCACATAAACAATAAAGACTGAAACAGTATGAGACAACAGAATTAAACAATAAGATATGTAAATAGTTATTTTTGTGGGCCGGTTAGATATGCCTGGCACAGAAACCAAAGATAAGTAAACCAACTGTGGTCCGATTAGTTACGCCCGACATAGATGTTTGTATGGTCCGGTTTGATACACCCGACGTATAAATAGTAAAAGATTGAAATAGTAAATGGATGTTTGTGTGGACTGGTTCAATACGCCGACACATAAGTAGATGAAATAACAGTAAAAGAAAGAAACAGTAAATAGATGTTTGTGTGGTCCGGTTGGATACGCCCGGCACATAAACAGATGAAATAATGATAAAGACATGAACAGTAACAGAGAAACAAAATAAAAAACAGTATACGTTGTTATAGAAATTATATGTGAATTTCATGTTTTACATTTATACTACGTACTAAGCATTAGGCTCATAGTTATGTCCCGTTGATGTAGGTAAGAAGTAGATGAATAGATAAAGTTGTTAAAGGAAGTAGCTGATGGAATATTACTGTGTGGGTGTTTGTACTGTTGACGATATTGACATGTGGTTATGACTCACGAAAATGGAATAAATATGTTTAAAGTGTTTTAAGGGTTGTTAAGTACTATTAGTTTTAATTGGTTTTAAATAAATGTTTTAATAGTACTTGTTGAAATAGTTTTTAAACTTTTGATTTGTGATATTTGAATGTAAAAGACTTCTGCTATATATTGACCCTGTGTTTTATAAGATTAAGTCTTCTGTTGTATGTTATTCTTTTTTTTCTATTACGCAATAGTTTTAAAGAACAGAAAAATATTATACGGAAAATGTTACGAGATGTTACAAAAATAGTGGCAAAAATACGAGGAAGAGACGTCCTTTATGAAGGAACGGATGTCTCTTGTTGAAGGCAAATGTTTGGAATAGAAGGGGTACAGCGTCGTTTGAAGCAAAGACGAACGACCCTAATGGATAAAGGACGTCCGAAATAAAGAAATAGAAGAGGTACGGCGTCGTTTGGAGTAAAGATGGACGTCCCTTATGGACATAGGACGTCCAAAACAAGGGAAAGGTAGACGGCTTAAAGAATGGTGTCGTTTGGGATAAATGACATCCTTAATGGATGAAAGACGTCCGAGATAAGAGAAAGGATGACGGCGTTAAGTTTAAGTGGAGCGGCATCGTTTGGAACAAAGAGGGAAATCGGTTGAAATAATAAGAAGATGGACGTCCCTTGTAGAGGAACAGACATCCCTTATAGTGAAGAAGCTGACGGAATGGAAAGATGGACGTCTCTTGCAGCAAAGGGGTTGACGGACGTTAAAAAGTGGAATAACAGATGCTGCATATGAGAAAATGGACGTCCCTTACCATCACTTCCGCAGCTAGTTTTTTGCTTCTCTGATGATTTCACGTGATTCTCCATAAAATGATAAGGAACTTTCCATGCAGCATGATCGAAGTGGACCTCCTCCTTTGAAATGGATGATTGTCCATTAGCCATCACCTCCACATGAAGCTCCTTACTAGTCTATAATGTAATGACAGTGGCAACGTAAGGCATTCTATGCTTTGTGGTTCCTGTAAGTTGAGAAAGAGTGCGAGAAGAGAGTGAGGAAGACAGAAGAGAGGCATTTGCTATGTTCATTAGAGAGTGTGAGTTCATGAAGGAGAAGGAAAGTGGTGCAGCAATGGGCTTGGGTTTCTCTATGGACTGTTGGCGGGAGGTGGAGTTTCTACTGGATTGGACTTGTAACACAGGTAAGAAATTGGATGTCAATTGGCCAGTGGAGGCCCAGCATCATGGGACTTTGTTTGTGATTGATTCCTGCTTTGTTTGGTTAAATGTTGCTATAGATTATTGCCTGAAACATTTGCTTGTTGTGATGTATTGTCTACTAAATGATTTTGGGTGCCTGTTAAATTCTAGTATGATGGTGAAGTAAAAAAATGGTATGTGATTTGTTGCTAACCGTGGGTTATGGATAATGGAAAATGACTTGGAGTATTATTCTACTATTTTGGATTGTGAAGTATTGGCTCACAAAGAATGTATGAAGCTCTCGGTTGCCTTGTTATGAAACAATATCTTGCCAAAAAAAAAAATGGTAGAGAGGAAGGTTATTGATGCTGTTTTTCGATTTCTGCTTCAGATTGGGTTGCTCTTAATTTTTCCCTAACCTCCCAAATCCTCCCTGTTAACTAATATATGAACTGTTATTAACTAGTATGTGAATTTACCTCTGTCAATAACATATAAATTGTCTATGTTAAATAGCATATAAACTGTTGTTTGTTAATTAGCATGTAAGTTGCCTCTGTTGAATAGTGTGTAAATTACTCTTTGTAAATTAGCATATAACATGCCTATATCCATTAGTATTGAACTGCTCTTTTTTTCAACTTAAGCATGCACTGTTATATCTTGGCTTCGATATTATGTTTCCTTTTTGTATATTCTATACATTGTTGTGGGTTGTATATGACATGACATACATGCATCATAAATAGGACTTATGAAATTATTGGCATATGCATGAAATGCATAATAAATGTGAATAGGCGTGTGGGGATTCGAGAGATTTGGTGACAGTCCATTGGTGGTGACACCCCTAATGGATGTATCTCCTCCCATGTAGGGAGCGGATTGACGGTTAAGCGACATGGACCATAGGATGAATCATTTTCTCTTGTACCGAGAATCCCCAACGCTTGGAAACAAAAGAGATTGGTGACGGTCATCGGTGGTGACACGCCTAATAGATGTATCGCCTCATCGGAGTGGCGGTTAGCCACATGACCATAAGATATATCCTTTCTATCAGGAATAATAGAAAAGATAGGTTCTTTTTGAGATATATTGCATGAACACGCATTGAGCATGAGCATTGCATTTCATCATATTTCTTGTTGAGCGTTAGGCTCATTGTTTTACCCCGTGATGTATGTATATATGAGAAACAGGAGAACAAGTCAAGGACAATTGATGAAAGATGTGCACGGGCTGATCTTGCAATGGGCTAGGTTAATATATGTAAAAGAAAGAGTTTGAGAAGATTTTGTAAATGTATTTTAATTTAAAAAGAAAAGAAGTTATTTATTGTATTCTAAAAGTGCTTTGTTTATTTATTTGGTTTTCCGTTGTGCCAAATAAAAATATTTACAGAAAAGATTTCTATTTATCGTTTCAAAAGAGTTTTAACAACAAAAAAATCTTCCACTGTATTTATAAAAGAAAAGTTTAAAATTTTACATGTTTTCAAATATAAGAAAAATAAGGTCATTACACTTTATCCATATACTAAAACAAATCAATGAGAATATATATCAACACAATCATCAAAACAATCTAATAAAAAAATTTATAACAATTGTAGGATTGATATCAATTGTAAGATTAAAATTATTTAAATCTATGATACCAAACAAAAATTGCATACTTTAAAACGAATTCAAATCAAGACTAAAATTCATCAAGCAATTTCATTAAAGTAGTATGCATTCTCTTAGGAGTCTCCCATCATCCACAATCAAAATCATTTATCTAAATGGGAGATCACCCAACATTATTGACATATTCATCCAAAACAAAATAATATACCAACTATAAATATTCAAATCAATTTTATCAATCTCAAGAAGAATAATTCAAGTTTTAAAAAAAAATCAATAAGAATTATAACAAAAACTTTAAGGAGTCTCTCTTAATTCATAATCCAATTCATTTATACTTTAAGGAAGAATATCCAACCTACAATCAATGTTCGATTGACTTTCATAGGTACCCATAGATTTTTGGATCCTTTGAGTGATAGGATTGGTTCCTTTAGGAACTCATATCAATTTAGAATTTAATTTTGACTTCAAAGGGCAATAAAAAGATTTGTATCCTATAGAATTACATGCATTACAAATTGTAGGACAAACAAAGAAATTCTTATAAACATTTTTCTTTTAAAAATGTTCATAACCAATTCCACCCTTATCAAAGGTTTCTTATAAGCATATGTAAATTTTGCTTCCATTAGTAAATTTCAATATAATAGAGTTCAAATCATTATTTTTGATATTCAATTCACTAATCTCTTTTTTAAATGATTGAACTATATCATTTAGGTCATCATTTTTTATTTTCAAATCACTAATGTGTTTTTCACCTAATTGTCATTTTTTTTTCAACAATTTATATTTGATCTTAAGTAAAATGAATTGTTCATATAATTCATTAAAAATATCTATCAATTCATAATCATCATCATTTAAACATGGCTTATAAACTCAATAAACAATTAGTTTCATTAGAATTCAATGATCTCAATTCTTTTTTATCTGACCGATTGGCTCACAATACAGATCCTTAAGGATTTTGCTTTACTTATTTTTTGCCCGATTTATGACAAGATTGAATACATAATAAATTTCATATATCTCTTATCATTTATGCTGTCTTATTCGGGCACGTTCTTTAAACCTTAATTTTCTTTGCTACAAATTGTGGAAATAATTAATTTGACTTTTAATTATTAGAACTCATAAATTCCACGTGTATGTATTTTCATGTATATCCTAATTTAGAGGATATCCTTCTCTTATTTCTTTTCATTTTCCTAGGATTTAAGAAAATACTAAATCTTCTGAATAGGCAGGTGAAAGGAGCAAACTCGAACAGCTGGAAACACAACAAGATTAAATAATACACAGCTAAGAAAATTACACAATTATTCTCATTAATTATTCTTAAATAATAAAAATAGGAAAATTAACACCGCATACTCTATATTTTGCATTCAATGAATAGTCAAACTTTGAAGAAATTTTGTTAACAACAAAAATCTTGAACTATGAAAAATTCTCACTAGCGACCATGCAGTTACGTTTCTCGTCCAAATCCATCAACGTTAATGCCTCAATTTCATTGACACCAAGAACAGTCGAACGGAGAGAAAGGACGTCAATCATCGGGGGACAAGGGACATCCCTCCTGTCCCTTTGGAAGATGGACTGTGGTTGGAACGATTATTGGGCGATGGCCGGCGATCTTCTTGGGTTCTTGGATCAAGCAATGACATCCCCCGCTGAGAATTGATGACCAGGATTGAATCTGTTAATTTCTAAAGGCGATGACGGATGATCGTCCATGGCCGTTGGATCAAGGGAGGGATGTCCCTTATAGGGATTGACGACCATTATTGAATCTGCCATTTTCCAAAGGTGAGGGATGTCCGTTTCTCTACAAGAGATGTCTAAAATAGGTTGAGAGATGTCCGTCTTAATTGAGGGAATTTGGGCATTTTAAAAACGATTATGCCTTGCACATGAACCTTCAACTTAAAAGAATTTGGAGTGCATCCTAACCGTACATTCTGATCTAGGAACGTCCCTTGCTCGATCCAACGGCCATGGATTGTCGTCTGCCATCACCTTTGGAAAATGACAAATTCAATCATGGCCGTTATTCTCTATGAGAGACATCCCTCGCTCGATCCAACGGCCATGAAATGTTGTCTGCCATGGCAGATTCAATCTTGGCCGTCAATCTCGATAAGAGACGTCCATCGCTCGATCCAATGGCCATGGAATGCCATTCGCCATCGCCTTTGGAAATTGACAGATTCAATCATGGTCGTTGGATCGAGTGAGGGAGGTCATTAGATCTATTTTGGACGTCCCTTGACCTATTTTGGACGTCTCTCATTGAGAAACAGACGTCCCTCAACCTATACTACATCGTTCTACCCGCAATGGACATCTTTCGTCTGAAGACGTTGTTATTCAGTATGAAACGGGCGTCCATCTTACTACGAGGGATATCCATTTTCGATCGAATGTCATTCTCTAAACGCTAAACGACAGAGTTTCTCCTATCCATGGATGACACAAATCTGTCTATATAATTGCGAAGGACGTCTTGTGCCGTAGATATTATAAAGAGACATTTTGACGTCCTCCGACCAACTCAAACTTCCGATGTCTATCGTCTGCCATCAACCGATAATCATTCCGATGCCTGATAACTGGCAGGAGGGATGTCTCTCGCCTCCCGATAATTAACGTTCTTCGTCTCCATTTCACGATCCTTCCCTTCAATGAAACAGAGGCGTTAAAGTCGACTGATTTGGACGAGAAACATGACTGCGAGGTCGCTGGCGATAATTTTTCATAGTTCAGAATTTTAATTGTTAGCAAAATTTCTTTAAGGTTTGACTTATCATTGATTGCAAACTATAGGGTCTACAATGTTAATTTCCCAAAAGAATATGAATCCTTTTATTGGAAGAGTTGTCGTAGGCCATATGAATTGATTCGTATTTGACCTCCGGTTGGATTTATCAAATAATTAAATGGTCTTGCGCACTAAGGGTGTGCCAATTGCGGTTTGGTTTGGTTCGGTTTTAGTGTGGAACCGAACCCAACCGCACTTACTTCGGTTCGGCCATTGCCCAACCAAAACCAAACCAAAATTGTTTCAAAACTGAACTAGAACCGAACATATTTTTTAAATTACATATATCAAAATAATTCATATGGATTTCACAAAAAACAAACTGTAGTTGGTAAAAACACAAGCCTTGCAAAATCAACAATTCATATATATGTAAAATCAACATTCAACAAATTGAACCATTTGAACAATTCAGAATCATTAAACAAAATGCAAAATCAACATTAAGCAAATTGAACAATTCAGCCATTTCAATTTCAAATATTTCAATTGAGACTCATTAACCCATTCCAACTCAATTTCAACATCAATTTACATTTCAATTCAGACTCAAAATTATATTCAGACTCAATAATTCAATATCATATTCAACATCGATTTCAATTTCAAATTAAATTTAAGCAATCCAACCATTTGAAATTCAATTTTAGACTCAATATTCAATAATCAATATCATATTCAATAATTCAGTCTAAGGAATGAGGAGGAACCCATACCAGTACCCGGTCGAGAGTGAGACAGAGACATAGAGTCTGAGCCTCTAAGGACCGAGAGTCTCAGTCTGAGAGGCGAGGGAAGTGGAACTGTGGAAGGAACGGCGGATGACTGGAAGGTAAAGCCGACTGGAAGAGACCCGCACAAGAGAATGATGGTCGATAGTAAACCTGAAGTGTAGAAAAACAAAACACTCAGCGAGAGCTGACTGCTGAGGGGGAGTGAGGGTTTACAAATTGCGAGCACCTTGCACCAAGCTGCCGAGTGCCAAGGCAAGGTTTTGCGATTCTGTGCGAGTCGCAAATTGCCCTTCGGGTCTGAAGTGAACATTGAACACTGAACAGACTACAAAGTGAAGAGTGTGGCTGAGGCTGAGAGTTTGCGAATTGCGAGTGACGAGACTCACAACAAGTCTAGCGATCTGGAGCTCGAGCTTCGTCTATGTCTTCTGCAATTTGGAGCTCGAGTGACTAGTCTAGTGGTCGGGGCACCGAAGACGAAGCGAACGATGAAGATTCGAAGATGAACTATGAAGAAGATCGAACAGTCACAGTGAATAGCAATGCGGGCGAGACACGAGATGGGAATGGGAAGTCTGGAGACTGGAAGACTCTGAATGAAAGAATGAATCGGGCATCGGAAATGCAAAAAAGAACAACCCTAGATACACGGTTTGGTTTCGGTTTTTTTGATTTTGAGAAACCAAAATCGAAAACCGAACAAAAATAATTGGGTTTTTACCAAAAGAAACCAAAATTCAATTTTTAGATATTCAAACCAAACCAAATTGACCGATTCTATTCGGTTCTTCAATTTTGGTTCGATTTGTACACCCTTGTTGCACAGCCACTATCAGATCCAAAAAGGGCGTCTCCAACAGAGCATGGCAAAACCGACAAGGCATATTCGAGCCTAGCTGGGCTTTTTGCTTGAAGTGGACCAATCAGAATTTAGTGAAAATGCATTAAAAACATAAAAACAAAATTTAAAAATTGGATGCTTGTAGATGTAGAAGACAAAGAGGACGATATTGATTGTCCATGGCTGCCCACAGAAAAGACGAAACGTTGCATGAGGGCTATATTCAATTAATTAATTAACTGGTAGGAACGCTTTTATTCTTGACCCCACGTCGTTATTTTTATTCGACGATTAAAAATCATTGCAAATATTGCAGAAAGGATAACGTTTAACTGCTTTAATAAAAGAAAACGATGACGTGGAAGCCATTTGAGCAGGTGTAAGCAAGAGAACTAGTAGTGAGTGGGTTACCTCCCCCAAATAAATAAACCTATAATTTTGTGAAATGTTGGGCACTTTGACCGAAAGGAAATTCTAACTACTAGTCTAGGTTTTCAGTTCAACTCCCAGATACGGATAAGAAAGAGTCTTCCTTTTATCATATCTGTCAATTTTAAAAAGTAGCAAATTATATTACCAATAAACTTAGCTTATGAAGCTATGCAAATTAATTTCATATAGTTCAACACTCTCTCCTCCCAGCCCTCGTTACTTAGCTCATGAAGAAGGAAAAGACAAATATTTTAGTCAAATATATCACAATACAAAAACTAGAAAAATATATAAAAAAAAAAATTCTCTACAATGTTGTGCTGTAGCAATCTCTCCCACCAGAATGCTTCGATCGAGAGTTTCAATTTAAGCTCTAGAAATGAAGGTGGACACAAGGCTAGCGTCGGCTTCCTTCCGCTTGCTATAGCTGGATGAAATCTCCTCCAATCGAGCTTTGAAACTTCTCCTTCTTTGTTAGTCAACTCGTCTTTTTTTTACTCTCGATGTTCTCCTATTCTCTCTCTCTCCGGGTCTCTTTTTTTGTCTCCCTCCTATATTTTCCTCTTGGATCTACTTATTTTAAAATGAAATATCTTTCTTAACTGTCCAGAAACTTTTTCTCTCTTCCAAACTATTTTTTAAAATAAGATAAGAATATCTTTTGGATTTAAAAGTTTAAGCAGGCTATCATCCTCCATATCTTTCCCAACCAATTTATTTTTCTTATCTTTTTAAATCTTTTATGTTGGGATTTTTTTCTTTTCTCTAAACAAACTCCATATTCAGCCTGACCAATAAATCGACTTGAGTTGATTTTTTTTTGTTAACTTGTTAGAATTGTTACGATTAGATCATTTAACTCATTAGACTCAGTAAGTCAAATTTTTTCTGATTCAGCTGATTTGTTTCACACCTCTACTTGAAAAGTTGAAGTAAGCATTTCATGGAGAAAGAGAATCGTCACGAAAACAAGCAGCTCGAAGGTTGGGATTGCTAGAGTTTTAGGTTCTAGTTCGAGGGAGAAAAGAGTTATATTTGTAAAAGATGGAGGTCAAACAGAGGTATTTGAACTAATCACGTGTAATTTATGTGGAAAAGAAGAGAATAGTTTTGCTAATCACATTTTGCCAACTGTGAACTAATCGCATGGTATCTACGGTGGTTAAAGAGCTCTTAGACAACCTCGAAATGGTAAATTAGATGATCAAAATGGTAAAAGAAAGGGAAGATGACAAACCAGTCATCGTACTTTGTATTGAATGACAAGTTAATCACTAAATTATTTTTACTAATAAATTAATCATTGAACTATAGAAAAAAGTCGCCGCTAACATCACTATCATATTTGTCGTTAATGAAGATGATCCGTGGTGGCTTGACGACGAACTGCGGCGGCTTGACGACGAATCGCGGTGGATTGACGACGAACCTGCCGCGAATTGACCATGATCCGCAGCTAATTGATAGAAAGGAAATTCTTTTTTTTTTTTCACTTAGTGCGACAGTGAATCTTTGCAGATGATAATTCTCTCAATTTTCAACGGTTTTAGACACTTGAAGACTTGTTTTTCATCGTTTTTCATGATGCACAGGTAGGAGAGATTTGTTTTGTCATTTGATGCATATTAGAGTAGATTCGAGCAGGAAAAAAAGAGATCGTTTATTTGAAAACTTTGGAAGGCCATAACTTTGTGCTCAGTCGACCGATTTGGACGAATTCTTTTTTTGATTTCGCATAACTTTTCGAGATCTACGCGCTAGCAAGATGCTAAAGGTAGTTTGTCCCACTTTCGAGGCCTAAAAACGCTTCTAAGTCCTTTGATTTCGTTACACAATTCAAAACCGTGAAGCTCTACACATTTTCTTGCCCGAATCTACTCTGATAAGCACCGAATGAAAAAACAGATATTTTCTACTTGTGCATCGTGAAAATTCGATAGAAAATGACTCCTCAAGCATCTTAAACTGTTGAAAATTGAAAAAATTATCGATATGTAAAGGTTCACCTTCGCACTAGATGAAAGAAAATAATTTCTTTCTTATCAATCCACTGCGCATCATGGTCAATCTACAGCGGATCGTCGTCAATCTATTACGGTTCGTCGTCAAGCTATCGTGGATCAAAATCAAAGCGTTTAATAGCAAACGTGATAGTGATGTTAACTGTGACTTTTTTTCATAGTTCAGTAGTTAATTTGTTAGCAAAAATAGTTAGTAATTGACTTAACATTAATCACAAAGTATAATGATTAATTTGTCATTTTCCCTAAAAGAAATTCGACTTAGAGAAACAAGCTGAAAACTCATGCAGTACATAATTAGAAAACAACTACAGTATTTATTTTCTAATTAAAAAAATAAAATTATCGCTGGCTCTTTTTCTAATTGGTTCCATTTTCATATCTTCTCTCTCTTATATAAGCTATGATATGAAAATAAGGGTAATACTAAATTTATTCTTTATTTTATATTCTAAATTTTACCATTTGACATGACACTCATTTATTAATTTATGTAGTAATTAAAATAAATTATAAATAATTAATAAAATATATTAATTTCATAAATTAATAGGTATCACATCATGAGGTAAAATGTAGAGTATAAAATTAGGAGGTAAACCTAATGTTACTCTAAAAATAAATGTCAGGTCAAACTTATAGACATTTCTGTTAGATTTCAGTCACCGCAATTCTGTTTTAGATTAGATTGAAAAACTTGTTGTGCAACAAAAACTTCTAAAAGAAAATCACATATTTTTATGAAAAGCCTATGGTGGTAGCAAAGAGCATCCCGATACTACTGTATGGAGTTATCTTTAGGGGCTCGATATGAATTATGCCTAAGTCGTAATACTTACTTTATTATCTGATTTTTATAATGAATTTCCTTTTTGTACTATTGATTTTTTATGTTATATTTTTTACTTAAATTTTAGTGTTCTTATTTGTATTTGTAATTCCCAATTTTACCTTTACTTCTCCTTTTAGAAAACAAGAATTTGGAAATCTTATTTCTAATATATTATATATATATATATATATATATATATATATATATACATACACATGTGCGTGCGTGCAAGCAGACACACAAACAGACACAAGACATATGTAAATGAAAAATATATATATCACAAAAACCAGTCTATGTCTTTAGCTAAAAGACATTTCTTCATATGTTTCTTACATAGATGAAGATAAAAACAAAGGAAGCACTTTATATTTTGTATTATTCATAAAAATCAACGATGTGGTAAATATACCAAAATATTATTCAAATAACACATAGTTGTAATGAAAAATTCATATGGCTGCATTAATGGCTTTGAACCTGGCCATGATTTCTTCAAAAGTTTGACTATTTATTTGAAAGGCGCTAGTAAGAACGTCCTCTTACAACAAAGGAGGTTCGGATCCAAACAAGGCTTGGTCGATGTGTTGAACGCCAGGGTTTTGGCTAGTGAGCATCGCAAAACCAAGGGCATTGGTTTTTCCAAGGTTCAACTAGAAGTGGATGAGACCGAATGGGAAACAAATCATGTCTCCTTTCTTCAATATCTTAGCATGGAGCTTGATTTCAGGATTGTTGGTGATGAAACCAGCATAGAGAGTGCCTTCGAGGACAACAAACAGCTCAGAAGCACGATTATAAATATGGGATGGATTAAGGCCATGAGGGGCAAAGTCAACACGCCCCATGGAAATACCAAGAGTATTTAGACCAGTTAAAACATTGACATTTACGAGATTAACGTTTGTGCCCAATTAATTTGTAGTATTTCCAGGCTTGTCTATTCCATGATAAATAAAATCATCTATCGTCACTTTTGATGGATCCTTACATGCTTTTCCATTGACAAACACTGCCACATTCAATGAACTTCACTCGTTAGATGGAACAAAGAAAAAAAATTCTACAAATAAATGTCTGAAGAAACAAACACTTACTGTTGGAATTTTCATCGGCAACACAAAAGTCCTATAAAATGCCAGGATCATAAGCTGAAGTGAAGGAGGCCAAAGTAAAAGGCAAGAACACAAAGAGAAAATTATGAACTAGTTTTGCCATTGATGAGGTTTTTTCAATTGTGGAGTGAGGAAGGTTGTGGGAGATTGTGATGTGGGCACGAAACGCATCACATGTGATGGATGAACGCAACACTTCTCACCTCCTTGGATAAGGATGTGGCTGCAAATTTCTTTCGTGATATAACTCATACGAAAGGGACTTTGGATATTACGCACCAAAGGGTCTTTGGATATCACTCACGAAAGGAAGAAAAGGATCTCTCCAATTCCCGAAAAGCAAAAGCTTTCTTTTATTAAAATTGAACAACTAACTAAAATATAAAATTTGGTGGTTTTATATAGCCTTTTAAGAACATAAATTAAAAAACTAAATAAAAGATAACCTAGATAAGTGAATCTAGATCTCCTAGATAAGTGGATCTAGATATCCTAGATAAGTGAATCTTTTTTGTTGCGATTCTCGGCTGATTTAAAAAGTTTCTTTGATCTTCGGCTTGATAGCTTTTGATTGACTTTCTTGTCCTTCAATTATGTCTTCATGGGCTTGCTCTTGGGCTTCTTTTCATGTTCAAATTGTCCACTTAGATGGCTTTCACATCTTGAGTTTCATGATCTCCAAGTTTGATTTCCAAAATAGTCAAACTATTGGTAAAGGTCAGAATGAAGACAGTTTTGGAAAGATCTTCAATTATTCTCTTGACGTTTCACTTATGCTTGATCTTCATGATATTCTTTGAGACTTGATAAATAATAAAATAGTCTCATTTCACATCATCCTCCTGAGATTGAAAAGGATTTGACCTCGAATCATATCTTGTGTTACCATGTTTGTACGGGATGCCAATCATTGATATTTCCAAGCTATTTCCTTTAAATATGATCAAAGGAACTTTGTTAGCACAAATTTCGTCCTTAATATCTAAAGAACAAACCTCGTTCGTTTTGGGGCATGGGACATGAAAAGATTGCTCCTTTTGTGTTATTGTTGTCAATGACTCATCTTGACTTTCTATAGGTTCGGATACTTGCTCTTCTTGACATTCTTCCTCTATTTGCTCAAGTGAATCTTCTAATTCCTCATCGTGATCTTGTTCTTCTAAAATCGGGGTGCTCCATAATCTTTCTTTAAGTTGTTCTAACGAGACACTAATTTTATCAGGTTTGGCTTGTTGATTTCATCTCTCAATTCTTTGAGCCATTTTGATCACATCCTCAAGGGTATCGTAAGGTCTTGTTGCCATGCTTTCTAGAATGTGACTGCGAACTCCGTCGATGAACCTTGATGTTGTTTTTCCTTCCCGTTCTTTCAAATCACATATTGTTTTCAAAGTTTTGAACTTGGCAGCATACTCTTCAATGGTGGAGGAACCTTGCTCTAGATTTTGAAATTGTTGGTAGAGATCTTGAGTTTTTTGTTGGTTTTGGTCCCTCTTTAGTTGAGTAACTTCTCGTTCTAGTTCGATGATGAGTTCCATCAAGCTTGCCTCTCAGCGGGATGTTGACGACTCGATCATTGTGGCTTTTGTAGTCTCATCTTTGTGTGCCGTTTTGAATGCTCCTCAAGTCATCATGTGTAAAAAGATGAATTTTTTTTTTTGGTTAGGACGCTTTAGCTATGATACTAGATGATGTGGGCACAAAATGCACCGCACGTGATGGATGAACGCAACGCTTCTCACCTCCTTGGATAAGGATGCAGCTGCAAGTTTCTTTCGTGATATAACTCACACGAAAAGGACTTTGGATATTACGCACCAAAGGGTCTTTGGATATCACTCACCAAAGGAAGAAAAAGATCTCTCAAATTTCCGAAAAGCAAAAACTTTCTTTTATTAAAATTCAACCACTAACTAAAACATAAAATTTGGTGGCTTTATATAGCATTTTAAGAACATAAATAAAAAAACTAAATAAAAGATAACCTAGATAAGTGAATCTAAATCTCCTAGATAAGTGGATCTAGATCTCTTAGATAAGTGAATCTTTTTTGTTGCGATTCTCGGCAGATTTAAAAAAGTTTCCTTGACATTCTGCTTGATAACTTTTGATTGACTTTCTTATCCTTCAAGCATGTCTTCATGGGCTTGCTCTTGGGCTTCTTTTCATGTTCAAATTGTCCACTTAGAAGGCTTTCACATCTTGAGTTTCATGATCTCCAAGTTTGAAAACTCGGGCTTCCCTTAAACTTTGGCTCTCTATTCTTTGGGCTTTTATCATAGCAAACGAATTCCAAATTGAACGATCTAACATGCATTAGAAATCTTAGGAAGTTGGTTATAACTTTCATGAAAAACCCTTCTTCAAAAAACGTAGTCTTGATTTCCCAAATAGTCGAACTATGGGCAAAGGTCAGAATGAAGACAGTTTTGGAAAGATCTTCAATTATTCTCTTGACGTTCCACTTATGCTTGATCTTCATAATATTCTTTGAGACTTGATAAATAATAAAATAATCTCATTTCACATCAGATTGAATCTATTTATAGGTGTGAAGAAGAAGATATTTCAATTGAAGAAGAGGTTTAATTCATTACTTTAGCCAAATTTCAGATGTTCAAATAGATATAAGAGTTCTATTTGTCTACATCTTCGTGAATGAGACTTTGAATAGAATAATTTGTTTGAATTTTAAAACCTTAGCAAATGTAAATTAATATGTTTTAGCCCAAAATCATTTTCATGTCAGCATAAATCCATTAAATCAATTTTGTAAAACAATATTCACATATTTAATATTTTGTTTCATTGAGTCTTCATTTAGACCCAATTCTTTTTTTCGTTACTGACAATAATTGACGTAATTATTATTTGGCCTATTTCAAAATTAGATAAATTAGAATCGAGTCTCTATTTATATTATCCTATATATTATAAGCCAAATAACATAATCTATGGGCGACCTTTCTTATGGTTGGTCATAGATATAATAAAGCCATCAATATAATGAAATTATATCCAACTTAAACACTTTCCAAAATTAGTATTAAAACTAGGCTGTTTTTACCTTTTTTTGCAAAAAAAAAACATTAGGTCAAAATGATGATAATTATTGGTGATGTAAATCAGAAAATACACCTAAATAGTTAAGAAATTTACGAAAGAATTCAAAAAAGGAAAAGAAAAATAATTGATTAATGGTCGTCATGTTCAATTGCTGTACCCAGGAGAATTCCTTGTTGTTTTGAAGGGTGTAATGGCTGACGAATTATAAGAATGCAAAACACAAAACATGAGCGACGTAGACAAGGAACGCCATCAAGTTTGATCTTTTTTCAATATCAAAGAAAAAAACAACAATCGTTGAGAAAGATGTTGAAAGTTATCAACTTTCGCCTGTCATTTCCGAAACAAACAATTTTACTGTTTGTTTGGGACGTTTATGATATAATTTGTATAAATCTTGTAGCACGCCCATTTTACAGATTGTGTTTATTGGCTTTAGGGAAAAATGACAAATCAATCAACGTACCTTATTATAAATGATAAGTAAGTCATTAAATTTTTTTGTTAACAAATTAACCATTGAACTATAAAAAAAGTCACTTCTAATATCGTTATCACGTTTCCCATTAAACGCTTTAATTTCTAGCCGTTGCGGTTCGTCTACTAATCCGCGGTGGCTCAATAGTTTTTTAAAAAATAATCTTATAATATTGATGGCCCACCGCAGGTCATATACGACTGCCGCAGGTTGACAATAAACCACAGTGGTTTAATACCAAGCCACTATGGGTTGACTATAAATCGCAACGGATTAATACTGATCCACTGAGGTTCATCGTGCCTCGTTCTTTATTCCTCTGCCCTACTATATAAGACTCGATCGTGAGCTCCGACAAGTTCACCGCGATCACGATTTCTTCAGCAAATATTCGTACTCTCAGACCTTCGTTCCACACTGTGTAATCGATACCTATGGATTCTCACGCAAAGAAAATGATGCTCAAGCGAAAGGATGGTCTGTCGCAAACTCACCCGCAACCACAGGCAGAAACGACGAACTCTGCCCGTGAACGTTGTCTGCTTGCGACTGACCTCGCCGGTTAGTTTCCCTAGACTGTACTAGCCACGGTGCGAAATGGAGTACCCATGACGAAAGGAGCAACCGTTGCGGTGTAAGATGGAGCAACCGCCGTGGTGTAAGATGGATCACCTGCGGCACCCGCCGCGGCGCAAGGTGGAGCATCCGTGACAAGTGAAGATGGAGGAGCTGAGGTTGAAGCACAACCTCAACCTCAACCTCAACCATAGCCTCAACAACGACCGACAAGAGGTGTACTTGTCCGTTTCCAACCCATTGTTGCGAGTTTCAACTCCTCACTCTTTAGGATAGCCTACGCAAAGGAATGGTATGAAGCTGATGTTAAACACCGTTCGATTATTGTTTCTAGAAGAGTAGACTTCGAGTCCTTGGCTGAGTTGGAAATTGAACAATTGTTTGATTGGACTAGCTTAGCTGGTTTGTGCCAATTGGGTGGAAGTTACTGTAAGAGTATTGTGAAGCTGTTTAATGCAAATTTGGAACTGTCCACCCAGCTATTAGAGGTTCAGACTTATATGTTTGGACGAGAGTTGAGGCTGACTCCAAACAATCTTAACGTGATGCTTGGATGTGCGATGAAGGGACCAAGCGATCAATATTACCACGTATCTCAGGAGCCACCTTTCATCAGGCAAGGAGAATGGTTGGTAGTGCTTAGATTGTCGCACCAAGATCTCGAGATTGGCGCGTACAAGAAGCCAAAGTTCAGTGAGCTGATGCCATAGCCTAAGTGATGCACATCATCATGACGTACATCATTTTGCCTCAGGATGCACATCGAGACCATGTTAGCTGCATGGATCTGTATTTGCTCGAGAAGGTGTTCACCAAGAAAAAAGTAGACATTAGATATGTAATATCCCGACTTTTATATCGGAATTAAAAAATGATAAATTGGAAAGTAATTGGATTAGTCGAATAAATTATCGGGCTATTACTAAGGACGTAATTATTATATACGGATTTAACCAGTTTTGGTTCGGCTCGGTCCAAAATCATCAGGTGACTCAGTTTTAATTACAAATGAAGAAAATAAATAAAGTGAGATTAAAATGTAGGAGAGTAATTAATTAGAGATTTAATGAATATTATGTAAAAATTAAATGAGGGATTAAGTGAATTAATTAAATTAAAGGATATGAATTACATTAAAAGGAAAAGAAGAATTTATAAAAGTGGGAGTGAACTGGTTCCTCCTGAACCGGTTTAACTTAAATGAAATGGCTCGTTGGCCATTCGAGAGAGAAAGAGAGAGACGAAAGGGAGAGACAGAGGGAGACCGACGCAATGAGGGAGAAGCGGGCCTCGGAGCTCGGGCGACGATGGCTCGGAATGGCGCCGGCGTACGACTCCGGGCGTGCGGACTGTTGACAGTGACATTGAGCAGCGAACAGTTGTGAGCTAGGGCTCGGTGGTGTGCTGTGTTGTGGGAACGAAGAACTCCCGCGAGTTGTGGACGTCAAGTCATGTAAGTCCTTAATTTTGCATTCCAATTTCTCCTCCATGGATTTTCGAATTGGGTATTCGACTGTAGGAATTAGTGTGTGATGGCAGTGGTTGCGGTGGAGGCAGGGCTTGGTTCGCTAGGAATTCGGTTCAGATCCGGTCCAAGTTGGTCCACTGTTGAAATGGTTTAGTTGCTCTAGCTGGCATGATACGAGCTTTCCACATGGCATCCTCCTCTGTGAATTTGTGTGTCTCCATCGGTGTATGTCTCTGGCTATAAATGAATGCAATGAAGTGAAGCAGGGGTGTATTCTGTAATATGACAGAGTGTGAGGGAGTTCCTCTCGGGTGTTCCTCCATTCGGTGTTGCAGTGGAAGCTATGAAGGTGACAGCGTGAGGCAGTGAGAAGGCCGAATGAAAAGAAGGAAAGATAAGGGGAAGGTGGTGCTCTCGGGTCTACTTGTTTTCAGTTTCAGGTAACTCCTTGCTTCCTTCATGGACTTATGCAATTGGTTGTTGAAAATAAATGGGTGCTACTTGTTAGGTTGAAATCAGTATTTTGTTCTATTTCTGTTCTTAGACATTGTGGGAAAATTTGTCTTGCTGGAAATGGTTTTGTTTCTTTTAGCTTGGTTCCTGCCGAGGAATATATGTGGTGAGTAATGAATTTTAGACTGTTGAGTGATTAAGTGGTGAAAGAGAAAGTGATTCGGTGTTCTCTGTAGTTTCCTTTACGCTTGATGGATATTTTAGAAAGTCTTGTGCTCAGTTGAATATGCTTAATACAGAAAGAGATTTTATGTTTTATGGCTTCAATATGTGCTGCAAATGGGTTTTGTCCTTGTTGTGGTTACTGCCAAGTGTTGTGATTGCTTTATTTGGGTTGGGTATACTGTCTCTTGGTTTGTGAAGTGGAGTGCATATATTAGATTTAGATCACGTTCTTAACTGCGTCTTGGTTTGAAGTGGAAATATTGTGCATATTGGATTAATTTCCCATACGCTATTGAAAAGGAGATTAAGTGTTCTCTGTGTGTATTTTGTCACTGTTGTGTAATGTATGTTTTGGTCATTAGAAATGGATTGGTTGTTCAAATGTTAATAGGTTTCTTAGTGAATGAAAGCTTAGTTGTTAGGTGGGATAAATTATTGGATTCTGCCATTTGAATTATTTGTTAAACTGAGAAGAGTGAAAAATGTCCTATACGTCGTTGTTGGCTATGAGGCTTGCATAATTAAGGATATATGAGATTGATTTTGTAAATTATTCACTCAATAATTCCATGTTAAGGTAGGAGTTAAATGGTTCTCTACTCTACTGTGGGAAATATGGTTTTATGATAAAATACTATTCGGTTTTGTAAAGTAAATTATCTGTATTATCCTGTCACATTGATGGAATGAGCAAGTATTGTGAGTTTTACTATTCTGTTGTCCATGTACAGATAGTGGAAGTGTTAAAGTAATGAGTCGTAAAAGTAAGATTAATAATACGTGATTTAAATGGTTTTGAAGGTACTGAAAAGAGAGAAGATGCAGAAACGCGCTGTGAACGCCAGGTAAGTTGATACTGAGTGTATTTTGGTCTTCGAACCCTACATCACAAGAGTTAGGATTGCATGTTGTGTGTTCTTTTATTGATATGTTTACTAGACATTTATATTATCATGTAGGGTTGTATGTATTCACGAGCATATTGTTTGACATAATTAATGTATGTAAATAAGCGTGTGGGGGTTCGGGATCTTCGGTGACTTTCCATCGGTAGACTAGCTACATGGAATCTATGGTTCATCCTTCTCCCGTTCTGAAATCCCTGACATCTTCCATAGGTGTGTGCGGGTTCGGGATGTTCGGTGACTTTCCATCGGTAGACTAGTTACATGGAATCTATGGTTCATCTTTCTCCCATTCTGAAATCCCCAACGTCTTCAACAAAGGAGTGGGTATTGGCATGTGGAACATCCCGGATGGATATATCTCCTTGTCAGAGTGACTGGTTCTTCCTCATGGCCCTAGGGTGTATTCACTCTTGGCTTCTAGAAGAGATACGGCTCTCTTCTGTTATGCATTGTATGATCATGCATATCATCTACATTGCATTCTTTTATCACTTACTGAGCGTTAGGCTCATTAGTTTAGGTCTTGTGATGTAGGTACGTATGAGAAACAGGTGAACAGGTCAAAGACAGTTGATGAAGGATTTGCACAGATGGATCTTGTGGTTGGTTGGGCTAAAGAGTGTAAAAAAAAAAAAAGAGAAAAAGGTTTCGTAAAGAGTTTTATACTTAAATTGTAAAGGGAAATAATGATATTTATTATATGTTTAATTTCTTAAAGTTTTCCACTACAATTTATCAAAGGGTTTTAAGTAAAGAGTTATAACCATCAGGTTTTATAAAGGAAGAATACTCTGATATTTTTACGAAAGAAAAGTTTTGAATTTTACGCATTTTAAAGTAAAGAAAAACCGGGTCGTTAAAAGATTTGTCATTTTGAGTCACATGCACGAGGTGCTGAACAACCCGGCCAAGAGTCTACTATTCAATTGGCTCATTCAGAGGATTGTTGAACAGTTTGGGGTATGATCTCGGAGGATGAGCCGAGAATCGAATAGAAGGCCACAGAGGTCCACAATAGATTGAAAGTGGACCGATAAAGTTGGAGGGGAATGGGTACACAAAGACCCCAAAGAAGCGAGGTACAGTGTCCTAGCTGCCAGCCCACCCTTCACCCCCCCAGTTGTACGACCTCCACCCCACTTAGTGGCTCAGCCTTCAGCCCCCTTATAGGAACAACCTCGAGACCCCTTGGAAGAACAATCTCTAGCATTGCCTCTGCAGCACATGGAGGAGGATGCTCTGCAGCCGATGACTCCGCCCCCTCCTCAGACATCTCATTTTACATTAATCCCTGAAGAGATATCCTGTTGGATGTGCATGATGGAGGAGCTCCATCAAATGACACTGAACAGAATAGAAATGATGGAGGAGAACCTTCAAATGGGGCTGCTCCAAATTAAAAAAATGGAGGAGCAACGTCGAAAAATGGGGGAGTGAGCAGAGGAGCAGCATCATGAGATGTTGACAGAATTTCAGAGAATGGAGTAGCTAGTAGCCCTTCCAACAGCCCCTCCAGTAACCTTTCCATCGTCCTCTTCAATAACAGAAACCACAGACCGCTTGTACGTTATTTACTTTTTATACAAAGTCTAGTAATACTTTTTACGTAAAAACGAATCTAAGTGTTGAGTTTGGAAACTTGAGAGGTTGCTCTCACCCAGCTTACGGATATATCAGGCTTAAGCATGTAGAGTTGTAATAGAGGTTATAGTTGCATTTCATTTTATATTCCTTATTGGGCAATAGGCTCATTATTCCTCCTGTGATGTAACTATGAATTGTGAGCTGGTTGAGGTGAACGTTGAAGAAGTGTGATGCGATGCAAGCTTGTGTTACCATGCACGGAACAACCTCGGGGTTATAGCTCTAATGAATAAAAGTTATTTTAATGGCATCAAGACTATGTTATGGATTTTAAGTATTTTAATTATGTTATTTTTGTAAGACAGCTAAATGTTTTTATTCTGCGTAACGTACTCTGATGCTTTTCAATTAAGGATATTTTAATGGAAGTTTAAAATGTTCAAAATTTTACGAAAAATTCATAAATGGAAATGGGATGTTACAGTGACTCTCTCGGGGACTGTCTTGAAGACTATGTTAGGAATTGTCTTGGGGGCTATCTTGGAGACTCTGAAACCCATAAATGTGCCCGCCGACCTTCCTCTGCTGCCTATGCCTCTGTCGCCTCTGCCGCCACATGCACTGGACTCTAGGCCTCCACCTTCGCACGAGTGGGAATTGTGCCCCAAGCCCCCACACTGGCTACACGTCATGTTCACATGTCTTCTGGGCAGCATTGTCTAGCTTGGAGCCTCGTCCACATCCTGTATTCTTCGTTTTCGTGGCCTTCCGGGATGCCTCTTAAATGGCGGTGAAATAATTGGCTCAAGATGTGTCACAGGAGGCCACATGATTTGTCCACTGACAAGGCAGATAAAGTGAGAGTACATCGTCATGTATGTTTCCCATGATAGTGCTCATACACAAAGTACTCGGGAGATCTCCTCATGAATTGAATACACGGGATTGCATGGACACACGGGATGCTAGTCAACTCCCACCGGTAACAGTTACAAGCACGTCTGTCCAAATCGACAAAGTACTATTTGTTACCGTTGCTTACCTCAAACTTGGCAGCTCCTGAAAACTGGGGGCTCCAATTTCGACCTGCAAGTTATAATCTGGCAAACCAGTTGTTGATCTACGGACACAAAACGTCCATCGAGCACGCCATCTTTTCGTTTTTTAGCGATCCTTTCCATGATGCCCTTTTGTATGATCTCAGACATACTTACAATCAGTTTGTCCCGGGCTGGTAGGATGTAGGCGTTGAAGGACTCGTTGAGGTTGTTAAGGCTTCTATCGCACTTGGAGATGGAGCAGAAGGCATGTTTGGCCCAGCATCTCGCATCTTTTCCTCGTAGATAGTTTGTGGACTACAGGGTAAAGCAAAAATAACTTCATCATCTCTCTCTCCAAGTGCCTATCTGTTATGGTTCTAGATGGCCCACATTGCATCCTTGAAAAACCTGCATTTAAATTGTTTTTGAAAATTGCCATATAGGTGTCGGATGCAAAACTGATGGTCCACTTGCCTTGCCACATCTCTGACAGCTGGCACTATTCCCTACAAAGATTCATAGTACGAGTCAAACATTGGTACACAACGCATAACATAAACATAGAAGGCAAAAGCAATCAATCGCACCTTTTGTCAGTTTGAAACAATTGTCCACCCATTACTGGTAAGGGTGTTTAAATCGTCGAGCAACAATTCCAGAAACCAACTCCAAGAAAACCCTATTTTCTGCTTCAACCACTAATACAATAATCAGATACATTTCATCGGTCCCGTCGATGGTGACAACAGTCAACAGGTGGCCCGAAGTCACTCCTTTCAAGTGGTAACCATCCAAACATATAACCGGTCTACCACAGTTCAACAGACCCATCTTGCATGCTTCTAAACACATGTACATCCTTTTAAATGCACTCATCTCTAGGTCAACACGCACCGAGCTTCCAGTATTAGACCTCCGAATCTTCTCGGCATAGGACCATATAAGCTTATATTGCTCATTGTCATCCCTTTCGTTAATTTCTTTGGTCGTATTTCTTGCCCTTCTAGCAAGGCTGGGTGTGATGTTGACGTTAAAGTCCTATCTGACTATCTCAATTATGGAATAAAGGTCTTAGTCGGCCTGACTTTTAAATCTGTCCAAGTAATGCACTGCCATCCATTTGGCAAAGGCATGACGACTTTCCATCTTTCTCGAGCAAGTGTGAACATCGTTGTAGCACTTTATTTGAAACGTCCTTTCACCTTGTATTTTTTAGGCGTGCATCCTTCCTAGCAAGCATCCCTCAACTGATGAGCATCACTGTGGGTGAATTTTATCCTGTACCAATTCTTCAACACATGATCGACAATTTCTTCTCTAATTTTATTCAGTGAACTATACTTCTTGCCAAGACCCATATCAGTGAATGTGCATTTTGCTTGTGGTGGGAGTCTAGGCTTACTCTCAGCCATGTCCATCTCTTCGTCACTATTGGATTCGCATAATGAATGGAGCTCTTCCTTGTCCTCCTCATGTAGAGTTGTCGAGACGGAATGCAACACTATAACAACTTCGTCTCCAATTGCACGTACCTCATTGGTAAAAAATGTGGACGTCGGCCCTACTTCAACTTGATAGTTAGAAACAAATTCCTAAATATTCCGAGATGCCATTTGGTGTTCAACAAATGCTTCAACTTCGTCAAAATCTGGTTTGCTTCTGCTCTCATAAATCTTTAGGGTTCGCAAATTGCTGACAAAACCACTGAAAAAATCACGAGGAGTGTACTGTGAATTCCTACAAGGCGGACGAGGCATGATGAATAGTGGTAGATTAGTATTAATCCACCGTGGTTTATAGTCAACTCGAGGTGGATTAGTATTAAACTGACGCGGTTTATTATCAATGCGCAGTGGGTCGTATATGATCAGCGGCGGGTCATCAATATTTTAAGGTTATTTTTTTTAAAATATTGAGCCGCAGTGGATTAGTAGAAGAGCCACCACGTCTAGAAATTAAAGCGTTTAACGGCAAACATGACAGCGATGTTAGCAATGACTTTTTCCCATTGTTCAGTGGTTCAATTGTTAGCGAAAAACGTTTAGTGGTTGACTTGTCATTGATTGCAAAGTATGATGGTTGGTTTGTCATTTTCCCTTGGATTTATGGTTGTTAATACGAATGTAAATAGTAAATAACTGTCACGACTCAGAGACAGTCTGTCACGACCTGCAAGGGACCCAAGAAAGAACTGGGAATGACCCGGCCTAAAGGACCAAATCATTCGACCCATTATCACTTTAAAATTTATTCATTTGCAGTGGAAAACTTAAAATATTAATTAATAGCTAGGGTCCAACGAACATGAGCTTAACAGATCCAATAAGTGATATAAGATAGCAAAACAATATAATCCAAAATCAAATAATGTGCGGAAAGTAAATTAAGGGTTATAGTTATCCAAATAAAATATACCTCATAAAATAGTCTCTCAAGAATAATTATTAATATTGCAGAAGTTAAATAAACATCGCCAGTCTAATCTTGACTCGGTAACAGGATGTCTGACAAATAAAGTCTTGAAAGGTGCTATTAGGGTGAGTTGATTAAACTCAATAGAGATTTAATGATTTTAATTAAATAGAAATGTTTAAGCTTCATGAATTTAAAATCACATTTTATAAATTCATTTTAGAGAAATGTGTACAAAAGTGCACGTATTTAAAACCACCCACTAATATGTGATACATAATTAAAATAGGCCATTGTTGAACTAATTAAAAATCACAGTGAAAATAGAGCCACTAACGGACTCCCGGCATACCGTGTCATAGACATTTAACAGAATAAAAGCGATGTTCGGCAATCATGAAAACGAAATAAAATACCCTGATCATATTTAGGGATTCGAAACCCAAGGACACGACACATACAGCTATCATATTAACTATTTCAACTTTAATTAACAACAACAACACATTTTGCCCGGTTGAATGTGTGAGAATAAAATAGACCCCAAATCGAGTCGATCAAACACGGTTTACACGACTGAGTTGATCCAAAAATATAATATGCATCCTTAATTTAAACATGTACAATGAAAATAAAATATAATATAAAACTCTGACGGTCATAAAATGGACATGTCGTTTTATTATGAGACAAGTCTCAAAATATTCACTTTATAAAAATTATGTAATGCAGTGCATAAAATAAATATCTACCTCAAAGTGAGTTTTCACCGACCAAAGCCCAAAAATCCAAAAAAACTCAAATCCAAATAGTCCATGAATTTAAACTTAATAATTGCGTTCATATAAAAAATAAAGACATTAATTTTTGGGTCAAATCTTTTTTTACCTTAAAAACCAAAATTTATTTTTAAAATTAATCCAATTTAATTGGGTAAAAGAATACTCAAATTCAGGCCCAAACAGCCCCGAACAAACCTAAAACAAATATAGACCAACCAAAAAAGAGCTGGACAGCAGCCCAAGATGGACAGCAAGACGACAACCCAAAACAAATTTATAAAAGGTCCAAAATAAGTTTGGATCACGGCCGAAAAGGGGTGTGGACCACGGCCCAAAATAGGGCAGACCCAGAGTGGCCCAAGGCTCTCTGGCCCGCAATTCAGCGAGCCAGAACACGACTCGAATTTCTAGCGAAAATGGTGCACGACGTCTTCACTCGTCCTCATCACGAACGACTGCGTTCGACGACGACGACATACACGACTCTGGGCAAGACTCCCAGTCTCGGCCAGTCATCCTCTGACCGAAGTTGACAGTCTAGCCATCGCTCACCGCAGCTCAGTGTTGCTAAATCACGTGCTGGAGTTTCTTAGACGATGCAATTTGAGCGTCTAAGTTGCCGGTTTTGTCACAACTCCCGAATATCCAAAATTATCAAAATCCTAACCAAAAGCCAAAACATAGATGAAAATCTAGTTTCCATACTATTGCCGGTAACATATCAACAAATCGAAAGAGAAAATTTTGATTTTTATTCCTTTGCCGGTGATCACCAATTTCTAGAGTTCCCAATTAACACAGAGAAGTCCAAACACTCCGACCCCGTGTGAAAGGCAACATGAATTTCCTTTCAAAGATTTACATAAAAGAATTAGAATCCATAGCCTATTAATTTGGTTTATAGAGTCAAAGGAATTGACTTACCGTGCCCAATTCCTTCAACATAAGGGGAAATTTCTTTGGCAATTCATTCATAATTTTGTCGATAGCAAGAGGAAAAGAGAGGATGGAGAGGGAGACAAGACAAAGTGCAAAATTGAGGAGAGTGTTCTTGTCACAACCCGGAGGCGGGCTGAAAAGAAACGCCATGTCAAACGACCCGGTCTTTGTGGAAGACCCGATCGCTCAGCCCATGGCTTGTTAAATTATTGCGAAAAACTTGTATAAATACTCAGTCGCAACCCACTTGTAATGAGCCACAATCCATTTAATGATTGCGATAATTTAAATTGCAAAAATAATAACCTTAAAAGAGTCCAAATAAATACTGCGCATACAATCCAAAAGATCCAACAACCAAGTTAAAGTGTTATACAGTCATCCAATAATCCACTTACCGATAAATAAATGTTCAACTGAAGGAAATGAAATAAAATAATTAGCAATAGATTCTTTGACCAAAATCCTAACCTGGGAAAAATATAGTCGAAAGGGTAAGTGACTAACTCAGTAGAGAACTTATACTAAATGCTAAGCACATATAAAACTTGTTTTACTATTTTCGTAAAAAGCATGAGTTTAAGGAAATAAGCACATTTTTCAAAACATCTAAAAGTCATTTATATCTCAAGGAAATCCGGCCCAAACGCCCCTACGAGATATTGGAAAGCATGGTTGTATACATGTACAGCTATAAGTTAAAATACCCTCGTCGTGTTTCATCGCAGAAACTGTAGTCCGTGAAAAGGGAGGAACACTCATGGAGTCCCCCCCGAACAATTACACAGAAAGGCGACGACCGTTTTCGAGTAGCACCTCATGAGCCTGGAGGAAGACAAGTGACGACAGTCCGTAGACCTGGCTTGTCACCTGGGTTATCGTGCAAATTCTGGGACGACACTCCCGTAATATGTACACCCTGATCAAGTTTAGGAATTTGCAACCCAAGGAAGCCTCATCTCCTTCCTAATCTCATATTTCACACAGTGCACAAACAAAACATCTCCACATAGTAGGAGATGTATCGTCCAAAGTATCAGAAGGATTCATCACTCCCGAAACAGTATCCAATATATCATACCATGAAAATCCAATACACAAAAGTAAACATGTAAAACTTTTGTACATACATAATATAAAAAATTGACCAACTGTCGAACAATTCCTGTCAAATTTTTCATATGTGGTATCCCACAAAATACGATTTTGAAAACTATGCAATGCAGTGCAAAACAACTCAGTATAAAACCCCTGCCTCGACGACAATCTCTCCTTTTATCCGAAGGAGCAGTAACCTTGGTACCAGCTCGAAGTCCTCGAACTCATCAGAGCCTAAAAATATGCCAAAAATAGAAACTCATAAATAAATCTCGAAGACTATATGAAATAATCCTATACCAGGTCTAAGTTTACGTCTATCCTCAATAACCAAAACAGAACTCCAATTCATCTATCATTGCAACAACAGAACCATCTCCGATATTTAACAGTGAACCGAACTTAGCTTCATACTTCTATAAACTACAACTCAACAGTTATGCAGTAAAAATTGTAGCACAATAACAATGAACAGTTTATCAGCTTCTTCTCCATTGAACAACATGAACCTAAAATCCAAATCTTCAGAATTCCAGCAAAATAAGGAACAAGAAAATCAACACAACAAAACTTCCTAAAGTTATCACTCGAGGCAAAACTCCAATCAAAACCCAACTTCAACCTTTTAACACTACTGTCCGTCCTTCCCTTTACAACAATCTTAAATCTCAAGTAAAATCATCAACCTAAACATATATCCTCCGCAAAACCAAAACAAAGCAGCAACCAAAATCGGAGACCCAAAATCTCTCTGTTACAACCGTGTCAAAAACATGGCATATCCTCGGCATTTAAATCCACATCAAACAAAGAGCATATTATCGGCTTTTTGCTCATCCCAAAACAGAATAGATATCAACCCAAAACAAAAAAAGAGATCCAGGAAATCAGAATCGGGCATTTGCATTCTTTAATGGCAGTAACAAAATGGAAAACAGGAAGAAATCCTATTCGGCAGAACACCCACACTAAAATCAACAGAACCCGAGCAAAGCGAAGACAAAACAAAAATCACAGCATAGCATTCAACATTTCCTTACCAAAATCAGAGGAGCGGCGAAATGGAGCCTCCTCGGTGTCGCAGTCCCGTTCTGCTCGTCGGAATGCTCTCGGTCGAACGACTCACCACCGCGTTCGACAAATGCTGGACCTCCTGCACCTCTCTTCGGCCGGAATCGGTGATTACCCCTCCAAATGTCGAGTTCTCCATCGTCGCGTCGCGTCGCCTCGCGATTTGTCTCTCAACCGAGCTCCCTTCTGCCGAATGCAGAAAACCGAAAATGGGAAGGGGGAAAAAAGAAGACAGCCCTAGTTTGCCTCCTTTGAAATTTTCAACAAAATCCCTCCCTCTCTTTTAATTTTATTTACAACTTTGCCCCCAATCTTTCCTTCCCAAATAACACAGTGCTTTTCTCTTGCATTATTAATTCCTTCATATAAGTACATGAATGTCCCACGCAAAAACGTAGATACCAAGCATTGAAATAGTAGATCTTAATTCTGACTTATTCTTAGAGTTGCCTAATAACATTTATAACTCCAATTTAATTCTCTGATATCGTTTATTAAATAATTTTCCATTAAGAATTTCCAATTCCACCGATTTGATTAATTGATCAAAATTTCACACGATTTGAGTAAACTTTTCAATGTTACAATCGATTTTAACACGAAAAATTTATATTTAGAATTTATTCTCTTGAAAATTCTTGAGTTTTACATCTTAATCTCCTTAAAAGAAATTTTGTCCCGGAATTTGAAATAAAACCCATCGTACATCAAAAAAGATAATGGTATTTCCTCATCATGTCAATTTCAATTTTCCACGTGGCTTCCTTCTCGGTGTGATTTCTCCATAACACATAAACCAATGGGATCTCTCGGTGGCGAAGAACCCGAACCTCTCTGGCTAGGATTCACTCAGGTTCCTCTTCATATGATATATCTTCCTTGATGGAAACTTCAGTCTAGGAAATGACGTGGGACGGATCTGGCGTATTTTTCCTCAACTGAGATATGTGGAAGACATTATAAACATACTCGTACTGGGGAGGTAGATCAAGTTTGTAAGCCACATTGTCAATCCTCTCAATAATCTCAAACTGGCCAATATATCTAGGGTCTAACTTTCCTTTAACCCCATATTAGTTGATACCCCACCTTGGGCGTACCTTAGGGAAAACAAATTCTCATGCATTGAACTCAACATCACGCCTCTTCAAGTCAACATAGCTCTTCTGCCTACTTTGCACGGTCCTGATTCTATCCCAAAGTATTCGTATATTATCTGTGGTCTCCTAAATCATCTCCAACCCAAGCGACACCCTCTCTTTTGTCTCGACCCAACACAACGGTGACCGGCACGGCCTTTCATACAGAGCCTCATACGGAGAGACACCAATTCTAGGTTGATAACTATTGTTATACACAAACTCCACTTCAGATAGAAACTAAATCATCCTTACTAAAACATTTCTAATTTCAATTCTCTAATTACAAATAGAATCATATTGTGATTCAAACTTAGAAGGTGTAGAGAAATCAGCAATATCAACAATTTCTATGTCCAATAAAATTCCTTAACTCAAAATCCAACATTCAAGCCTAAACAGTTTTCAAAACTCAAAATCCAACATTCAAGCCTAAACAATTTCCAAAATTTCGGAACTTAAATTTTCTAACCTTGTCAGTTTCCAATCGCACAACAAAACGAAATGATTCATCCTTATTCATAAATCTCCTAACTCAGCATCATAGTAAACATATCCTCAAGACTCTCAAGTAAGGCATCATATTCTATCAAACAACTGATCAAGCCATACAACACATCCTCAGAGTCCAAGAACAAGAAACATAAACTATCAAACAATACGTTAGAGTAATATAACAATTCCTCAAGCATTTTATAATTAGTTAACACAATCTCAAACCTATAACTAGAATATCCAAACTGTTCAATCACAATCTCGAACCTATAACTAGAATATCCAAACCTTTCAGTCAGTAAAACATGTCCTCAAGAGTAACTGACCACATATGCCGAATCACATAGCTATCATGGAAATCCTCAACAGAACAATGTATTCATTCAATGACGTATACATAAATTTTTGGGATGGTTGCACCTACTTAATGACAATTATAGCATGAATTTGTCTGAACAGTTTACTAAACCCATAATCTACACATATGGCAGACATCTTCCAACATCACATGAGCAAGATCCTCAACATGTATACAAATTGCTAAGTTGTTATGAAACATTGAATTAATAACTAATTCATCACATATTTCCAATCCTTGACCAAAAACAAAAATTAATTTATCCTTGTTCACAAGACTCCAACTTCTAACAATAGTTCACCACTTACTAAACTAAAAACAGTCTCCAAAATCCAAAAATTTAAGCATTTGTAAATTTCAAACTAATCTAAAAATAGAAAATGATCATTCGTAGCCCATAAGTCTTCCAAGTCTCCAAAATCAATCAATTTACATGTATTCAGATTCCTCATTTACTAGCAAAGTGATTGTTTAGGTCATTAAGCTAAACATACGGATAGTAAACTACTTAAAAGATATAAATATCAAATAGATTCCTAAACTTACAACAATTCCTCTAACGAGTATTTATGGAGTTTCCATCTAACAATAAGAAATGTCTCAGAATTAACAGCATACAGACATAGGCACTAACCAATATTCAATAACAGTTCTTATACGGATGTCTTAATGTTTGGGTTTGACAGTAATCATTCAATTCTTGGTATTCAACCTCACTGTCATTATAGTAAGGACAATCAAACGCATAATAACTAAAATTCCGACAACCAATATTCAATTCCTCTAACGAGTATTCATGGAGTTTCCATCTAACAATAAGAAATGTCTCAGAATTAACAGCATATAGACATAGGCACTAACCAATATTCAATAACAGTTCTTATACGGATGTCTTAATGTTTGGGTTTGACAGTAATCATTCAATTCTTGGTATTCAACCTCACCGTCATTATAGTAAGGAGAATCAAACGCATAATAACTAAAATTTCGACAACCCTACGATGTAGGGGCCCAATGCTGAAACGCAATAATTACAATCCTTAGAGTCTATAACACAATTTTGCTACACTTCTTATGCTCACTTCGAGTGTAACAACCTGATTTTTCTTACTTTTTAAAAATACGTGAAATTTAAAACTTTTATAAATCGATAGCAGAAAATATTTTAAATCAATGTTAGAGTTCTTTTCTTAAAAACTGAACCGTTAAAAAAACTTTTCTTAAAACTAGTTACTTAAATATTTATTAACAGTGGAAGACTTTATTTATAAAATTTTTTTTCTTAAATAACAACGGAAGCATAAATCATTTATTTAAAAGCATAACAACTGTTTACAAAGATTCTTTTCTCTTTAATACCATTAACCTAGCTAGCCACAAGTCTCGCCCGTGCAAATCCTTCATCGACTGCTCCTTAATATGTTCGTCATTTGCTCTCGTGTTTGTACCTACATTGCAAGTCATAAACTATGAGCCTAACGCTCAGTAAGTGATAATACCTAATATGCTACATGCACATGCTGTGTCATTTTAAAACCGTGTGCAGTTTCTCCTTTCGTTCTTTTTCTTTTTATCTTTTATCTTTTCACATTTATGTACTTTCTTTCTATTTCTATTTTCGTTTCTGTTTCTGAATCCGTTTCGGTATTCGTGATCGTACGCATTTCTGTATTAATTCCCGTATCTGTTTCTGTATCTGTATCTGTATCTGTATCCGTATCCGTTTCCATTTATGGAAACTTGTTTCTGTTTCTGTTTCTATTCCCGTTTCCGTTTCAGTATCTGTGCTCATACCGTTTCCGTATCCGTTTCCGTTTATGTTCCCGTATCTGTATCTGTATCCGTATCCGTATACGTATTCATATCCGTTTCTCTTTTCGTTTCTTTTCTTTTCTTTTATTCCTGCGCCGGGCTTGGCCTACCGGTCCACAAGAATCTTCTTCTTTATCTTTCTTAATCGTTCCTTTGTATTTTCTTTTCGTTTTCTGTTCGTTCATACTTCTTTTCCTTTTCCGTCTTTCCTTCTCAAAACGTGCATAAAAATTATTTTCGTATTCTTTTGAAAATCGTGATGCGTGATGCTCATGAATGCATACAACAGTTCATATGAAAGCGTAAATAAACAGTCAACGTACGATTCACAGAACATGCTATAAAAACAGTAAACAATGAAACATGCATTTAACTACTGTAAACAACGAAACGTGCTCTTAAAAACTGTAAACAACGAAGAATGCTTAATCATATACTAATAAGTTGTAAACAACGAAACATGCATTTAAAAACTGTAAACAACGAAGCATGCTAGGAAAGCGGTAAGCAACGAAACATGCATATCTTATTCTTCCGATGTAGGGCTCGAAAACCAAAACACATATATATCACTTACCACGATTACTTAAAGCGCTCAACACTTAATCGTTATCTGTTTATCTTCTTTTAGTACCTTCACAATTTATAATATTTAATCATTAATAATTATTAATTATTAATCTCATTTTCACAATCCATCATCTGTAATAATTTGATAACATTAATCCTCAACATCTTACCCGAAACTATCCATATTTACCTCAAAATCTCTCCCCGACTCATAACTTAACATAAACAGAATATAAACATCCAACAATAACCCATAAGCTATAAATACACTAGGGAACAAAATCTTAACAGAGTCCATCCAAAACAGGGACTAACAATTTATAACCAATCGGCAGACAAATAACGCTTCCATATTCTTCATAAAACCAAGGAGTAGAAACCAACAAGGAGCATTATCCAACATTTCCACTTGCTCACCAATTATAAAATTTATCAAAGAACTAAATTAACAAAGAATAATATCACTGCTTCAACCCCAAGTAACAGAATATATTCAATATCCAAGAAGCATAAATCCAAAAGCAAAACCGAAGTTCATGAATAGAACACTATCTCACAACAGGGAATCTCGGTCAGAACCAAACCAAAGGATGAACTCAAACCAACCAAAACAGTAGATTCCAAATGCATATCGAGCAATAACCAAACAAAGAGTAGAGACAATTCAACAATATCGATCAAACGGTAATCAAAATGTAGAATCAAACCCAAATAGTCAAGCATAAAATTCTAGAAATCTCCAACAAGCAGTAAAAGAAATGGGGAGCATCACCCTTGTCACTTTGCTTTACAGAGCCGAGAGATCAAAACAGGTACAATAGAACTTACCACTCACAGTGGCCAGAGAAGACGTTGCCACCATTGTAAATGCTCCCAGAAGTTTGGCCTCTCATCAAAGCTCTCACCCGAAAGAAATCACTAGCACACACTCTCTCCAATTCCCTTTTTCTGCCTTCACTAAAGACCACCAACAGCTTTGCCAATCTCTTCAAATCTTCTCGTATTATGCCCAGATGATTAGGTTTGAAATGTTTAACAGCTTATCCCACAATTCTAGGCGATGGGATGCGCATCCTTTGGTCATATCTTGAGCTGCAAGTTGTCATCCTTCACGAGGCACGAACCAAAGGATGGACTGGTTTGGTCCAACGGGAAACGCGGACCGGACCAACTATTCCAACGTGAACCGCCATCGTCTCGCCCTACCATTCCACTGCAAGCCACAACCATCTCACGCCAATATCGAAAACGATGACCAATTCATCAGTAGGACGCAAGAGGAAGAGAAATTACACAAAATCAACGTTTTGACTTACCTCCTACGAGACTTCGCCGGATGACACCGCGAGGAAGCTTCGGCCCCAAATTGCCCCGCCGCACGGGCATTTCTCCTACACCAATCCCCGCGGGTTTCCGCTCGCACTGCGCTTGCTGGACTAGTCGTCACCGCGAACCCACCAGTGAGAGCTCTCTCCTGCGTCGCCCTCAATCTCTCTCTCTGTCGCTCCGTCTCTCCTTTTCTGTTCCTTCTTTCTCCCCCAAAAATCGCAGACTATATAACTCTTCCCCCTTTTTAATTTTCCAAACTAAACCACCACACTGTGAACCGGACCAGCGAACCGGTTCAACCTCTCCTTTATTCTTCTAATTTTTTTTCTTTATTTAATCATCTTCCTAATTCTTAATTCCAACCAATTCTAATTAATCCCATCATTTCTTTTCTCTTTTAATTTAAGGACTCAATAACATTACCCCCACTAATTTAATCATAATTATCATCCAACAATTTCCTCTTTAATAATTTAATTAAATCATTCATTTAATTAAATTATTCTCAATCCCAATTTCTAATTCTCGATTTAATTCAAATATCGCTTTGATGATAAATGATGATTACGTCTTTGGTAATACCCCGATAATTTTTCAATTAATCAAAATACCCTTAATTACTTTCCAATTATTTTTATTAAATTCCATTACGGAAAATCGAGGTGTTACATCGAGACCTCGAATACACCAGAATGCCGTCTATAAAAACCATGAAGAACTAATCCAACTATGGCTTGAAAACACAGTTTATTAAATCCATAAATGTTGCTAGACTATTAGTCAAACCGGAGGGTAGAACCAGAAACTCAAAATGTCCATATCTCGTCTGAAAAGTTGCTTTTGAAACATCCTATTCACGAATTCTCATATGATGATACCCGAACCTCAACTTAATATTTGAAAAATATTGTGAACCACCAAGCTGGTCAAACAAGTCATCGACCCTAGTTAAAGGATACTTGTTCTTCACAGTAACTCGATTCAATCTCTGATAATCAATACAAAGCCTCAAACTTCTATCGGCTTTCTTTGCAAATAACACAAGAGCACCCCAAAGGGACATACTCTCCCGGATGAATCCACTTTCTCTCAATTCTTTCAACTATTTTTTTATTTCACTCAACTCCGCTAGAGCCATTCTATATGCCAGAGTTGAAACTAATATAGCATCTTGAGCTAAGCCAATGCGGAACTCATCCTCTCGGTCTGAAGGTAACTTTGGCCACTCATCAAGAAACATGTTTGGAAACTCTCTCACTACTGAGATATCTATATCCTGCCCAGAGGTCTTGCCATCACCATCAACTGACAAGAGATTCTCATACTGCTCCAACCCACTACGCTTAACCAGACAAACTCGCAAGATAAGGTTAGTTGTCATCGTACTAGCGCCATCTCGGTAGACAACACTTCGTTCATTCTTCACAATAACTATAACTTTCTTCTGATAACACTTTACAAACGCTCGGTACTTCCTTAGACAGTCCATACCCAAAATCACATCAAACTGACGCATCAAAAATATAACCAAGTTTACAGAAAACTTGCAATCGTTGATCACCACACAGACCACTCTACACACAGATGCTACTCCACTCTAGACACTCAAAGGAGAACTGCGTACCAACGAAGATTCTATCTCCTCCACTGAGCGCTAACACTAGGTCAAATCATCAAAGACTCTGGTCATAGACTCCTAATGGCTACAACTACTATACTGCGCCCTAAATACCTCGGTAAAATCTTTCCATTCCATTGACTGGACATCATAACTAGACCTCATAGTGTCCCACCAGTTAGACACCTACTTTTCCAGGTAACAAGTGGTATTCCCCAACTTGGAGCTCTTCCAAAATTTAGAGTGTCTCAAAAATCTTCTCCATTTTCTGAAGCCAATTATCCGCTCTCATTGGGTTTGTCCCACTCTCAAATACAGGCAGGTTCAATCTAGCAACTCTTGAAAATACAACATCCTCGTCAAACTAGGTTCCAGTGCAGAACTATTACTGGTCAGATTCTGCAAACCTACATCATTGCTGGAATGAGTTTAGAACCACTCTCTTGCGGTCGACCGCGAGATGTCCTTCTCGATAGCATTTTCAAAATTCAGAGAAGATGAAATACACTTGATTAGAAACTTCCTATGCACAGTAAACTTCGTCCAAAATTTTCACTTCGAAAATTTTCCTCAAGCAATCACTATTTGGAAATCGTGGAACCTTGAGCTTTGATACCAAAAATTTCTGTGACGACCCGGAGGCGGGCCGGACAAAAACGCCAGGCCAAACGACCAGATCTTTGTGAAAGACCCGATCACTCAGCCCAAGGCTTGTTAAATTATTGCAAAAGACTTGTATAAATACTCAGTCACAACCCACTTGTGATGAGCCACGGTCCATTTAGTGATTGCGAGAATTTAAATTGCACAAATAATAAACTTAAAAGAGTCCAAAGAAATAATGTGCATATAGTCCAGAAGATCCAACAACTAAGTTAAAGTGTTATACAGTCATCCAATAGTCCTCTTAACGATAAATAAATGTTCAATTGAAGGAAATAAAATAAAATAATTAGCAATAGAGTCTTCGACCAAAACCCTAACTTGGGAAAAATATAGTCGAATGGGTGAGTGACTAGCTTAGTAAGAAACTTATACTAAATGCTAAGCGCATGTAAAACTTGTGTTTACTGTTTTCGTGAAAACCATGAGTTTTTTTAAATATGCACGTTTTTCAAAACATCTAAAAATTCTTTTTATCAAGGAAATCAGGCCCAAAGTCCCCTGACGAGATATTTAGAAAGCATGGCTGTTTACATAGACAACTATAGGTTAAAATACACTAGTTGTGTTTGATCACAGAAACTGTAGTCTGTGAAAAGGGAGGAACACTTACGTACTCCCCCGAACAATTACACAGAAAGGCGATGACCGTTTCCGGGTAGCACCTCATGAGCTTGGAGGAAGACAAATGACGACGGTCCTTAGACCTGGCTCGTCACCTGGGTTGTCATGCAAATTTCACGACGACACGCCCGTAATATATACACCCTGATCAAGTTTAGGGATTTACAACCCAAGGAAGCCTCATCTCCTTTCTAATCTTATATTTTACACAGCGCACAAACAAAAAATCTCTATGCAGTAGGAGATGTACCAGGGATAGCCTCCTGACACATTGACACCGAGACCGTACAAAGTATTAGGAGGATTCATCACTCTCGAAACAGTATCCAATATATCATACCATGAAAATCCGATGCACAAAAGTAAACATGTAAAACTTTTGTACAAACGTAATATAAAAAGTTGACGTGTGGTATCCCACAAATACGATTTTGAAAACTATGTAATGCAGTGCAAAACAACTCAGTATAAAACCCCTACCTCGACGGCGATCTCTCCTTTTATCCGAAGGAGCAGTAACCTTAGGTACCGGCTTGAAGTCCTCGAACTTGTCAGAGCCAAAAAATATGCCAAAATAGAAACTCATAAATAAATCTCGAAGAGTATGTGAAACAATCCTATACCGGGTCTAAGTTTATGTCTATCCTCAATAACCAAAACAAAACTCTCATCTATCATTGCAACAACAGAACTATCTTTGATATTTAACAGTGAACCGAACTTAGCTTCATAGTTCTATAAACTACAACTCAACAGTTATGCAATAAAAATTGTAGCACAATTACTGTGAACAGTTTATCAACTTCTTCTCCATTCAACATCATGAACCTAAAATCCAAATCTTCAGAATTCCGACAAAATAGGGAACAAGAAAATCAACACAACAAAACTTCCTAAAGTTATCACTCAAGGCAAAACTCCAATCAAAACCCAACTTCAACCTTTTAACACTACTATCCGTCCTTCCCTTTACAACAATCTTAAATCTCAATTAAAAGTATCAACCTAAACATATATCCCCGGCAAAACCAAAACAAAGCAGCAACCAAAATTAGAGACATAAAATCTATCTGTTACAACAGTGTCAAAAACATGGCATATCCTCGGCATTTAAATCCACATCAAACAAAGAGCATATTATCGGTTTTTTCCTCATCCCAAAACAAAATAGATATCAACCCAAAACAAAAAAAGAGATCCAGGAAATAAAAATTGGGCATTTGCATTCTTTAATGGTAGTAACAAAATGGAAAACAGGAAGAAATCCTATTCGGCAAAACACCCACACTAAAATCAACAGAACCTAAGCAGAGTGAAGACAAAACAAAAACACAGCATAGCATTCAACATTTACTTACCAAAATTAGAGGACCGGTGAAATGGAGCCTCCTTGGTGTCGTGGTCCCGTTCTGCTAGTCGGAATGCTCTCGTTCGAACGACTCACCATCGCGTTTCACAAATGCTGGACCGCCTGCACCTCTCTTCGGCCGGAATCGTTGATTGCCTCGCCAAACGTCGAGTTCTCCATTGTCGTGTCGCCTCGCGATTTGTCTCTCAACCGAGCACCCTTCTGCCGAATGCAGAAAACTGAAAATGGGATGGGGGAAAAAGAAGACAGCCCTAGTTTGCCTCATTCGAAATTTTCAAAAAATTCCCTCCCTCTCTTTTAATTTTATTTACAACTTTGCTCCCAATCTTTCCTGACCAAATAACACATCGCTTTTCTCTTGCATTATTAATTCCTTCATATAACTACATGAATGTCCCACATAAATACGTACAAACCAAGCATTGAAATATTATATCTAAATTCTGACTTATTCTAAGAGTCGCCTAATAACGTTTATAACTCCAATTTAATTCTCCGATATTGTTTCTTAAATAACTTTTCCATTCATAATTTCTAATTCTACCAATTTGATTAATTGATCTAAATTTCACACGTGGTCGCTACGCGACAATTTGATTCAACTTTTCAACATTACGACCGATTTTAATGCAAAAAATTTACACGTAGAATTTTTTCTCTTGAAAATTCTTGGGTTTTATAGTTCATGTGTCTTAGGGGAAGGGTGTTGGAGGAGGAAGGGAAGAGAGAAGACTTTCCTTCCTTGCCTCAAACGTTCCCACAAGTTTAGGGGCAGTTACAAAAATGAAAAGGAAATAAAATTTTTTCTTAAAAAAAATTAAACTAGATATGACATTCTTCATCAGTTAGAAAATTTTGTCCCCGAAATTTATAAGAATCTCAAGAGTACCATTGACCAAACATAGGTACTTAGCCATCATATCATATTCATTTTTTTAAGTTGCTTCTCATTCACTATGGTTCTTCCACTAAACCCGAACTAACGATTTCACGGTGACATAGAACTCTTATTTCACGGATCAGAATTCTCTAAAGTTCTTCCTCATAAGTTATATTCTCCTGAATAGGGACCTTAGTCATCCAAAGGATCTAAAATGTATTTCCTTAGTATAGAAACATAGAAGATATTATGAACATAGTTCAATTGTGGCGGTAACTCCAATCAATAAGTCACTGAACCAATCCGCTCAATAATCCGACAAAGGACCTATATATCTTGGAGTTAACTTTCCTTTCACACTAAAATGACTAATACCTCGACGACGTCACACTTTAAAAAATACAAAATCATTGGCTTCAAATTCCAATTCCCTCCGTCGGAGGTCTGCATAACTCGTTCGTTGACTTTGAACTGTACTTAGTCGCTCCTTATTTACTTGAACTTTTTCATTTGTCTCTTGAATCAAACCAAGCTTGAGAGTGACACGCTCCTCTGTCACAGCTCAATATGAAGGTGATCTATATGGTCTCCTACTTAAAACTTCATATGGCGAAACACTGATACTGATCTAATAAGTGTTGTTATAGACAAACTCCACATATGACAAGTGACTCACCTAACTGTCTCCAAAATCCATAATATAAGATCTCAACATATCTTCGAGAATCTGGATCGCATGCTCAGACTGCCCATGTGTCTGAGAATGATGTGCTGCACTCAAATTAAGTTCTATGCCCAAAGTTTTTTTTAAAGGGATATCCAAAATTTTGACGTGAATCTCGAATCTTTATCAGAAACTATACTAAAGGGAACACCATGAAGACGATCGATGCTCTCAATATACGACTTCCTTAGCTTCTTTAAGGAGAAATTCATCTTGATTAGAATAAAGTGTTCAAATTTCATTAATTTAACAACAATTACCCATATTACGTCAAAATCTGCACCATCCAAGACAAACCAGTCACAAAATTCATGGTAATCCTATCTCATTCCAACTCTAAGATAGACAAAGCAACAATCCAGCTAATTTCTAATGTTCAGCCTATCTGATGACAAGTCAAACACCTCAAAACATACTTAGCTACATCCCATTTCATTCAAATCCACCAATATTGATGCTTAAAGTTATGATACATTTTTGTACGGCCGAGATGAATAGCAAATCTGGACTTATGACCTTCTACTAAAACTGTCTGCCTCAAATCCAAATCACTGAATGCAACTCGATTTTTGAAGATTAGGAATCCATCAGACTTGTTCTCCCAATCGTCAAACTGCTTACCAATTTTAATATTCTCGAATCTTTCTTACGACTCATCATCAAATTTCTGTAAGTCTTTCACATGTTTCAAAAGTGTATGGGTTGCTACTATATTAAGACTCGAACTATTTGACCATTCTCATGGTATTGTAGCTCGTAATATTCAATAATTAGATACCTCTTCCAATCATCCAATAGAAGACATGAAAAAGATAATTGAGGATAACAACTCAAGGCATCAGCTACAACACTAGCATTTCTAGGATGATATTCCAAAGTGAAATCATCGTCTTCCATAGACTCCACCCAACGGCGTTGCTAGAGATTCAAATTACGCTACGAGAAAATCTACTTCAAACTTTTGTTATCTGAAAATACCTCAAATTTGGCACCACACAAGTAGTTCTGCCAAAATTTTAAGATGAAAATAATAGCTACAATCTCCAAGTCATGAGTAGGGTAATTCCGCTCCTGTGTCTTTAACTGTTAAGATTCATAAGCTATAATTTTATCATGCTGCATCATAACGCAATTCAAGCCAACTTCTGATGCATCAGTATAAATAACATAAGGCAACCACTCATCTAAAACTAGAGCAGTAGTCAATCTTTGCTTGAGTTCATCAAAAGTTGTTTGGCATATTTCATTCAAAATAAATTTTACATCTTTTCTAGTTAACTGCATTAATGGCATAACAACAAAGAAAATTTTGAACGAACTGACGATAAAAACCAGCCAAACCCAAGAAGCTACACACCCGAATAACATTTTTGTGTGGCTTCCAATCTGACGTGGCTTCCAATCTGACATGGCTTGAATTTTGGATGGATCAAAGAAAATGTAATTTCGAGAAACAACATGGACAATAAATTTCACTTCAGTTATCCAAAATTTGCACTTTTCCCGTTTTGCCTCTAACAAATGCTTACTCAGTGCCTGCAAAACAATTATCAGATGTCCCATATACTCATGAAGAGTTTTAGAATAAATCAGGATATCATCAATGAAAACTACCACGAACTAGTTGAGATATGATTGAAAGACTCGATTCATGAGATCTATAAAAGCAGCTGGTGCATTGGTTAATTTGAATGGAAGCACCATAAATTCGAAGTGTCCATAATGTGTACAAAAAGCAGTCTTCAAAATATCTTCTTCACGCGTCTTCAATTGATGATAACCAGATCTCAAATCAATTTTCGAAAAGTACATAGATCCTCCAAGCTAATCAAATAAGTCATCAATCCGAGGCAACAGATATTTGTTCTTGACTGCCACATGATTCAATTTTCGATAATCAACGTATAGACGAAGTAAACCATTCAGATTCTTTGCAAATATTACTGGTGTACCTCATGGTAAAATACTATTCCAAATAAACTCTTTTTATAACAAATCATTCAACTGAACTCTCAATTCATTCAATTCAGTAGGAGCCATGCGGTAAGAAGCAATTGAAATTGGAATAGTTCAAAGTATCAAATCAATACAAAACTCAATCTCACAGTCGGGTGGCAACCTAAGCAGATCCTCAGTAAAAAAATCAGGGTAATCACAAACCATTGGCAATTCAGAATCTCGCATGACTGTAACAAGGTTACCATTAATAGCAAAAATACTCTTGAAAGGCTCCAATCTTCTCTAACCACTCAAATAGGCTCCTAGAATAGATTCAATAAGAAACATACGAGTATCACAGGGATGTGCTGGAATCTTTCCATCTTCCAATGTAAGGGTTATATTCCTTTGATAACGATCAATCTTAGTTTTGCGTAGGTTCAACCAATCCATACCTAGGATTACATCAAACTGATCCACATGTATAACTATCAGATCAACCGATAGTTCATGCTCGCTAATAATAAGAGCAGCAAAATGGACAACGAGAGACATTTTATATCTCTTACTCATGGAAATACTAAAAATTAGGAAATTTTCTAGCTTCTCTACAGTCATAGTCTCCTATTCCAAAGCATGATAAACACTTATCATATTCTAGTGATGACCAGTGTTGTAATAGCTATTTCTGAAAACTGCCTCAAATTGAGTCTATATGATCATTTCTAACTGTTAATCCAACTTAAGAGACTACCATCATACTTCGATCATCTTCTCAAAATATGAGGTTGCAAATCCAACACAACACTCCAATGGAATTTCAAAAGCAGTCGAATTCTTCTGCATCTCAACTGATTTTCCGCACTTAGAGGGTTAGCTCCGCTCACAAACACTGGCCTTAAATATTTTATAATCTCACCCTATGTGGTTTTAATACAACCTACTTTTAGAGAACTCCTTATTGAAGTCATCATTCCACTAGAACTTGGTCCATGGTTTGAAGAAAGAGACTTAAGACTAAATATATATATGTTATACGAGATTAGCCGTGTTCCATATAGAAATCATAATAATATAAAATAATTAAATAATTAAATTTAAAAGCAATACCA
>CM039484.1:9146584-9274864 GCA_022433065.1 Begonia loranthoides | reverse complement strand
AGGATGAATCTTCCCAAAGAAGTGAGAAATGATGTGATCCGAAAAATGCACAAAGAAAACGTTTCCTTAGGAGGCAGTGGAGGCCCAAAGACTAAAGTATGGATAAAGAAGGTGAAGGAAAAACTACAACTTTTAGTGGAAAAGATACAAGAAAGGGGGCCATAAATCCATGATCTAAAAGACATTGGACTTGTTAAGCATTAGAGAGGAGATAAAGGAAAAGATACAAGTCAAAGGATGCAAAAAGGAGGCTACTTTGTCAAAAAATCTGAAGGCCCACCTACAACGCACTCAATCAGCGCACCTATTTAGCAGCATGCACAAGTCAGCGCATCTAGTGCACAGCCCAAGCTCGCCCAGCACACCTCGCCCACCTGATAGTGCAACCCAAAACAGCCCCCCGCATACCCGCGCCTTCTTCACGGGTTGGCCTGCCCGCACGCCCATTAGCCCGTGTGTCACTGCGCCCAATCAGCGCGCGCATCCCACAAATCCCGTACGTCTGCCCGAACACCAAGTGCACCTCACTACGACCCATCAGCCTATAGCCCATTTCCTTCTCGCCTCTTTGATGCCCAGTACATCCGACCTGCACACCTGTTTCTCCGATATTGTGCGCATTCCACGTGGCCTAGCCACCCACTAGCTACCTTCCGTCGACCTAGCAGCAAGCCCGTGTGCCTGTGTTACATTCATTTCGATAGCACGTGCAATCTACACATGGCTTGTGCCTCACCCGTGACCCATCTGCTGCAACCGATGCGTGCACTGACCAATGTGCCAACTGTCCATTTCGACCGAGCGCTTATCTCCAGCACATCCTTCCACATGGCCCAACGTCTAGCTTCCCCCGCACACACTGTGCAAACTTTGCAGACTAACCCGCCCACGCACCCGAGCGCGCCCACCAGCACCCTTCTTCTCATAGCGCTGGCCCATCACCTCCATCGTAACCCATGCAAGCTCGACTAGGTCCGAGGGCCACGCACACCATCTGCCATTCCGCTTAGTGCCTAGTCAGCCATTCCTGCACGGCCCATTCCACCCAGCGCCTAACAGGCTTCCGCCAAGTGTGCCTCTCGGCCCAGCAGCCATTTGCACATAGCAGCCCACTTCACGCCAGCAGCCCATGTGCCAACAGCATCACCCGAAGCCCATTCCATATACGACCAGTAGACATCCGTGCATGCCCATCGCCTATGAAGTGCATTCCACACATGCCACCTTTCTAGCTAGTTTTTAAGTTTAATTTAAGTTATTTCAAATTTTATTTAAATTACTTTTTCTCAAGTTAGATCTTATTTTGTTAGGATTAGTCTTAGGTTATAAAAGTACCTTAGTGCTAACATATTAGGAGGTTGTTACCCATTTATGAAAAATAGTTTTTAGCTTGTGAGAGAGTTTTTCTCTTAGGTTCTTGGCGAAGAACTTGATCTTCTTCAAGTATGACTTCGAAGATCGAAACTTTGATAACTTTGGTTCAACCAACAAGTTTGGTTAGGGTCAAACTCTTTGTCACGACTCGGAGGCGGGCCAAACAGAACCGGTGGATCAGGTGACCTGATTCTTAGAGAGAACTCGATTACCCAGCTCAAGGCATGAATTTTTATGCGAAAGACTTGATAGGACAATATCAGGCTCAAGCCCAATAACATGGTTGGGGCCTACACAATAATCAACTAGAGACATAATAGTATAATAAAGGAAAATATTATGAAGGAATTAAATCAAATAATACCAAAAACTAAAATCCCAACATACTAGGAACAGAGGGATTGGAGCGATGAACCTCCACCTATCCAAAATTAGGAATCATGAAAAATAACAGAACTGAGTCCGCATTTTATCAAGCCAGCAGTTAACCAATCTTCAGACTCTCCAAAACTGAACCAAACTAAACTTATTCCATTCCTCCGCTTCAACATTACGCACAACAAACTTAAAACAAAAAAACAAACCCTAACTCCTTTTCTAAAAGCTGAGCAAAACAGGGAGCAAAATCATGCAAGAAGAACAGTTCAGGACATTAACACCCCCATGACAATAGGCATTAACCCGAGAGATGAAATTCATCACACAACAAGAATTAAATTTCCAAAAACTCGTTCTGTAAACAACAACCTAACATCATTAAACCTAGACCCAAAATTATCTAGACAACCCCTCGGCTTCACTACATCCAACTAGGGACCAATCGACCAAAATCAACAGAATCGGGTAAAAAAAAACAGCAGCCACAACAATGCCAAATTTGGCCGAGAAGCAAATCAACAATAGCATCTAACCCGAATTGATTATTTTACAGAAAAATATACACATCGCCACTACGCGACAAAATAGGTCAACTCTTCTACATTTGATCGAAAATTCACAAAAAAATTTACACGTGTCATTTTAAATTCATTTAAAAATCTCAAAATTTACACTCCTCATCTGATAACTCTGGTTCTAGTCGACATGTTTGGCTAGGGTTAAGTTCCTTTCTTTCACCTTGATTTGTGTGACGATTTGTTACATTCCACGTATGTTGTTGGGTCTAGGGTTTATTAATACCCTAGGTTTGCATCACCATGAACTTGGTTTGTCTGCGGTGTTTGCTTCGGTGATAGCTTTGGTGCTGTTTTAGGCTTTTGTCTTATTCTAGGCATGCTGGAAGCCTGAAACTTATGCATTCAAATCTTTTACTGGGAGATTCCGTTGGTTCATGTGTTGTGGGTATCACACTAACTGAATTTCTTGGGAATTCATGTATAAGTTACTCCCATTTGTTTAATGGCCCGTTGGGTTGTGTTGAATTTCGTGTATGAAATTCTTTGAAGGGGAAAAGATGTAAAACCCGCAAATTTGTAGGTTTTACATTTTTCTTAGTAACTTTTTCGCTTTGACCAAGTCAAGTTTTCTTGTGTTGACCAGGTCATTGCCACATGTCTTTGGTCTTCGGCCACCTGTGAAAGGGGGTCTAGTCAATGGTCAACTATCATGTTCTGTAATTTCTTGCGATTTGAATCTACAAAATTGTGTTCTATAAGTTTTTGTATCCTTTGATCAAGTTCCGAATTGCGTCAGTTTGGCTGGATCAGGATTTAAGAATTTAATGTAATATTTATAATATATTAATTTATATTATATTTATTAAATAAATTATTATTTAAAAGAATTTAAAAAAAAAAAAAATAGAACATCTTCTCCAGAAAAGGAGAAGATGTCTGCAGGCAGGGAGAAAAAGGGGAGGAGAAGAGGAGATTCGACAGGTAGATTCTCGTGGTTTCTTTGCTCGATTTGTGTTCGCGTCATCCTGTTCTCTGTTTTTCGTAAAGACATTTCGCAAGTAAGTCAATTTCTAACCCTATTTTATTGCTTAAAGTTTGGTGTTTTCATTAGCTTGGGAATCGAGATTGGAAACTTGAATCCGAAGGAAATTTCTTATTTTTATTTGTAGAATAGGAGTCTATGCAGGGTTATTTGTCATTAAAAGTTGAAACATTGGTGAAATCAGCGTGTTTTCAAGCTCGAATCCAAAGGAAATTTTTAGTTTATATTGGTAGAATAGGAGTCTATGCAAGGTTATTTGTCGTTAAAAATTGAAAAACAAGCAAAATCAACATGTTTCGGGGAGAAAACAGCACTGAACGTCATCTCGATCGACCACTGTGTGAAGTGCAGTCGAGCGCGGACGACACAATGTGAAAATATCGAGCTGTCGACATCTGCTGTGGTAGCAGTCGACCGCACATGGTTGGTCAACTGCGGCTGCAGCGGCGGTCAACCACGGCCTTGGAGTCTGGCCCCTGTTTTGTTTGTGGTTGATCGTAAGGAGTCTCAAGTCAAATCTAGGGGGTCCTTGGTCGACTGAGCAGTGTATTTGTCAGGTTTTTGGACCGTTTATGTGTCATTTTGTGGTGCCGATTGTTTTTTAGTCTAATTGGTGTTGTGAGGTCCCCGTTGGCCTCCGCTTTGCCTCGTGGACCGTCTGTGGTTCTGATTGTCCTTGGTTGGGTTGATTTGACTCTAACTAAGGCTTCTCGATTGCTAAGTTGTCAGATTTGGCATGTTGTATTCCGTTGACCGTCACTGTGTCTTGTCTACTTGTGAGTCTTTCTGGTTGTCTGTTGAGGTGCTGGGTCGACTGTTATGTGTCGGTTAATTGCATTGGTTGTTTCTGGTAGTTCGGGTTAATGAACTTCATTGGCTTCATCAACCAAGTCTGGTTTCATGTTTGGTTTTGTTATTCCGGTTTAGGACTCATGTTTGATTCCTAGTTTTGGTTCGGGATTTTGACATCAACTTGGTTTTAGGTTTTAGCGATGTCCCCGATTTTGGGCCTACACCTAGCATCGCGTGCACCTGGAGTCTATTGGGTCTTCTTTGTCGTCATCGAGGTAGGGATTTTATGTTAGCCCAAGTGTCTTAGTCGTATTTATATTTTGATGATAATTATAATTAATTGAGTTAATAAGTTGTTTATTTGGTGAATTTACATTATACGCAAATATTTCGATTAATTGGAAATACCCTAAAAAAGGTATTAATAATGTTCTAACAAGTTTTATCTAAGTTCATGTAGTGTTTGAACCTCATTGTGGGACTTAGAAATTAAAGAAAAATAATATTGGATTGTTGAGGTCGAATTGCAGACGCAAGAGAAGCGACCAAAGCTGGATTTTGGGTTTTCAGTCGCAACGCGGTCACAGTACAGTCAAGAGGAAGTTGACCAAAATCGCAAGCAGCTCAGCCTTCAGCTTTTTTGGTCGAAGCGAGGACGTGATGATGGGCCAAATCTCTCAAGCTTAGCTGTCCATGGGTTTTCGATCGTGACATGGTCGAATCAGTGGATGAGTAAATCGATCGANTTAAGAACTCGGTTTCATATTCTCTATTCTCTCTCTTATAGCTTATTAATATTGTGATTAGATAAATATTTATTTGTATTAAATCATTTAAGGTTACAGAAATCAATAATCACACGAAAAAGTTTATAAACCTAATTCACACCCCCCCCCCCCCCTCTCCTCTTAGGTTAATTGCAATCTTACAATTGGTATCAGAGCAGGTTAGAAATTTTGGTGGGATTATTTGTTGAATTTGTATTCAAGAAAATCATATGGCATCAAACACAAACAACATAAATATGGAAGGAAAATCTATATCTAGGCCACCATTTTTTTTTATGGAAACAATTATGTGTATTGGAAAGCTAGGATGAGAATTTATGTTCAATCTATAGAATATGGTTTGTGGAATGTAATTGCTAAATGACCTTATGTGCCTATGAAATTTAAAAATGGTAAAAATGTGCCTAAATTAGATGATGAGTTGAGATAGATATGAGAAAATTAAGTTTAAACGCTAAGGCTATCAATTTATTGTATTGTGCATTGAATGTAGATGAGTTTAATAGAATACAAGCATGTGAGAATGCGCATGATATTTGGAGATTACTAGAAACTACTCATGAAGGAACAAACAAAGTAAAAGAAAATAAATTGAGTATGATTGTGCATGACTATGAATTGTTTACTATGGATAAAGATGAATCTATTACTCAAATGTTTACTAGATTCACTAACATTACTAATAGTTTGAAAGTGTTTGGAAGGATTTATCCAAACGAAGAACTTGTTAGGAAGGTGCTCCAATTTCTTTCAAGAAATTGGCAACCGAAGGTGAGGCTATCTTTGAAGCCCGAGATCTCAAAGTGCTAAAGATGGAAGAACTCATTGGATCTCTCATGACACATGAGATCACAATGAGGGCAAATGAGAAGGAAAAGCTCAAAGAGAAGGAGAACCCGAAGAAGAAAACCATCACCCTCAAAGCCTCCTTAAGCAAACAAGAGGAATCTGAGGATGAGGACGATGATGATGATGAGATAGCCCTCCTATCTTAGAAGATTAGCAAGATCCTTCAACGGAGAAAATGGCAAGGGAAGAGGAAACCCAAAGGAGAGAAGCCACACAATGACAAGGAGCTTATGTGTTATGGCTGTGGAAAACTAGGGCATGTTAAAGCTGATTGTCTTCAAGAAAAGAAGAAGACAACAAAAGACTTCAAGAAGAAGGCACTTAAAGCTACTTGGGATGATAGTGAAGAAGAATCATCATCCGAAGTTAAGGAAGTGGCCAACATGTGCTTCATGGCCAATGAGGATGAGGTACTTAATTCTTCCTTTTATGATAATGATAATGATAGTGATAATGATTGTGATGATGAAGAGTTAGGTGATGAATTTTCTAGAAGATTTCAACTTGCTTAAACTCAAATATAAAAAGCTGAAAAAGGAAAATGATTGTATGTGAAGAAGCATGTTGATAGTATTCAATTGTTTGAAAATGAAATTAGTGTTTTAAAAACTAAAAATGTTGAATTGGATGAGCATGTCAAATCACTTGAAAATGAGAATAGCATGTTAAAGGCCAAAAATGTTGATTTGAATAATATGGTGCTTAAATTCACAAATGGGAGTCAGAATTTGAATATGCTCCTAGGTAAGCAAAAAAAATGACTTTTGATAAGGCCGGTTTGGGATATCAACCCTTACAAAAGAAAAAGAGTTATAGAAACTTCTTTCTAAAACTGACTATTTGTTATACTTGTAATGCTATTGGTCATAAATCATTTTTTTGACCTTCAAAAGCTATTAAAGATAAAAATGTTGATAAGCTTGTTTGGGTTTCGAAAGGAACCGAGTTTAATCCCAAAAGACACAAAAAGATTTGGGTACCTAAAAAATCAACATGACTTGTTTTTGTAGGTTAAAGCCTCTCACGTTAAGGATCAATGGTAGTTGGACAACGAATATTCGAGACATATGACATGAGACTTCTCAAAGTTTACCCCCACCAAGGACAAGAAAGGAAATGTAACTTTTGGAGGTAATCAAAAAGGTAAAATCATTGGAATTGGCAACATAGATAACATTTCTAATCCAATTATTGAAGATGTTTTGCTTGTTGGTGGTTTGAAACATAATTTGTTGAGTATTAGCCAGTTGTGTGATAAAGGATATAAAGTGATTTTTTAGGCTAAATCTTGCATGATTTTAGATGGTTCAAATGGTAAAATTTTATTTATGGGATATAGGCATGAAAAATATATGCAATTGATTTATATAGTGTTTCATGCAATGTTGAAAAGTGTAACACCTCGACATTTTAAGAGGGATAATTATCGGGGTATTACCAAGGACGTGTTCGGAGCATTAAGTCTAGGAGTATTTTCGCTACGTTTTCCTCGTATATGCGATGTAACTAAAGAATGGGATAGTTAGGACATTATATTGCGTATTTATATGTGTCATTTTATGACGTGTATTTATGTGGAAAATATTAGGGGATAAGAGTTAAGTGAGAAAAATGTGAAGAAAGGCTGTCTAAGGCATTTTTGGACGCCTGGGGACGACATGTGGACAAGTTATATCATTTGCAAGTGCATTGCATGGCGTCCCCAATGCTTGGGACGCACCAGGATGAGAAATTGCATCCTAATGCGTCTGAATGTCGACTTTCAGACACATGCAGAAGACTTGCGGATGAGATGTCTAGTCTGCAAGTGCATTGCACTTCGCCACTTAGCCTTGGGATGACTCAGGACGCGATTTTGTGTCTTGAATTCACTGTGTTGCAGACTTTCAGATGAGTCTGGACGTATGCGAACACGGGTGGCTTTGTCAGCATTGAATCTGTCCGAACCCTGGACACTTTCGGACGAATGCGGACGTGGAAGTGATTTAGCCATAAGGATTTTACACTTGTGGACAAATGTGGACGAGACCAATGTGTCCGCACTCATCTGAAATAGCCTAGACCTACGAAAAATTAGAGTTAAAATGATGGAATTTGTCGTGAAGCCATTAACTCCCCCAACAGAATCGACTCTCCCCCATCGTTGACCCATAGACCACGACCTCCCATTGGCTAGAGTCGACCTCTTCTCCACTAGGTGCCCCTTCTTGCCTCCTCCATCTAGGTAATATCCCTCTCCCCTCTCTGCTATTTGGGGAGTCTAGCGTTTTCTCTACTCCCAGCCCTTTTCCCTTTTTGCATGTGTAATGCCTACGAGAGAGGGAGTGTCTGAATGAGAAACTGATAGTGAGTTTCAGATTAAGTGAAGTGTGGGTTGACCTTGGTGGGTTGAGTGTGAAACATGAGTGAGGTTGATGGTGAGATGCAGAAGCTGGGAGCTGAATGTGAGGTCTCTGTTCGTGAGCTTGGAACTACCGTGAGGGCTGGAGTGCTGTCCCTGTTAGTTCTTCAGTTTAGGTAAGGAAATAGGGGTGTCTTGGAATGTGGAGGCCCTACATCGTAAGTAGAGTGCGTGAGTGTGTCTATTTGTTGTTGATAGTGTAGATTCCTTTATTGTTAGTTGTTTTTCTTTAACTGGCGTGGATTTCCTTTGATGATAGTGTAGCTTTCCTTGATTGTTAGTTTATTTCCCTCACTGTGAATGTGTTACTTGATAGAGATCAATGTTGTGATAAATGTTTTGAATGTGATGGATGCTGCGAGAATGATGAATGAGCTAAGAATTTCTTGACGATGATTTTATTCACTGCTTTACTCGTTGTAGTTAATTAACATTGTTTTGCTGTGTTTAGTTTAAATCTCTCTGTGATAAGTATAAACTATCATTTCCTTCACTCAACATATATATTGCTCTGTCATTTTATATATTGTTCTGCCATCACCATCGTTTGATATCTATATGTTAACAAAACTCTATGTTAAGCAACTAGACTAACATGTTAAATTAACTAGCACGTTAATATACTGGGCTTTGAGCATGATTAATAGTTAACCAACTAGAATCCTTGTATGTTTAATAAACTAAATCCTGAGCATGTTTAGTAAATTAAACTCGGAATTGTAATTACTTCTTAATTAGGATAACTACTTTGAATCCTTATTTCTAAGCATGTTAACTAATTAGAGTAATTACCTAAGTACGTTATTTAACTTAACTAGAATAATCAGCTCATTTAATTAACTAACTTGCATGTGGATTAACTAGGTATGCCATGCTTGTTTAATTAACAAAACTTAAGCATGTAATTAATTAGAATGATATTAGCATGTTAATTAACTTAGCCATGCCATGCTTAATTATCAACTAGGTTAAGTTGTTGTGTGAATGGATAGTACTATGCATATGTTAAGTCCTTTGATGCATGTCTAATCAACCAACTAGCATAAAAACATGTTTAATCATCTAGGATAATAACTGAAATTCTTTCTGTAGTAATTAACTTAATTAGAAATTGAGCATGTTAATCGACTAGAGTAGTTAACTTAATTAGAAATTGAGCATGTTAATCGACTAGAGTAGTTAACTTTATTAGAAATTGAGCATGTTAATTGACTAGAGTAGTTAACTTAATTAGAAATTGAGCGTGCTAATCCATTAGAATAGTAATTAGAATTATAACTGAAGTCCTTACTTGAGCATGTCAATTAATTAGGACAACAATAATTGATTTATTAGTTAAGCATGCTTAATTAACTAACTAGGTTAATACCAACGTGTTAAGTAATTGAGGCATGTTAATTATTATTTAAACATGTTAATTAGCTTAACTAGAATAATTAATTAGACTTAAACCTGTTAATTATTATTTAAGCATGTTAATTAACTTAAGCATGTTAATTAGCTAAGTTGTTGATTAATCAATTGATATTGTGTTTTTGTATTTTTCTGTCATTTCCTTCATTGTAACTCCTACAACATAATGTTTTACCTTATTAGAAAATAATAGTGATGATGAAAGAAGAGAGACTAAGCATAAGTGGATTAAGAATTTCATTGACTACGCGGATAGATGTTTTTATGTTCTCTTTGTTATTGTCTTCTTAGTATTGTTTATAATCTTGCTTATAATTGCTTGTCGTTGGCATGTTATTTTCTATCGAACCAAAGCATGATTAGTTAACTAGGATAAAAGTATGTAATCAACTCTTGAGCATGCTAATTTACTTGGATACCCAGTTCGAATAATTAATGTAGGGAGCATGAAAGTTGACTAGGGAATTAACTAGGATAAATAACATGTAAATCAATAACATGTTCCATTCAAGCATGCCATTCATTATTTTAAAGCGATGTTTGCATTCTGATAAATGTGTGTGTAATTCCTATTTTTCCTTATTATACATTGTTTGATCTCTTTATGTGCTTCGTTGTTTCCAATTCAATACTATAATTGTTCTTTGTGTGCGCTTTCAATTTTTGTTACACATTCTGTGCGCAATTTCAATTACAGTTACTTTTATTTCAATGCGCACTTCAATTTCTGTTAATATTACGTTATAAAGCATCATGCATCATGTTAGGTTGAGAATGTATAGTCATGCATCAGGCTAATAGAAACAAATAGGGAGTGTCGCCTGGGGTGGTACTCGCACATGCATGTTCGTAGAATCAGACGGTTTGGGGGCTGCGATGTCCGCCATGCCAAATCGAGGTGAGTATTCGGTTGTTTAGGGTTTGAATGTTGATTCTGCAACTGGGCATTGGTATGGAATGGATAGCAGGGGCGAGTTGGACAATTTGCAGGGGACGCGGTTCGTGATGGAAATGGTAGGAACGATTTATCCTCTGGTCTGCGGTTTGAACTGAGCTGGTTCGCTGGTTGGTTCTGGCTCTGGTAGACAGCAACACACGGGGGATGAGAGGAAGATTTGAATAGCGAAAATTCGGCCAAAAATCTAGAACAACAGCTGGAATCGCGAAGAGAAGATAAGTGTTTCAAATTTTATATTTTGTGTACAAATAATACGAAGGAGTGAGCGCCACTGCGAGAAAGATCAAGAGAAAGTTGAGAGGTAGAGTAGAAGAAGAAGCAGTAGGAGGAAGAAGAATTGATGCCTCAGGTCTTCATGGTGAGAAGGACTTCATCTCTATATTCTAGATTTCTGGATGTTGTCTTTGAGTGTTGTCTTGGCTGATTACAGTTCACGTTAACTATAATTCTGTAATTGTGAATTTTGGTCTGTTGATGTATTCTCTGTTGGTGTGTACGTTGGATGTACACTGTTGGGTTTATGCTTTCCGAATGATGAGAATAATATCCTTTGTTTGTTATGAGTATGCAATAATAGTTGATTAGTGTATTGGTTACCAATTAGATGAGTTTATTATTTTGTTGTTGTTGGATGATCTGATTAGGAACGATAAGCTGTTGAGTTATTGTTGTTGGGCTCTTGTTAATTGAATGGTAATGGAGATGTATATTTTGGTGCTAATGGGTTGATTATAGTTTTGATTGTTGACATATTATTTATGTTTTGGCAGAGGAATTGTTTTGATGATCGAAGTTTCTCTCTCTGCTGAATTCATGCTTGAGTGATGTTAATGGTAGTCGTTGGATTTCTGGATGAACATATTAGATGGAATAATCTGCTAGAGGTAATATCAGTTTGGGTTTTTGGATATTGCCTTTGTTGACTTTTGCCGAAAGCTAATCAATTGGTTAATCTGCTATATTGGATTAATCTATTTAGTTGGGTTATTGTGATTGAGCGGTTTCGTTTAGGAATCCTATTAAGTAATGTATAAAAATTAAGAGTAGGAAAAACATTCATATTAATAGGTTGATTAAGTTATTAGAATAATAATTACATGTTATTTAATTGTGAAGGTACTAAAAGAGAAAGAAAGGATAACAGTTAAGTGTTGACCGCTTAAACGATTGAGGTAAGTGACATGCATGTGTTTTGGTCTTTGGACCCTACATCGCAAGATTAGGAAGTGTATGTTTCGTTGTTTACAGCTTTTCTAGCATGTTTCGTTGTTTACAGCTTTCCTAGCATGTTTCGTTCTTTACAGTTTTTAAGAGCACGTTTCGTTGTTTACTGTTTTTATAGCATGTTCTGTGAATCACATGTTGATTGTTTATTTACGCTTTCATATAAACTGTTGTGTGCATTCATGAGCATCACGCATCACAATTTTCAAAAGAATACGAAAACGATTTTTATGCATGGTTTTGAAAAGGAAAAACGAAAACAAGAAGAAACATGAACGAACCATTAATGAAAGATAAATGTTCTCGTAGTCCGGTAGGACAAGCCCGATACAAGAATAAAATATAAAGAAAAGACAAAGGTCTCTATGGTTTGGTTTGTCATGCCCGGCTCAGGAACAAAATAAAAGAAAAGACAAAGGTTTTTTGTGGTCTGGTTTGTCACGCTCGGCACAGGAACAAAAGAAAAGAAAAGAAAAGTAAAGTAAAGAAAAGAATATAAAAAGAGAAGCGGATACGGATACTGAAACAGATACAGAAACAAGAACAGAAACAGAAACAGAAAGAAAGTATGTAAACAAGAAAAGATATAAGATAAAAAGAAAGAGAACGAAAAGAGACACTGCACACGATTTTAAAATGGCACAACATGTGCATGTAGCATATTAGGTATTATCACTTACTGAGCATTAGACTCATAATTTATGACTTGCAATGTAGGTACAAGTACAAGTACAAGAGAAAATGATGAACAGATTAAATGAGCAGTTGACGAAGGATTTGCACGGGCGAGTCTTGTGGTTGGCCAGGCTCAACGAAATTAAAGAGAAAACAAATTTTGTAAATGTAAAGTAACATTTTATTCATTTATTGCCTTTTCAAATAAATGATTTATGTTTTCGCTGTAAATTGAGAAAAAGAATTTTATAATAAGTCTTCCACTAAGTTTAATGATTTTAGTAACGAGTTAAAATAAAAGGGATTTTAACGGTTCAGTTTTTATAAAAGAACTCTGATATTTATTAAAAAATGTTTTCCGCTATTGTTTTATAAAAGAAAAGAAAAAGTTTTAAAATTCACGTATTTTCAAATGTAAGCAAAATTAGGTCGTTACACACGCAACATATCCTCGAGTGTCTGAATAGTCATTTCGCTTTGGCCATCGGTCTGAGGATGGAATGCTATGCTAAATTTCAATTCTGTGCTCATAGCTCTGCTCAAACTCTTCCAAAATTCTGAAGTAAAGCGTGGGTCCCAGTTTGATACAATGGAAAATGGAACGCCGTGAAGTCAGATGATTTCTTTGATATACAAGTCCGCAAACTGATTCATCGTATATGTCATAGCTACTAGTAGGAAGTGTGACACCTTAGTCAACCGATCCATAATTACCCAAATGGCTTCGTAACCCTTAATTGTCCTGGGCAAGCAAGTGACAAAATCCATGGTGATATACTCCCATTTCCACTGAGGAATTGGCAGGGATTAGAGTACTCCACCTGGTCGCTGATGTTCTGCCTTAACATGCTAGTAAACATGGCATTGTGACACAAACTTGGCAATTTCGTACTTCATATTCGGCTAGTAGTAATGAGTTTTCATATCTCGGTACATCTTATTACTTCCCAGATGTGCAGAGAAATTGGAAGAGTGGCCTTCTCGTAAGATTTTCTGACGTACAGTCCGATCATTCGCCACATACCATCGGTTTTTATGCTTAATAATGCCATCAGTGGATGTAGGGAGGTTCTAATACTTAGGAAGGGTCGGGTTCAGCTTGAAATCCTTGCATACCTCATCATTTTGTTGGGCCTCCTTGATCTGTTCAATAATAGATGGCATCAGGGTTAGCTTGGATAATACCACATCTAGAGGTGTTGGGACCATCTACACCTCTAGTCCTTGGAGGTCCCTTTGAAGTTCGGCGGACATTCCTCTGCATATAAGGCTCATCACTGAAGCCTTGCGGCTGAGAGCATCCGTAACAACATTGGCCTTCCCTGGATGGTATTTAATTTCGCAGTCGTAGTCCTTGACAAATTCAAGCCACTGCCGTTGACGCATATTTAACTCCTTTTGGGTGAAGATGTATTTAAGACTTTTATGATTCGAATAAATCTCACAGCGCTGTCCATACAAATAATGTCTCCACACTTTGAGAGTGAAGACCACGACTGCGAGCTCCAAATCATGAGTGTGGTAATTCTGCTCATGAATTTTAAGCTATTGGAATCTGTAGGCAATAACTCTTCCATGGTGCATAAGAACTCCATCGAGTCCCCTCTTCGATGCGTCATAGTAAATACTGCAGTCACCTTCCTCCATGGGCAATGTCAATACTGGGGCCGTGGTCAGTTTGCACTTCAGCTCCCGAAAACTGTTGTCACACTCGCTGGGCCACCAGAATCAGACATTCTTCTTAGTCAGGCCAGTGAGCAGTAGAGCGATCTTTGAAAATCCATTTATAAAACACCTGTAATAACTGGCCAAGCCCAGAAAACTCCTCACTTCTCTAACATTTTTCGGCTGTGTCCAGTTCACCACTACCTGTATCTTTGCTGGGTCTACCGATATACCTTCTGTAGAAATAACATGGCCCAGAAAACAGACCTTGCTCAGCCAGAACTCACACTTAGAAAACTTTGCATACAACTGATGCTTACTCATGACTGATAAGGCTACTCGTAGGTGTTCGCAGTGCTCCGCTTCCGATCGGGAATAGATCAAGATGTCATCAATGAAGACGATAATAAATTTATCTAGATAGTCCTAAAAGACTCGGTTCATTAGGTCCATAAAGGCTAGTGGGGCATTAGTTAGCCCAAATGACATCACCAAGAATTCATAATGCCTGTAACTTGTACGAAACGCAGTCTTTGGTATATCCTCGGGCTTAACCTTCAACTGATAATAACCTGAGCAGAGATCAATCTTTGAGAATACCCTGACGCCGCTTAATTGATCAGATAGATCATCAATCCTGGGTAGCAGATACTTATTCTTGATGGTCACCTTATTTAGCTCCCTGGAATTGATGCACATTCTTAGGGTCCTATCTTTCTTTTTGACGAATAGTACTGGTGCGCCCTAAGGAGAAAAGCTGGGTCGAATAAACCTCTTGGTGACTAGTTCTTCCAATTGTTCATTTAACTCTCACAGTTCAGCCGGTGCCATGTGATACGGATGTTTGGAAATAGGATCTGTACTAGGCTACAAGTTGATCTCGAATTTGATTTCACGGTCCGGGGCTAGACTAGGAAGATCATCGAGGAAGACATTCGGGAATTCATGCACCACTGCAACATTCTCCATTTTAACATCAGTGACTGCTGTAGTGTTAATTATATTGATCAGAAATCCGTCGCACCCATTCCTTAGTAATTTATCTGCTTGGAGTGCTAAGATGATATCAAATTTCCCTTTTTCTTTAGTCCCACAAAAGTTGTGTCGCTCTCCACTCGGAAGACAAAAGTGGACCTCCTTCTTCTTATAGTCGATAGTTGCATGGTGCGCTGACAGCCAATCCATCTCAATTATGACATCGTACACCTTTAAATCCATGATGATTAAATCGACCTGAAATAAACGGTCGTTGATATTAACTGCATAGTTTTTGAGCATCCCATTGGTAATCAGTCGGTCGCCGGAAGGCAGTATCACCCGATGTGTGTAGCTTGTGCTACTAGAGAAGCAGTTTACTTGCTCGCAAAACTAGGTGGAGATGAACAAGTGTGTAGCACCCAAATCAAATAAGACATATGCCGCACACTTATTTATGTAGATTGTTCTTGTTGGGTTAGGTAAGTTGTTTATCTTAAGGTAAAGTCTCCTACTTTTCTAACAAAGAAATAATTATATGCATAAGCAATTATTATTTAAATGAAGTGTACCTGCTACCATTGATGGCTGGTCGTTGTCCTCGGTCCTATACATGGCGAAGACTCGCGGGCTCACAACTCCTTGGTTTCGGTGTATGATCGGGCAATTTCTGGCTACGTGACTAGGCTTCCCACAGGAAAAACACTTCTCGAAACCCACTAGGCATTCACCCCGATGTGCCTTCTGGCATTTTGGGCAGACATTCTGTGGAGGAGTGTGGGATGCTTGTATCAGTGGCTTCTTGTCCGGCCTCTGCTATGCCCCAGCGTCAGCTAGGCGTTTAGCATCCTAATTCGCGAAGGGGCCACTCCTTGGCTGCTGGGCGAAGCTGGCCCTCCAAGCTTTCTGGCTAGCCACTCTCTGTCTGGCCGCCGTGAATATGATCCCTCTACAGCCAAGGCTCTGGATACCATATTTGAATAGGTGACACCCTCGATGCCAATCCCGATAACTCCCTCTTGTATCTCCATTTTCAACCCTCGTACAAAGTGTTGTACCTTATGCTCCTCAGTTGTCACTAGATATGAAGCATAATGGGATAGGGCCTCGAACTGTTGGGCATACTCTGCCACAGTTCCCAACTGGTGTATGCGCATGAACTCTGTCTCCGTCTGAGTACGGATAGTGTGGTTGAAGTATTTGTCGTTGAACAGCTCTTTAAAATCGTTTCAAGTGAGAACCACTACATCCTGAGAGGCCTTGACCGTATCCCACCAGAATCGGGCCCCGTGGCTCAAGTAGTAAGCCGCAACTTAACCTTCTCCGCCTCACTGATCTCGACATAGGAAAACTTGTCTTCCATGGAGCGTATCCACTCCTCAGCCCCTGAAATATCGGATATATCGCTATTGAAGCAAGGCGGCTTGAGTTTCTAGAATCTCTCCCACCCAGCCCCCCTCTGGACCGGCTGTATCTGCATGTCTCAGTGGTTCCCAATACCGTTTTTGTGGTTTTGACCCAAGAACCTCTCCATATAATGGAAATGCTGCTCCATAAACTGGGTCTGTCTCTCCATTTGCTGTGACTGTTGCTCTATAATTGCTGCCAAACGCTCTAGAGTCTCATCCCGACTGTGACCCTCGTGTTGGTTGGCTGTCCCCGGCACATCTCCTACTTCAGGCATGTGTCCTCTTCCTCTTCTAGCCATTTCTAGTCTCCTACGTATCCACGTTACAATGTAAATAAACAAGTTTAAGGGAAATTATTAAAGGAAACATATTTCTTAGTCACAGTTCTATACATTTCTATACTATGGTACAGTTAGTTTAAATAAGCATTTTATTAACATAAGGGGAAAACTTACAGTTAGAGGGGCATTACTCGTCGAGTCTAGGTTATCCGTGGCGAGACGCTCGAGTAGTAGTATGACTCTGATACCAACTGTAACGACCCGGATTCTTATTTGTATTAATGTTACATTAAATTATTAAAGCCTTTGGGAAACGAGCAAAAACGTCACAAGAAACATTCTTGCTTGTCTTCAAAGTACATTAAAATTCTAAGTGTTTACTAAACGATAGGAATAAGGAAAACGTTATTTAGTAACCTTTCAACATTTAAAATCAGAGCACAAAAAATCTGATCGTTACCAACTTACTAAATTAGTCAATTAAATAGGGAAAAAAACTATGATTAATAAATTTAGCGGAAGCATAATTGAAGCATTACTTAAAAACGTTAATAAAAGCCGAAGATTTAAATTTCCAAAATACTATGCTGAATAAGTATTTTAAAAGGGTTAAAAAAAGGGGAAAACTAACGTTCACAAAACGAATCTTGACGTTAGCTCTTACAAAATTACTTCTTCTTCATTTACTTGATGTCGTACTACTCGTCTGCTGGCGTCTCCTCCGGATCTACCACAGGCTCCACAGGAATGGTCTCCTCGACCACTTCTGGTATAATTACTTCATTATCTACACCACAAGTAAGGACGTGAGCTTACACTCAGTAAGGAAATGAGTTAATACAATTATGCATATGCTTATGCCTCTCTTTAAGTCTCTCGAAATGAGGGCTACCTAAACCAATTCTTTCATTCCATTTATTCGTTCATTCTTTTACTCGTACTTCGAGCTGGAGATTTGAAAGACCCGTATGAGATGGTATAGTTAGTTGAGCCTAACCTCCTTTGGGCAACTAGGTCCCGTTCCCGATGAGGTAGAGGCATTGCCTAATTACTAGACTAGGACCGCTACCCATCCGCCTCCCAACTCCCGTATTCCTTTCTTTCGTCGTTTCTTATCATTTTACTTTCCTTACCATGCATGTGAGTATCACCCTGAGGGGGTACTCCCTACTTGTTTCTATTATATGAATGTATGAGACACTCCTATCTTGACTAGCACATACATGGGTATCAAGTAACAATACCTTAAGGAATCTATAATAAATAACATAACGGAACACATGAGGAAAGCAGAGTGTATCCACGTAGAACGCTATGATAACATGCCAAGCGGTTAAATCAAGATTAACTAAGCATAATTATCCAAACTCACAAAACTTAACTATGCTTAAGGAATGATGGAAATAAAAAACATGCTTCTTCATCGATCTCAAATAAAGTGGCTAACAGTCTACAAGCTATTAAACGAAATCATGCTATTAAACGAAATCATGCTATTAAGGAAATCATGCTATTAAGGAAATTATGCTATTAAACGAAATTATCCTATTAAACGAAATTATGTTATTAAACGAAATTGAACAGCGCACGATTATCGAAAATAACAACGAAATAAAGCAACGAATCATGCTTCTTAGAGAGGAAATAAACAGCAAAAAAATCTCAAGGCAGAATGGCGAAACGTGCAGTTTAAACAGCTAATTACAATAGAAATTACAACATCTAAACATGCTTTTATTCGACTATTACGGCAAAAATAGTGAATCAAACGAACAACGAATCTTGCTTCTAAATCAAAGACAATAACAACAAGAAATAACGAAACAGGATGGCGATAACATTCTTCAAAATCAGTACTGTCAGTAGCGAAAAAATGCCGGAACAAAACAATGAAAACATGCTTTTAGCGACTAAACGAAACAACAGTGTAATATTAATAACTGAATATGCCTTTAATCAATGAACAACACAACGGTAAATGTACAATAATAAGCCCTTCTAACGTTTGCAAGTAGCAGTGAACAACATTGAAACAAGGCAGCAAAAACAAGCCATTTAGTAGTCATAGTCATCAATAACTAAGCATAGGATGGAATAGCAGCGAAACAATATAACTAACGTGCTTATTATCGAGGACAACAATGAATATATCAATGAACATAACGGTGACGGAGGTAATATGACTAACATGCGTGATATTGGGAATAAACCATGCGCAACCATAGAGAAGTCAAGTTTTGAAATGAAAATAAGTTGCAGAGAAATATGCTACAAGGAGGTCAATGTCATACATTATGTAAAAGTCGTGAAATTTTTAAATAAGAAATTCCACGTGTAAATTTTTTGCGTTGAAAATCAGTCATGGCATTGAAGAAGTTGACCGAATTGTCGTGTAGCGGCCACGTATACAAATTTGGTCAATTGGTTAAAGTCAGTGACATTAAAATTTCCCGAACGAAAATCTGATTAAGGAACAAAGTTGGACAGTCAAATTGGAACTATAACATCGTTAGATGATGTTATGATTAAATTTGGAATTTGAGCAGACTATATATAAAAGAGTATGTTTGTAATTTGTGTATGTACATTTAATTATTTTAATGGAAAAGAAATTTGAAAAATTATTGGATAAAGGAAATAAGTGAGTGGAATAAGTGAAATAGGGGTACAAAGAGTTGAAAAATGAAGCGGGAGAATTAGGGAGAAAAATCCCGCCAAAATTTTTGCAATTAAACAAATAAAAAAATAAAAAAAATAAAACTTAAATCTGGAGAAGAGGAAACCCTAGTTTCCTCTTCCCCATTCCCCCCCTGTTTGTGTCGGCCGAGAGAGAAGTCGAGAGGGAGAAGAGAGACGCCGGCGACCAACGAACCAGCGAACTCGACGGACGGCAGTGATGCGATGATGTCCGGCCAGCGAGCTCTATGCAGAGGTGACCAGCGAGCTCCGAGCGGCGGCGTGCGGTGAGCGACCTTCTCGAACACTCCCGAGCTGCGAACGGCGATGATGCAGCGACGGTCGCTCGCGTGAGAACGGAACCACGACCGAAAAACGGTGTTTCAGCTACAACGAGCGAACACCGAGAGCGTCGATCTCGGATCTGTGATGGGAACTCCGAGGCCGAACTCGTTTTCCAATTCCGACGACAAACGGACTCCGATCTGTTCAGTGGTGAATGAATCAAAGGATTCCAGAGAGACAACTCCGGCGACAGCAGCTCCGGATCCGATTCTAGTGAGTAAACAGAACACGATTCTGTTATGTTCCATTGGGTGAGCGATTTTCATTAAGCCTTTGACTTAATAATGGGTTTTAGAATTTGTTTCTGTTTTGGTTGTTGGAAATTTTGGTGGGGGCCATGGATGTATAGATTGCTACTGTCTGATTTCTGTTTTTGGATAAGTAGTGCAGTGTTATTTTGGTCTGTTGAGTGTGGATGTATAGTTGAATTCTTACTTCGGTAATGGGAATCAATTTGGACCTGTTTTGTTGTTGGATTGAGTGATTTCTGCACACTAGTTATTTTGATGAGATAATGTCAAAGAGAAATGCCACTATCTGAATTTAATTGTGCTAAAGTTTCTGGAACTTGGCATTCTGTTGATTAATATCCAACTCAGTTCGTTGCTACTTCTTGAGATTAGAGATTTGTGCTTGGCTTGCTAAAATTAATTTTTATGATCATAGATAAATTCAAAGGACTTGCTCTAAGGATATATGCTCTTTGTTTTATTGTTGGGTGTGATTATTTAAGCTTAAAGTTTCAATAATGGATTTAAGAGGTGGTGTTGTTGATTAGATTCGTCGTTTGTGAACTTGAAAATTCTAGCTTTGTTTGTTTGCTATATTGAATAATGGATATCAATTGTAGTTGGAGATAAATATTGATGATGTTGTTGTTGTTGCAACAATGCATTAGGTTGAGTTCTATTATAGTTATTCATGTGATAGAGGTGATCCTATTTAAGTTTGAGAGATATTCTGTAACATTGTTAACTGTTCAAGTGTTGCACAATATGTTGGGGATTAAGTGTTGTTTGGATGGTGATCCATTTATTTACCAAAGGATAAAGTTGGGGATTTTATTGGGGTTATTAGATGAGTCGTTTACACGTCTGTTGGGTTTTATTCCCGGTATAAGACCTCTTGTTTATTTCTTGGGATTTATTTATGAGAATTCCCATGTTTTATACATTTGTCAGGCTTGGACAATTTCGACGAGTATGATATAATTCTTGAGTAAATGCTTGCTTCGGTTAACATGACGAGACTGCCGTCGAGGTAGGGATTTCTATACCTCTTGCGTTATATTGCATCATATCCCGTTTTCCAAATAATTATTTTGTGGAATACCACACTTGAAAAATGACGGGGACTGTTCGACAGCACGTCAGTTTTTATTAGTAGTATGTTTTCTCAAGTTTAATTCTGTACATGGTTTGAAATTTATTGTGTATATGTTGAGGAATGAATTCGCTATCCCCTTTGATACCTTCTAATGCGTGAAGGTTGATTGTTTGACGTGAGACAACAGATCGGGGCATTGGTGACGTGTCCTCAGGTCGAAAGCCCTGAAAGTTGTAAACAGTATGGGAGGGTGATGACGCCTCCTAGGGTTGAAAACCCCTAAACCTGGCCAGGGTTTCGTCCCACGGATCAGACGGTTGTCAATCGCTAAGACTTAGTTAACCTAAGTACCAATTCCATTTGACGGGTGGACGGCCGAGTTTACTCATCGACAACCCTCGTTCATTTGGAGCCTCTAGGTATCTTAGCTATTAAATAAGTTCACATATAGCGAGCAACTGTATCCGTTATATTTGATCGTATGACGCGTTGGATCTACGGACCACCGTCATTTATACTTCCTCTTGCCTCATATGGTGTTGTCACCGACGAGTGACCACCTTTTCTTTGTTGAGTGGCGGGTGAGTCCTTGAGTGACCACCTCTTTTCACTGATGAAGTTTTCAGATTGGAACACGATGATGGCCTATTTTACGAGGTATAGCTGTCTATGTATATAGCAAGTTTTTTTTCCGATAAAAGCCACATCGATGGCTTTGGGCCAGATTTATAATATGATAAGAGATTTCAAATTAAAATCCATGTACGGTAAAATGAGAAACATAACCCTAATTTCGAAAATATAGAAAAAACCAGTTTTGCATGAGGTGCACCTAGTATAGCTATACTTTACTGAGTTAGTCACTCATCCCAAACGACTCCTCCCCCAAAACTTCAGGTAAAGGCAAAAGCAGCTGAGGATTTGGAGTTGAAGTGTTATGTTATTTACATTTGAGTAGTTTATCGTTTCTTGGTGAGGATACATTTGGTCTGTAAACCTTAAATACAGTTGGTTTTGGATTTGTTGCACAGTACTTGGATTTCATTTTAATTTATGCACCGTTATTTTCTCGTGATCCCTACTTGGACCTAGGCCCATATCATCTTGGGCCGAATCAAATATTTATAAGTCTTCCGCTAAAACACACGCCTTGGGCTGGGTGATCGGGTTCTCTACGAGGATCAGGTCGCTTGACCCGGCGGTTCTGTTAGGCCCGTCTCCGAGTCATGACACATTACAAGTAGTGCATAGAGTTTAGGCCATTCATTGTTAACATTCCTCATGAAGTTCTTAGCTTATGATTCCATACCATCGATCTTAACGATAGTCAGGGCTTAATACTTGCTAACGTTAACATTTCATAACCATAAGTTAAACATTAAGCTGGGAAAAGAAATGCAACTAGCAGTGCTATACAGGGAGCAACTACAAGATGAAACGTCTAAGAATGGTGAGAAATTTTGTTAGAGATAACGACATGGTATAACCTCCAATGGAAACTACAGAAAATGAAACACCAAGAAGTCTACAGAAACTTAACTTCAACCAAAAGGAAATCATCACACACACACACACACGTTTGCTTGGGTCTAGGGCCTCCAAATGGCCAATGACTAACCCATTCTTTACCTTTGTGGACAAACCTTCACTCAGATAGTAGCTCTCCTTCCATGCAGTAGCCCACCAGAACCTCTCCAGGAAGAATAACAAAGAAGAAGATGAAGGAGAGCTAGATAAAAATAGACTCACCTTGGGGACAAATGGTACGTGTGGCAGAGGAGGTGTAGGAAACATCCTCTGCTGGTTGGGATCATGGGGGGTGAGGTCGGGTGGCTCGCGTTTCTATTCGTTGAGTGTCATTTTCATTTTGATTTTAAATCTCTATTATCGCAGTTCTGCAATGATTCAGATGAGTGCGGATGGCTTGGTCTCGTTCACATTCGTCCGCAAGAGTAAATTTTGCATGCAATTCCTGAGGTCTCGGACAGGAAATGGCGTCCCCATTCTCGTCCGTACCGTCTTCATTCGAGGTCAGGGTGCCAGTCAGCATCGTACACATCGTCCGCATGTGTTCAAACATCAAACGGAGTCGATGCAGACGAACCCTCACCTCGTCTGCGGTGTCGTCTGAAAGTGTCCAGGATTTGGACAGAGGCAAATCGAACGGGGTCCCTATTCGTCTGCAGGCGTCCGGGTTCGTCCGAAAGTTCCCAGACTTGGACAGAATCGATGCGGACGCGTCCTGCCCTCGTCCGCATCGTCTGCACCCACGTTCGAAACTCCACGACAGAGCAAAGTTAGGACGCTGAATTGCGTCCCAAGTCGTCCCAAGGTCTGGGCGACGTTCTAGGTGTGTTGCGGACGACACCTCACGTCTGCAAAGTCGTCTACATGTGTCCGAATAGACCAAAAGTCCATCTCCTTCGCATTTTCGACCAAGTTTTTGTTCGAATTTGATTCCCACAAAAATTACAAGTCACAGTTTAACGTGCATAGGGGCAAAACGTATTACATAAATGCCATCGCCAAAGTTGATTACATCATTTAACGGAAAGATTTAGAATTGAGTTGTTACATTATTCATCGATAGTCGCCATATATTTGCATCATTGTTCTCTATTCTTGCTGTTAAGTCATTTCGATTAAGATTGCCCGAGTGCCATCTACAAAGTTAGATTTTTTCCTAGAGATAAAAATTGTTGAAAATTCTTGAGATTTTTGGAAGATTTTTTGGAGATAAAATTTGATAATTTATGGCAAATCTAGAATCGTATGAATATCTCAATCTTGGAGATTGTTTTCAGTTGAAATTCCAATTAGGTTTGAATTTTGTGATATTTGCGGTTATTCTGGTGATTAGATTGGATTTAATTTTGTGGATAAACTGTTATAGCTGAAATATCTGAATATTTTAGAATATCTTTTAGAATCTTGTGAAATCCATTGTTTTCCGCTTCAATTCTTTAGGTTAATATTTTATTGAATCTAGTGATTTTGGTTATATATTTTGTTCAAGAATATGTTTTTAGAGCAATGAGATATTTGAAATAGATCTTCTATTTTTTTATGAAGATTTGATATTTCATTATGGTAAGAAAACGATAGTGGAATTTTAAAATATTTTGAATGACAGTTTTGATATAAAGAGACGAGATATGGTCATAAATTAAGATGACATTTTATGAGATTAAAAGATGTCATCATCGTGGTTAAAGTGTTTCTTAAATCTGGTCAGCATCAGTTGCTGAATTTACCTTGAAGACATTATAATGTTGATATGTATATTTCTTTGAGACGGACATATATACACTCAGTTGCAAATTTTCTTTAAGGATGTAAAGTAAGAAAATTTAAAAATTGATTAGTTGTAGCAAAAATTTGTCTCGAGATGGAGATAGTTAGAATTTAGAGTTTTGCATTTATTTTATTGGATGACGAACGTGCGATATAAATCTCCTTCATAAAATTCATATCAAAGTAGAAAATTATTATATTTGAGCAAAATTCTAGTAGGACATACCCATAGCTTTGTATTATAAATCTCATTTAATTTTCAAAGCAGTAAATTTGTTCCTAACTGTAATTTTTCTTCCAAAAGAATTTTTAACTGTAATTTTTTTTCCAAAAGAACTTTTGGACGGTTGTTCCACGTCTTAGTTATCGTTTCATCTCCAACCATGGCAATTATTAAACCTGGTACAAATCTACGGTGGAGAAGATTGATCACATGCAACCTTGCAGTTCATTGATTCCTCACATGGAATCAGCTTCGTGATTGAAAGATTCGGACCCACCTTGACAAGAAATTACAGATCCTGATCCATCACAATCTTCAACAGAGCGGGACAACTCATGAGAAACAGAAGCTTTCCATGGGGAAAAGAAGGTTGCCACAGCTATCCCGTGATATGTCTCTGTTGCCTTCGGCTATAACATCTTCCAACTTCGACCTCTGCTTCTCAGAATTTATGTCTGTGTTATCAATGGCAGCTCTCGCTAGGTTCCCTACTGGTTGTTTCGTCGGGATTTCTCTAGTTCTTGCTGTGATTTCCCAGCAGATTGAGGCTACTTCTACTACCTCTGATTCTCCAGCTGTTTTACCGGTAGTAAAAGCAGCCAATCTGTCCTCTTTCTGCCCTTCTCCGGCCGCTCGGATCCCTGTGCATTCGGCCCTTCCTCCTGTTCCGGAGGCTTTTCCTCCTATCATTCCAAGCTCCGGAGAGTTTTTCGGGAAGAGTTTGGCGAACTCTCGCAAGCTTCGCCATGATGTCACCATATTCGGTGTGTCTGTCTGCATTTGTTTTCTTTTAAGACCATTTCTGGGTGTCTAAGAAAAAGGATCATGCATTCATTGTACAGTTTGAAGGGAGAGACAGACACATGATTTTCACCCATCTCTTGATTTCATTGCTTCATGTACCTGTTCGCCTTTTGATCTTAATGAGTATGAAGTATCGACCTTCAGGAAAAAAAAAAAAAGAACCCAGCACCCGACAAATCAAAAACACAGAACTCTGAAATTTCTAAATAACTAGTATCGCTACCTGAAAAAAAGAAGAAGACGAAGAACAAGGCATTAAACGTAGAAGTAAACGCACAAAGCTAGAAGAATCGATGGAGAAATGGATGGATTTCTTCAGTATTTGGGTCGATTGCATTCAAAGATTACCTGAAATTCTGTAGGCATTGCCATTCCTCTACATCTAAGCGGTAACATGGTTCAACAAATACTTCTGCACTACGGACGTCTCTTCTCGTGACGTTCCGTCACTTCCATCTTGGCTCACTGCGGCGACTCAGTTCAGTTGAAGCTCTTCGAGGTTTCTCGTCCATGCGCGTGCCTCCTCTCAGACCCGACCGCTCGGCGTTCCTTACGCAATCAACTCCTGCTCCTATTCGGCTGGCTTATCCTGGAAGCAAATCCAGCATCAAGCTCTGATTTTGGGGTTTGAATCGGACCTCCTTTCCACATCTGCCTTATTTGTGATTGAAACTTGATAGGTAGTCTTTGCGGTGGTCAATTCAATGATGCATGGCAGCAGTCCGAAGAAATCCCTCAGAGAAATGTAGTGTCTTGGTGTCATGTTAGGCCTTCGATACCGCGAACTTTACAGCCCATGACATTTCACGTTAGATAGAGGGCTGTGAGGATAGTTTATAAATGAGTACGCATTTTGGGTTGCGGTTATGGGATCCTGGCCCCAAGAATAGAATTAACCTAGCCCAATAATAGAATCAACCTGTGAGGGCTAATAGGACCAGGCAGACTATATTAAGATTGTGCCCAATTGTAACAATGGTTTCAAATGAAGATAGAGTATGTCAAAAAATTATTAACCCAACGAGGCTCCATTGCTTTTTAAGGTGTTCTAGACAAGGAGATGTTAGATTATTCAATAATAATTTATGTGGTCCATGTTAATTAAAGTTATATTGACTTAAAATTATAGTGCTTAATATAATGGTTGTTAAGCATTAAAGACATTAAGTTAATTGAGTTTTAATTCCCTCTCCTTAACCTTATTAAATGCATAAAGTATAGTTTAAAGAGACGTGATTGAAGAGACATGATTGAAAATGTATGTATGGAAGGATACCTTTTGTACGAGTGTCTTCTTCATCACCTAGAGAGAAATTATGGAATTGATTTTCTAAAGGATTACTCTCTCTCTCTCTCTCTCTCTCTCGAATCTCTGAAAAAATTAAAGGAGAACTATACGGGTTTCTGGATCATCGAAGAGACGATTAAAGAAAAGGGTTTAAGGTTGATAAAAGCAATCAACATCTTCTTCAAAAGCATTTTATATCATGGACCAATGTTGGTAGAATTAATTGTTTAATTCGAATGGTTAAATCAATATCGTTAATGAGAATTAAAGTATTGTCAGCACGAATCAGATTTATTTTAGTATGCTTACAATTAGTATCAGAGCACGGTTAAATATACGTATTGATTTACCATGTAAATGTATTAGATTTCATGAAATGATATATACATGAAAAGGAAAGTTTTATTTCGAAAAATTATGCATGAATATTATGGATGAAATTATAGAAATGCATTAGAATAGTTTTCTGAAAATTCTGTGTGAAAGTTTGTCATGCGGACGTTGGGTATGATAGGTGCGGACGACATGTAATGTTGTCAGACGCAAGATTCACGCTGAAAAACTGTCTGCGGACTATTCTGAAGGGTGCGGAAGCAACGGACGCCTTCGTGTTGCATCCGAATGAATCTGTATTAATTTTCATTTGATTACGAATGATGCGGATGCAACAGACGCATTCATGTTGTCGTCCGAATGAATCTGTAAAGAAATTCATTCGATACGGACGACATAATTTCCGGACGACAGGAAAAGATTGCGAACACCATTACCTCGTCCGCATGTTGTCCGCAAGACATAAATGCACAGTTTAATTATAAGTTATTAAATGAATGATTATTCAATTAAAGTATTGTTGTATAGAAACTAAGTAGTCATCAAAGTGACCTAGTTTGAAATGATAAATATTAAATCGTGTGATTTATTCATTTAATTGTTATGATGTTATTGAAATGTGATTATTACTTATAAACTAGTAGGTTACCCAAAGGTGATCCAATATTTATAATTAATAATGTTATAGTGACATGTTTACATATTTAAATTGATATGTTTATATATCCAAAATGTTAAACATGTTGAGTTGAATATGTTTATAAGTCAATTAAAGATTATAACATCATGATTTGTTTATTTCTTTAAGGATTACCCAAAAGTGAACTTAAAGAAATTATTTTATGCTTATCTGAATCCGGTTTAGGTTGTTGTTCAATATATTAATGTAAGAGCATGTGTTATTATTATTTGCAGCTTCTATAAATCTATTTGCTTCTAGTAATGCTTCGATTAAGTTCAATGGTCTTAACTATGCTTACTGGTCCGAACAAATCCAATTTTAACTGGGTGTGTTGGATTTGGATTTAGCATTAGTTTGTGATAGACCACCAACTATTACTGAGACCAGTACAAAAGCTGACAAGTCTTATAATAAGACTTGGGAGAGGTCTAACAGGCTGTGTATGAGCTTAATGAAGATGACTGAAAATGTTAAGCCATCGATGCCAAAAGTAAATGATGCTAAGGACTTCATGTCAAAGATAAAGACATATTCCCAATCAGATATTACAGACAAGTCTGTTGTAGGGAGCTTGATGAGTGAGTTGACGACCAAGAAATTTGATTGGTCTCAACCCATTCATGACCACGTAACAAGCATGGCCAATTTGGCGGCAAAACTTAAAACGTTGGGTATGGATGTGAGTGAATCATTTTTGGTTCAATTTATCATCAACTCACTTCCTCTTGAGTTTGGCCAGTTCCAGGTGAACTATAACACTATTAAGGAAAAATGAAACTTTCAAGAAATAAAGGCCATGCTAATTCAAGAGGAAGGGAGGTTGAAGAAGTTGAAAGACCATACTGTAAATTTGACGTTTCAAAAAGATGCCAAAAGTAGCAAATCAAAGCTAAGTAAAAAGAACAAGCGGAAGGGAAAGGACCAATTAAAGATTAATGATGGTCAAATCCGTAAAGAGCTTAAGTGCTTCTTCTGCAACAAAGCTGGACATATCAAAAAGGATTGTCCGAAGAGGAAGGCTTGGTTCGAAAAGAAAGGTACACTATTTGTTTCAGTATGCTTTGAATCAAATATTATAGAAGTACCTAATAATACTTGGTGGTTGGATTTTGGTGCTACTACTCATGTTTCACTTGTTACGCAGAGATTTCTTTCTATCCAACCCATAAAGGGAGCTGAAAAGTTCTTGTATATGGGGAACAAAATGAAGGCACGAATTGAAGGAATCGGGACATATAGACTGAACCTGGATACTGGATACCACCTGCATCTAGAAGAGTGTCTTTATGTTCTTGAGTGTGCTAGGAATTTAATTTCTGTTACTAAGTTGGATTGTAAAGGTTTTAACTTTAAGATTGGTAATGGTGTATTTGCTATGTACAAATATGAATACTGTTATGGTTATGGTATTATGAAACATGGTTTGTACTATTTCAATCTTGATATTAAATTTAAAGAATCTCTGTTTAACGTTGATCATGTGATTGGATTAAAACGCAGTGCAACAAATGAAAGTTCAGCTTTCTTATGGCATAAACGTCTAGGTCACATATCTAAAGAAAGGATAATGAGGTTAAGGAAAAATGACACTTTACTTCAATTAGATTTTGATGACTGAGACGTGTGTATAGATTGCATTAAAGAAAATCAAACTAAACACACATCAAAGTATCCTGCTACAAGAAGCAAAAAACTTTTAGAATTGATACATACTAATATTTGTAGTCCATTCGACATTCCTTTATGGAATGGCGAAAAGTATTTTATAACCTTTATAGATGATTTCTCACGTTATGGATATTTATATCTACTGCATAAAAAATCTCAAGCGATGAACGTTATAAAAGTGTTCATCGATGAGGTAGAAAGAAAGCTAGATAGAAAAGTAAAAGTGGTGAGATCGGATAGAGGTGGTGAATACTATGGAAAATTCGATGAAAGTGGCCAAAACAAAGGTCCATTTGCAAGGTTTCTTGAAAGTTGAGGCATTTGTGCATAGTATACAATATCGGGTACACCACAACAAAACGGAATCGTACTTTTATTGAAATGGTAAGAAGTATGATGAATAATAGTAATGTACCTTTATCGTTGTGGATGCACGGCTTAAAGACCGCTGCATATCTGCTGAATAGGGTTCCTAGTAAGGTGGTTCCTAAGACTCCTTATGAACTGTGGATGGGAAGGAAACCTAGTTTGAGACATATCCACGTTTGGGGTTGTCCAGTAGAAGTTAGAATTTATAACCCACATGAAAAGAAGCTTGATACAAGAACCATTAGTGGTTTCTTTATCGGTTATCCAGAAAAGTCTAAATGGTACATATTCTATTGTCCAAAGCATAGTACAAGAATTGTAGAGTCTGGAAATGCTCGATTCATTGAGAATGGCAGGTTCAGTGGGAGTGATGATTCACGAAATGTGAATATTCAAGAGAATCGGGTGAAGGAAACGACACCTAGTAATTCTCATCAAGTTGTTGTTCCTTTTATTGTATCACAGTCTAATAACATACCAGAACAACATATGGATATTTAAACCATGCAAAGTGAACAAATAAATGATGAGCAAGTTAATGATGATCAAGTCATAAGTGATCAATCACGAGAAACAGAATTGCGAAGGTCTGTAAGGCAGAAAAAACCAGCAATTTCTAATGACTATGTGGTTTATTCACTAGAAGAGGAATGTCACTTGAGCAATGATAAAGATCTAGAATCATTCAATAAAGTCATGGAATGTAATAATTCTGAAAAATGGTTTAATGCTATGAAGGAAGAGTTGAAATCTATGGATGACAACAAAGTTTGGGAACTTGTAGAGTTACCTGAAGGAAAGAAACGCGTTGGTTATAAATGGATTTTCAAAACCAAATGTGATTCGAAAGGTAACATTGAAAGGTATAAGGCCAGACTTGTCGCCAAAGGTTACACTCAGAAAGATGACATTGACTATAAAGAGACTTTCTCTCCGGTTTCAAAGAAAAACTCTTTAAGGATAGTTATGGCTTTGGTGGCTCATTATGATTTGGAGCTTCACCAAATGGACGTAAAGACCACCTTTCTTAACGGTGACTTAGAGGAAGAAGTGTACATGGATCAACCTGAAGGATTTTCATTTCCTAGAAATGAAAAGTTGGTATGTAAACTGAAGAAGTCAATTTATGGATTAAAACAAGCTTCTAGACAATGGTACATTAAGTTTAACGATACCATTACGTTATACGGTTTTATAGAGAACACTGTTGATAGGTGTATCTATATGAAGGTTAGTGGGAGTAAATTTTGTATCCTAGTATTGTACGTTGATGATATTCTTCTTGTTGCGAACAATAAAGGAATGTTATGTGATGTTAAGGATTTTCTCTCAAAGAATTTTGAAATGAAAGATATGGGTGAGACATCCTATGTGATTGGAATAGAAATATTCCGTGATAGACAGCAAGGATTGCTAGGATTGTCTCAGAAAGGATATATCGATAAAATTCTTGAGAGATTTAGAATGGATAAGTGTTCCGCTGGTGTTGCTCCAATTCAAAAAGGGGACAAGTTCAGTCAAATGCAATGTCTGAAAAATGATTTGGAACGTAAGGAAATGGAACTTGTTCCATATGCATTAGCTGTAGGAAGCTTAATGTATGCCTAGACATGTACTCGACTGGATATAAGTTTTGCAGTAGGGATGTTAGGCCGATATCAAAGTAATCCAGGATTGGATCATTGGAAAGCTGTAAAGAAAGTGCTAAGGTACTTGCAAGGAACAAAGAACTTCATGCTCACGTACAGAAAATCAAGTAATCTTGAGGTTATTGGATTCTCGGATTCAGATTATGCCGAATGTGTAGACTCGAGGAAATCTACATTTGGTTACGTGTTCCTATTAGCTGGAGGAGCCATGTCATGGAAAAGTGGAAAGCAGTCTACGACTGCCACTTCCACTATGGAGGCAGAATTTGTAGCATGTTTTGAGGTTATAATTCAAGCATTGTGGTTGCGGAATTTCATTCAGGGTCTAAGCATGGTCGAAAGTATAGATAGATCGTTGAAAATGTATTGTGATAACTCCGCAGTTGTATTCTTCTCAAAGAATGACAAGTACTCGAAAGGAGCAAAATATATGGACTTAAAGTACTTGGTAGTCAAAGAAGAAATACAAAAACAAAAGGTATGCACTGAGCATATAAGTACAAGTCAAATGATAGGGGATCCGTTGACGAAAGGATTACCACCCAAAACCTTTAAAGAACATGTTGTAAGGATGGGTTTAGGTGACAAATTCTTGTTTATGTGATTGTAAAAGTTTAACTTGTATCTTATAACACCTAAGAATTCAATGAAAGAAATTTTTTTGTATATATATTTACTATTCATATTATAGTGTATACAATGATTGGTTATGAATAATATGTGAAGCGTTTATAGTGTTCCTCAATTAAAGAATTAATGAATTGCGATAGTTATGATAAATGGAAAGAATCATGTTGACATAATTCAAATGTGCCTGCCATGATTCGATTATACAATTCATTATGAAAAGGATAACTTGATAAATTCACATTATAGTACACTATAGTAATTGATTGTGAATTCAAATTATGTCAGCTGAAAAGTAATAGCTGAAGTAGCTGAAAAATACTAGTTGAATATCAATTGATATTAAAGTTTATAACATGGCCCAAGTGGGAGATTGTTAGATTATTCAATAATAATCTATGTGGTCGATGTTAATTAAAGTTACATTGACTTAATATTATAGTGCTTCATGTGATGGTTGTTAAGCATTAAAGACATTAAGTTAATTGAGTTTTAATTCCCTCTCCTTAACCTTATTAAATGCATAAAGTATAGTTTAAAGAGATGTGATTGAAGAGACATGATTCAAATGTATGTATGGAAGGATACCTTTTGTATGGATGTCTTCTTCATCACCTAGAGAGAAATTATGGAATTGTTTTTCTAACGGATTACTCTCTCTCTCTCGAATCTCTGAAAAAATTAAAGGAGAACTATACAGGTTTCTGGATCATCGAAGAGGCGATTAAAGAAAAGGGTTTAAGGTTTATAAAAGCAATCAACATCTTCTTCAAAAACATTTTATATCATGGACCAAGGTTGGTAGAATTAACTGTTTAATTCGAATGGTTAAATCAATATTGTTAATGGGAATTAAAGTATTGTTAGCACGAATCAGATTTATTTTAGTATGCTTACAGGAGAGATAGAAAATGGAGGGTGATTGTGAGGTCACCTATGATCGAGTTGTAATCTTTCCTGGTTCTTTTAAGAATAACAGATCGTGGACTGGCATGGTTGCTGTGAAGGTCTGCAGACATCCTACAATATGGTAAGGGCAGGAATCGAACCAATGTACCCCACTTTAATATCAGTTCTCGTTTCTTGTAGCCATGTTGGTTTGGTTAAAGAGTGTAGGCACTCTCTGGTTCAATGCAGTGAACCATGAATATGGTGTCGAGCATGATTGATCTCTCCAGCTGTGCAGAATATCTAAACGAAACCTATAAATGAAGATGAAGCCAGATTTTATCATCTGGGCTCTCTGTTCCTGGGCTGGTCAGATTCGTAAGAATGTAGACCTTGCTCAAATTGTTGCTAAAAAATTGTTGTGAGTACTATGTCATGCTGTCTAACTTCTTGTTCTTGGAAGGGGACAGGAGATGCATAAATCCAAGAGTGTCTATGACCTTCCACTAATAATAGTTTTACAAAATAATATTATCTCTTTATATTTAACTCATTAATTATTAATTAATATATTTTTTAATTATTTATAATTTATTTTAATCATTCTATAAATTAATAAATAACACATAAACATCACATCAATATATAAAATTAAAATATAAAGTTAAAATATAAACTTAGTAGTATCCATAATCTCGAATATGGTAGAAAAGAGAATTAATATTTCCAATTGAACAATATATAGCCTAAGTTGTCGCTAATGATTTATAAAGGTGATTTTGGAATCAAAGGAAGTCACCCTTTGAACATATTATTCGCCAACAAATTCTCTCTTTTTCTCTAGCTTTTTAGAATTTATGAACAAGGTTAAGCAAAAATTCGCTGGAATCACTTGTAGCTTGACCTCTTCTTAGGGGTGGGTAATATCAGTGAACCAAACCATGGAGTTTGGTCCATTTTCTAGATTAGTTTATTTTAAGCTCTAATATCATGTTTGTAACGCCACGTAAAGTAAATCATTTTTCATCATGCCATATTTTAAAAAAATCAAATCATATCATTTTTTGTTTTTGAAAAATTAACGAAATATACTTTTGAAAGAAATATAGAGCGGAAGTCTTTAATCAAAGTTTAAATAAAAAATCTCAACGTAAATAAAGTCCAATCATAAAATAAATATAAATCCTTCAACATTATTCAACTGTCTCAAAGACTTTGTAAAACATTTTAACCAAACTCAAAACAATTAAAAACATAATTTCATAAAATTCTGTCATATCAAATCATTTTTTTCTAGCCTTTACCCACATGTCAATATTGCTCAAACAACGCCTCAACCTCACCTATGAGAGTGTTCATTCAACTGCATCTTTCACATATTTCTCTCATCATATGCATCTTTAAAAATATCTTCACCTACATCACAAAGTTCATCTATAGGCCTAAAACTTAGCAATAACATATACAGTATGAGCATGAGATGCAAGTTGTATAAATATGTATTTTCAATTTTGCAATCTTTCTTTCTTTTCTTTTCTTCTACTTAATAGTCCTGTCACTGGGAGTAATTCAGTATAGGGGAGAGTGACACCATTTGGTTCATCTCATATGGGATAGTTAGCTCGACCTCGCCCTATAAGCAACTATTTACATTTATTTAGTCTTTCAGTCTTTATGTTGTTCAATATGAAAACATTTTTCATAATACATGAAATGTACACATGATCATACAATGCAAAACATAATACTATAATATCAGTCCACTCTGTTTTCCCATGCAATACAAAACAACAGTGCATCACCCAAACCATTATGTCATCATATCTTTATCATGCATCTAGTAAAAGTAATCAAGACAATAATTAGAAGCATGACACATCCTCAATCAATATCTTTATGAATAAAACAAAAACACATCCTCGACTAACGTCTTAACAAACAAAACAACGTAACATAAAAGAAAAATACCCTAGCACTTTTTGATGTAGGCTAGAAGGCTAAATACATGTAAATATCACTTATCTCATGGTCTTAACACAATTTTGATCACTTATAATGATTATTTCTCGCTTCAGGTCAACTTCAACGGGTTTGTTTTTTCTCCTGAGAAATAGAGAGAAAATTACAGGACTTTGCAGCTCCTAATGCATGAATGATTAGGGTTTCATCTTAACTTTCCTTTTTATAAATCAAAAGTCTAAATATATATTCACAGTCCAAAAATTCCAAGGACAAATGCGACTTGAACATGTCCTGTATAGTCATCGCGGACGTGTGTACTTTCGCCGCAGACATGTGTGCTTTCTGCAGCAGACACATGCCCTTTCACTGCAGATGCATGAACTTTCGCTGCAGATATCCTCCTCGCTCACATCATCCATCAATCACCATCTGCCACGTTTAATATCTTTCTGCAAACAAACCTCATTCTACAGATTCCACCTTATATTTGTGGACACCAACGCTTCCGCTGCGTATAACCGCTCACATTGTTTCGCCAATCACAATCCGCCACGTTTACATGTTTTTCTATGGACAAATCTCATTTCCCAAATTCCACCTTGCATATGTGGACATCAATGCTTCTGCTGTTGATATCCGCTCATATTGTTTACTAAGCACAATCTGCCATGTTCACATATCTTTATGCGGACAAACCTCATTCCGTGGTTTCCACCTCAGATCCGAGGTCACCAACACTCCTACTACGGATATCTGCTCATATTGATCGCCACTCACAATATTCCATGTTCACATGTCTTTCCATAGAAAAACTTAATTGGCGAATTCCACCTCATATCTGTGGACACCAATGCTTCTGTTGTAGATATTCGCTCCCATTTTCTGCCAATCACAATCTACCACGCGCACATATCTTTCTAAAGACAAACCTCATTATGCATATTCCACTTCACATCCTTGGATAACAGCGTTTTCGTAGACATCAACATTTCTATGGATACACCTCATTTCGCAAACATAACTCATGTGCGGCCATGTGTCCTTCATAAACCAAGTACCTGCAGACACCAACACTTTTGTGGACACAAACACTTCTGTAATCAGAAACACTTTTGTGAATACACCTCATGTGCAACCAATTTAACCTTCAATTTCCACACCAAACTTTCCTAATTCAAAACATTCTTAATAAAATAAAATATCCATTCCATATTTGATGCACCAGCGGAAGGGTAAAGAAATAACCTATTGAGTGGTGGATCAAAGGAATGGTGATGAACAACCAATATTGTCAAATAGAGGCGTAGTGGTCATTCAACTCTTGGGACAGATAGGTAGTGAACAACAACAAATGATCGTCCGAGAAATCAAAGGTAAGAAAGCGGTCGATCAACAACGTACAAAAATCAACAGAAACGTCCACAAGTCACCGGTCGGATAAGCGGTTGAACGACTAAAGGAGATGGTGATTGACCAGTTGAAGAAAATCTCTATCTTTGCTGTAAAAAGCCTTTATGGAAAGTCCAAATTTAGAAACCAATATCTCCTTCAATTTGGAAGATTTCTCTCTAAAATTTGGACTGCGGGTTCCTTGATAAATGAAGAAAGAACTCCTTCAAGAATAATGGAAATAAGCACCATGGATTTGGAAATAAGCACTTGAGAAATAGATTGGTTGGAAATAGCAAGTAGTGGCACTTGTACTCTCGTATGAATGACTTTGCCAATACAACTTCTCTTGAAAGTGTGACACCTCTTCACACACTCTCTCTTCAAGAAGTAACAGTACGGATGCCAATAAGAGAACTCACTCAACTCACAAAGTAAGCTCAATTTGTGATGTAACACATACAAGACTTTGGATGTCACTCACCAAAGGATTGAAAAAAGAATCACTTCTATTTCAAAATAAGCATAAGCTTTTGATATTCCAACCTCGATGTATAAAACACACATACTAGGTGGCTTTATATAGCCAATTAGAAAGTATATAATAGGAAATAACAATAAAGAAAAACAAGCTAATACTCAGTCATACTTGGCCGATTACTATACTAGTTTTAGGTAACTTTATAAACTAATTATTTAACTATTATTTGTTGGCTTTTCCTCCAAGTTTTTGTGGCTTTTGGAAGCTACTTTCTCATCAAGTTTCACCACTTGGATGGTTATCCATGCAATAATCGGTCTTCCTTTGTCCACTTGCATAGCCAATTTGGAAGCTTTCCCATTCTCTAGTTCCTTTGATTTTTCTTGTCCTCCAAGCTTGTCTTCTTGGACTTCCTTCCATAGTAGTAAGTGCGTAGGCCTCTCTTGATCTTCATGGGTTGGTAGAACCTCCATTTGGGCCATAATTGAACTACCTTCCAAACAATTAGAAAGCTAGGTATTGATAAATTTTTTGGGCCCTTGCTCTTGTGAATGGAACTTGTAGTCCATCAATATTTTCATTAAAATACATTCATTACGTGAATTTATAAATTTCCAATTGTGATTGTCAAGATTTGGAGGTGGGATTAACTGAAAATGCCAGGTTAGGCGACTCGATCCTTAGAGAGGACTCGATTGTCCAACCCAAGGGTAGGAAGTTAGCGAAAGTCTTAACATAAAATTAAGCCCAAAACACAAAAGAAATGGGCCAGGGTCCATAGAGTGATCAATAAAAGTTAAAGATAACGTAATAACAAGAAGAGGAAAATACTGTACAGGAAATGAAACCATTCAATACCAAACGACAAACTAAAATAAGGAAGTAAATCCTCCCACAGACAGCATGAAAACACCAATGAGGAAATCAACTTCGAAGTACTCACATCTCAGACACCACACCAGACCACCACGATCACAATCTAGGATGAAGGGGTTATGGGTAGGGTGACTAACTCAGTATGAAACTTATACTAAATGCAATGTACATATAAAACTAGTTTTTATCTTTTCTCATCAAAATCATGATCAAAACAATGGCATAACTGTGCATGGATTTAAAATCATTTCCAAAACTTGATTTATCATAAAAATAGGTTGCACGAGCCACCAATGACATAATCATCAAACCTCGATGGATACCTAGCCAATTATAATAAAATAAGCCTCCATCATTTTTCACAAGTCAAAACTAGGATCCGTGAAAAATGAGGGTGTAATACCCAAAATTTTATCATGTTAAATATAAGATTTTATAATAACAATATTTGGTAATTGGGTACTAATTTGATTGAATTTATAGTTGAAGAGGATGTTGGCTATTAAGGATGAATTGATGATGAAATGGAAATGGAAGTTAGATTTAAAAAATTAAGTAGATTTACTCTCAAATAGATTCGTGGTCGATCAAAATTAGGTTGGCGGCTGACCAAATGCAGAACAGATTGTAATATGTTGCTCTCGAATTGTTTTGCAGTTGACAAAAATTAGATTGGCTGTTTACCAAATTCAGAACAAATTGTAATATGTTGCTATCAGGTTGTTTTACTATCGGTCGACATTAAGAATATGGTCGATTGGAATTGTGACAATGAGATAGTTGAGTCTCGGGTAGGTTTGCAGTTGACCAAAATTGAAAAAGTGGTCGACTGGTAATATAAAAAGTCACATATAATTAAATTCAATGTTATGTTTTGATTGCTGGTTTGGGGGGTGGTGGCTCACCATTTGCACGCCTAGCTGAAGCACACCTCCAGCTTGATGCTGGAGAAGAGGGTTGCTATTAGAGAATAAAGACTATAGACTTAAAATTCAAAAAAGGAGAAAGGAGAGGCATTTCTTAAGAAGCTCTTAAGAAACTCTCTCTCTCTCTCTCATAACGTCAAAGGTATCATGAGTTCTTTTATGATTTTTAAGAATTCTATTAGTTTATGAAATTTTTGATGGTGGAAAGAAGTGGAAATGGGGCAAATAGTCATAAGCAGATAGTTAGGTTGTTTGAAATATGTTAGCTATCTTAATGAAAATTTTAAGTAAAACCAATTAAGTATGTTATTCTTGACATCTTAAGGAAGAGATAGATTTTGGAATTAGTGAATTTGGTTAAGTATAGAGGAAGTTATGGATAGTCAAAGATGGGTGAAAAATTGGAAGGAAACCCTAGAATATATGTGTTTTGATGGAAGTTCTAAAATGTGTTACTTTAAATATGTGCAAGTAGTAAGTAATAAGTGGTTAAGTAATGTGCACATGACTGGTGGAGATTGTGTATATTCAAAATTATGCATACTTTGGTGTTACATGCCTTAAATAGTTATTGATAGAAGTTTTATTAATTTTGAAGGTGTTGTTACTCAAGAAGATAACCCTAAGTGCTGATACTACATTAAAGATCTAAGGTAAGAGATATGCATGTCTTTGGTCTATTGGCCTACATCACAAGAAAATAGGAAATTCTTTGATATGTTGTGTATATATGAGGATACTATTATTATATGATGTGATTACTTTTATGCTCATATGTGATTAGTATGTAGGAAATATATAAGGATAATATTGATTCTTTGGAAAGATTAAAACGTTGGTTGTTTGATGATTGATAAGAAAGAATAAATGAAGAAATGTAAAGTATTGTATTGTTAATATATGATAGGATGATAGAATTGTATGCATTCATAGTTATGCATCATAGTTTTGATGAAAATGTACAAAAAAATGTTTTATGCAAATGTTTTGAAAAAGAAACTGACATTGAACAAAAATAAACATAAATAGATGTTATGAGGTATGGGTTCTTGAGATGGTTGTCCCATGTGGGTCAAGAGGTGTTACTTTCCCTTGTACAGTTATACCTCTAGTGCCTGGATAGGTAAGTGAAACTAAAGGAAAATGGAAATAAACATAAATAGATGTTGTAAGGTATGAGGTTTGAGATGACGGTCCTAACTGGATCATTAAGGTCACTCTCTTTTATATGGTTATACCTCCAACACCTGGACTATTAAGTGAAAGTAAAGGTAAAGGTAACGGTAAAGGAAAAATTGAAACAAAAACTACATACATTTTATAAAGTTGCATAGCATGAGTGTAACATATTTCTATCTCTTACTAAGCATTAGACTTATATTTTATGTCTTGTGATGTAGGTGAGGATCTTATTTGTGGATGAGGGCATATGAAACGAAGATAGGAAGGATGCAGCTGATGGAGCATTGCTATGTTGAGCATTTTACATTGTTTGGTGACCTGACCAGTGGGTTATAGCTCAGAATAACATGTTTTACATATAATATTTTAATACTTGTATAATGGTTTTAGGAACAGATTTTAAGTAATACTTGATGATTGTTGTCTACACTTATGTGAAATATCGTTTGTGATAATGACAATGAATATGGTATATTCATGGAATGGAATGAATGTTTTCCTAATAGTAACATTAATGAACTTGTTTTATAATAAAATGAAAAGTCTTCTGTTATGCATTCTATTAGAAAGATTTTAGTAAAGAGAAACTTTTTAAGTTCTAAGTGTTTTTATTAATGAAAGTTTTTAATGTCATGTTTTATAAAGTGTTAGAATTTAAAGAGGGAATTTTATTTATAGTTATTTCCACTTGATTTCACACGAGAAAGTTTTTTGCTTTAAGTTTTGAAAAGAAAGAGTATCTCAAATCTCAAAATTTAAAGTAAAGTAAAAACAAGGTCGTTACAGACGGTCACACAAAGACCTCTTCAATACAAACACACAGAAAAGTGGTAGTTTGAAGATGGTAACGCCTCATGTGCCTGGAAGAAAAACTGAGTGTGATAAGAAGATCCAGCCTCTCATTGGGGTTGCCGATGAACAAGTTAGCAACAACACAACCCAAAACATAAACACCCTGATTAGGTTTAGGGATTTGAAACCCAAGGAGTGTGTCAACACCACCCTATTACCCATTTTCACATAGCACGTAAACAAAATATTTTCACGCAGCAGAAGATGTATCGGGATAACGTCGTGATACTTTGACACTGAGACCGTCCAAAGTGTCAAGAAGAAGATTCAAACTCCAATATTTGAATCATAGCATACCATGAAATACCATGCACGTAAAGTAAACATGTAAAATTCATGTAGTATAAAAACTATCATGCCGTTGAATAGTCCCCATCGGGTTTTCATATGTGGCAACCCACAAAATACATTTTTGTAAACCAAGATGCAATGCAATGCAACTAAGTATGAAATCCCTACATCAATGATGACAGAAGCCTAGCCGACCAGCTGCACATGTTGTCAGAAATAGGAACCAAACCAAGATGCCGTCGGAACCTAAAACCAAACTGACTTCAAATCCCCGGATCAACACAAGAATGTAAGAAGAGTCTTAGGCTGGAATTCATAATCAGACCAGAAGAACTAACACAAGACTTCCTAATTCAACACAAGGAGAGACAACAAATTCCACCTTGAATCGAGAATCCACACTGACTAGAAACCAGACATGGCTGATGAAGCTGAGTGAAATTCGCCAAACCCAAACTCCACAAAACACACAGTGTAGTTGACTAAGACATAATAGCGGTCAACTAGCCATATTAATAATCAACTCAAAAGACCCACTAGTAAACGAGACATGTCTATGGACGACGAGATACAACTATGCCCGACCATAACAACTTAATAGTAGAGGAGACATAGTTGTAGTCAACCAAACACGACTATGGTCAATCGAGACCACATAGTGTTGACAAGACACAACGACGGTTAACCAGGATCACCCAGCAGTGGACAAGGCACAACGACGATCAACATAAGACAGTTGCGTCCAATTGAGACCAAGCAGTAGTTGATGACTCTCCTTGCAACTAATGAGGACCATGGAAAAACCCAAACCAGAAAGGAAGATACCATGGTCATGAAGTGTGTCGACGCACGTGGCACCTAGTGACGAATTCTAACCCTAAAGGGCAGCTGCAGAAGCCCTTGGACACTTTCTTGGTCAATTGGGCCTAACAAACAGTTGACTAGACACAACAAGCGGTTGATTGGACACAAGCCATCTCACTCAGAGAGGCTCTTGGCCAATTTTTCGGTCGATTGGACCCAAGAAGTGGTCGACAGGCACAAGCCATTTGTCTAGCATGGACGTTGCTTTCGCGGACACCATAACTTTTGTGGTCGTTGAGGAGGGACGTCCTTGATGTCTACATATAATCCTGTGGTCAGCTGGACTCAACAAGCAGTTGATCGTGGATATGTTTCTAGCACGAGACAGTGAGGAAAACCCATCCCTTTCACCGATTCTCACCCTGAATCATCCTAAGCATAACTCTAAATCTACCTCAACAACACAAAAACTACCCAAAGAATTCGAGTTTCCAAGCTCAAATCCATGATCAACACAACCAGAAAACTCAAAGGGAAAAACGAGTGTGAGAAAATGACTTACGTAGATTAGTACACCACGAACACGATCCTAGCATCGAAAGTCCTCCGCACGCCACTTGGATTATCGCCCTATCTCCTTCACTCTCCTTTCGCGCGCTGAATCCAGGAAGGAAAACTTCTTTTTAAGACAAAAATAAATTAAGATTTAATTATTTTATTTAATATAAATTAATATATTATAACTATCAAATTTCGGTAACACAATCTTACCAAACATAATTCCTTATGCTTCAAGTTGTAGGGAAATACAGAACACACCAGTTGACCATTGGTTGGACCTCTCACAATGGGTGAAGACCCACGATATGTTGCAAGAACCTGGTCAACACAAAATAATTTGACTTAGACCAAAGTGAAAAATTTACCTAGAAAAAAATATATAATCCAAAAATTGTGGATTTTACAGTGACACTAGTCATTCCATTTAAATTCCAAAATGTCATGTTACACGTGAAGTTATTGGTTGAAATTTTTTGGGTGTTACATTCCTCCCGTGTTATTTCAATGTTGTCCTCAAAATTTGTTCAACAAAATAGCCATGGATATCTCTTTTACATGTCTTGTTGCCTTTCCAATGTCGCCTCTTCTAAGGTGTGATTTCGTCATAAGACTTTTACCTATGGGACTTACTTGTGTAGAAGTTCCTTGATCTTAAAATCTAATATCGGAATTGGTTTTTCCTTGTAACTCAATGTTGGTCAAATTTCAATGTCCTCTTGCTCCACCACTTGAGAGGGATCATGAACACACTTCCTAAACATCAACACATGGAAAATATTGTGAACTCCTTCCATTGAAATTGGCAATTTAATTCCATAAGTTGTCTTTCATATTTTTCCCACGATAGGGGAAGGTCCAACATACTTTAGAGCAAGCTTCCCCTTTTTACCAAATCTCATGATTCCTTTAAATGATGAAACCTTTAAAAATGCTAGATCGCCTTCTTAAACTCTAGTTCTCATTGTCTTTTATCTACATAACTTTTCTATCGGCTTTGGATAGTTAGCATCCTCTACTTAATAAGAGTCACCGTATCTACCATTTGTTGAATGATTTTAGGGCAAAGTAGTATAGTTTTGCCTACTTTATCCTAATATAGTGGAGATCTACACTTTGTTCCATATAAAGTCTCAATGGTGCTATACTAATTGTGGGTTGATAGCTGTTATTGTATGCAAATTCCACCAAAGGTATCATCTTACTCTAGCTGACTTGGAATTTGAGCACACAAACTCGCAATATGTCCTCCAATATTTAAATCGTCCTCTTTGATTGACCATCAGTTTGAGGATGAAAGGCTATACTAAATCTTAATTCGGTACCCATGGCCTTATGTAGACTCTTTGAAAAGGCTGAAGTAAATTTCTGGTCACGGTCTGATACAATAGACACTAGAACTCCATGCAGTCGTACAATTTCTTAGATGTACAACTCGGCGTACTGATTAATTGTATAAGTCATTTTGAAATGTGAAAAGTGAGTTGACTTTTTCAATCTATCCACGATTACCTAATTGCATTATGCTCTCTTATGGTTCTTGGTAAACCAACAACAAAATCTATCCCAATTTGCTCCCATTTCCATTCATTTTTAGGCAATGATTGTATTGTTCTTGCTGGCATCTGATGTTTAGCATTAACTTGCTGGCAAACTAGACATAATTTCACATGCTTTCAAACATCTTTCTTAAGGTTAGGCCACCACTAATGTTGTTTCTGGTCTCTGTACATTTTTGTAATTCCTAGGTGAACCAAAAACGTAGAGATGTGAGCCTCTACTAGAATTTCTCGTCTTACCTCTTTATCCTTAGGTATGTACTATCTACCTTTGAACTTAATTATTGCCCCATTTGACACAAAATAGTCTGAATGGTTTGTCATGGTCTGATCTGATTTAAGACTTATACACTTGGGGTCGACTGCATGTGCCTCTTTGATCTTCTCCAATAACGTAGGTACTAACATCATAGCTGTAAGTGTAGAAGCCAAATGTTATGTAACCAAACCAAACTTCTAAATTTCAGATCAAAGCGTCGGGGGCAATTCTAGCCATAAGGAGTATATTGTCACCGTTTTTTTGTTTAACGCATCTGCCATTACATTCGCTTTTCCCATATGGTACTTGATCTTGTAGTTATAATGTAACACCCCAATTTTTTAGTTAGATAATTATCGGGGTATTACCAAGGATGTATTCGTAAGATTATAAATTATGAGAAATTAAGGTAAATTAGAATAAATATTAATTTAATAAAATAAATTATTAGTTGGGATAAATAATTTAGAGGGGATAATCAAAAGGAGAAATTAAGAAATAGGGGGATTAAAGTGGGATTATAATTTATAATGAATAAAATAAATTAAAAGAAAAATTGAAAGGGGGAAGAATTAGGTTATTGGTGTTTTAAAGAGAAGAAAACATGGAGGAGGGATTAACCGGTTCTGTTAAGCCAATCTTTTGCCGGTTTGGTTCAAGAAACAAAAACTAGGGGGAAAGGAGATTAGGTTAGGGGGAAAATAGTGGTGAAGAAATGAGAGAGAGAGAGAGAGTGGCGAGAGGGAGACAATCGGCGATCGGGAGATGGAAACCGAGAGGGCAAGCGACAAAGTTAACGGCGACGCAGAAGAGCTCCAGCGTGCGCATCGTTCAGGCGTGCAGCTGAGGGAGGTGAGGAACAACAACATCGTTCATGGGAGGCTAGAGCTTGGGTCGCTGGATTTGGCGTCAACCATCAACGATCTATAGATTTTCGATCATGATTGGCGATGATGAATGGTGTGGCGTCTGGATGGTCGGCGATTTGCGATGGGCAGCGTGAATCTGGACGAGATGTAGTCAACCCGCAATTCGGGTATGACTGACTCGAGTATGTCTGACCCGGTTTGGACGGTACGAGTCTTCTCTGCTGGTGTGATTCTTCTCTATCATTTCAGTCTTTGGTTTCTGCTAAGTCCAAAATTATATCGATTTTGTTGGGTTCAATTTGGTTAATTTGATGCTACTGCTCAATTTCATGTTTTGTTGGTAGTTGTATGAATTCCTGAATAGACTATTAACAATCGTTGGTTCTTTGAAGGAGAGTTCAATTGTGCGCTCTGTTATTTGGATTATTAATTTGTGAAATTTGATATGTAAACTTATGCCCCTGTTGATGATGGATTTAGAATTGTTAAATGGTTGAAGATATATATATTGGAAGAATGCTTTCTATTTCCTTCGAATACATAACCATTGATGGTTGGGTCGGGATAGGTTAGGTTCCATTTAAGTGTTAATTGAGTTCTTAGGATTATTGTATAAGATAGAATATGAAAGTTATAGGTCGTAATTGTTATTGATAGATGTTTTATTTGTGAAGGTATCGAAAGGACAAAGACGGATAATGGTTAAGCACTGATACGCGTTAAATAATCGAGGTAAGGATTGGGTAAAGTCTTGGCCGTCAAAGCCCTACACACAAGTAGTTGTGTGAATTGTATTGACTTTCATTGTAATGCTTATTGTTCTCCTTGGTTCTGTTTAGGAAATAGAATTGGTATCTCTTATTGCTAATGGTTATTGTAGAGAAATGTGATGAATGATGATGTCAAGTCGTAGGATAGAATGATGAAATGAAGGATGACATGATATGCACGTACGATCATTAATGAATAGAGACTTTGAATCCTGTTTGTATAATTATTTATATTCACTGCTATAATTTCCTGCACAATTCATTATATTAATCGCGATAGCTTCGTAGTTGTTTATACTTGTTTCATTTTCGTAATTCAAGCATGCATAGATTAATTTGGATGATGATTATAGGAGCATGTTTAGCGTAATTAACTAAATCGAACATGTCTAATTAAATAGAACTCTTTGCATGTTTAATTAATTAGTTTTTCAAATTACAAATTTTATTTGTTAATCAGATTTCCATACGTATTGTTCAACATGTGTAGATGATTAATTCTTAAAATAAATTCAAGTATGATAATCTAAAGTATGTTGTTTGAAATTGCTATTCATGTTATAATAACAGCATGTAAATCAGATAGATTACTTCAAGCATGTTTTACTATCTATTGATTTTTCCATAATCCGTATTGTGTACCTACTCGTATGTTTAATAATCTATCAAACTGCCATGAATATCTTAAGCATGTTTTAATATTGGTTTGATTTCAAACTGTTTGTACGTTTCTAGTTGTGTTTAATTATTGAAATTAGTTGTCCTATTGTTTCTCTAATTATTAAGCATGCCTGTTCAAGTAATCATCTCAAACCGAAAATATATGTTTTCAATGAATTGTTAGAAGATATTAAAAGCATCTTCGTAGATTGATATAACTCAACGTCATTAATTCCAGCTTTTGTTGTTGACTCTTATAATAGTAGATCATATATTCAATCATGTTGTTCACTATGTTACATCCTAATTATTATTATTGCTTTCTTTGTATACCCTGATTGTAGTCGTTTGTGCTGTATGTGTAGTTAATTGTTTTAAATCATTTTCATTTAATTATATTGCTATTCATTTCCGTTGCTTTTATTTCATTATATTAGTATGTTTCATGTATCATGATAATAGAAATAAGTAGGGAGTGCCATTTCGGTTGGTACTCACATGCATAAGTGAGGAAAATGAAATGAACGAATGCAATGAACGATGATAAATGATGCAATGGGGGGTTGAAAGGCGGATGGGTAGTTCGGATCTACATAGGGTTAGAAGCCGATCAAACTATTCCATCACATATATGTTCCTTCAACTTCCTACTCGATGTACGAGTAATGAACAAATGAATGAAACGTAATGAAAAGATTGGTTTGGGGTGGACCCATTCCAAGTGAACTAAAGAGAGGCATGTCATATGCATTTTCCCTTTTCTTACTAAGCCTTTGGGCTTACAGTTTACTCGTGGTGTAGGTATACGTGTATGATGAAAAGATCGACGAAAAAAACACAAAGCAGTCGATGAAAGGTTTACACGGCCAGAGCTTGTGGCTGGTCAGGCTAAAGACGAGTAAAGTGTTAATAAATGTAATGATTTACTTAGCATTTCTTAAATAGTTTGTTTTCGATTCCACTATATTTTTAATAAATCATTTGTACTTCCGTTATGTTTTAATAAATGATTTTCATAACGAATGTAATGAATGGATTTTTGACGCTCGGTTTTGGCACTCTGATTATGAAAGATTTTAGTTATCTTGCAAAAGTTTTAAATTTCAAACATTTTAAAAGCTTATGAAAAACCGGGTCGTCACACATAATCTTTAACAAATTCCAACCACTGTCTTTGCCTTATATTCAAATTCTTCTGACCAAAGATGTACTTCAAATTTTTGCGGTCCATGAAAATTTCACACCGCAGTCCATACAAATAATGTCTCCTTATCTTGAGTAGGAAGACCACTGCGACAAGTTTGTGGTTATGAGTCGGGTAATTGCGATCGTACTCCTTTAATTTCATAGAGTCATAAGCTATTACTTTGCCTTCCTATATAAGCATATAACCCAATCCATTACTTGACAGATCACAATAAATACTATACTTTCCACCTTCTAACGCTAGTGGCAAAGTTGGAGTTGTAGTTAACTTGCTTCAAGTTTTGGGAACTCTCCTAGGACTTTTTGGACAACCAAAATTTGATGCTCTTTCTCGTGAGGCTAGTCAATGGTAGTACAATCTTCGAGAAGCCTTCAATAAATCTCCTATAGTATCCTGTCAATCCAAGAAAACTACGTGCTGCGCTAATATTCTTTAGTTGTGGCCAATCCAAGACCGCTTGACTTTTAGCTGGGTGCACAACAACATCATTTTTAGAGTTGACATGACACAAAAAGTTGACTTTATCCAGCCAAAATTCACATTTAGAGAATTTTGCATATAATTGGAGCACCTTTAAAATTGACAACGCGATCTCCAAATGTTCCATGTGTTCCTCCTTCGAACGAGAATAGTTCAATATATTGTCCATGAAGACGATTATATACTTGTCTAAGAAGTCTTTGAAGGTGTAGTTCATCAAATCCATAAATGCTATAGGCACATTAGTTAAATCGAAGTACATGACCGTAAACTCATGATGTTCTTAACTAGTACAAAATGCAGTCTTCGAAATATCATCTGATCTGACCTTCAATTGATAATATCTAGATCACAAATCAATATTTGAAAATGCACATGCACCCTAAAGTTGATCAAATAGATCGTCAATCCTTGGCAAATGGGACTTATTTTTCACTGTCACCTTGTTTAATTCTTTATAGTCAATACACATCTGCATCAAGCTATTCTTCTTCTTAACAAATAAAATAGGGACGCCCCATAGGGAGAAACTAGGTAGTATAAAGCCCTTATCTAATAATTTCTCTAGTTGAGTTTTCAACACCTTTAATTCAATGGGTGCCATATTATACAAATTCTATGATTTAAGGTCTATGCTAGGATACACATCATTCACGAAATCAATTCCATGTCCGGCAGTAATCCTGATAAGTTGTCTAAGAAAACTTTGAGAAAATGTTGAACAATAGGGATGTCCTCAAGCCTTACATCCTGCATCCCACATGTATGAACTATACTGCCAAGAAACCCATACATCCATCCTTCAGTAGTTGTTGTGCTTTAATAGAGAAAATAACTAACAATTTACTTTTATCCTTAGTGACATGAAAAACATATTCTTTACCATATGGAGGCTGGAAACAAACTGTCCTCTTCATACAGTTTATGGTTGCAAAATATTGAAACAACGAATCCACGCCAAGAATAGCATCATACCCCTTCATATCAATCACAGTGAGATCAACATGTAATAATTGATTGTTTAAGCTAATGACGCACTCTTTCAAGACACCGTCCGCTTCTAGACCTTTTCTCGATGATAACATTATTCTATAGGCATACTTAAGTAGTCTAGATAAATAATTCAATCTAGAATAGAATGCAATTGCCACAAACGAGTGTGTAGCTCTAGAGTCAAACGAGGTACAAGCAGCAATGACATTAATAAATATAGTACTTGACACAACAACAGATTAGAGGAACTTCCATCAAAACTCGGTGGTTTCAACCGATGAAATTTTTCCCATCTAGCTTCAACATGAATGGATTGGATTCTTCCTTGCTCTTCATTTTTATTCAAATGCTTTATTTATTGAAACTGACATTTCACAAACTTAGAAAACCAACCAATGTGCTGGTATTAGGATTTCTAGATGAAAGTATGTTCAAGGAAGCTAGAAATAACATGGATGTACGAAACTATAGGTCTTTCTCCCGGTTAACTGTGCACGACAGGAGGTCGAATGGGTCAAACTTTTAGTGTGATTTCCATGACTGCCTCCAAATTATTAAATCTCCTACATAAACCCTATATCCACCAATATATTTTAGTAATAACACAGGAATTTGAGTTTTCAAGCTTGAATCCAATCAACATAAAACTCAAGCTTCAAATGTTGAAACAGATAAGAGAAATAGACTTAATCACAAAATGCCTTCGCAAAGGTGGAAGATTGAACTCTCAGGAACACAAGTCTAATGTTGGATCAACCTCTTTCTCCAATTTTATCGATCTTTTTCTCTCCCTCCCTCTTCGTGTTTCTATCAGCGACCGTGTAGAGGGAAGAGGGGAAACCCTCTTTCCTATTTAAAAATTTTATTTATCTAAATTTTAATTCATGCAATATATAATAAAATATATATTAAGTTCATGCACTTAAATTCTTGATGTTTCAAACATCCAATCGTGACATGAAATCCAATCAAGGCAACTTAAACTTAGCGAACGAATTATCTTCAATTTATTTAACACGCGATAACATCCAATCTTAGTGGTTTGACCAATTTGCCTGAAAATCTACACGTGGCCACTAGATGACAACATGGGTCAACTATTAACACCTTAACCAAAACTTTTGTGGAAAAGTATACACATGAAATTTATTATTAATAACATGGTGATTTTTACATCCTTCCTCCCTTAAAGAATTTCGTCCTTGAAATTTAGTGCAACCCGAAAGAATCATTAGACAAATGGGAGTACTTTCATATCATCTCAAACTCGAGTTCCTAAGTGGTTTCCTGCTCCATGTGGTTCCTCCATAACACACAAACCAAGAGAATCTTCTTGCGACGAAGGAGTTGAATCTCCCAACCTAGGGTTTGTTCAGGCTCCTCCTAGTGAGAAATGTCCTCTTGGATGAGAACATCTATTTAGAAGATAGTGTGGGATAGATCAGGCGTGTCCTTCCTCAGTTGGGATATGTGGAATACATGATAAACATACTCAAGCAGGGGAGGTAGATCAAGTATATAGGCCACATTGCCAACCCTCTCAACAATTTGGAATGGGTCAATGTACCTCAAGACTAACTTCTTTTTCACCCCGAGTCGACTGATGTCATGCCTTAGACATATCTTAAAGAAATCAAACTTTTCTGCATCAAACTTAACCTTGCGTCTCATCAGATCGGCATAATTTTTTTGCCTACTCTGCATGCTCAATAGTCTATGCTGAATCAGTTGTATCTTTTTAGTAGTCTCTTGGATCATCTCGAGCCTAAGAGAAACCCTCTCCTTTGCCTCAACCCAACACAACAATGAACAACACGGTCTCCCATACAACGCCTCATATGGGGAGACACCAATGCTGGTCTGATAACTGTTGTTGTACACAAATTCGACCTGTAGCATATGATTAATCCAACTATCACCAAAGTCCAAGATACAATTTGCAACATGTTGTCCAAAATCTGGATAGTCTGTTCTGACTATCCATTAGTTTGAGGATGATGTGTAGTGCTAAGGTTTAGCTTCGTACCTATAGCTTTTTGCAAGGCTCTCCAAAACTTGGATGTGAACCTAAGGTCGCGATCCGAAACAATACTAAAGGGAACACCATGAAGACAAATGATGTTCTTGATGTAAAGGTAGCTCAACCTTGACTAGGGAAAATCTATTTGGAACATAATGAAGTGAGCGGGCTCGGTCAACCGATCCATAATGACCCACACCACATCCAACTTCTAAGGAATCCTAGGAATATCTATGATGAAATCTATAGTAATCCTATCTCATTTTCATTCTTAAATAAGCAAATATTGCAACAATCCTACCAGTCTCTGATACTCAGCCTTTATCTACTGACATGTAAAACACCTAGCCACAAAGTGTAATACCCAGAATTAAGCTAGGTCTATGGAAAATAATAATTGTGAATTATTGAAAATTAAGGAGTGATTTTATTATGGAATATATTACCCCAATTTTTTGTAACGAAATTAGGTAAGGATAATTGAGGAATTAATGGGATGTAATAGAAATATTTGGATGATTATTGAAGATTTAATTGATAGAATTATTAGAATTGGTTAAGTGAGAAATTTGTTAAGGATTAATGTATAAATTGTTGAGGAAGTGTTAAGTTGACGTTTTCAATCGACTGTGGAGAATTGGTTGACTAAAGGGTTGACCGCTAAATATTACAGATTACTCTCTAGTTTTTCAGTCGACGAATCGGTTGAGGACACGGTCAAACAACTTGATCGAAATATATTATACATTACATTTGGGCTTTCAGTCGAGTGATCGGTTGATGGGGCGATCGAGGGTACTCGACCAAAAAATGAGTTTTCAGTGTTGGACCAGTTGCTTTGGGCTATCAATGAAAAATTATTGGTTGACATGAATGTCGAACGGTGCTAGTAAAATGTGTCAGAATCCGTTTGAAATGTTCTAGTAGATGATCACCCACTATCGACTGGGAATCAACGGTCGATGGAGATATCGATCGCTCTCATGCAGAAAATTCCAGTTTTGATTTTTAACGGCTGAGTGGCTAATTGCCTTATATCGATTGGTGATTAACGGTCAAAATTCATGTTGTCTGCTTCCACGTGAAGTTGGTTACCCGATAAGATAGATTAAAAATCCCTAGCCATCATACACTCTGTGATTTCTCAACGTTGCTCCTCTTTACAGATGGTGAATTAATAAAGGAGTTAGGTGAGATTATATTGGGATTGAGGGGAAGCTTATAAGGGATGTTGTTCTCTAGAAGAAATAGAAAGATAGAAGAGGGAGAGGAGAAACTCTCTTGAGAATGTTGAAGGCCAAGAGAGAGAAATAGAGAAAGGTAGAGAAGGGGAAAAGTGTGAGGGTGAGATAAAAGCTCTCTCTAGAGAAGTGAAATGCAGAGAAGAAAAGTGAGGAGCTATGGATTCTCGGGTGTCCTTCAGGTAAGGTAATTTCTTTCTCTACTACTGTGGTTTTTTGTAGGAATGATGGTAGAAGATAAATGGGTTGTTCTTATATGTTTGCTGTAATTTATGGATAAAGCTATGTTAAAGGAGAAGATGTAGGATGAAGAAATAGGCTCTATTTCATTTGTGTAGAGCACTGTTAATGTACTTAACTATTTTCACCCTGTGAGTTAGTGATGTTCTAACATTGTAGTTCTTCCCTGTTGCTGGAGGATGTTGTGCGGGTGTTGTTTAGTTGATATGGAGTGTTATGTGTGTAAAAGGGATTGGGGTGTAGTATTCTGTAATTGTGATGGTGATGATCACGGTTGAGGGTTGTATTCAGAATTATGCTGTCTATTATTTACAAAATTAATAAATAGTGAATTGAAGAGGAGAGGCAATGAATGAGGGTTGTTGAGATTAATAAGCCTTAATTGTTGATAATTAAATGTTATTTATTTGAAGGTATTCAAGTGGAAGGAAGAAGGACTTAAGTGCTAAACCTACTACGGACAACAGGTAAGTTGATATTGACTGCGTTTTGGTCTTTAGGGCCCTACATCGCAAGAATTAGGAATTGTATATTGACTGTTTACTATTTTTATAAATTTTAAGTTAGGTTGTGATCATGTCCTGAGGATTGTATTGCTGCCTATTGGTTTTTTAATAGATATAAGTTCTTTTAATGATATGTTTATTAGTTTTGAGTTAAAGATAAGGATAATGCGATTAAGCAAGTTTTGAGGCGTATCTAGAAGAGATAGATACTGTATGCATTCACGAGCATCATGGTTTTTAAAACAATGCGAAAATGGCCTTATGCATGGTTTTGAAAAGGAAATAACGGAAATGAGATATGAATAAATGTTAAGAAAATGAGAAAGGTAAAAGTAAAGAAGGTAAACGGTATAAGTTCATTATGATCACCAGGTTCACCCAACTTTGGTTTGGGTCACCATCATGATTCCGTTTACTAATGAAATGTTAATAGATAAGTGTTAACGGTATAAGTTCATCATGATGACCAGGTTCACCCAACATCTGTTGGGGTCCCCATCATTATTCCGTTTGCTAGAATTGTTCATCACAGGATAAATGGTATAAGTTCATCATGATGGCTAGGTTCACCCAACATCTAGTTGGGTCACCAACATAATTCCGTTTGCCAGAATCATGGTTTATCATAGTTCTATAAGAAAGTAAAAGTAAAGAAAGAAAAAGGAAAACAGAAACAGAAACAGAAAATCAAAAATGGATTTCAAAGCTGTATAGCATGTTTATGTTTATTTTTATATCACTTACTGATCGTTAGACTCATTAGTTTAAGTCTTGTTGATGTAGGTATGCAAGGAAACAAGGAGCAGTTGATGAAGGATTTGCACGCGTGGATCTTGTGGTTAACTGGGCTAAAGGATTTAAGGAAAGAGGGATCATAAAAGGTTTTGTAAAAAAATGGTTAAAAGGTTTTGTAAAAGTTTTAATGAATGTTTTAAATTGTAAAAGTTTCATTATTGTGTTCTAAAATACTTTGTTTTATTTATTTAATCTTCCGTTGTGTTTTATAAAATGTTTTAAGAAAAGGATGTTTATTATCATCTTTAAATGAATTTAAGAACGAAAAGTCTTCCACTGTATTTATAAAAGAAAAAGTTTTAAATTTTACACTTTTTAAATGTAAGAAAAACTGGGTCGCTACACAAAGTCTACCACATCACACTACATACCCACCCACCAGTACTATCGTTTCAAATCTTGGTACATCTTCGTACTTCTTGGGTTGATAACGAATCTTGACTTGTAACCCTCAGCCAAGGTAAATTGCCTCAAATCCTAAATGCTAGGAACTGCTACCCTGCCCTAGTAAAGAATAGTACCTTCAGCGTTGACTTTCCAATTGTCAAATTGTTCACCATTTTGCAGTTGCTCAACTCTACCTTTGAGCTCATCATCCTACTACTGCAACTGCTTAGTCCTCTAGAGCAATGATGGAGTAGCTATAATATTGTACAACAAGTTGTACTGCCAGACTTATAGTACTGAAGATTAAAATCTCCTATAGAAACCGAACACTTCCACTCATCAAGAACTAGATAGGCTAGGAATCCTGATGGTATAAGGTCCATTCACAAGAGCAGAGGCCCAACGACTTATCAACACCTACTTATCCAACCATTTGGAAGGTAGCTCAATTATGGCCCACATGGAGGAGCTATAAACCCATGAGGACCAAGGGAGGCCCACACACTTGCTATTTTCTGCCAATCTATTTCGCTCAAGCATATTTCCAAATCTGTGCTGTTTATTTCCATTATTCTTGAAGGAGTTCTTTGTCATTCATCAAGGAAGTCGTGGTCCAAATTCCAAAGAGAAAGCTTCTAAATCAAAAGAGATATTGGTTTCCAAAGTTGAAGTTTCCATAAGATGATTTGCGGTGAAGTATAGAAAGTTCAAGGCAACTGGTCGTTCTCCTTCTCTTCAGCTGGCCGACTGTCCGCATTTTTTGTTTGAATCTATCTTATTTTCCCTTCAGGCGTTCGACCGCTCATCCGACCAGAAATTTACAGATGATCAAAATTGGCAGAATTGTGGTCATTCTCTTTCATCTGTTGATTAGCCACTCCTCCGCCTATTCCAACCTTCAGTTGATCAACTTCTTCTTCAAACCATCAACCACTTGTAGGTTATTTCTTTACCCCCTTCCGCTGGTCCATCCTATTAATTGTATCTTTTTCCTATCTTCATGATGAACAGGAAGCCACAAAGGCGGAACAAAAAGTTGAGGCAAATCCAACTATATTCCCAACACTGAGTTGCCAACAACAAGAGAAGCCGAACCTAGTGTGCAAGGTGTAACGACCCAGTTTATCATGCATTTAAAAATGTTTAAAATTTAAAACTTTTCTTTTATTTTTTGAAAACAGTGGAAGACTTTGCATTATTAAAACCTTTTAAAAACTATAAATCGAATTCTTTTCTTAGCAAAAACCTATTTTTAAAACACAGTGGAAGGATAGAACAAATCATTTGAAGATACAATAATTAACTCCTTTACATTGTCTTTTCAAAACCTTTTCTCTTTAAATCTATTAGCCTAGCTAGCCACAAGATCCGTGCATACAAATCCTTCATCAAATATTCCATAACCTGCTTCCTTGCATACCTATATCAACAAAACTTAAACTAATGAGCTTAAAACTTAGTAAGGGATATAAAATAAAACTATACAATGCACGTGTCATGTCACTTTAAAATCTGTTTTCCTTTTTCCTTTGTCTTTTACGATTTAGTCACTTTTTTGTATCTGTTTTTCCTGTTACTGTGCCCATCAATGAACCTGGTTCCAACATCAATCGGCAACCCAATCACTGTGCGCATCAATGCACCTAGTTCTGACATCAATCGATAACCCAATAACTGTCCACATCAATGCACCCGGTCTCGACATCAATCAGTGACTAGCTATGTGATAAAGGCTCGATATCGACTAAACCACCTGATAGCTACTGTGTACATCAATATACAGCGACCCCACACATCCGGTATAGTAGCTCCGGCATAGACCGAAAGCTTTGCTAGCAGTTGTATGCATTAACACACAACAATCGACTCTGACATCAATTGTAGAGCACTAGCGGCCGTGCACATCAACGCTTAAATAACCTCACATACACCATTGCGTCGGCTAGCCTCGACATCAATCGAGGACCAACTAACAGCTCAGATCTCATATCCCAGAATACCTTGAAAAGAACCTCGATCTTATCTTGGATTGCATCTATTTACATCCTTTTTGGGAAGCTGGGATACACCGGCCACTCCGACCCAAAAGGCTATTACCATTTCTTTTTGTTTAATTCATTTCTTATCGGTTTCTGTTTACTTTTTAAAAAACATGCATGAAAAACCATTTGCATATCATTTGAAAACCATGATGCATGATGCTTATGAATGCATATAGTATCTATCTCTTCTAGATAGGCGTCAAAATATTCTTAATCTCGTTATCATTATCTTTAAATCAAAACTAATAAACATATCATTAAAAGAACCTAGACCTAATAAATATGCAACAAATATCAATACAATCCTCAGAACATGATCACAACTGAACTTAATAATTTTTTTCAAAGTAGTAAACAGTTAACATACAATTCTTAATTCTTACGATGTAGGGCCTGAAAGCCAAAAGACATACATATCACTTACCTGGCATCCCTAGAGAGCTTTAACACCGAAGTCTCTTCTCCTCAATACCTATTCATTACGAAACAATAGTTTATCAAACTCATTGTAACCTATTAATTATTTCATAATTGTCTACATGCCTAGGATGCAACATCTTAAAACTTCCTCTAATTTCTAAATTATCAATCTATCCACAATAGCCTAACCTCCCAAGTATATTCTTACCAGACATTGGTAACATTGCTCAAACCATTTCAAACTATTCAATGATATTATCAAGACAGTAAGCATAAACAGCAACAACCCATCAAGCATTAAAGAATATATTCAAGCCAATCGCAATTAAGCAACCCCACACAACACCTCCAAAATAACATAACAATTGATGTAAACGAAAATTGCAATCGGTCCAACAATTTACAAAACTAATCGGCTTTCTCAATTATGCACACTGAACTTAATTTGATCAGTTCTCCAATTGCATACGGCTTATGGATCTCAAATTTACAGGGAAACCAGTAGATTTGTAACATTGAATCACCAAGAAATTTCAGCTTAAAAAACATCACACACATGGAGTGGTGTTTGGAAGAATTCGTTGCTCGGAATTAGAAATCGTGGAAAAACAGTTTTGTACCAATCCTAGTAAAGTGGGCATAACTTTCAAAATACGAATCCAAATAAAGCGATTCCACCCAGCATTTCTCAAGGATTAGGAGACCAACAATCTCAAGTAAAAATTATAGTAGTATTCTTTAGAAAAATTGGACGAAAATCGTGCACTAAGTTGATTCGCGGATCTCCTCAGAGCTAGGGTTTGCAGAAAATAACAGTTTTCAGCACCCTTGAATAAACGTACACAACTTTCAATCTATAACTCCAATTCAATAGCTTCAATCAGAAAACCACACTAATAGATATTACCATGTTCCCAGCTCATAATTACAGAAGAGACTTTAAGAGAAAAGAAACAAAACAATAATATCAAGTTGCTCGCGCAACCTCAATCGACCGAGATTGGCGAGTTGAATCGGGTCCTCCTCTAAAGAATCTCTCCACCTTGGTTGTGATGCGTTCTTCTACCTCCTCACATCAAAGACAACTTCTAAAGAAGATGTTGGAGAAAAGTAGAACCAATCCTTCTCCAAGAATGAACAAGAAACGAATGGAAGGATTGGTTTGGTGTAGATTTGCAAGCAAGTCGAACACCTTGGTTGGAAGAGACAAGCTCCAAGCGATTTTTGCTTCAGCAAAGATTAAGATTAAAAAATGATTAGGGCTTCCATTAAGGGAGACTAAGTACTCCCTTAAGGGCCAAAAAGGTCAATTACAAAAATGCCCTAAACTTCAAATGACAAAAGGGACCTCAACAATAAAACACACAAAATAGTTTCATGGTTAGAATTTGGGCCTTTGTAAACGGGATATTTGAAATAGTAAAAAAACACCAAATAAGACACATAATACCAATTTGGAAAGCTATGGATGTCTGCTACAAATTGTGTTGCATTTAAGATTTTTTGGGCCTATAAAAATGTCAATTTCTGCACCATGGTTGGCTTGTAGGCAGATTTATAACATCTATCCTTTCTTCTATAATTTTGCTTCCAAGTAAGTACATGCTTAGGAGCCTCTTTATCGCCATGCTTAGGTTCATATTCAAGATTCTTTAGCTTATTCCAACCTACAAAATAACAACTTATTCGTTAAACAAGAAGTCTCATGACTCGGGCCCAGGTGGAGGGTCTTAGGGTGCATCAACAATACTTATCCTCCAACATGATTATTAATGAGCAGAATAATATAACCTCAATAGCATGGTCCTAGCACATAGTAGACAACAACATCAAACCATTTCTACTAATAACAGACTTTGAAGCAAATCAGAAATCTCCAACAACAAGTTATTCCCTTCAAAAATTACCCAATAACTAAACAAGGTTCCATTCCAACAGTTTATCACAACAAACGTTGGACAAAGAGAAATCATCACTATCTTCATTCATATTTTCCAAAGCAATACATAGCAAAATTAAACTTTAATAACAAGAGAGACACTCTGAATACCTAAAGGACCCGAGGTGCAGCAGCTCCACCTCCTTGCTCTGTCTTTTTTATTTCCTCATGGCCTTCCTTCTACAATAGAGATTTCCCCTAGCACACTCACGGTTCATAGCTCTCCAGAGAGCTCTTTCTCCTTCCTTATCAGTTTTCTTCTATATAATTCTATTCCTTTAGCAAGCTTCCCATCAAAACCAGTAAAGAGCAACCTAACACAAAACCCACTCTTAGTTCTTCTTCTACTTCTCTGTCTATTTCTCTATATTTCTACTTTTCTAGAAGCCTTCCCTGACCTGCACTTCTCCAGAAAACTCACCAGAGAGCTCCATGTATTCCCCTCTCTATTTCTTTGTCTCTTTCTGTTTTTGCAGCAGGCTTCCTATATATGTTTCACTCATCCTATTATATCTCACTTGATTCCTTATATAATCTGTCATCTGTAAAGTATAACATGTGGGAGAATCATAGAATACATACAGTATCAGGATTATACATTATCTCCTCGTGTGCCAAAATCATGTGGGACCGGTCGATAGACCTCTCGAGTGTTCGGTCGACATGCATAGTCGACCGCTGTAACGTAAAACTCTATTTTCATAAAACGCCATGGTACAAGTTGATAGGAATAGTTGACCGTGAATTCCCGATCGACAGCTACAGTCGACCACTCCCACATGAAAACGTTGAACCCACTTTGCTAGCCATTCCCACTTTTCTGCTTCTGTCCAAACGCTACATTTCCTTCTTTCCATTTTAATTGCTCTTTTATTTTAAATTCCTTTTAATTCTTTCCTTTCTTTATTTAATCCATTTCCTTTTTAATTTATTTCCAATTAATTCTTAATCAACTCCTCAACGATTTATAATTTACTCTATATTCATATTATAAATCCTCAACCCATTCCAATAATCGTATAAATTATAACCCAACTTATTATATTTACTAAAATTATTTTCGGGGTATTATCTTCCATAGTAAAATCATCTCAAAATCTCCAAAATTCCCAATTATTATTATCTCAACTAATAATTCACAATTATTAGCGTCTTTAGTGCAAGCTTAATTTCAGGGTATTACACAAGGACAAATTCACAAACTTTGGAAAGTGTTCGACAACAAATAAGTATACAACAAAGGGGGAGTCGATCAACAAGGCAAGAGAAAGGTTTTCCCACTCGGATAGTGATGAAGATTTTATAAAGGAGGAAGTCGAGTATGGAGATTTCCCTAATGCTTGAAGAAAGCCAACCCAAAGGGAGGATTTAAACATTTTCAAGGTATCCATTCCTTTGTTCAATGGCTCTAGCCATGGTAATGATTATCTTGAATGGATGGAAAAGGTCAATAAGATATTTGATTGCTACACTTTTTCAGAAAACAGAATGGTTTAACTAGTGTGACTCGAGTTCACGGGTTATGCGAGCCTATGGTGGAGCAACATTAGTTTAAAGAGAAGACATGAGGGAGAAGAAATTCTGACTTGGAAACTTTTGAAGAGGCACATGTGCAAAAGGTTTATTCCGAGCCATTACAAGCAAGAGCTTTATTATCAAATCCAAAGCCTCAAGCAAGGATCTTCATTAATAGAAGAATATGTGGCTGAAGTTGAGACCTTAAAGATAAGGTGTGATTTGCAAGAGCCGAAAGATCAAACTATCGTAAGGTTCATCCAAGGACTCAACTATGATATTGGAGATGTTGTTGAGCTTCAACCCTACAACACCTTTGAAGATGTGATTAAGTTGACTCTAAAAGTTGAAAGACAAAAGAAGAGAAAAGAGAAAGAGAGGGTTAGCCGATTCCCTCAAAGGAACACAAGCTTCTCCAAGCCACCACCTAAACTTGACGACAAAGGTATGAACATGAAAGGTGCTACTTCTATGTCAAGTGATGATAAGAGGCTGCCTATTAAAGTACCAAAGCCAAAGGAAAGAGAGATTAAGTATTTCAAGTACCTTGGTGTAGGACAGTATGCCTACCAATGTCTGAATATGTAAGTAATAGTATTAAGAGAAGGTACTAATGAGATTGAAAGTGAGGATGAAAGTGAAGAACAAGAGACACACGAGGAGGAAGCATAAGTGGAAACTTTACATGCTCAAGAGGGTCCTCTCCTTATGGTCATTCAAAGAGCACTCACTACCAAAGCAAGTATTGATGATTATTAAAGAGAGAACATCTTTCATAGCAATTGCAAAGTCAAAGAAATAGTTTTCTATATAATTATTGATGGGGGAAGTTGTGCTAACGTGGTTTCTATTGATCTAGTAACTAAATTGGGAATGGAAACATCCTTGCATCCGACTCCTTACAAGCTAAGTTGGTTAAATGACCGAGAAGACATTAAGGTTAGTAATCAAGCTTCAATTGAGTTTTCTATTGAAAGTTTTATGGATAAAGCACTATGTGATGTGGTTCCTATGAGTGCTAGTCATCTACTTTTGGGAAGGCCATGATAGTATGATAGAAAAAATATGCACGGTGGTTTTACCAATTGCTACACATTCAAGTTAAATGGGAAGATGATCAAGCAAACTCCACTACCACCGGAGCAAGTTGCCAAAGATTATGAATCGATAAGGGAAAATAGGATGAAGACTACCATGCTCATGTTACAAAAGGAAAGTGCTTATACGATGACCATCATTGTATCTCAAAGGTATTCATTCATCACCAAGTTAGATGCCAAGCTATATGGTTTTGATTTGATAAAGAATGCTTATGAGGATGGTATAGACTTTGGCTAATGGTATGAAAAGTGCTTGAAGAAGGCCAAGGGGGGATTTTATCTTATGAATGGTTATCTCTTCAAAGTTGGGAAAATTTTTATTCCATGGTGTAGCATTCAAGAGTCCTTAATATAGGAGGCACATAGTGGAGGATGGGCCAATCACTTTGGAGAAACGAAGACTTCTGAAGCAGTTAAAGAGAACTTCTATTGGCCTTACCTTCTCAAGGATGTGCAAAAGATTGTCAAAAGATGTATTATTTTCAAGAAAGCTAAAAGTAAACTTCTACCTCAAGGACTTTATCTACCTTTATCGATTCCAACACAACCATGGGTGGAGGTTAGTATGGATTTCATCTTGGGGTTACCTTGCACATTAAGTACAAAAGACTCCATCATGGTATTTGTTGATAGGTTCTCTTAGATGGCTCACTTTATTGCGTGTTTCAAGTCAGATGATGCTGTTCATGTGGCTAACTTATTTTTCAAAGAAGTGGTGCGATTGCATGGAATTCCTTGCTTCATTGTCTCCGATTGTGACACCAAATTCCTTAGCACTTTCTAGAAGAGCCTTTGAAAGAGATTGAGGACCAAGCTATTATTTAGCACATCATTTCATCCCCAAACCGATGGGTAAACAAAAGTAGTCAATCAAACATTGGGTTCACTTTTGAGGAGCATGCTAAATGGAAAGTTGACGGATTGGGACTTAAACCTACCTTACATCGACTTTGCATACAATAGAAGCATACACCGAAGTACTCAAAAAACTCCTTTTGAGGTTCTACATAGATTCAACCTTCACACTCCTATGGATCTTATAGCCTGACCAAACAAAGAGCTTGATACTTCCAATGGAGCAAAGGAGGCCAAATTGATAAAAAAAAAAAAAACTACATGAAAAGGCAAGAAAAACTATAGAAAAAAAGAATGAAGCTTAAGCAAGGTAGCCAACCGTGGAAGAAAAGAAAGGATATTTGAAGAAGGTGACTTAGTTTGGCTACATTTGCGCAAAGAGAGATTCCCTCAACAAAGAAAGTCCAAACTCATGCCTAGAGCTGATGGCCCATTCGAGGTACTAGAAAAGATAAAAAAACAATGCCAACAAGTTGGACCTTCCCGAAGAGTATTGAGTGTCATCCACTTTTAATTTACAAGACTTATCTCCATACATAAATGATGAAGAGGTTATCATAGAGCTAGAACTTAAAGAATATTTGAGGTCAAATCCCCAAAAACCTAGAGAGGATGATGGACTACAAGGTCTATTAACAAGAGCAAGGGCCTAAAGACTCATCAACACCTATCTTTCCAACCATTTTGAAGGTAGCTAAATTATGACCCAAATGGAGGAGCTACAAACCCATGAGGACCAAGGGAGACCCACACACTTGATATTATGGAAAGAAGCCTAAGAATACAATCTTGAAGGGAAAGAAAGATCAAAGGAAGAACAGAATAGGGAAGCATTCCAAATTGGCCAAGCAAGTGGACGAAAAGAAGGCATATTGATTCATGGATATGGAAACCATCCAAGTGGCGAAACTTGATAAGAAAGTAGCTGCCAAGAACCATGAAAACTTAGAGGAAAGGCCAGAAAATAATAGTTAAATAATTACTTTAGAAAGTTACCAAAAACTTAGTGTAGTAATATGCCAAGTGGTGACCGAATACTTAGTTTATTTCCTACTATGTTGTTTCCTATTCTATGGTTTGTAATAGGCTATATATATCCACCTATTATAAGTGTTTTAGACATTGAGATTTGAATATTAAAAGCTTATGCTTATTTCGAAATAGGAGTGATTCTTTTTTTTTCATCATTTGGTGAGTTACATCCAAAGTTCCTTGTGTGTGTTGCATCATAAGATTGAGGTTACTTGTAAGTTGAGTAGCTTCACTTATTGGCATCCGTACTCCTACTCCTTAGAGGAAGTGTGTGTGAAAGGGTATCCAACTTTCAAGAGGAGTTGTATTGGCAAAGTCATCCATACGGGAGTGCAAGTGTGACTTCTTGCTACTTTCAACCAATTTATTTCTCTCAAGCATATTACCAAATCCAAGGCGTTTATTTCCATTATTCTTGGAGGAGTTCTTCATCATTCATTAAGGAATTAGTGGTCCAAATTTAATAGAGAAAATTTCTAAATCAAAGGAGATATTGGTTCCTTAAATTGAAGTTTCCATAAAGATGATTTGCAGTGAAGTATAGAAAGTTCAAGCCGATCGGTTGTTCTCCTTCTCTTCAGCCGACCAACTACCTGTGTTTTGAATCTGTCTTATTTTCTCTTCATTTGTTTGACAGCTCATCCGACCATAAATATACAGACAATCAAAATTGGTAGAATTGTGGTCATTCTCCTTCGTCCGTTGATTAGCCGCTCCTCTGCTTATTCCAACCTTTGGTCGATGAATTTCTTCATCAAACCATGAACCACTTATAGGTTATTTCTTTACCCCCTTCCACTGGTGCATAAGATCCCTGAGGATGTCGGCTTAAAGCATCAACCACCACATTTTCCTTGTTGGATTGATACTCTAAGCTGAAATCATAGTCTTCCAAATTCTCTATCGACCTACATTATCTCAAATTTAGATCTCACTGAGTGAAAAGATACTTCAGAATCATATGATCATAGTACACTTGGAAACTCGCACCATACAAGTAGCTCCTCTAAATATTTAAAGTAAAAATAATGGCAGTCAACTCTAAGTTATAAGTTGGGTAATTCTGCTTATGGGGCTTCAACTGTCGTGACACATAAGCAACCACCTTCCCTTGCTGCATCATAACACACCCAAGTCCAATTCCCGATGCATCCGTATAAATTGTATAGGGTTGCTCATTGTCAGGCACTGTTAGAACTGGTGCACTTATCAAATCTGCTATTTAATTCCTGATAGGCTCCAAGGATCACTAGGAGCACTTATAGAAAATCGGCCACAAAACTGTAATTTTCTGGACCAGTAAACTCAAACGAAGAATATCTTTTAATCCAAATGTGAATGATAGCTGATTTTTGGAGATCACCAAAATAACACATCCAGGAATATCGTATCAAAAATCCAATGCAAAATCCACTCAAAATCTCAAGATATGATCAAAACAATACAATCTCGAAAACTAGGGTTTACCCAAGCAGATTTGACAACTGTAATCAAACGGCGATAACTCTCTCTGCATACATCTAAAGACTACCAAATTTTGAGGGAAGGAACTTGACTAATTATAGAACAAATCATCAGAAGGAATGAAGTCAAAATGGGATGCGTAAGGGCTTTGAATATCAGTCACAATCGCAAGAACCAGTAGCCCCAAATCCAGAGACAGATTAGCGATAACAAGAAATCCACTAAAGAAATGATTTTGACATAATTCCTTCAACAATACTCAACATATAGGATAGTAACAACCTGTTATCAGCAGATTAGAACCGCAAGAAACAATAACCACTCGCAAGAACTTCAAGAAAAACAAGAAGAAAACCGTGGAGTCTGTTTGACCTCCTATCGTGAGAGGGACGGGATTGTGCGGCTCAATCGAAGATTAAGCTCTCTCCATGGGGTCCGATGCTTCTCCTATTTCCACACCACAAATGATCCACTTAGGTGAAGCTTTGGAAGAAATAGAAGCCCTTCCAACTTGCTCAAGAAGCATTCGAAGAGCTGCAAGTTTGGGCAAAGATGGAATCAGCCGATGAGGGAGATCCACACACCACACACCACAAGGGGAATTCGAGTTTTAATTTATCAAAGGTAATCTATGTTCTTACTTGCCCTAGAGGGGACTAAATACCCTCTAGGAGCCTTAGAAAAAAAGGACAAAAATGCCCTAAAATGAAATGACAAAAATGACCCCGAATAATAAAGCACAAAAACAAGTCCGAGGATGGTTTTTTGTCTCTATAATTGTAACGTTTGTTATGTCAAACGAACACCAAAAATAACTACCAATACCTCTTTAGAAAGCTCTAGATGTTGGCTACAATTTGTATGAAAGACGCAATTTAAAAAAGAGTCATCTCAAGGACGTCAGGAGGTCAGATTCTAGGCAGAATGGACAGCTCACAATTTTCTCCTATGAATGCATGACCTCCATTAGCCAAAATGCACCAACTCTTCTTTACTAAATTGATCAAAAACCTACAAAATAAATAAAAAGTTAGAAAATAAAGGAACCCTTGGCTCAGACTCAAGTGACAGGAACTTGGGGCATATCAATTCCTCTAAAGCATTTTCACAATGGTTATCCTATTCAAACTGTATTCCCTTTAGGGTCAACTTTGGGAAAGAAATAGCTAACGAAGAAAAGTTCCCAACAAAACGACAATAGTAGCTTGTGAGACCAAGGAAATTGCGAATATTAGATATGTTATTAGAGGATGCCACTTCACAACTGCCTCAATTTTCACATAGATCAACAAAAATCCCATCACACGATATGATGTGTCCCAAAAAATTGACTTTTGACATCCAAAATTCACACTTACACCTCTTGACATACAACTAGTGATTTCTCTGAGTCTACAACATGATCTAAAGATGTTTCCTATGCACACTCTAAGATCTAGAATCGACCAAAATATCGTTTGTGAAGACCATAACAAACTGATCCAAGTACGGTCTAAATCCTTGGTTCATAAGATCCATGAAGGTAGCTGGATCATTGGTCAAATTCAAAGGTAAGACCAGGAATTTAAAATTCCAATATCTCATCTGAAAAAGCTATATTATGACTTCCTAACGAATCTTCATCTGATGACACTCGAACCTCAAAACCTTAGAAAAGTACCGTGAACCATTAAGTTAGCCGAATAACTCATCAAAGTCATCAAAAGGGAAGTGCAAGCTATCTTACTTTCTAAATCCGACCACCAGGAGTTTTTTCAGCACATCTCGTAATTCTTGAAGGATATTTCCAAAGTTCTTAAAGGGTTCTTTTTCTTATTCATTCAAGGTGACGTGGTCTAAATTTGCAGCTCCAAAGGATACAAGACAAAAAAGTTATGCGCGTTCAAAGTTCACTTTCCAAAACTGAAATTCTACCAATTTAAGGAAAGTAGAGATTAAGTCGCCTAATGCAACCGAATCGTGTGACCATAGTTTGATCGAATCAAATCTTTCATATTTTTCAGTTTTGTGGATGCAACTCTCAATAGAATCTCATGACCGTAGCTCGATCGCAAGGCCAAAAAACAACCACCTTTGGTTGATTAACACACTTCAACAATTATCCTACGTCTTCAACCAATTGTTCAACACTTCTTCCACATATTTTCAGGTTATATTCTAATCCCCTTCCGCTGGTGTATCATTTGGTATCAAAGCTAAAACTTCCTACTAATTTATGATATTTTTTACACAATGACAAGGAGATGAAACTACTCATGGAGTTATTTCTCGAACGAGGATAGTTCACCACCATCTATTCCCAGGGTATCCATCCCGCTGTTCAATGACTCAAGCAATGGTCCGATTATAATGAGTGGGTGGAAAAAGTCGAAAGGATATTTGAGTGTTACAAATTTTCGGAACTAAGTAAGGTGAAACTAATAACACCCAGGTTCACGAGATATTCATGTAACGACCCGGTTTTCTTTACTTTAAAATTGCATGTAATTTAAAACTTTTCTTTTTATATAAACATCAGAGTACTCTTCCTTTGTAAAACCCGATCGTTAAAACTCTTGACTTAAAACACTTATCAATTGCAGTAGAAGTAATAAAATCTTTTTATGAAACGCAGCGGAATTAAAACAAAGCGTTAAAGAACATTAAATAATTTACAAACTCTTTTACAATTAATTTTCTTTTAAATTCTTTATCTCAGCCAGCCACAAGATCCACCTGTGCAAATCTTTTATCAACTGTCCTTGACTTGTTCACCTGTTGCTTGTATGTACCTACATCACAAGACCTAACTAATGAGCTTAATGCTCAGTAATGAAATACAATGCAGATGAGATGCATGATCATACAATGAATTACAAAAGAGAATCGTATCTCTTTTGGAAGTTAGGGTGGAATACTCCCTAGGGTCATGTGACCTAACTAGTCACTCCGACAAGGAGCTATATCCATCTGGGGTGTTCCACATGCCGGTATCCTCACTTTTGTTAAAGACGTTGGGGGTTTCAGAACTGGGGAAAGTGTTACCCTAGATTCCACGTAGCTAACTCTCATCTCACCCTGCTCCCTACATGGGAGTATCCTACCGTATGGAAAGTCAACAATCACCCCAACCACCACACGCCTATTTACATGTATTAATTATGTCATGCAATAAGTTCGTGAATACATATAGTCCTATATGATAATATAAATGTCTAATAAACATATCATTAAAAGAACACACAACATGCAATCTTAACTCTTGTGAAGTAGGGTCGGAAGAACAAAACAGTAACTATCAACTTAGCTGCCCGTCTTCTCGGAGTTTTAGCACTTTCTTCCTCTTCTTAAATACCCTTAATACCTTCAAAATCATTAACATTTTATTCATTAATATTAAATTTCTAATGACTATTTACAGAGTTCTATAAACCATATCACCTAGCAGTTCCAACATTAATAACTTACACAACCAACCGAGGAGCTTAGCAACCCATGGACATGTTTATCAAGTGGCAGAAACTCATGAACAGAATTAATACCATCAACTGAACATGTATCATAAATGTATTTTAACAACAGGATTCTAAACTACATTCTCAATACTCCCATGAGAAGAAATTAACAGAGTATATTCCTAATCAATAATTAAACCACATAATAGTATATCCACAAGCATGATAACAGAACAAGCTTCCCAACAATGTTTCACAGTCACGAGTAAGTAATAATCAGATTCGACAATCCCACTTAACAACAATTAACCATGGTAGTAAGCTTAAACCAATAAAGCATTTCAGTAGCACGTCCTTAATAAGGCAGCTTCTACAAAACATGGCAGAGAAATGTTACCTGTAGAACTCGAGAAACCCTGCTTCTTTGCCATTGCCCATTCCTTGCCTCGGCCATTTTCATGGCAACACAAAACGTAGAACAACCCGGTGTTCACATCAACAGAAAATAGATAGAGAAGGAACACATCAGAACCAACCAATTTGATCGAGGGTATCCATAGCTACAAAAAGCATCACTCACTCCAACTTCTCCTCTGATCTTCCAATCTCTCCAAAGTTTCACTCTTCCTTTCCCTCTGTCTCATCTGCTCTCTGTAATTGAAAGAAATGTCCAACATACTTACCCATCCACTGCCATTGATTTATGGGCAGAGGAGATGACTTCAACAGATGGGAGGATAACTGCACACTTCAAGGAAGGGTGCCCTAACAAGAAAATGCCATGTGGAAGGCCTGCCAGAGGAGGAGCTAGAGGAACCAGCTCCGGTTCGGTCCAGCATGAATGTACGGTTCGCGGTTCACACTCCCCTGCCAATGCCAAATCGTCTCTACCGATTTTCACCTCTGAAATTAGCCACTGCCAATGCCGATTCGTTCCTTCCAATCGCCAATTCCACCGTAACCGAAAGTTAGGAAGAAGAACAAAGCCAATTTAAATTACGTACCCCCGTAGCCTCGTAGTTCCGATCGGCCACACTCGCGGAGCCCTAACCCGCTACACCGACAACACCCACGCCACCATCAGTAGCTATTACGCCCGGAGTCATACGCCGCGAAGAAGCCCAGACGCCGACAGCATGAGCCCTCGCTCGAGCTCTCCCTCGCTCACACGTCGCCACTCTCTCTCCCCGGTCCCAATCCCTTTCTGTCTCTCCCTTTCTTTCTCTCTTCAAATGGCCCGAGGCCATTTTGTTTTAAAAATGCAAACCGAACCGAACCGGTGGTTCGGTTCTCCTCCCTCCAACCAACCAATTCATTTCTCTTCTTCAAAATTTATTTATTCTTTTCCCTTAAATTCTCTTCTTTCCATTTATTTAAATCTTCCATTTCTTAATTACTCCAATTAATCTCATTATTTATTTTCCTTCTTTTTAATTAAAACCATGCCACATAATTGTTTCCCAGCTGAGCCGAGCCGAGCCAAACTGGGTCAGTCCATATTTATTTCTCGAATTAAATCTATTTTTCAGACGGGGGAAGGCGTCTGTGTCATTCGCCTGCGTGCGTCCGAAAACATCCCATACTTCGCCGAATTTAGTCCTAATTATCATCCAATAGTTTTCCATAATTTATAATCCAACAATCATGTCTTTGGTAATACCCCAATAATTATTCACCTAATTTGAATACCCTCAATTACTTTCCAATTTATCTTTTTTAAATTTTTATATAAAAAGTCGGGGTATTATAATGCAAGCATCTGGTGGAGCAACATTAGTGCAAAGAGGTGGCAAGGAGGCGAAGAGATCCAGACATGGATTCTATTGAAGAGACTCATGAGTGAGGAGTTCGTTCCAAGCCATTACAACCAAGAGCTCTATTATCAATTGCAAAGCCTCAAGCAAGGATCCTCCACCGTCGACGATTATATTGCTAAGTTTGAAGCTTTACAAACAAAGTGTAATTTGTAAGAACCAGAAGATAAAACAATATCAAGGTTCATCCAAGGACTTCATAATGACATTGGAAGCATGATGGAACTATGGCCTTATAACACATTTGAAGATATAATCAAGATGGCTCTAATAATTGAGAGATGAAAGTATGCTCTACATTCACCACCACCGCCCCCAAGGTGTGAAAATTCTTTGGAAAGTCAACAAGCTCAACTTACTAAAATTAGTGCCTTGTTACAACAACTTGAAGCAAAAATATTGAGCACCTAATTTTACCAACACAAAGTCATGATGAGGAATTAGAAAACGAAGTGGATTGTCTTGAGGAACAAGTATATAAATCCATAGAAAGTGAAGATGATTCCTTGACAACAACAATACAAGAGTAACCACAAGAGGATTATCGTGAGGGACAAACTGTGCAAAGCCAAAGTTTCAACAATGACAAGGTTTGCTCTTTATTTATTGAGGATGAAATCTGTGCTAACATAGTTCCTTAGTTCATGATTAAGGGGCTTAGCTTGGACTTATTAATGCATGGTATCTCTTATAAACTTTGGTGGCACATTGACAAAGATCAAAATAATCATGACCAAAGTTTAATCACAAGAAAGTGTTTTCCTTTGATCAAAGATGGAAAGATCGACAACACCTTGCCTTCAATCAATTTTAAAGAAAGTTTAAGTTGGTTGAGTGACAAAAGAATACATTAAGGTAAACTGATCTTGGATTGAATTTTCTTATGGAAGTTTTACTAATATCTTGTTGTGTGATATGATGAGTACAAGCCACCTCTTTTTGGAAATACCAAGGCTTGATGACAAGTGTCACACACATGACAAGCATTCAAATTCGAGTTCAATTATGAAATATGGAGCATTAAAAGGAAATAGGTTTGGAACTACCATATTTAAAGCAAAGAGGTATGTGTCATTGGACAACTTAATTGCTTCGATTTTTCAAGTTGGATGGATTGAAACCTCTTATGATAATGATATGATATTTGATTTTGGGATAATAGAAACAATTTACAACTTGAATGGAGATAGTAAATTTATTCTTGGGGAAGACATTTATGGCAACAATGATATTCTCAATATTAAATGGTTTTATAATTTAAAAAACTACTTACCTATCTGTGCATCATTGTCCAAGAATAAGTTGCTGGATTAGTTTCCTTATATAATCAAATTGAAAAGGGGAAAGACAAAGTTAGTGGCCAATGCTCCAATTCAAAGATTTTATTTCCAGAGATGGCAAGATGGGTATGACAACTCACGGAAGTCGAAAACCACTTCTAAGGAAAGTGTTTGTTGGAATCAAACTAAGCAAAGGTATGAAAACTCATTGAGTCGAAAACTACTCAAGATTCCATGAATGCATTACTCTATGGCCCCACATACTCAAAGGTATTCTCAAAACTATTTTTATAGAAATCATTGAATTACAAAGGGGCATCCATGAAATTCCTAAGCAAGTGTTCGATTATGGAAAGTGGTTTGTGAATATTTTACTATTATTGGCCTACCACATCATACATATATTATTTCCTTGTTTTATTCATGAAGATTTTATAGCTGAGGCAAATTTCAAGGCCCAAGACACATCTTCTTATTTGATTAAGGAATATTATGAAGATATTATTCTTTGGCCACATATACTTAAAGGAGTTCTCAAACTTTTATTTATGGTAACTATTATGGTGGCATGCACTATTTCTACCTCAAAGGCAAAGAATGGAAATTTTTTATCTGAGTTATTGTTCAAGCATGGAAAGAGGTTTATGGAAATATTTTTTGCCTACTGCAATAATCATTATTTGTTCCTATCTTACAACCATGGAAAGATTGAAGATATTGCAAAGAAGATAGCCCAAGATGATTCTTCTTTTAATGGTAATAAAGAATATAGTGACACGAGACATGATTAGAAGTCGAATCCTATTCAACCCCGAGAGGATGATGGAGTACGGGTCAATTCTATTATCAATCAAGCCTTAAAGAATATCATGGAGCTATTCAAGGTCAAGCATAAGTGGAAGTTTAAGAGCAATGAAAGAGAAATGGAAAGACTTTCTAAAAACTATCTTCCTTTTGAGCTCCAATGTGTATTTGACTATTTTGGCATTCCAAACAACGTCATTTCAAAAGCTGTGCTTCATAAAAATTGTAGATGACTTCCTAATCTTTCTAGAACAAGTTGTATCATTAAACTCGGAGTTCATTTGCTCTATCAAAGGCCCATGGAACAGAGAGTAAACATTAAGGAAAGTCCAATTGTCCAAAGTAGGAGAGCAAGGAAAATCAAGATATGGAAACCATCCAAGTGGACAATTTCAACAAGGAATAGCTACCAAAAGATCTCTAGACTTGGAAAAGAAGAAAGTAAGATATTAATTAAATAATCTTTTAGTTAATTAACCTAGTTTCTATTAAGTAGAAAATCAGAAAACTTATTCTATGAGCTGATTAGGGTTATTATTTCCTATTTTATGCTTTATAATTGGCTATATAAAGCCACTTACTGCTTACATTTTAGACAATAGAGTTTGAATACAAAATAGCTTTTGCTAATTTCAAAATTGGAGCGATTCCTTTTTGAAATACTTTGGTGAGTTACATCCAAAGTTTTTCTTGTGTGAGTCAAATCACAAGACGGAGCTCACTTCAGCTTAAGTGGGTTTTCTCATAGGCATCCACAGCCCTAATCCTTGGAGGAAGGTTCTAAGAAGTGGTGTCCAACAATCCATCAAGTCTCCATCCGCAAAGTCATCAAAAGGGAAGTGCAAGCTGTCTTACTTTCCAAATCCAACCACCTGAAGTGTTTTCACCATATCTTGTAATTCTTAAAGGATATTTGCAAAGTTCTTAAGGGGTATTTTTCTTATTCACTCAAAGAGACGTGGTTCAAATTTCAGTTCAAAAGGATCTAAGATGAAGAGGTTATGGGCGTTCAAAGTTCACTTTCCAAAACTGAAATTCTGCCAATTTAAGGAAAGTGAAGATTAGGTCCCCTAATGCAACCAAATCTCATGACCACAATTTGATCAAAACAAATCTGTCATATTTTGCAATTTTGTGGACGCAACCCTCAACCGAATCTTGCAACCGCAAGGCCAGAAAACAGCCACCTCTAGTTGATTAACACACTTCAACAATTATCCTACTTCTTCAACCAATTGTTCAACACTTCTTCCACATATTTTAAAATTATATTCTAATCCCCTTCCATTGGTACATCATGAATTAATTTAAGAAAAGAAATTGGTAAATTATTCGCGTTAAAGAAACGTTGTCAGTTACTTTTGGAGCGAATCGAAATTAGAATAAAATATTGGATTGAATTTATTTAATAATATAAATAATTAAATAAAGAAATAATAAAAAGGGGGAAAAAAGAGAAGAAGAGAAAACTTCTCTCTTCTTTGACTGACAACAACGACACACACGGGAAGGTGGAAGAGAAGAAATTAGTGAATCACAGAGTTCTGACCAAGGATTTAGTTTCACGGCGTCGAGGTGAAAAATCTTTTGTGAAGATGGTTTACGTAACGTTAAGTTTTTCCTTCCGATTTAGGGTTTGAAATTACAAAAATTGTTCGCCTTGGATTTGAGCTTAAAAACTTGAATCCGAGGACCTTGATAGATTATGTTGGTTTATTTGGAAGCTAGGTGGGAGTATTCATCGATTTGAAGTAAAAAAAAAATTGAAAATGGCACATTTTTGGGGAAAAATTAGGCCAACTGGTCTATCGTAAGTTGACTAGAGCAAAACTAGTTGACCGCGGGTCGACTAGAAGTGAACTGGTCGACTTGAAATTGCGCAGATTGCCCTAGAATTTTTCTGGTCGACCACACAGTGTAGAATCACATATATTGAGTTGTTTACACATTGGTTGGGTTATTAATCGTGGTATTGGGCCCTTCTACCAATTTCTTGAGATTTATTTATGAGAATTCCCATGTTTGACATGTATGTTAAGCATAGACAAGTTCAAAGATTTTGAGATGATCCCTGAGGAGACAGTTCCTCCAAGTACCAAGAGAGAGCATCGTAAAGATAGTGATTTTTATACCTTTTACATTGTATCGCATCATGTTTACAAAACCTATATTTTGTGGATACTACACTTGAAAACTGGACGGAGACTGTTTCGGCAAGACGTCTGTTTTACGTATATGTATGTTTTCTCACGTTTACTTTTCGTACATGGTATTCTGGTTTTGATATCTATATATATGTTGGGAGGATGAATCCTCTTGATGCTCTGGGCACTCTGATGCCAAAGCATCACGAGATTATCCCATGAAACCTTTTACTACTTGAAGGTTGATTGTTTGTAGGTGCGAAATAGGGGTGGGGCATTGGTGACATGTCCTCGGGTTTTGAGCCCTAGAATTTAAAATGGAGATGGGATGGTGATGACTCATCCTTGAGTTTTGAGCCCCAGAACTTGACTAGGATTTCAATTGCATAGATCAGAAAGTTGTTTCTCACTGAGTTTTTCTATCCTAGTACCATTCCATTTAATGTGTGTCGTGACGGCACGTAGCTCTGCTTGTCGGCAACCCTCATCAATTTGGAACCTGTTGGTAGCTAGTTGAGGTGCAATCTATTGCTGGCAACCCCATCCATTTATTTGATCGTATGGGTTGTATTCTCGTGGAGGTTTTGCTTGCTGGCAACTCGGGTGATGCGTTGGATCTCTAGATTGCTGTCATTTCTATTTCCTCCACCTCATAAGGTGTTGTCATTGGTGGATGGACACCTATTCTTTGATGAGTGTCGGAGGGGTCCTTGAGTGACCATCATTTTTCACTGATAATATTTTCAGATCGAAAAATTGTGTTGGCATATTTTTGAGGTATAGTTGTCTATGTATACTACATATTTTTGATAAAAGCCTCATTGACGGCCTTGGACTTGTTTATAAAATAATAAAGAGTTTTTGAATTAAAATCCATGTACGGTGAAAAGAGAAATATGACACTGTTTTCTAAAGATGAGAAAGACCATTTTTCGCATGCATTGCATCTAGTCTAGATAACCTTATTGAGTTAGTCACTCACCCCAAACGACCACCCTTCTATTCCAGGTAAAGACAAGAGCGGCTAAGGAGTCAAAGTCGGAGTATTTAATTTATTTATATTTCCACTTAGAGTGTTTAAATTGTCAGAGTATTTCATTTATTTGTATTTCCACTTAGAGTGTTTAAATTGTTATTTGGTGAGGGTATGAATACTTTGTCTGTAAACCTATAACTGTTGGTTTGGATTTTTCGCATAGTACTTTGGCTTATTTATTTTTACGCACTATTTATTCTTGTTATCACTATGCGGACCTAGGCCTATAACGTTTGTGATAGAGTCCAAGACTCTTGAGAATTCAATAAGTGCAATTGGCTAAACTTGAGAAACAATTCTGTCCTCCAATTTTCAAACTAGTGTAACTTCGAAAACATATGGAATCCAGGGCTGAAATTTACCAAGGCTTCTACTAACATATCAAAGATAATCATATCCAAAATTCAGGTAAAAACTTGATTAGCTCACAGAGTTATGATTGGACAAATATAACCCTTGGAATAGGGTTTCAGGGATAGTTTCTGGCGACCTAGAATCAATCAACGACTTCTCAACGAGCATACATCCAATTAATACCAAATTTGGAGGAGAAGCACTCAAAAATGTCAAATATAACTCTGCCAAATTTGGGCATTATCCAACTAATAGAAACAGATCAAACGAAGTCACAAAAATAGAATCAGATCTGCAACGCAACCAAACAGATTCTTGGCAAAAAATAGCTCCTTTCCAAAACACTCTTTAGCACTTTCAATTCACAATAAAAACGCACCAAATCCAGAATAACACCAGTAAATATCAATATCCTCAAGAATATTGATTCCCTTTCAAAAGTTGATACAAGAAAAGAAATAAAAATCCAAGAAGTCCACACACCTCCAATACTACAGGGGGCGACTTGTTCGGCCAACCAAAGAGGAAGGCACTCTCCAAGGGGATGCTGGTTCTTCTATCTCCACACCACATAAAGAGGAGGGATTGGAAGAGATAGCAAGAATCAACTCACCCAAGAATCAGCAAGAAAAGGTGAATTGATTTGAAAAGGATGACTCGGCCGAGTGGAGGGAGCTCCCACGGTTCTTCACACCAACTTTAGAGAGCTAGGTTTTGTTTTCTTCAAAAGTCTGTTTTTTCTTACATTAGGAGGTACTAAGTACCCCTAATGGCCTTGCAAAAGAAAAGTACAAAAATGCCCTAAAAGAAAATTACAAAGAAACCCCCAAATATAAAACACAGACATAAATAAAAATAGTTTCTTGGCCTATTTTTTTATCCTTCTGTTAAAGCTCCATTTGACATAACAAACGAGATCCAAAATTAACACCAAAGTACTTTCTAGAAAGCTTTACAAATCAGATACAATTGTCATGAAGAGCACTTTCCAATATGAAGTTTGATAAATCACCGAAAATGCCATGCACACCTCGGGGGTCAGTTTACGAGCAGATTTTTGGAATGTGTCATCTTTCTCCAAAACTTGTATTATTCCTTCTATCAATGCTCAACTTAAATAACTCCATGATAGACCTACAAAATAAATAAAAATGTTAGAAAATAAAAGAGCCTTTGGCTCGGGCTGAGGTGATGGGACCTTGGGGCACATCATTTTGGGTCGCACTAAATAGTAAAAGTTTTTTGCTAATAATCTATGACTTGGGTTGGGTGATTGGGTCATCCACGAGGATCGGGTCTCGCAGACCTCTGGTTCTGTTAGGCCCACTTTCGAGTAGTGACAACAACGTATCTCTTGACGTGTTTCCCTCCACAGACGTTCAAACTCTCATGAATCCACCGTTTAGCTAGTTTCCTTTAGTCAAAATGACATCATTCCTCTCTTCTTTTATTCGACCTTGGACGTGCTCACTTTCGAGGATGAACATCCCTTCCTTTGTGATGCACCAGTGGAAGAGAATTAGAATATAACCTGAAAATATATTGTTGAAGTGTTGAAGATGTTCATTAACGAAAGGTGGCTGTTTTAAGGATCAGTGGTTGATAGGGAAGCCAAGTAAGTCAACCAAAAAATAGGACAATGGCGACTCTGAAAGGTCGATGGATCGGTCAAGCTGGTCGACCGGTTTCTTGGTTTTCTTAACTTTCCCAAACTTCACTTTAGGAAAGTCCAACTTTGGAAGCTTGTAACTCCTTTTCAGAAGTTTTTGGGCTAAACTTTGGACCAAGCCAACTTGGATGACATAAGAGAAGAATCCTTTAAGAATTATGTAAATATCAACCACGGATTAGGTAATATGCTTGATAGAAATTAGGTCGCCATAAATAGAAACAATTGAGATGACCACTCCCGTATGGATGATTTGTTGATGAAGCTTTGGAAAGTTGGACACCACTTCACACACTCTCACTCCATGGATGAAGAATGTTGATGCCAATAAGAAAGGCTACCAACTTACAAGTAAGCTTAATCTCGTGATATAATGCACACGAGGGGGAACTTTGGATATAACTCACCAAAGGTTGAAAAAGGAATCACTTTAATTTCGAAATTAAGCCAAAGCTTTTCTATTATCAAATTCAACTCCCTTAAACATGTACATAAGGTAGCTTTAAATAGCCAATTACAAACTATAAAATAATAGTAAACTAATTAAGCAACAATAACCCTAATCGGCTCATAGAATAAGTTGTCTGATTTTCTATTTAATAGAAACTAGGTTAATTAACTAAGAGAATATTTAATTAATATCTTCCTTTCTTTTTCTCAAAGTTTAGAAATAATTTGGCAGCTAATGCTTGTTGATGCTCGGCCACTTGGATGGTTTCCATGTAGATATTTCCTTGGTCTCCAAGATTAGACACTTGGACTTTTCTTAATCTTTTCTCTCGGTTATGTGGGCTTTTTACATAGCAAATGAATGTCAAATTTAACAATCTAACCCATTCTAAAAAGCTTAGGAAATCAGCTACAATCTTTATAAAGCACTTGTTTTGAAATGACATTGGTTTGAAAGCCAAAATAGTCAAACACTTGTCAAAGGTCTAAAAGAAGACAGATTTTGGAAAGTCCAAATATTCCACAATTGTCCTTGGAATACCATCTATGCTTGACCTTGAATCTCCTCATGCTAATCTTGAAAACTTGATTAATAATAGAATGGACTCGTAGTCCATCACTTTGATACAAAGTTGTTTTTCTATTTTATTTTCCTAACGCTGACACGTTTGTTTCCATTGACACTTAATACTCCGCGTTTTCCTCTAAAACAACAACGTCCTATTTACGTTTACTTAACATTTTTCCACACAACATCTTTCCCTTTTGTGGGAGAGTCTTTCCTTAGATCCAATGGTCAATCTCTTTCCTGCATGGAATTTTTCTCTCTAACGGGAGCATCTTTTTTTACGTCTTCTTATCTGACGGTGCTTGTTTCGTCCGCACAATGGATCAAACGATTATTGTTTCCTTTGTATGCCTATTTAACAATTACTTAATTAAACAGTGGCATCTCTTTTTCTGCTAACATAATGGCTTCCATGGATGCTCTCCTTTGCATGGGTAGACTTAATTTCTCTGTGACAGTGAACGCCACTTTGTTCAAAATGATGTCTCCTCACTTGCGGATACCTCCCTTTACAGACTCTTAACAAAGAACAACTCTCCCAAATTTAATTTATTATTATATTTTTATGAACATCGATTATATATAAAGCAATATATATATCCTCAAATACAATTTTTTTTCTTTAATAATAATGTCATTACATTTCCAAAAAAATTGTGGTCACTACACGTAGCCGGGACACAGAATTAGTCTCTACAAGATTTCATGTCGTGCAGAAGTTATGCCTTTCTGCAGAAGCCTGTGCTTCCAATATGAAAGTTTGCACATCTGCAGAAAGATAGGTGTCCCATGCTCTAGCAAACACGTAAACCTTATGGAGACTCAACTCCTGCTGTCACGTGCTCAGAGTCACTTAAGTTGCCTCGAAAACTTACACTTATGCATACACGAGTAAATTGCAGAAGCTTTCCTTCCTCATACACACGTTTTCACATATGCCTTTTGTAACATCCCGTTTTCCACATCAAAATTTGGTTTTTTTAAACACATTTGTAAAACAAGTGAAAGGCAAATACAAGAGTAAACATAAGCGAAAGTCTTTATATTAAACATAAAATCATCCTTTAAAACAATTTAAAATAAACGTTAAGTAAAACAGTTCAATAACCTTTGAAAAAAATTAAATAAATTTTATTCCAATTCGTGAGCCATAACCTCCAAGGTCAAAATTCTTCGGTTAACAGAAGCGCTCATCCCATCATAGTTCCTCCACATGCACATCATTGGGATCACAATCATCACCTATACAAAAAAGTACTTCATTTGTAGTGTCACTATAGTCTAGAACATTGGATATATCATCGGATGAGAATAGATACGTCATTGAGATCTAGCCTGGGCATAATCGTCACCCATCTCGACGAAAATTGAGATACCTCATCTCGTAGTTCTCCCAAACATTGAATCCACGACAGTTGAGCAGAACAGTCACTCAATTTCGACAAAGATGAGACACATCATCTCTTGGTTCTCCCAAACATCATCGTCACTAAACCCTCCGATCTCCAACGTCAATTTACATTTATTTATTCTTGTGCAATGCATACAATTCACACAAAAATTCATACTATTAGAAGCAAAACAAAGAGTAGAACAACATGCTTTATTCATTTATCGTACATAAATGAGAGCAAAACAACATGCTTTATTCATTTATCGAAAACCAAATAGAGAGAAGAACAATAAGCTTTATTCATTTATCAGGTGTAAAAGAAACATCATGGAGCATACATATCATTATAGAAGAATCCAATAAAGAGCATAACATAAATCAGTCAACTTTATATTACTTAATAAAAAAGATGGAAACTTTACCATTCAGCATATCAATATCATCTCACAATCTTAAAGAATGAACTCAAACCTGTGATCAGAAGCAAATTATCAACAACCAACTTATTAACCAAACCTAGAAGCATACATATTATCGGCAATTCACACAAACAAACCCTACTCTTGTGATGTAGGCCACCTCTTGCAACATAAATGCAATATACCTTACCTTTTCACGAAAATCCTCTCCTGTTGAGGTTTCTTCTTGCACCGACAGTGGCGTCCTCCTCTTCTTTCCATATCTCAAGAAATCCCTTTTCTGAATTCAAAAATCGCCTTCCCAAATCCTCCAACTTTCCCCCATATTAATATGCAAAAAGGATAGGATTGTCATGTGTAAACATCATTTTAAAAATCTATCCATCGTTTTCAAAGTATTTCGTATTTCTTGTTGAAACTATCTTACATTTTTTGAAGTATTTCGTATTTCTGTTGACAGATTGCTATTATTCTTGGCAATATTTCAATGCTGCTAAAGACTCTCGCTATACATGATGTCCAATTTCCCAAGAGGGACGTCCATCATAACCCAAACGATGTCGTATTCTTTTAATTTTTCTATGCCGGATACATTCAGGATGTCCATTTTCCCAAGAGGGACGTCTGTCATAACCCAACAGTGCCGTATTCTTTTAATTTATCTATGTTGGATACATTCAAGATGTCCGTTTTCCCAAGAGGAACATCTGTCATAACCCAACGATGATGTATTCTTTTAATTTTTCTATGCAGGATGTCTTTTAACCATTAGGATGTACCTCGCATCAAAATGATGCCGTCTGTTTTCCATCTTTTATAACTTATATAGAACGTCCGTTAATTTCTTCGCCATGAGGGACGTCCATTCCTTAATAAGGGATGTCCGTTGTCATCATATTTTAGACGTTTTCCTTCTTCATTCCAAATAACGCCGCTCCACTTAAACTTAATACCATCATCCTTTCTCTTATCTCAGACGTCCTTCATCCATTAGGGACGTCCTTTATCCCAATCGACACTGTTTTCTAAGCTGTCTACTTTTCCCTTATTTTGGACGTCCTTCGTCTATTAGGGACGTCCTTCGCTCTAAACGCCGCCGTCCCACTTACTCTTATCAACACCATCTTCCTTTTCCTGATTTTGGACGTCCTTCTTCTGTAAGGGGCATCCATCTTTACTTCAAACGATACCGTACCCCGTTCAATTTCTTTATTTTGGATGTATTTTGTCCATAAGGGACGTCCATCTTTGCTCCAAACAACGTCATTCACTTTATTACCCTAAACATCTGCCTTTTACAAAGGTCGTCCATTTCCCCTTTATTATATTCCTTTCTCCATTTATTTTTAATTTGTTCAACATATAATTAATTTCACTCACACGACTATTATGCAATTACTTTTAAACATCAATAACAACATCATTCTCAATAATATCAATAAATTTCACTATGACCAAACATTACATTACGTAAAAATCAAAGCTTTACATGTAGGGAAAATTTCTGGGTATTACATACTCCTCTCCTTAATAAAATTTTGTCCTCAAATTTTAGTTACTGAAATAATTCCAGATACCTAGTCTCCATATCTTCCTTTTGTTCCCAAGTAGCTTCTTTAGTTGAATGGTTTTGCCATAGTACTTTGACTAGCGGAATTTGTTTGTGACGGAGTTCCTTAATCCTTGAATCCAGAATTTGAACTGGTTTTTCTTCGTAAGTTAAGCTTTGTTGAACTTCTATATCCTCTTGGGGTATCATTTGACTTGAATTTCCTAGACATTTCTTTAGCATAGACACATGAAATATGTTATGAATTCTTTCCGTAGATGTTGGCAATTGCAATTGATATGTCGCTTTTACTATTCTTTTCGTGATAAAAAATAGACCAATATACCTTGGACTTAATTTTCCTTTCTTCTCAAACCGCATAATTCCTTTAGATGGTGATATTTTAAGAAATACCAAGTCCCCTTCATTAAATTCCAAGTCTCGACAATGATGATTTGCGTAGCTTTTTTGGTGACTTTGAGCAGTCAACATTCTTTGATGGATAATTTCAACTAATTAGATTGTTTGTTGTATCATATTCGGGTCGTAAAATTCTGCCTCCCCAACCTCGTCACAAATGCAATGGTGATCGACACTTCCTGCCGTACGAAGCCTTATAAGATGTCATTCCAATTGTAGGTTGAAAGCTATTGTTGTAAGAAAATTCCACTAAGGGTAACATCTTTCCCCATCCAATTTGAAATTCAAACAGACAAGCTCCTAACATACCTTCCAATATTTGAATTGTGCGCTCGCTTTGGCCATTCATTTGTGGGTGAAAAGCAGTACTAAACTTTAATTCTGTACCCATTGCTTTGTTCAAACTCTTCCAGAATGCAGAAGTGAACCTTTGATCCGACACAATTGAAACATGTACTCCGTGTAAGCGTACAATCTTTTAAACATATAATCCTGCAAACTCGTTCAACTTATGTGTCATCTTTACTGGTAATAAATAGGCAACCTTTGTTAATCTTTCGATAACTACCCAAATTGCATCATGCCCTTTTACAGTCTTTGGTAACTCTGAGACAAAATCCATAGTGATATGCTCCCATTTCCACTCTGGTATAGGTATTGGCTGCAACAGTCCTCCTGGCTTTTTGTAACAATCCGGATTTTCGTAAATCCTTTAAAATACGAGGAAATTTGAAATTCTTTTTAAAACCAAATCAAAGTGCCCGTTCATTAAAACTCGTTATAAAAATCCAATTTAATAAAATGCAGAAGCGTTAAAAACAAATCATTTATTAAAAAGTTGTGGAAGCGTTAATAAATTTGTTTGAGAAAGGAAAACTAAACGATTGCAATACACTTAGTTACAATTTAGGAAAAATGTAATTTAATTACATCTCAATTATCTCTCGCTTCTCATATTCTGGCCAGCCGCAAGCTCGCTTATACAAATCCCTGACCAATTGCTTCTTCATTGGATCGAGGACTCCGCGCATACGTGTACCTACACCACAAGTAAGACATGAGCCTAAATGCCCAGTAAGAAAATGGGTTTATGCGGGATGAAATACCTCTCTTTAATTCTTTGGAATGAGTTTGCCCCAAACCAATCCTTTTTATTACATATTTTAGGCATAGCTCGTACATAGAGTGTGGAGTTTGGGGAATCCAACAATTTCTAATTAATTATATTAATTAGTCTTGTGATCCCAATATGAGAAGGATTAATTCTTTTCCTCACTCAAGGCGTGTGGCCACCCCGTGGTGGTTTTCCTAATTGTTTCTATTGTTATGAGACTACCCTAACATACATACAAGGGATTAATCAAAACCATACAATAAATTAAGCTAAACAACACTTTAAAGAACCATAGCACACTTATGACGTTTATAACCTAAGTTTGTTAACATGCTCATATTAGTAAAATAATTAAGCTAATGGAGGGTTAAGCTAGTTCACAGCGGTAATTCAAGGAACTATCGACAGATGCAAGCCAAGCAATCACATTACAGCAACACCAAACATAGGAATATCACAGAGAGACATAAGGCACAACAAAACGTGTAGGCTAACAATAAAGGAGCAGCCAAGAAATCAGTACAGCAGATATCATAGAGCAACCTAATCATTTACTAAGTGCTAACATTCTACAATATCAATAAAGGAATGAATACAGAGAACTAACCTACAAAGCACCCAAAACATACAACAAATAAGCAAAGGAATTGTCAAGGAACAGTGAAAATTTCATGGAATCATCAACAATACAAAGAAAACTAACAATGACAATCAACCACCAAAGACTAACTCACACACACACACTTGTGGTGTAGGGCCTCCACCTAGCTAAGAAACACCCAAGTCTTACCTAAACCGATGAACACAACAGGGACAGCTAACTCTGACAACTCCTCATTCAGCTTTCAGCCTCCACAGCTTCCAACTCGCGGTACTCCAGCTCGCAGGAACTTCCTCACTCACACTGACTACTCTCAACTCTCATGAAGGAAAGAACTAGCATAGGGGAGCTCACTTTCAGAAGCTCTCATTTGGACCTTTCCCACTCAGCTCCTCAATCTCATGGTCACTCTCTAGAATTCACCTCTCCCGCAGGAAAAATGAAGGTTGAAGAGTAAGGAAGATGACTTAACTTACCTTGAGGAAAAAAATCATGGCTGGAGGATAGAAGAGGTCGGCTGGATAGGGGTGGAAGATCGGCTCGCATGGTCTGGGGTTGGATTCATGTCGGGGTTGCGTCCTCCCATTGGTTAATTGTCGATTTCTTCTTATTTTAAGTCCTTTATTCTCGCAGATCTTAGCTGATTCAGATGAGTACGGATGCATAGATCTCGTCCGCAAGGTTAAAATCCTTAAGCTAAACTCGTGGCTTTGGACGAAAATTGGCATTCTCGTCATATCGTACCGTCTACAGGCGAGGTTTGGACTCCATTTAGCGTCCGTATGTAGCGTCCGCAGGCATCCGAATTGTCCCAAAAATGGGACAGAGTCAAATCAAATGAGGTGAGACCTCGGCCGGACTCGTCCGCAATCGTCCAAAAGTGTCCTGGTCTAGACAGATTCAAATCGGACGATGCAACTAGCGTCCGCATGAACTTGGCTGCGTTCGCAGCATCATCCGAAATGATGATAGAGGTAGGGACGACACTTGGGACACGAAGACGTCATCCCCAAGTCGTCCCAAAGTACTAGGATGGCATTCTATGCATTTGCGGATGAGGAACAGCGTCCGCGGAGTAGTCCGCAAGTGCAAGTCCAACACTTTTCTCATTTTTTCCTACTTAACCCCTTTTCCGTAACACTTTCCTCACAAACACCCATCCTAATGACACGTATACATATGCAATGTAATAATTACATCACGTATATGGGGAAAATATTACCGGGAATACCCCTAGACTTAACGTTCCATACACGTACTCGGAAATACTTTGATATTTATCCAACTTAAAAAATGTCGGGGTATTACACCTTTGATGTTCTGCTTATACTTGCTGAAAAACTTGACACAACGCCACATATTGAGCAATATCCACTTTCATCCCTTTCCACCAATAATGTAGTTTAAGATCTTTGTACATTTTGTTGCACCCGGGTGGATGGAAAAACTCAAACAATGTGCTTCCCTTTAAATTTTGGTAATTGTGAATTGTCATGAGTACGATATGTGAATTGTCAGGCACATAGCCCTAGACTTAACATTCAGCATTAATGTTGACAAAATGGGAGCTAACTACATAGGAACCATTTGCACATCCAACTCTCGAACATCTTTCCTAAGTCCTACCGACATTTCTTCGCATATCATACTCATGAGTGCAACCTTTCTGCTCAGTGCGTCGGCAACCACATTAGATTTTCTAGGATGGTACATGATCTCATAGTCGTAGTCTTTTACAAACTCTAACCACCGTCGTTGCCGCAAATTCAATTCTTTCTGAGTGAAGATGTATTTTAACTTTTGTGATCCATGAATATTTTGCACCCATGTCCATATAAATAATGTCTCCATATTTTGAGTGAAAAAACTAATGCAGCAAGTTCCAGATCATGGGTGGGATAATTCATCTCATACGATTTTAGCTGCCTTGAAGTATAAGCGATTACTTTCCCATTTTGCATAAGCACATCACCCAATCCACTTTTGGAAGCATCACAATAAATACAATAATTGCCTTCTTCTACTGGCAAAGTCAAAGCAAGGGTTGAAGTAAGTCGACATTTCAATTCTTAAAAACTTTCCTCATAGTCATTTGTCCACCAAAACCACTCTCTTTTCTTTGTTAGACATATCAGAGGCAGTGCAATCTTGGAAAATCCCCTTATGAAGCATTGATAATTACCAGCCAGCCCAAGAAAACTTCTCACTTCACCTACATTCTTCGGTTGCGACCAATCAATTCCTGCTTGAATCTTCGACAGGTCTACTTCAATATCTTCTTTGGAAATTAAATGGCCGAGAAAACTTACTTTATCTAGCCAAAACTCACACTTGGAGAACTTTGCATACAAATTGTGCTTCACCAATATAGAGAGGGAGATTCTCAAATGTTCATGGTGTTCTTCTTTCGAGCACGAATAGTCTAAAATATCATTGATGAAGACAATGATGAGATTATCATTATACTCCCTAAAAATTCGGCTCATTAGATCCATAAATGCCACTGGAGCATTTGTTAACCCGGATGACAATACTAAAAACTCATAGTGTCCATATCTTGTTCAGAATGTTGTCTTCGGAATATCGTTAGGTTTAACTTTTAGATGAAGATATCCTGACCAGAGATCAATCTTTGAAAAGATGCAAGCTCCTTGTAACTGATCAAAAAAATCATCAATTCTGGGCAAAGGATATTTTTTCTTAATGTCACCTTATTCAGCTCGCGGTAATCAATACACATTTCAACGTTCCATCCTTCTTCTTTAGAAATAAAACTAGTGCTCCCCAAGGTGAGAAATTGGGATGTATGAACCCCTTACTAATTAATTCTTCCAAGTGGATTTTTAATTCTCTTAGCTCAGTTGGTGCCATTCTATATGGGTTCTAAGAAATTTTTTAGTGCCAAGGTGCAAGTCAAGTACGAATTCAATCTCCCCATCAGGCGATAACCCTAAAAGATCATCTAGAAAGACCCCCATAAAATTTTGAACAATAGGAATTTCTTCTAGCTTTGCCTTTATTGTCACTGTTGTGTCCATCACATTCATGAGAAATCCTTCGCATCCACTTTTCAATTATCGATCCACCTTAATTGCAGAAATTACTGCTAGTTTCTCCTTTTCCTTGACTCCGTAAAAGGTGAGTTGTTCATCACCAAAAGGGCGAAAGTAGTCTACAGTTTATAATTGTCTGATGGTGGGATAACCAATTCATTCCCAAAATAATATCCAACGCTTTCATCTCCATGACTATCAGGTCAACGTGAAAAATACTTTTGTTCACTTTAATTGCATATGCCTTCAGAATACCACTAGTAGTCAAACAATCATCAGAGGGTAAAAGTATTCTATACTCACTCTTTATTAGATCAGTGAAATATTTTATTTCTTGCAAAATTCAGTAGCAATGAAAGAATGAGTAGCTCTAGAATCGAATAGAACATAAGCAGACATATCATTAATGTAAATTGTACCTGACACGATAGGGGAATTAATTTATTTAATACTATGAGGTTTAGTTGTAATAAAAGGATGATAAATTCCTAAATTAAATAAAGCATATTTAACTACTTCATAACATAATTCGTACCTGACATGACCGCAAGCTGATCCTCCTCTTCCTGATTTCCATATAATGAGAAAACCATAGGTGACACTCTTTCTTGTCCTCCACCTTTAGTTGGGCAAAACTTTGCAATATGATTCGGCTCCCCACACTTGTATCATTGTATGGTTCCTGCTTTGCACTCTCCATAATGATTCTTCATGCATTTTGTACATTGATTAGGTTGATATGTTCTAACATTAGATGGAGTGGCACCTGATTCATTCATAAGGCGTTTGTCCTTCTTTTCCAGTGCTTCATTCTTTGATGGCCTTTTGATCCCTTTGTTTGCATGTGGTCCACCCTTTTGCTGTTGGCTCTGATTATTCTTCTAGAACCTTTGATTTATTTCTCTTTGCCTTGCCACCAACAAATCAGCATTTTCAACCTTTAACGCCTTGTAGACAATTTTTGCATAAGGGACGTCTTGAGTACTAGAAATCGTAACTCCTCTGAAAATCTCAACTTTCAGTCCTTGTACGAACTGATGGACTTTATGTTCATTGCTAGCCTCCAGAGGTGATGTGAACCAGGATAATGCTTCAAATTTTTGTATATATTCAGATACCCTCTCAGTTTGGCGTAATTGTATGAATTCCACCATCTTTCCCGTCCGGATAGTCTGATTGAAGTATTTCTCATAGAAGATCTCTTTGAATTGCTCCCAAGTCATGGCTCAAACATCTTGTGCTACCTTAATGGTGTCCCACCAAAATCTTGCATCTTGAATTAGCAGGTATGCAGCATATGAAAGCTTCTTGGTCTCTCTAATTCTTGTGGAGTCGAACATATCCTCTAGAGACCATAGCCATTCCTCAGCTCCCATAACATCATCATTTCCGTCAAAACTTGGAGGCCTAAGTCTCCTGAATTTTTTTCATCCGGTTTCCTCAGGTACCACTATCTGATGATGATTTCCATTTCCATTCTCTCTTTCCATGACTCGTTCAATATACTTGAACTGTTGCGCTACTATCATAGTTTATCAGCCAATTACTTCATTTCCTTCATCCTGATTAACAGCATTTTCTTGGCCGACGGCTTCATTCCTATTCTCTTGTAAGTTTCCTCTAGTTTCCCTCACCATCTTATTATCCTTTAAAAGGAATTTTATTTTGTTAAACATTAATTACTTATTCTATAGAAATTTCTATATCAGGAAAAATAAGCTAGTTATTCTATTGCAATTTTTTTTATCATAAAGCAATAAACCAATAAAGGGATTTAACAATTAACTTACAGTCAAATAAGTATGCCACGATAAGTCTTGCATTACCGACATTCTACAGAATCGCATTTGACACAGTTATGCTGTGATATACCATAGTTGTAACATCCCTTTTTCACATAAAACTTTTTTTTAAACACAATTGTAAAACAAGTGAAAGACAAATATAATAGTAAGCATAAGTGAAAGTCTTTAAATTAAACATAAAATCATCCTTTAAAACAATTTAAAATAAACGTTAAATAAAATAGTTCAATAACCCTTGAAAATAATAAAATAAACTTTATTCCAATTCGTGAGCCATAAACTCCAAGGTCAAAATTTGTCGGGTAACACAAGCGCTCATCCCATCATACTTCCTCCACATGCACATCATTAGGAACACAATCATCACTTATATCACAAGAGATATAATGAGCCTAATGCCCAGTAAGCAACATAATAAAATACAAAAAAATACTCATGCAGACACAATATACATGTTTTTCATATCACAAAAGAAGTTATATCTTTCATACTTTATTTGCAGTATCACTATAGTCTAGAACATTGGATATATCATTGGACAAGAATAGATACATCCTTGGGATCTAGCCTGGGTAGAACCGTCACCCATCCCGATGAAAATTGAGATATCTTGTCTCGTAGTTCTCCCAGACATTGAATCCATGACACCTAAGCAGAAGCCCACTAAATTTCGACAGCGATGAGATACATCAGCTCTTGGTTTTCCCAAATATCACCGTCACTAAACCCTCCAATCTCCAACGTCAATGTGTGTTTATTTATTGTCGTGCTATGCATACAAGTCACACAACAATTCATACTATACAGCAGAAACAAAACAGAGAGTAGAACAACATGCTTTATTCATTTATCGAAAACCAAACAGAGAGCAGAACAACAAGCTTTATTCATTTATCGGGAGTAAAAGAAACATCATGGAGCAGGCCTATCATTTTAGAAGAATCCAACAGAGAGCATAACATAAATCAGTCAACTTTATATTACTTAATACAAAAGATAGAAACTTTATCATTCCGCATATCAATATAATTGCATAATCTTAAACAATGAACTCAAACCTGTGATCAGAAGCAGATTATCAACAACCAACTTATTAACCAAATCTAGAAGCATACGTGTTATCGACAATTCACACAAAGAAACCCTACTCTTGTGATGTAGGCCACCTTTGGCAAACCACATGCAATATCTCTTACCTTTTTCATGAAAATCCCTTCCTATTGAGGTTTTTTCTTGTACTGGTCGCAGATTCCTCTTCTTGGACAGACACCAACGTCCTCCTTTTCTTTCCAAATCTCAAGAAATCCCTTTTTCTGAATTCAGAAATCTCCTTCCCAAATCCTCCAACTTTCCTCCATATTTATATGCAAAAAGGATAGGATTGTCACACATAAACATCTGTTTATAAATTTATCCATCATTTTCAAAGTATTTTGTATTTCTTGTTGAAACTATCTGACATTTTTCAAAGTATTTCGTATTTCCATTGACAGATTTCTATTATTTTTGGCAACATTTCGATACTGCCAAAGAGTCTCGCTATACAAGATATCCACTTTCCCAAGAGGGATGTCCTTCGTAACCCAAACGACGCCATATTATTTTTATTTTTCTATGTCGGATACATTCAAGACGTCCATTTTCCCAAGAGGGATGTCTCTCATAAACCAACGGTGCTGTATTCTTTTAATTTTTCTATGCTAGATACATTCAGGACGGCTGTTTTCCCAAGACGGACGTCCGTCATAACCCAACGATGCCGTATTCTTTTAAGTTTTCTATGCAGGACGTCTTTTACCATTAGGGATGTCCCTCCAATCAAAATGATTTTGTCTATTTTCCATCTTCTATAACGGATAAAGAACGCCCGATAATTTCTTCTCCATGAGGGACGTCCGTTCCTCAATAAGGGACGTCCATTGTCATCATATTTTAGATGTTTTCCTTCTTCGTTCCAAGCAACGCCGCTTCACTTAAACTTAACACCGTCATCCTTTATCTTATCTCAGACGTCCTTCATCCATTAGGGACATCCTTTATCCCAAACTACAACATTCTCTAAGCCGTCTACTTTTCCCTGTTTTTGGACGTCCTTTGTCCATTAAGGACATCCTTCCCTCTCATCCCACTCACTCTTAACAACACCATCTTCCTTTTCCTAATTTTGGACATCCTTCTTCTATAAGGGACATCTATCTTTACTCCAAACGACGACGTACCCCTTCTATTTCTTTATTTCAGACATCTTTTGTCCATAAAGGACATCCATCTTTGCTCCAAACGATGTCATTCACTTTATCACCCTAAACATCCGCCTTCTACAAACGTCGTCTGTTTCTCCTTAATTATATTCCTATCTCCATTTATATTTAATTCCTTCAACATATAATTAATTACACTCACACTATTATCATCCAATTATTCTTAAACATCAATAACATCATCATTCTCAATAAATTTCACTTTGACCAAACATTACATTACACAAAAATCAAAGCTTTACGTGTAGGCAAAATTTTTGGGTATTATACCTTTGCTTTTGAGGACACACGTGTCCTCCACGGAAGCTTTCCTTCAATGAAATGAGCTAGCTTCTGCAGACCCCAACGTTTTTGTGGACCTGAACATTTTCACAGTCATTTGTCCACCATGGAGACATCCTCTCACGAATACGAGTGTCTTGTGGAAGCATAAGCTTCCATTCACACAAATGTTTTCGTGGAAGCCTTTGTTTCTGTTTACATGAAAATTTCCACAAATACGTGTGCACAGCGGAAACACTTCTCAGATGAACATGAGTGTCTTGTAGAAGCCTATGCTTTCATGGACACAAACGTTTTCGCGGAAGCAATTTCAGCGGACATGTGTCCTATAAATCTACCTTCCACAGACACAACTATTTGTTGTCTCCACAGACAGAGCTCTAGTGGAACCCCACGACGAGGAGCATCACATTATGTCAATTCTCGCCTCCAAATTGCCCTAACATTTGTACAACTTCAAATTTGTTACATAAGATGAGACTCACCATGGTTGAGTTCTCGAGCTCAAATCCAAAACCCAACCAGATGCTCAATAAGCAAAAATGAAGGGGATGAAGGAAAGCTTACCCTCGAAGTCTCTTCACAGTTGAATGGATGTTAAAGCCTCGCGAGCGACTTCAATATTCTCATGGTAGCTGGAATAGATACTATTTACTCATCACTATTCACTCTCATTAGTGACACTATTTACTCTCATTAGTGAAACTATTCAATCTCGTTAGCTGTAGCAAATGAGAGATGTGGGAACTATTCACTAGGGTTTTCTTTACACCTTATACCAATTTAATTATTATCCCTAGGTATTCACATCATTTTCTGGTTGATTATTTGACTAAGACTTTACACGTGACTAAACTTATTTTGAATAGAAAAGAAATCGGGTTAGCAATGAAAGATATTGACCATGGTGATGTGGAGAGTCTATATGGCAAATTTTAATTCATGAAATTAACAAATCAACCACTATACTTTGTGATCAATAACGAATTAACCACTAACGTATTTTTGCTAACAACTTAACCACTAAAATATGAGAAATAGCCATCTCGAACATTGCTGTTAACTTTCTAAAAATTGTAATAGAAAAGAGCAAATACCCATGGAAAAAATGGAAAGAACTCGTGATTTTAAAGACTTTCAGTGGAAAAGAGTTAATATCCATGGAGAATGGATTTGAGAAAATAGTATATAAGTTTATTTTAATTTTTTTTAGTTTTATAATTTAGAAGATTTTGTAAAAGAATGTTAATGTTCTAGATTTTGAATGATTTAAAATTGTTTTCCTGTCCATGGGAGAATAACAGGTTGTCTGCGTTCTCTATGTTTTTCTACGAAGAAGACAATGAATTTTTTTTATTTGCACACTTTCCTCTGTGAAAAGACAACTTTCCTCTACGGAACGTTGTATTTCCGCTGCTGAAAGTCGTCTTTCCCTGCGGAAAGTTATCTTTCTATAGAGTAAAGATGATATTTCTTTGCGGAAAGACAACATTCCTCTACGAAATGTTGACATTCCTCTACAAAATGTCGTGTTCTATTTCAAGGACTCACTTTTCACAGCGGAAAGACAATGTTTCGCTTCGAAAAGCTAATGTTCAACAGAGGAAAGACAACGTGATGCACAAGAAGTATTGGTAAAGGATTAACCTGTAATTATTGGAGAAATATGATGAAGTGTTGATGAGGACTTGCTGAAGGTTTGATCAACCAAATATTGATACATTCAGGAGAGGCGGTCAATTAGGAGTAGAAAATACTGGCAGAGATTGACTGGGAATGAAGAGTTTCGGTAGTTTGGAAATTCGCGGCTGATCGAGGCGGTCAATCATCAACCTGTAGAAACAATACAATGGCTAGCAATTTCTTGGGCAATCGATCATCAACAATGAATGCAATCGACCGGTGGGCTTGCATTTCTAATCTTTGCCACAAAACTCAATATAGAAAGTTCAACTTTGGAAGCCAATAACTCCCACGTTTTAGAAGTTTTTGAGCTGAAATTTGGAATACTCCTTCTTGAATGAATAAAGAAAGAACTCCTTCAAGAATAATGGAAATAACCTTCAAGGATTAGGAAATATGCTTAGAAGAACTGAAGTGGTCAGATATAGCAAGTAATGCAGCTTGCAACTCCTAAATGGATGACTAGTTGATGGAAATGTCTCTTAATGGTTAGACACCTCTTCACACAACCTTCCTCCAAGGAGTAGGAACATGGATGCCAATAAGAGAACTCACTAAACTCTAAGTGAGCCAAATCTTGTGATCCTACTTCCACAAAGATGACTTTGGATACAACTCACCAAAGTGTGAAAAAGTAATCACTTCAATTTCGAAACAAAGCAAGATCTTTTATTAATCAAACTTCAATGTCTAAAACATAAGCACTAGAAAGCTTTATATAGCCAATTACAAAGTATAGTATAGGATAGGAAACAACAATAAAGGAAACACACTAGGTATTCAACCCTATATAGCTGATTAGTAAACTATGAATTTAGTAATTTTCTAAAACTATTATTTTATTATTCTTTGCTGGCTTTGGCTCCATGAAATAGTGACTTTTTGGCAGATTTTTCCTCTTCAATTCTACCACTTCAATGGTTCCAAAACCAAGCATAACCGGCCCTCCTTTGTCCACTTGCTTTTGGCTGAATAAGAAAGGTTTTCTTATCTTTATTTTCTTTGGTCTTTCTTGCCCTTCAAGCTTGTCTTTTTGGCCTACTTTCCTTAGCATTAGAGGCGTGGGCCCTCTTTGACCTCCTTAGGTTGATAGCTATTTTATTTGGTTCTTTGATGAGTTACCTTCCAAATGGTTGGAAGGGAATGAGTTGATGAGACCTTGAGCCTTTGTCTTTGTGGATGCACCTTGTAGTCCATCATCCTCTTTGGGTTTTTGAGGATTTGACCTTAAATCTTCTTTAAGCTTCAACTTTTCTTCATCCTTTTTGCTGTCATGGCGGCACTATAAGTATTGTTGATTGTAAGTGGTGGAATGTCATCAAGATAGAGCATCGCCCACCACATTAGTGTCTCCCCTTTTATATTTGATGAGATAGGGGTGTAACACTTCAATAATGTTTTCCCCATCTATGCGATGTAATCAATTTTGAGATAATTAATATATTACATTGTATATCGATACATGTTAAATGATGACATGTAATTATGGGGTAAAGATAATGGAATAAAAATTAACTAGGAAAATTGGAAGAAAAATTATAATATGGGAATTCGGACGTAGGCAGACGACTCAAGGATGGGGAATGTCGTCCAAAAAAGCATGGAACATCGTCCCTGCAATTTGGGACTATACAGGATGGGACTCCACGTCTGATTTCTTTTGTCATCTATGATCGTGTGATTTTAGACGATCTCAAATGACGGCGGATTATGGCAGATGGAGACGATTTGAATCTGTCCAATTTTAGAACAAATTCGGATGAACATGGACGAAGGCAAGGACGCCTTCCTTCGTCCAAAAACACGATTCTGTCAAGAAGAATGGCAATTTTGGACACACGGACAATGTAACGACCCGATTTTTCTTAAATCTTTTAAAATGCATAAAAATTTGAACTTCTGAAAAACTCTTTTAAAACGGTATCAGAGTGCGACACTAATCAGACCGCTACTAACCTTTCGTTAAAACCATTATAAAAATTCAACTAAAAAAATGCAGAAGCGTTATAAAATCATTTGTTTAAAGTATTGCGGAAGTGTAAATAATTTAATGAAGAAGCTAAACAGATGAATACAATTTAACAAAACTAAAATTGATTACAACCGTTCCTTATTTTTCCCTTTTTAGCCTTGCCAGCTCCAATCTCACCAGTGCAAATCTCTCATCCTTACTTTATTATTTGTTCATTATCTGCTCGTCGTTTGTACCTACACCACAAGTAACTATAAGCCCAAAGGCTTAGTAAGGAAAAAAGGTTTACTACAACGTGATATGCCTCTCTTTAGTCCTTTTTAGAATGGGGGTGATGTGACCCAAGTTCCTGTCACTTGAGCCTGAGCTAGGGGCTCCTTTATTTTCTAAATTTTTATTTATTTTGTAGGTTTTTGATCAATTTAGCAAAGAAGAGTTGGTGCATTTGGGCTAGTGGAGTTCTTGCAATCTTTGGAGAAAATTCTGGGCTTTCTTTTTCGCCGAGAATCTGACCTCCGGTTGTTCAAGTGCATTTTTGACATTACGGACGACTTCTTTTCAACTTTGATCCTTCAATACAAATTCTAGCCAACAGCCAGAACTTTCCAACAACTTATTTGTCGTTATATTATGTTTTCGTTTGCTATGTCAAATGTCCTTTTTACAGAGTCCAAAATCCAACTCGGGAATTATTGATCTTGTGTTAGTCATATCTAATTTCTTTAAGTCAGGGTTATTTTAGTCTTTGGCATTTGTTGTAAGATACTTAGGATTTTAAGCCCTCTTTGTGGAAGGTAGAATGGACTTTTGCTGAATTGAAAACAAAAGGTAGAGCTTCCTTAGAGAAGAGATCCGCGGCACCCCCCCTCCATCGCCACTTCATCCATAACCCGAACTCGGTGTTCTTGAAATCATCTCGGCCGAGTTATAAGAGATTCTATCACCTCCAATACTTCTCCTTCATGGTGATGATTGTGGTGTGGTGATAGAAGAAGTTTTCCTAAACCTTGGAGAGAGCTTCCATCCGGTTAAGCCTTGAAAGTCGCCCTCTCACAATAGGAGGATCCGCGGACTCCTTGGTTGTTTTAGCTATTTCGTATTGTTTCATCAAAGGGGAATTCTTGTTCCTTGCTGCGTACTAATCCATATTCAGAGTCCCCTATTATTGAATGGTAATTTTATTGAATGGTCAGTGATTAGGTTCTTTTAATTGAAGATTGCTTGTTGGCCAAAAAACTATTCTGGTTAATTCTCTGCTCGGATCATTAGATTGGATACGAAATCGAGTGACTTACTAAAATCATTTTGGGCTGATTTTTGGTAGAGCTATTATTTATATTGTTGAGCTATATTCATCCAAGTTTGACATTATTAGGTTGTATGAAAGCAGAGCTCTATTCGTTTGAATTTCAGGTGTCGAATCTGTTCAGGTGAAACACTAATTTCGGAGTTGTGTTGTTTCTGCCATAACTTGAGTTTTCGAGTGGATTTTGAGCTGAAATTTGGATATGTTGTTTATGAACGTGTTGTTGTAGTGACCTCCAAAATTGAGCTGTTGTTCACGTCTAGATTGAAAGTTATTCCTGTTTGAATTTGATTGATCAGATTATTACAGATTATTGTGGTCGATTTCTATTAAGTGTTCCTCGAGATTTTTGGAGCACATCAGGGGGCCACTCAAACCAATCCTTTCATTTTGTCATTCGTTCGTTTTATTACTTTACATTCATTCATTCATTAGCTACTCGTACATTGAGCGGAAGGTTGGAAGGTTCATAAGGGATGGAATAGTTGACTATATCTAACCTTTTATTTGGGGTTAGCTCCCCATTCTCAACACAGTAGGGGCCTTCGCCTAACTGCAGACTAGATACGCTACCCATCTGCCCCTAACTCCCTGTTTCCTTCATTTTCTTAACATTTTACCTCACATTATGCATGTGTGAGTATCACCACCAAGGTGGCACTCCCTATTGGTTTTCTATTAACATGATGCATGATCATACATTCTCACCCTAGCATGATGCCTGATGCATTATAACATAGCATTATCAGAAATTGAAGTGCGCATAAAGAAAGTAACTGAATAGCAGGAATTGAAAGCAAATTGAAATTGAAAGCGCATATAAATAAAGTCAAGCACATAATAGAAGGAAATAACTGCACACAATAGAAAACATTGAATTGAAACAGTGAATGCATACAAATAAAGGGATGGTATGGTAAACATGCAAGTAATTTATTTAAACTAACATGCTTAAGTCAAATTACCATTATTATTCTAGTTGGTTATCCTAATTAATTTACATGCTCAAGAATTAATTATATTTATTTTCCTGATTAGTTATCCTAATTACTTAGCATACTCTGAGGATACCATTATTATCCTAATTAGATATCTTAGTTAATTTCCTAGTCCATTTACATGCTTCCTACAGTTATTATTCTAAGTGATTATTCTGATTAGTTATCCTAGTTGAATTACATGCTTAAGAAGGATTTCATTTATCGTTCTAGTTACATATCTTGGCTAGTTTACATGCTCTAGAAATAATTATAATTAAACATGCATTTGTTATGATTCACTAAACATACTTTTAATAGTTTAATGGATTAAGCATGCATAGCAATTAAATTAAACATGCTTAACCAGTCATATTAAAGTCTAGTTAATGACTAGTTAATTCATTCTAGTTAATTAACAAACATACTACTAGTTATTCTAGTTGGTTAATTAATTAAACATGCTAACTAGTTAATCAAATTGTTGTCCTAGTTAATTAACATGCTCAAGTCTAGTTGATTAACATGCTGGTTATTTATTAATTAAGCATGCTTAAGTAAGATAATAGTTTAAGGGATTAAACATGCTTAGGAAATAAATTAAATATGTTTGACCAGTCATAGTTAATCAACAAATATACTATTAATTATTCTAGTTGGTTAATTAAACATGACATAAACTAGTCAATTAACATACTAACATTATGTGCGTTAATTAATTAAACATGCAAGATAAGTTAAACGTGCTAACTAATTAATTATGCTCACTAATAAATCATGCTACTATTGTTTATTTTATGACTAGTGCATCAATTAGTCAATTGACATGCATCAAAAGTTTACATGCTCACTAATTAGCTGACATACTCAAGTATTTGTTACTAATTAAACAACTAGATCCAATTAGGTATTCAACAGTTAGTTAATTATTTAGATTAATTAACATGCTAAATTGATTAACAATTAACTACATTGATTAGTAATTAAACATACTAGACATGCTAGTTAATTGAACATGCTAATCAGGTTAATTCAACATGCTATACTTGGAATTAATGAAATGACAGTTGAATCAATACAAAGAATTAAAGACAACAAGTATTTAACAAGGAACATAACAGTCATGAAATCCTTACTCATCATTTACATCATTTACACACTCGTCATTCTACACTTATCCCCTTCAAACCCTAAGCATTTATCACAGTAATTCAACAGTCCAAGCAAATCAAAAAGCAAGTCAGTATACTTCATAACCGAACTAATAAAATACACAGAGTACAAAACAATTTACAAAACCATCTACACTATCAATCAAGCACATATATAGCTAGAAAACACAACTCACGAACTCTACTTGCGATGTAGGGCCTCCACAGGCCAAAACACCCCTATTTCCTTACCTAAGCTGAAGAACATAAGTAGGGAGAACAACTCCACTCCATGGTTCCTCACAACAACTAGAGCTTCACAACAGCTCACTCACGGTTTAACACTCAACTCACAATGGCTACACACAACAGCTCTCTCACAACCCATCTCACCTCACTCATGTTCACACACTTAACACACCACTAGCTAACCCACACACATAGACAATTTCCTCACACAAAAAATCTCACTCAGTGGAAGGAGAGAGAACTCATGCAGGGGAGGGAGAGTTCACCTAGGTAGAGGAAAAATGTCGAGTGAAATAGAGAGAGAGAGGCTTTACCTGGAGAGGAAGGATGTAGCGCCCCGTTAATTTAAAAAAAAATTTCTCGCTCTCGAAATACGTCATAAAAATTTTTCGCTTAATTTATTCATCGTTTGAATTCATTTTAGAAGAAAACAAAATCAGAGTGAATAGTGCAGAATAATAATATAAATTAAAAAAATAGTTTCCGAGTGTTCTTAACAAAAGTACCAAAGTCCCTAATACAACATTCATATCATTCAAAATATTGATAATAGTCAATTACCAAAATACCTATCCCTCAAAACACTGCATAGTCCCAAACATGAGCCACACCTGACAGGTCAACTCGGTTGATAACATGAGGGGTCATCCTGGAACGCCTCCTTCGCAACTTAAATGTCATCATCAAAATAATCACCTATATTACGGGGAAAACAATGAGCCTAACGCCCAACAAGAATCAGAATTAATGCAATGCAAATGATGCGTGACCACACAATGCACTACAGAAGAGAACTATTTCTCTTCTAGAAGTTAAGGTAGAATACTCCCTAGAGTCTTGTGGCCTAACCAGTCACTCCGATGAGGAGATATATCCATCGGGGGTGTTTCCACAAGCAGGTATCCGCACTTTTGTTGAAGACGTTGGGGGGTTTCTGAACGAGGTAATTGTGAACCCTAGAATCCACGTAGCTAACTTCTAAACCTACCACTCCCTACGTGGGAGGAATCTACCGTATGGAAAGTCACAATTCACACAAACCCCCCACATGCCTATTTACGTATATTAGGATGACACACAACATGTGAACAATTTCATAAATCCTAAGATGATGCATGAGTGCAAGAAAATAAATCACAGAACTAACGTGCAAGAGAGCATTCAAGATATAAGTGCACGAAAGAAAACACAATCATTACTATTAGCAAAACAATTGAAACTGACGTAAGCATTTTCGCACTTATGTATGATGAGGGCAATGTCAGTTAATCGATTTATTTATTGATAGTCATGAGCAAGGACAACCACTTTAAATTCATTCATAGGTTCAACTTCAACTATATCTCAACTGCCCTACGTACAAAAAACTATTCCAATAATTCCCATTCCAGTCTATCATGTTTAATAATGTTCTCATTCTCTTCTACTATGTTTGACAGCAATATCAACAATATCCAGTAATCCATATTTCCAAACCAGCTATCAAATTCAGGTTTCATGTTTCATCACATTCGAGTATTCCTACTATCCATGCTTGACAATGACAAAACAGTAATATTCACAGTATTCAATCTATGACATCAATGGTAAGCGAAGTTATCAATTCACAGCACACAATTCTAGTTCTTCAGGCACACAATTCTAACTCAATTCTCCTACATAGTTCAAAATCCAAATTCTTCACTTTATAGTAAAATTGAAATAGTTGACAGTCTAAGCACTAAAATAGCAGTTCATAACTTCCAACAAAATCAACATAAACTTAGTAAGTTAACAAATCAAACCCGTAATGTAGGGCCTCCCTTGGCCAACTACAATTCTGAAATCTTACCTCAAGTTTCTAGCAGCAGCCAACCACCAACAATAGCCAAAACCATAGCAAAGTTTGCAACAGCCAGTAATGGTATATATATATATATATGGAGCATTGGGCCACCCTCCTTGAAGTGTGCAATTATCCTCCAACCTTGCGTCATTGATGTGTCTTCTGCCTATAAAGCGATGGAGTCCCTTGTTGAGTGTTCTAGAATCTCCTTTCTCCTGCTGTGGTGTGAGGTGAGTGCTTGTGGTAAGGAGTTTTGTTTCCTCCTGTGAGCTGGAGTTGTTGGTGTTGCTGCTTGGATTCACAGGGAAAGGTTTCCCTGTTCTGGAGGATACGAAAGTGTTGGGTATGTAGAGAAAACTACTGCTGCTACGAAGGTCTTGGAACACTTGAGGTAAGAATTGGAATTTGTAGTTGGCCAAAGGAGGCCCTACATTATAGGTTTTGTTGTTGTGTTTTTTATTGGATGAAAGGCATGAAATTAATATTTGAATTGATAGTGGATTTTGAATTGAATGAAAAGCATGATCAATGGAAATCAGTAGTTATCATGTAGATTATGATCTGAACTAAACTTGGTAGAATGTTTGGAAAGTTGTACTGTTAATTTCTTGAAATCATTGTCGATATGCTTTGTGACTAGATAGGAAATATACATTGTTGATGATGGATTGAGTACCACTGATAAACACTGTCAATTGTGGGTTGCTAGAATGTAAATCCTGCTCACATGTTACCTTGGGTCCTTTATGCTTGGATTAAACTGCGAATTGAATTCATGAACGGTACGTTGTAGATCAAGTATAGTAAACTGTTCTTGCACTCACTATTGATATCATTGAGTTTAACATACACTTATCAGCCAGCTTGGTTGAATTGAACCTAAGAAATGCCATGATGGATAGTTGAATAGAGTTGAAGTTGAACCCCATATCTAGTTGGATTGGAAAATGAGTTGCTCTTGCTTGCATCGTTAATGAACAACTCTAAAATTACGTTGTCTTAATTTAAATGCTTGTTTGAAACCTGGATATTTTGATAGATTAACACAGTGCCTTTCAAGTGAATTTCTGATTGCAATTGTAATTAAATTGGTTGTGTTTCTATTTATGTTGTTTTCTGTAACTTAGTTCATGACATTCATGCATCACCCTAGGAATTATGAACTTGTTTACATATTGTGTGTCATACTTAATATATGTAAATAGGCGTGTGGGGTTCAGGATGATCGGTGACCTTGCATACGGTAGAATGCTCCCATATAGGAAGTGGTGTGGTAGGAGTTATCTACGTGGAATCTGGGTTCATCCTTCTCCAATTCTGAAATCTCCAACGTCTTTAACAAGGAGTGTGATACCGGCTTGTGGAACACCACTAATGGATATATCTCCTTGTCTAGAGTGAAGTGGTTAGGCCACATGACCCTGGGTGTATCTCACTTTTGGCTTCCATAAGAGATATGGCTCTCTTCTGTAATGCATTGTATGATCATACATATCACTTGCATTGCATTTCATTCAGATTCTTGCTAGGCGTTAGGCTTATTGTTTTCCCTGTAATGTAGGTATGTACGAGCAACAAGAAAAAAGGTCAAAGACAGTTGATGAAGGATTTGCACAGGTGGATCTTGTGGCTGGCTAGGGTAAAGAATTTAAAAGGAATTTATTTGTAAAAAGGGTTTGTAAATTACTTAATATTCTTTAATACTTTGTTTTAATTCTGCTGCGTTTTATAAAAGAATTTTATTACTTCTGCTGCAATTGATAAATGTTTTAAGTAAAGAGTTTTAACGATCGGGTGTTATAAAGGAAAAAAGTTTTAAATTTCACACGATTTTAAAATAAATAAAAATCGGGTCGTTACACATTCTCTGTTGCTTGTTTGTTCTCTGCTAGATATGGCGATAAATCTTGTACGTTGAAAGTAGATGATACCCCATAGTCCTCGGGTAGTTCTATGCGATAGGCATTATTGTTGATTCGTTCCAAAACTTTGAAAGGTCCATTGGCTCTTGGTAGTAACTTGCACTTTCTTTGCTGAGGAAATCTGTCTTTCCTCAAATGCAACCATACATGGTCACCCGCTTCGAATATAACTTCTTTACGTCCCCGATTGGCAAGTCTAACATATTATGCATTCTTTTTCTCAATACATTTTTGCACTTCCTCATGTAAAGACTTAACTCTCATAGCCTTCATAGCTCCGTCTTCACTAACATAGTCCGATAACGGGAAGGGAATAAGATCCATCAGAGTGAGGGGGTTAAACCCATATACTATCTCAAATGGAGTGTGTTGTGTAGACCCATGCACACTTCGATTATAAGCGAACTCAATCTATGGTAATTGCAAGTCCAAATTTGTCAACCGCTTGCTGAGGATGGTTCTAAGCAAAACCCCCAAAGTTCGATTCACAACCTCTATTTGCCCATTAGTCTGAGGGTGAAAAGATGAGCAGAAAAGCAACTTAGTACCCAACTTTCGCCATAAAATCTTCCAAAAAGCACTTAAGAACTTTGTATCACGATCAAAAACTATAGAACGTGGCACTCCATGTAAACGAATAACCTCCTTGAAGAATAAATCTGCTGCATGATGAGCATCATTGGTTTTATTGCAAGCTATAAAATGGGCCATTTTAGAGAACCTGTCGAACACCACCATGATGGAATCTCTGGATCTCGATGTTTGGGGAATGCCTAAAACAAAGTCGACGCTGATTTCCAGCCACGAATGTGAAGCTATGGGTAGAGGCATATACAATCCTTGCGAAAGGATACGACTCTTAGCTTTCTTGCAAACAATGCAACGTTCCACAATCTTTTGGACATCCCATCATAAATGAGGCCAATGGAAATGCTCTTGGACCACCTCCAACGTCTTTTTACAATTGAAATGACTCGCTAGACCCCCACAATGAGCTTCCAAAATAAGAGTTTCCCGAAGGCTACAAATAGGAATGCATATCTTGCCTCCTTTGAAAAGAAATCCATCCTCCAAATAAAAAAGCATTTCGGCCTTATCCATGCAATTCTTATAGATAATTCCGAAGTCTGAATCGTTGGCATTCAACTCTTTGATCCAGTTAAAACCAAAGAGTCGTGCATTAAGCTCGGTCATTAAAACAAATCATCTTGAGAGGGCATCGACAACTTGATTAGTTTCACCCTTCTTATACTTAATGATATACGAGTAGCGTTCTAAGAATTCCACCCATTTGCCATGCCGACAGTTTAACTTTCCTTGGCAGTGAATGTGCTTCAAAGCATGATGATCAGAATGTATAATAAACTCCTTCGACAATAAATAGTGTTATCATACCTCAAGGGCCCGAATAATCACAAAGAACTCCTTATCATAAGTCGAATAATTTAAAGTGGCTCCCTTTAACTAATCGCTGAAATAAGCAACCGGTTTGCCCTCTTGCATGAGTACCGCCGCAATGCCTAACCCCGAGGCATCACATTCAACGTCGAACACTTTTGCAAAATCTGGTAGTACTAATAGAGGAGCATTGCACAATTTCTCCTTGATCAGGTCAAAGCTAGTTTAGCACGCGGGGGTCTAAACAAACTCTTTCCCTTTCTTCGTTCAATCAGTAATAGGGGTCATGATGGAGCTGAACCCCTTAATAAAATGACGATAAAAAGATTCAAGGCCATGAAAGCTACGAACCTTGAATACATTCTTTGGAATAGGCCACTAGTTAATTGCTTCAACTTTTACTTCACCCACTTCCATACCTTCTTTAATGATAATGAATCCCAAGAAATACACCTTGTCTTGAGCAGAGGAACACTTTTTAAGATCACCAGATAATTGTGCCGCTCGGAGAGTCTCAAATAATAAATGAAGGTTGCCAATATGCGCTGGAAGATCAGAACTATAAATAAGAATATCATCGAAATAAACGACGATAAACTTTCCCATGAAATCTCGAAGGAGATGATGCATCACTTGCATGAAAATACTCGGAGCATTAGATAACTCAAAGGGCATAACCAGCCACTCATAGAGACCATATTTAGTATTGAATGCTATTTTTCATTCGTCACCTTCTCGCATACGGATTTGGTGATACCACTTTTAAGATCAACCTTGGAGAAAATAGTAGCACCACTGAGTTTATCAAGCATATCCTCAAGACAGGGAATTGGGAATTGGTATTTAATGGTGATTTGATTAATAGGTCTACTATCAACACACATACGCATAGAGCTATCCTTCTTGGGGACCAATAATGAAGGAACCGCACATGGACTAAGCGATTCTTGAATATACCCTTTCTCAAGTAATTTAGTGACTTGCTTGTGTAATTCCTTTCACTCCTTTGGATTAAGTCTGTATCAACGGTGGTAGTCCTTGAGGAAGCTCTTCAATAAACACATCTTCAAATTCCTTAAGTATCTTTAAAACCGGTTCGGAAATAGGGCCCAATTCCTCAACTCTTTCTCCAAACAACATCAATATTATAGGGCCTCCTTACAGCAAGGCTCTCTTAAGGTCTCTTTTGGATAAAACCAAGGATGTTTTAGATCTCCCTTTACTCATGCTTTCGTGATCTTTGGCGATTTGATTAGGACTTAGAGGCACTAGATTAATCGTCTTCCTCTTGAACTTTAGAGAATAAAAGTTCATGCAACCATCATGAATGGTCTTCCTATCATATTGCCCCGGCCTTCCCAACAATAAGTGGCTTGCATTCATGGGGACCACATCAAAGAGTGCATTGTCTTCTTAGACTCCGATAGCAAATGTCAACCGGACTTGCTTGGTTACCTTAATCGGATCCTTGTCATTCAACCAGTTAAGCTTGTAAGGATTCGGATGGTGGGTGGTCTCTATCCCCAATTTCTCAATCACTTCTGAGGATACAACATTCATACAACTTCCTCCATCTATAATTAATGAACAAAGTTTTCCCTTCACTTGACATCGAGTGTGAAAAATAATTTCTCTTTGTAGTTCTTTGTCACGATTCTGAATAGCCATAGACCTCTTCATTACGACAAGCAATGGTCCCTCTTGAGCATAAAACGTTTCTTCCACAAACTCTTCAATAGGACAAGAAACTTCTTCTTCCTCATCTTCACTCACAACTTCGTTCGATTCCCCTCTTAAAAACATCACTCGTTTGTTTGGACATTGGGAAGCTATATGACCAAACCCAAGACACTTGCAGCATTTCACATCTCTTGATCTAGGCTTTGATTGATCATTGAACAATTTCTTTTCTTCATTGACCTTCATAGGAGTAGCTTTATCATCTCCCTTGGGAATTGGTTTTTGTGGAGTATTGGTCTTTTGAAACGGCCGAGTTGTAGTTTCCTTCGTCCTCCTCTTCATTTGTCTCTCTATTTTTAATGCAAGTTATACCATGTCATCCATTGTGTTAAAAGGTTGTAGTTTCACTAAATCCCCAATATCTCTTTGGAGACCTTTAATGAATCTAGCAATGCATTGCTCTTTTGGTTCATCATTAGAGCATCGAATTTTAAGAATATCAAACTCGTTCAAATACTCCTTAGTGGTGGATGTTCCTTGCCTCAAATTTTGTTGTTGAAGATAGAGTTCTTGCTTATAGTGGGGTGGCACAAACCGCTTTTGCATCATTTCTTTCATAGTTGCCCAATTTCTCACTTCACCAGATCCATCCATTCTTCTTTGAGCCTTAGTGTCTTCCACCAAAGAATGGCATACCCTAACAATTCTAGGGTGACCATTTGAAGATTAGTTTTTTTTAAAAAATTCATGACAGTAAAAAATTCTATCCACCTTTTCCATCAATTCTAGGAAGTCACTACCATTATTGGAGCGTTTAAATGGGGAATAGTCGCTTTCACGTGTCTCAGCTCATTACGATTGGAAGATCTCCTCCTTGGACTAAAAGAGAAATCCACCTCGGTTGAAAAATTTTCCTCCTCATCAAAACTATCCATTCGGCCCCTTGATTCTCTAGAAGTGCTCAACCTTCTTCTAGGAGTAGGTGTCTTCAGCTCTCTCACATGGTCATAATAGGATCCATCACAATCTTGTTGTATTCTTTGGATGGCTTATTTCACCTCATCAAGTTGAGCTTGTAAGTTTTTATCGGTTTGGGTAGCCTCCCTTTCCGTTGGTGGTGAATCATTCGGTTTCGCTCTCTTACCTCTTTGGTAGTTGACTCCACTCCTTGTACTCATGATAGGCACTCAATAGGACAGAACAATAATAGCAAAAGGCACAATCTAAGCTCTGATACCAGATGATAGAGTCAAAGACTCTAAATAAGGAAACAAGCACAATCGGCTATGACCAAATGAACAATCCGGCCTTCAAACTTTGAACAGATGTAACTTCCGGGGCATATGAAGTTAAGGGCTGAAATTTATAGGAACCTAAGTCAACAATTCAAAGAGAATTATATCAAAAATCCAGCTTCAAACTTGATTCACATGTAGAGTTATGTTACTGCAAAAATCACCCTGGGATTAGGGTTTTGCGTGACAGATGATGGCGGTCAAAATTATCACAACGAAATCACCACTTGCATACATGTAATCAAGCCCAATTTTAGAGGAATAAGGCATAACAACCCCAAGAATACCTCTACCAAATATCACGCATTTATAGAGCTATGTGCGACACAAGTCAGAGAACAAATCTGGAGCGCATAAAAATAGATTTTCAAGATGAAGACTTTCCTTTTAAATCAATGAATATCAATCCCAAATCACAATAAAATCTCCACCAAATCCACACCAATAAAGATACTACCAAGAACTTCAAGAAATAGAATCACTTTCAAGAGAATGGGAGAATAATAGGTAGCAAACCGATGAAGTCCGCAAATCCTCCAAATCCGAAGGGCGACTAGTTTGGCCACTTCAACAAATGGCTCTCTCCACCAGGGGTTGCTAGTTCTTCTACCTCCACACAACAAGCACCACAATACAAGGAAGAGGAACTTGAAGAGGCAGCAAGAATCAATTTACTTGAGATCTAGCAAGAACAAGCAAACTGATTTTGATAGGATGAAGGTGGCCGAGAGGATTAACTCTGCGGGTCTCCAAGAAACAAGAGCAAAATGCTATCTTTAGGGTTTTCCAATTAGCTTTCCAGAATGCATTAGAGGGGACTAAATACCTCTAATGACCTTACAAAAGAAAAAGATAAAAATACCCTTGAAAATACAAAATAGGGCATGAGGGCTCGGTTTGCACCTCCCAACAATACAAACTAATGAAACATTCTAGAAACCGCAAAATGAAATCCCAAACAACATCCAGTATTAAAAACATAAAAGTGTAATGTAACAAATTCTCAAATGACCTCAAAATCTTCAATCTCATGCAGCTCCTTCAAGCTGAGAAGAAAAAGGAGCTAGTTAATTGAGTCTGCATGGCTCCACATCAAGACATGAAATGGAGGCCCCTTGTCTTTATGCGATATCTCCTCCATAAAGTCCCATAATTTATTATGACCTACAAAATAATAACGTGTTAGAGAAGAAATGAGATTCTTAGCTCGTGAACGTGTGATCGGTCCACGGGGCATATCACTATCCCTAGTCCACTTGCTTAGAATCAAATTATGCCAATAATACTTAGCAATTTATCAGGTATGTTTTCCGCTTAATTGTACATCCATGCTTACCTAATTATTAAGCATGTTTCCGATATTAGGTCGTATCAATTTATTAAGCATGTTTCTAGTTGTATTCAATTAATAAGCATATTTACGTTATCTATTGGCTGGGCATGTTCTGTTTAATTATTAATTTCACGTCCATGCTGTTGTACAATTTCTAAGCATGTTTAGTTCGTTGGATAACTCGCAGTAAATTTATGTTTAATCTCAATTAATAGCATGTTCACTTGCTGTTTCTTTCATTGCTATGACCTGAAGTTCAAGCATGTTATTCGCTGTTTAAATTCGTTACTATAATAATCCTCTTTTATTCGTTTTAATTACTGCTATTCATTATGCAGCTCTGTTTAATTATCGTTATTTTAGAATGTATCAACATGCATCATAATAATAGAAACAAATAGGAAGTGCCACCTTTGGGTAGTACTCATATGAATTATGTGAGGAAAATGATAAATGAAATGAATGAAAGAAAAAGATGATGGGGAGTTAGGGGGTGGATGGGTAGTTCGGATCTAGTCTAGTATCTAGGCTACACCCCTACCTTGGGTTCCTCCAATCTCTAGGAGGTTAGAAGCCGATCAAACTATACCATCACACATGGGTTCCTCCAATCTCTCGCTCGAAGTATGAGTAATGAATGAACGAACAAATGTAATGAAAAGATTGGTTTGGGGCAATACCCATTCGAAAAAGAACTAAAGAGAGGCATAAAGCATACTGCATAACCCCAATTCTTTACTAGGCCTTTGGGCTCACGTCTTACTTGTGGTGTAGGAAACAAGATGATAATGCCAAGAGCAGAGGAGGATGCCTTTCCCATGGAGCCTGGGGAGTATCAAGATGAATCACAATCGGAGTAGACGTATGGCTTAAGAGAAGAAGAAAGGAATTCACTATTTTGAAAGGGTTTGATAATAGACATGTTTTGTAAAATATTAACTCTTACTCTAACCCTAAAATCACGTTTTGAATATTAATTATGTTTACACTTTTAAACCTGAACTTTATTTAATGCATTTAATATTGTTTCTGCTTTACTTTGATTTATTTACGTTCTTGAGATTTCTAAGCTAAAACCTAAGTTTTTACCCTTATCCATTTCAGTAAATAAAAAGAAAAACTTTTACACATCACTTTAAAAAGGAAAAGTAAAGTAAGAAAGTACGATTCTGACACGGGGCGTCACAGTTGGTATCAGAGCCATACTACTCTCGTGCAATTCACCGCGGATAACCCAGACTCACCGAGCAATGCTCCTCTGACTGTAAATTTTCTTGTACGTTATTGAACTGTTCCCTTAAACTGATTATGCCATAATGTAAAAATGTATAGAATTGCAAACGACTAAAATGTTTCCTTTTGAACTTATTCCCCTACTCTACAATGTGAAATAGTATAGGACTATAAATGGCTTGGAGGGGAAGAGAAAATGTGCCATTTAATGAGGAGTTACATCAAGCGCCCACTCAGTGAGAGGATCATGTCCGAGATGAGGCCCTTAATCGTATAGCTGCGGTTGTGGAGCAGCAGTCTCAGTAGATGGAGAGACAATATCAATTTATGGAGTAGCATTTTTGTTACATGGAGAGATTTATGGGACAAGATCATAGAAATGGTAATGGGAATCAATAGCCAATACCGATCTAGCCAGTTCAAAGAGATGCCGGATGGGAAAAGTTACAAAAACTCAAGCCTCCCTGTTTTAACAAAGACATCTCTGACACTACAGGGGTTGAGGAGTGGATACGCTTCTTGGAAGATAAGTTCATGTATGCAGAGATTAGTGAGACTTAAAGAGTTAAATGTGTCACGTATTTGCTAACACATGAGGCGTGTTTTTGGTGGGACACGATAAAATCCTCCTGGGATGTTACAACCCTCAATTGGAAAGACTTCAAATAGCTATTTGATGAGAAGTATTTTAACCATACAGTCCAAACGCAGAAGTTGATGCAATTTATGCGCCTACGATAGACAGGAACTGGTTTGAAGCACTATCTCATTATGCTCCTCATCTGGTGGCGACGGAAGATCACAAAGTCCACCATTTTATTCAGGGACTAAAAGTTGAGGTCTTAGAAGGAGTCATCGGGGCTGGCGTGGAAGGTGTCACTTATTCTAAAATCGTGGCAAGAGCCCTAGCCATTGAGGGAGTAAAATTTATGGTAGCTAGACAGAGGGAAGCTAGCCAAAGAATGTGGAAGGCCAATTCCAGCCAGCAACGAGCCGAGGAGTTAAACGACCCTCTGTGGGTGGAGCACAACAAAGACCAGATAAGCGGCTCATGACACAAACACCCATGGCCCCTCAACCTAATGCCTCTCCGAAATGCAAGAAGTTGCATCACGGTGAATGCATGGCTAGTTTAGCGAAGTGCTTTTCTTGTGGGAAGTTGGGCCATATGGTAAGAAATTGCCCAAGCCGACTCAAGAAACAAGGAGGAGTGGCCCCGCGAGTCTTTGCTATGTATGGACCTGATCGGGATGATGATTAGCCAGTAGTTGTAGTAGGTACACCTAATTTTTCACAATAATTGTTTATATATGATGTAAACAAGTTACCTAATCTTGACAGGGACAATCTATGTTAACAAGTGTGCTGCATACATTCTATTTGATTCGTGTGCTACGCACTCTTTTGTTTCTACGAATTTCTGTGAAAGGGTGAACTATTTTTCCAATAGCGTGAATTATATGCATCGTGTGTTGTTGCCTTTCGGTGACCGTTTCATTACGGATGGATTTCTCAAGGCCTATGTAATAGAGATAAATGACCGTTTATTTCGGGCCGACATAATTATTATAGACTTAAAGATCTATGATATTATCATCAGCATGGATTGGCTATCCTCACACCACGTGGTCATCCATTGTAAAAAGAGGGAAATTTGCTTCTGCCCTCTGGGTGGCGAGATACACAATTTTAGAGAAACTAAAGAAAAGGGGAAATTGGCCATCATTTTTGCACTCAAGGCGGATAAATTGTTGAGGAATGGATGCGATGGGTTCCTGGTAAATGGGATTGACACCACCGTAACTCTTGAGATTAAGATGGAGGATGTTGCAATAGTTCGTGACTTCCCAATTGTTTTTCTTGACGATATTTCCAGTTTACCCCCAAACTGCGAGATCGAATTCTAGATCAACCAACAACCTGGCTTTGAACCCATCTCCAAAGACATGTATTGCATGGCGCGGGCCAAATTACGGGAGTTGAAAAACCAATTGGAGGTGTAACGCCCCGTTTATTTTAAATCTGTTTTTCTCTTTAAATTTTGGGGTATAAGAATTTTTTTTTTATTCAAAAATGTGTTAATTAATTTCATTTGACAATATATCAGAGTTATTCAAACATAAGAAGATATTGATAATTCAAAACATAGTTTTAAGTTTTACAATAAAGATCTATGATTACAAAATATTTATTTAAAATACTCATTATACTATGAGCCATAACCAATCAGGTCGAACCCTGCTGATAACCCAAGGGATCCTCCTGAGATATCTCCTCCTCTAGAGGTACATCAACACTTTTATCACCTACATCAACAAGACTTAACTAATGAGCCTAATGCTCATTAAGTGATATAAAATAAAATAAACATGCTATGCATTTTAAAATCATTTTTCATTTTCTGTTTTCCTTTCTTTTCCTTTTCATTTCTTTTTCCGTTTTCCGTTTTCATTTCACTTTTCTTTTATGTTCTTTTTCTATTTTCCATTTTCATTTCACTTTTCTTTTCTATCCAGAAAACCCCGAAAAGAGCCTCGGGCTTACCCTGGATTTTATACCCTTGGTCCCAGAATACCCTAGAAAGAACCTCGGGCTTACCCTGGACCTTAGTCTCAGAATGCCCCGAAAAGAACATCGGGCTCACCCTAGACATTAGTACCAGAATGTCTCGGAAAGAACCTCAGGCTTATTCTGTACCTTGGTGCCCCAAAAAAAACCTCGGACTCACCCTGTACCATATCCATTATTCTTTCTTTACTTTTACCGTTATCATTTATTATTCGTTTCCATTCTCTTTTCAAATTCATTCATGAAAGCCCTTTTTTGTATCATTTTGAAAACTATGATGCATGATGCTCATACAGTTCAATCATTCCAATAATCTCTAAACATGTTCATCTATAAAACATATTATTAAAAGAACCTAAATCTAGTAAACAGTTAACAAACAAAAGCACAATATACGGAACATGTTCAATCTGTGGTAAAGCAGTAATTTGCCTGAATATTCGATGAAAGCAGTAAACACACAACATACAACCCCTAATTCTTGTGATGTAGGGTCCGAAGACCAAAGCACAGTAAGTATCAACTTACCTGGATTCCTTAGCGTGTTCAGTTCTTTCTCCTTTTCCTCTTAACTTTAATACCTTCACAATAAGATTCACTAATTAAAATCTATCTTTTAATATTTTTATTTCTTTCGTTAATCGTAGATAGTACCGATCAGTAGGGTGGGCAAATTGGTTCTTGGTTTCGGTTCTGGACATCTTGGAACCGACCGTTTGGTTCTCGGTTCCAAGAGTAAGGAACCGGAACTAGAATCGAAACCGCAAGGAACCGGAACCGAGCTTGGTTCTGGTTCGGTTCCGATTCCCAGTATGTGATTGAACCTTCCTTCCAAATCTGCTTCAACTACCACCCTGATTCTGTCTTTAAACAACTATCATTCTGCACTCCATCAAAATTAAGAGAGAGAGAGAGAAACGAAATCAATTAGATTACGAAATCAAAAATAAAAAACAGAAGCAAAAATCAATTAGCTGGGCTTCATTATTCATCAATTAGATTACGAAATCAAAAATAAAAAACAGAAGCAAATACTCTATTCTGCTTAAAAACTGTACTGATCTACTCTTTCAACATACTAACAACATTCAACATACTATATTTCCTTCACGGTTCAAACCCTATATCTTCGACTGTCCAACAATTTCTGAAGACAACAACAATATTTTGGAGATCAAATTCAAGGCAGAATTTAGAACAGAATTCATTATGTAAATTATTCCTAAGATTCATTCATCAATAATCTAGAAAGAAAAATAGAGGCTGAATGCATTTTCAAACCTAAAGAATAGATACAGAATCGGGTATTGCATTTTGAAGCAAAACAGGACTTGATCGAAAAAAAAAATCTTGCTCTCCCCTCTCGGTATTACTTCTTAGAGCAACATTAGAGGCTGAGAGGACTAGAAACATGAAGAAATTGTACCTCAATTGAAACAAATAGCAGAAGAGAAATCCTGAACCTAGAAGCCCTAATTCCCTATCTCACTGTCTCGGCTAACCCTCACCCTTGAAAATCTCCTCGGACGAACTACATCGCTGACAGCATTTGATAGTTCCCAACCCTCATAGATGTTGTTGGCAGAAACTTCAATCTCTCAAGCTCGCGACTAGCGTCTGGCGATGAACGAGGGCTTCGACGATTCGTGACTTGAGGAACGGAGAGGCGATCTAATTCTTATCTAACATAGGAGCTCGGTTCTATACACCAAGAACCGAGACCCAAACCAAATATAGAAGCAAGAACCGGACCCAAAACCAAACATAAATTTGGGAACCAAGAACCAAAACTGAATAGGAACCACAGCTCGGTTCCTGTTCGGTTCTCGGTTCTGGTCGGTTCTTGCCCACCCTTACCGATCAGAATATTTCTAGGAAAGGTTGGCGGTTCTTGACAGATCACTTAATACCAGTCTCCTTAGATTGAATATCCTTTCTAAATAAGTTCCTAGGAAAGGCTAGTGGATCACAACGAATCCTCTTAAATACCAGTCTCCTAGACATAACTTATTTCCACAGTACAATTACACCACTAAATTTTATTTTCAAATTGTGATAATAATAGTATATTTTTATTTACCATTTCTAATTAACTTTGGCAATAATAATGGTGATATATAATTTAACATTTCAATATAATTTGGTGATAATAACGGTAATATACTTAATTTAACATTTCAATATAATATTGGCGATAATAACGGTAATATATTTAATTTAACATTTCAATATAATTTTGGCTATAAGAACGATAATCTATTTAATTTAACATGTCTAAAAAAATATAACAATAACTAAAACTATCAACTAAATAACTTAAGGAGGGTTGGGAATCGTTACCGAAGTTTCTAGACCGACCATGTAATTTTCCTCCGTCGGAAACTCCCCCAAAAACCAGTTTGACAAATCTACCCCAAACTATAAAAGCCAGAACCTTACAATTCGACTCACCACTCTTTCTCTTTCTCACCCTCAAAACTCTTCTCTTCTCTTCGGCTCACAAAATTCCTCACATCCCAAAATCTCCAAACTCTCTCTCACTCATTTTCCCTTCACAAATAGGTGTGATTTCTCTCCCTGCAAAACAACCTATTTTTAGGCTAAAGAAAGAGATGGTTGCAGCAAGGAATTCAGCCACGTTGCCGAAATTAGGCAAAAAAAAATGGAATTTAGGTATTTGTTACGAAAGGTAGGCATAATAGTGATTTTTTATGGATTTTCGGAAGACACGCGACCAAAAGTGAGTAACCGCCCTTGACTAACAGGGGAAATGTGTGACTTGTGCAACATCTTCATTCATTCCCAATAACTCAAGTGGGAGACATGTGAAAGACAAGAAGGACCCACCCATTTATTTATAATAAATTCTAATATTTTATTATAATACAATCTTACCTTTTCCTTTTAATTTAATTTTTATTTATGTTAATTAATTTGATTCTTATTTAATTTTTCATTAACAAATTATTAACCAATGTCTCATAATTTTAACATATTTATATACGTATCGTAAATTAATCAACCCAATTTTTTCTTGATTTATTTCAAATAAATACCTGTTTAATTTATTCAGTTCTATTTTATTATTATCAATATAATCAAAGTTATCCAGATAGCCGAATATCCAGATTTTTCTACAATTAATTTCTCTTATTCTTAATAAACTTCCATTATGAAAAATCAGGTATTACAATGTCTGAATAATATGCAAATAGTTCCCTATTAGTTTTACTTAAATTCCTCTACTGGAAAATTTAGATAATACAACTTTAGAAACTTATTCCAAAATTTCCATATTTCATTTATAATATATTTTGAGTCCAATAAAATTCGGAATATTACAGGAGGAATTACTCACCAAGGGGTTTATTCGCCCAAGATTTTCTCCTTGGGGAGCTCCAGTGCTATTTGTTAAAAAGAAAGACGGTACAATGAGGATGTGCATCGACTACCGGGAATTAAACAAAGTGACCCTAAAAAATAAGTACCCACTACCAATGATTAACGATCTGTTTGATCAATTATGTGGTGCCCGAGTATTTTCAAAAATCGACCTCCGCTTTGGCTATTATCAGTTAAAGGTCAAATCGAACGATGTGCCTAAGACTATATTCCTCACCAGGTACGGGCACTATGAATTCCTAGTTATGTCATTCGGGTTGACCAACGCCCTAGCGGCCTTCATAGACATAATGAACCGAGTCTTCTGGGATTATCTGGATAAGTTTATCATCATCTTCATTGACGATATTTTGGTTTATTCCCGATCAGAGGCAGAGCATTGTGAACATCTCCGGATGGCCCTATCTGTTTTTAGTCAACACCAATTGTACGAAAAATTTTCTAAATACACTTTTTGGCTGAGCAAGGTTGGCTTTCTTGGCCACGTAATCTCCGAAAATGGTATCTCAATGGACCTGAAAAAAGTACAAGCGGTTGTGAACTGGATACAGTTGAGAAATGTCAGAGAAGTAAAGAGTTTTCTGGGCTTGGCCAGATACTACAGGCGCTTTATTGAAGGTTTCTTTAAGATCGCTCTACCACTGACTAGTATGACAAAGAAAAACTGTAACGACCCGATTTTTATTTACTTTGAAATTGAGTGAAATTTAAAATTTTTTCTTTTATAAAATCAGAGTGAGATTTTTCTTATAAAAACCGATCGTTAAAACTCTTTACTTAAAACATTTTGCAGAAGAAGTAATAAAATTCTTTAAAACAAAACATTAAATAATATTAAATAATTTACAAACCATTTTACAAACCATTTTCTTTTAAAACTCTTTAGCCCAACCAGCCACAGGATCCACCCGTGCAAATCCTTCATCAACTGTCTTTGACCTGTTCACCTTTTTTTCGTACGATACCTACATCACGAGACCTAAACTAATGAGCCTATTGCTCAGTAAGTAATATAAGAAAACGAAAGGCAAAAATGATGGATGATCACATGATACATTACAGAAGAAAACCGTATCTCTTCTGGAAGTCAGGGTGGAATACTCCCAAGGTCATGTGGCTGAACCATTTCACTCCGATGGGGAGATATATCCATGGGGGGTGTTCCACATGCCGGTATCCTCACTTTTATTAAAGATATTGGGGGTTTCAGAACGGGGTAAAGGTGAACCCAGCTTCCATGTAGCCAACTCTAAACCTACCACTCCCTACGTGGGAGGAATACTACCGTATGGAAGTGTCACCGATCACCCGAACCCCCACTCGCCTATTTACATATATTAAGTATGACATACAATATGCCTATGAATACCTATAGTCCTATATGATCGTACAAATGTCTAATAAACATATCATTAAAAGAACACACAACAAGCAATCCTAACTCTTGCGATGTATGGTCCAAAGACAAAAACTCAGTAAGTATCAACTTACTTGGTGTCTTCAATGCGATACTGTCAATCGCCATAGTACCTCCAAAAATATTAAATAAACTATTATCAAAATCAAAAATTACTAACTTCACTTTTACCGTTCAGTCCATAATGATTTCTAACAAGCCAATAGTTAGACTAATAACCACATCTCACCGCAGAGTAAAGGATCATTTAACTCTTTCTATTACTTTAGTAACTTCGCAATAACAAATTCCAATATCTCAACATGTATAACGAAAACAATATTCTATCACCGAACTTAGAAAGACTATAGACAACATTAGTGCTAAAACCATTGTACTTAACAGCTTCTTATAACACCTTTAATATTCAACTTAAACAATCAACAACTCCAATATTCTCTTTTGACAGCAACTACAATACTTTCATTTGACAACAACTACAATAAAACTTAACCACATCAAGAAATTGACAGCCCAATCTTAACAGTTCACAGCCCAACCTTGACAGTTTAAACCATACTTGACAGCAACTACATTTAGCATTCTATCATTCTCTGAAAGGAACTAAATCGAAGAATAGAGAAAACAAACTTAATAGACAACAAAACCCAAATAGCAAGAAAACAGCGAGCACAATTCAGAGTTCACAGTCCAAACAGCAACAGTGAACCAATATCACACAAAACCACTTACATCCACAAAGCAGCAAGTTATTCACATTAACAAATTCTTCAGAAGCCATTTAATCTCAACGATAATCCACAGAACCATTTATTTCACAATACAGAACTACAAATAACACCCAATTGACTAAACTTCAAAAACCTTACCTTCATGGCCATTAGCTCACGGCCTTCATCACCAACACAACAGCCAATGTACTCATAGTGTCTCTCAATCCTTCAAAAATTTCCTTCACAGTGCAACACTAAAAGTGAATCCCACTACTCATTACTAATTCATCCCAACTATTGAAGGTTAATCATTAATCAAAACAACTTCTTACCTTCATGGTGGAGAAATCTTTAGCAGCAATATCTTCAAAAAATACACTAATCATACTACACCTTTCAGCACTCCACTCACAATTTCCTCACTTCACACCATTTTCCTCACAGCAGAATTACACTCTCACAGTTGCCAGACCAAAATAAATTTTTGTAGGAAGCGTACCTATATAGACAGAGAAGAGAAGGGAGCTACAATAGCAGAAGATAAGTTGCAAGGGCAGACTGTCGATTGCCCAATTCAAGGAAGACATGGTCCAACAATCCCATGCCACGTGGAAAGCCTTCCAAGTTGCAGGGGAGGACTGGTCGATGCAGAAGGAGGCCAGAGGAGAGAGGAGTTTGTTTATTTGCGCAAGAAATCGGAAGGGAGAGAAGAATTTATAAAATGGGTTTCGCAGATTTCAGACTTTTCGGACGTTATGAGGCGTCTGCGCCAGATTTTGGACGCGATTTATGCATCTGAAAACCCATAAATTTCAATACAAATTCATTTCAACAACGTCCACACCATCCGCGCCCATTGTCGGACGATGCAGAGGCGTCCAAATATGCATAAAATTTGTACAGATTCAAATCAACAACGACCGCGTCATGCACGCCAGATTTCGGACGAGATCGAGGCGTCTGAAATTGCACAGAATTGAATACATATTCAAATTAACAACGTCCGCATCGTCCACGCCAGATTTCATATGAGACAGAGGCGTCCGAACACTCGCTGTACATATTTTTCTTAATTTCCATAATTAGATTACTTTTCCAATATTTAACCTTATACCTTTTTTAACATAATTTATGCGTAATATCTCGCAACATGACAAGATACGCATATATGTTACTATCCAAATTTAATACATCGATTAACAAGGAAAACATATTTTTGGGCTATTACAAAAATGCCCGATTCTAGTGGTCTAGCGATTGCGAGAACAATTTTCAAGAATTAAAGCGCGGATTGGCAACTGTCCCTGTGTTGACGTTGCCTATGGAGGACGGCGACTTCTATATTTACTATGATGCATCAAAGAGAGGGCTCGGTGGAGTTCTTATGCAGCACAAAAAAGTTATCGCTTATGCGTCCCCACAGCTAAAGCTCCACGAACAGAATTATCCCACACACGATCTAGAGCTCGCTGAGGTTGTCTTCACTCTCAAAGAATGGAGACACTACTTATATGGATAGCACTGTGAAATCTACTCGGATCACAAAAGTCTCAAATATATTTTCACACGGAAGGAACTAAACATGCGGAAACGGCCTTTGGTCACAATCCAAATATAAACTCCTCGTCACTATCCAAATTAAAAGGTCGCTCCTTTGGTCTTGTTGAATAAAGACTCCGTCTTTGTTAACTTTGAGAAATCATGATAGGTCCCAAATCCTAATGGTGTGCAAGATTACCAAATCTATAAATCGGCTATATAAAAATCCGTTCTTCAATTTTAAATCAGGAATAACTTCACTTGCATAATGACTTAAGCACTCAAATTTATAGGGTTAATACAATCCAGAGAATATTGTATAAAAACTTCAGCTTCAAACTCGTCGTATTTACGGAGATACACTACAAACAAAATTGCCCAAATCTAGAAATTGGTTAATACAAATTCTGAGCTTCGATTTTAAAATGCACATAACGTCAAATGCATATATCCTTTTGAACTCAAATTTCTATGGCTGTGAAACAACAAATCCAAGAGTAATGAGACCAATTTTCAGCAAGAAACGAACCAAAGAACACAGACCCCAAATTAGGGTTTCCTTACTCGGATTCTGGACAACAAAAATAAAAGGGCAATATCTTCTCATGCATATAATATTTCAACTCCAAATTCACAAGACTAGCAGCCAACAACTATAAAAAGAATGCTTCCAATTTCCAGCAAGAAAGAGCACACACAAAGGGAGTTATGTGTGCTACAATCAGAACCGCCAATCTGAAGCCGTAGATTCCAGATTTGTAGAGTAATTTTCTTTCCTTTCTTTGCTCAACCAAACGACGTCCAAATCACATAAGATCCACGCCAAACTAACACCAATCCAATATTCTTTCCAGAGGATGAAAAAAAGGATTACCTTCTTCAATAAGTAGCTACGAACAGAGAGAATGAACCAAGCTGGTCTGATGTCCTTCAACAGAAAAGGGGCGAGAATCGGCCTATCCAAAAGATGGCACTCCAACAAGGGGTTAGCTTGATCTTCTACTTCCACACCACACACACAACCACACTAGGGGATTGCTGGAAGAAGTAGCACTTATCAACCTATCCAAGATCTAGCAAGAACAATAGGTTGTTTGGAGAAGAGAGAATGGCCGAGAGGGGGAGGCTTATGGTTCTTCAAGAGAAAGCACACAGCTAATAACAAATTTAGAGTTTCAAAACCATCTTCCAAAAATGCATTAGAGGGGCTAAATACCCTCTAATGACCTTACAAAGGAAAAAAGACAAAAATACCCTTGGATCATACAAAATAGAGCATGAGGGCTCAGTTTGCAAAATGCAAGCTAACAATATTCTAGAAATCACAAAATGAAATCCCAAATAACATCCAGTATTCAAAACATAAGGATGTGATGTAATAATTTCTCAAATGACCTTCAAATTCGTCAATCCCATGTAGCCCCTTCAAGCCGGGGAATAAAAGAGCTAGCCGATTGAGCCTGCATGGCTCCACGTGATAGCATGGCATGAAACTTCTTTGTCTCCATTCGTTGGCGCCTCCGTGAATCCCAATGAATGATTGTTCCCTACAAAATAAGAAAAAGGTTAGAAAACAATGGAGCCCTTGGCATGACTCAAGTGACAGGATCTTAGAGCACATCCAACACCCGGGGTTGAAAAGGATTTGTCCTCAAATCCAGGGAGTGTACTTGATTATCTTCCACAAATCTTCCTCCTGGATCAAATGGAATAGTTTTGTTTCCACCTTGAGGCACTTCCTTCATATAGGACCTTGCATACCGTGTTGCCAAAGATGGGAGAACAAAGGTGAGTTCGCACGGGACAACATCCGGATTCAGTAGCGGTAGCAACGTTGAACCAAAATAATCTTCAATCTTAGAATTTCTTTCCTCAACTCAAATATTGAAACTCTCTTTCCAAAACTCAAAATTAGCACCAATAACAAAATCTACCATCCAACCAATTTTAAAAAACAAAGGAATCAAAGTGTTTGATGTGCCCCAAGGACCGATCAACCACTCCCGAGCCAAAGGGCACATTGCTTTTCTAACACGTTTTTATTTTGCAGGGGACAATAAAGCATTAGACCTTATGGAGAGGCTAGCACATGAAGATCAAGAAGCTCCACGCCATGTTCTCACGTGGAGCCATGCAAACCCTAATCGGCAAGATCCATTTTGCTCCGACTTGGAGGAGTTTTCTGAAGTCGAGGTTCACAAGGTTATTTGAGAGCTATTTAATCTTACTCCACGTTAAGTCTATCATTTTTTTATGTTTTTTGCTGGTTATTTTGGTTTGGAATTATTTTTGTGAATTTTAGTTTAATTTAAGCTTTTAGCTTTAGAGGTGCTCGGTTTGCATGTAAACCGAGCCCTCATGTCCATTGTTTTGTATGTCCAAGGGCATTTTTGTCCTTTTCTTTTACAAGGCCATTAGGGGTACTTAGTACCTCCTAATGCAAGAGAGAAATCAGATTTGAAAAACCCTAAAAGGAGAGATCTCATTTTTGTTCTTGGAGGTCTGTGGATTCCCTTCTCGGCCATCTTCCACACTACAAATCGGTTTGTGTTTTCTTGCTAGTTCTTGCACAAATCGATTCTTGCTATTTCTTCTGACATCTCTTCCTTATGTTGTGGTGTTTTGGGGTGTGGAGGCAGAAGAGCTAGCAACCCCCATTAGGGAGAGTCATCCTTTGAGTTGGCCGAATCAGTCGCCCCTCTAGTGTTGGAGGTTTAGCGGACTCCATTGGTTTGTAACTCATTTCTCATCGTTTTTATTGAAAGAAGGTTTTGGTTTCTTGAAGTTCTTGACCTAGATTTGTGTTGTTCTAGACGTGGTGTGGTTTTTACTGAGATTTTGGATGTATTGATCTCGTTTTGGAAGGAAATAGAAGTAACCGAGAATCTATTTTATGCACAGAGCAGAATCTGTTCCGATTTTGTGGTTGTATTTTACCCTGTTTATGTTTATTGGATGATGCCCATTTTTGGTAATGATAATCTTGAGATTGTCAAGTGATGCTCCTCCAAATTTGGCGTTTATTGGCCATATGCAAGTCGAGATTTTGTTGTTTAAATTCTGGTCGCAAGAATCTGCCCTTAAAAACCTTAATCCGACGGTTAAATTCGTCAGAGCATATCAGTTTGTGTAGAACGCGTTTTAATCTGATTTTTTGATATGCTATTCCTTGGAATGTTTGTATGAACCCTTGCAAATATCAGCCTTAAACTCTTTAAGCTCCGTGAGCTACAATTATTTGAATTCGGATGATTGGATGGATTTCCTGCATAGTGGCCGATTGGAGTTGTTGAATTCCATAAAATCTTGGACACTATCAGTGTTTGGTGGGGTGTACCTCGAGCAAGTAGTTAAAGAGTAACAAATAAATACTCGAATGTGGTAATACCCCTAAGCCGCAATCTTCTTCCATTTGCATGTAAGCATAGTTGATAGATATCCTTTCATTTTTAAACAACGAATATGCTTTGTCATTGTTCCAACAAAAATCATAACAAGTTTAACTCCCCTTGAGTTAGCTTTTTAAAATCACTTCTTCCTTCAACGGTTGCTGCAAAGAGCTCAACTACATGCTCCGCTAGGTTTGCTTCTTCCATTTTACATAAGACATTTTGGTTAGGCAAAGTGGAAGGTTGTTTATCTTCTAGGAGCGTTTCCTCCAATTCTGAGAGTATTTCCCTTTGAGGAGGAGCTTCTTCCACTTCTAACCTTGATAGCTCCTCATCAACATAACTCCCTTCAAGACAAGATGAATTACTCAAAGACTCATTAGAATTACATGGAATAAGCAACTCTTGGAAACCGGTATTAACTTCATCTAGCTCGGTTTCATTTCTAACAAATTCTTCCTCAATTTCTCCCACTTCTTCCCATGGACTTGGTGTTTTATGAATCATATCAAGCTGATCTTTTATTTCTCCCTTATGTTCCTTCTCGGTCCCATTAGTTGTGGCAAAAAAACTATCTTCATTTTCTACATGACCATCTTTAAGGATTTGATCTTTCGAAAATTCTTCTACATCCCCTTGGGTCTCCATCACAGATAGTGGACCTTCGGGAGCATAAACAAGCTCTATTTCCAAGTTTTTTCTTCATTAGTGGCTGCCAAGGAGTCAACTTGGCTTCTCTCATCAATCAAGCATTCCTTTATAATAATATCTTTTTGCTTTGGGCATTTTGAAGCATTGTGCCCAATTTCAAGGCACTTAGAGCAACGAATGTCTTTAGCCCTTAGCCGAGATGTATCAAATCTTTTTCTCATAAAATTTTTCATCATCTTCCAAGTAATAAGTTCATCTTCCCCATCAATTATCCTCTGAGCTTTCAAATTATTCCACCAAGATTTTGCATATCCCACAAATTCTGAGGAGGCTTGTCTCACTTTACCATTATCCGAAAATTCATGACAATCAAATATGCTCTCGACTATTTCCAACCAATCCAAACACTCAATATCGTTGTTGAATCTGCTAAATGGAGGGATGGATAAATTCACAAGCTTCATTTCATTCGTGTCATGAGATCTTCTTCTCAAATTCGGAAGCTCTTCCATATCGCATTCTCTCTCACCCTTACCATACGAGTTTTATTTCGGCCCCTTGACTCGATGGATGTGTTGAATTTTTTCCTTGGTTTAGGAGTCCTAGGGTCCCTCACATGCCCACTAGAATGCTTCTCTTGACTTTGTTGTAACTTTAAAAGCATGTCCTTCACTTCATCAATTTGTTGTTGAAATTTTTTTTCGAATCTACTAGGTTCCCTCTCAGGAGATAGTGAACTTGTACTTGGCATAGCTCCTTTAATATAGTGATAATTAGTATCACTTCTTGTACTCATTCTTAGCATAAAATAAGATCACCAAACTGAACCTAAATGCCAAAAATAGCTCTGATACCAAATGATAGGTCCCAAATCCTAATGGTGTGCAAGATTACAAAATCTGTAAATCGACTATATAAAAATCCAGTCTTCAGTTTTAAATCAGGAATAACTTCACTTGCATAAATACTTAAGCGCTCAAATTCATAGGGTTAATAAACCACAATCCAGAGAATGTTGTATCAAAAATTCAGCTTCAAACTCATCGTATTCACGGAGATACACTACAAACAAAATTCCCCAAATTTGGAAATTGGTTAATACAAATTCCGAGCTTTGATTTTAACAGGCACATAACGTCAAATGCATATATCATTTTGAACTCAAATTTCTATGGCTATGAAATAGCAAATCCAAGAGTAATGAGACCAATTTTCAGCTTAAGATTCAACACCACCAGCAAGAAACGCACCAAAGAACATAGACCCCAAATTAGGGTTTCCTTACTCGGATTCTGGACAACAAAAAGAAAAAGGCAATATCTTCTGATGTATTCAATATTTCGACTCCAAATTCACAAGACCAGCAGCCAACAACAATAAAAATAATGCTTCCAATTTCCAGCAAGAAAGAGCACGCACAAAGGGAGTTGTGTGTGTTGCACTCAGAATCGCCAATATGAAGCCACAGATTCCAGATTTGCAGAGTAATTTTCTTTCCTTTCTTTGCTCAAACAAACGACGTCCAAATCACATACGATCCGTGCCAAATTAACACCAATCTAATATTCTTTCTAGAGGATCAAAAAAATGATTCCCTTCTTCAATAAGTAGCCACAAACAGAGAGAATGAACCAAGCTGGTCTGCTGTCCTTCAACAGAAAAGGGGCGAGAATCAGCCTATTCAAAAGATGGCACTCCAACAAGGGGATTAACTTGATCTTCTACTTCCACACCACACACAACCACACTAGGGGATTGCTAGAAGAAGTAATACTTATCAACCTATCCAAGATCTAGCCAGAACAATAGGTTGATTGGAGAAGAGAGAATGGCCGAGAGGGGGAGGCTCACGGTTCTCCAAGAGAAAGCACACGGCTAATCACAAATTTAGGGTTTTAAAATCATCTTCCAAAATGCATTAGAGGGGCTAAATACCCTCTAATGACCTTACAAAGGAAAAAGGACAAAAATACCCGTGGATTATACAAAATAGGGCATGAGAGCTTGATTTGCATGCAAACCAAGCACCTCCCAAAATGCAAGCTAACAATATTCTAGAAATCACAAAATGAAATCCCAAATAACATCTAGTATTCAAAACATAAAGATGTGACGTAATAATTTCTCAAATGACCTTCAAATTCGTCAATCCCATGTAGCCCCTTCAAGCCGGGGAATAAAAGAGCTAACTGATTGAGCCTGCATGGCTCCACGTCATAGCATGGCGTGAAACTTCTTTGTCTCCATTCATTGGCGCCTTCATGAATCCCAATGAATGATTGTTCCCTACAAAATAAGAAAAAGGTTAAAAAACAATGGAGCCCTTGGCATGACTCAATTGACAGAATCTTGAGGCACATCAACTCATGAACTATTTGAACATGGACCCAAGCTCGTCTATTTTTCCTTGTATGCTTGACTCGACTCCTCATGTAGATGGCGGCTTGGTGTTTGGAATAATGTTTGGATTCGCCTCATCTTTGTGTGTTGCTTTCGTTGCTCTTCGTGTCATCATTAAGAAAAGAATAATATGATTAGGAATCGTTTTAGCTCTGATCAAGGCGGTCGATCGTGAAGGTACAGAAACAATACAGTGTCTAGCGATTTCTTGGGCGGTCGATCATCAACGGTGAAGGCGATCGACTGGTTGGCTAGCTTTCCTAAACTTTGCCACAAAACTCAATATAGAAAGTTCAATTTTGGAATCCAATAACTCCCACGTTTTAGAAGCTTTTGAGTTAAAATTTAGAACACTCCTTCTTGAATGAATAAGGAAAGAACTCCTTTAAGAATAATTGAAAGAACCTTCAAGGATTAGGAAATATGCTTGGAAAACTCAAGTGGTTGGAAATAGTAAGTAATGTAGCTTCCAACTCCCAAATGGATGACTTTTTGATGGAAATGCCTCTTGATGGTTGGACACCTCTTCACACAGCCTTCCTCCAAGGAGTAGGTACGTGGATGCGAATAAGAGAACTAACTCAACTCCAAGTGAGCCCAATCTTATGATGTTACTCACATAAGGATGATTTTGGATGCAACTCACCAAAGTGGAAAAAAAGGAATCACTCCAATTTCGAAACAAAGCAAGAAATTTTACTAATCAAACTTCAATGTCTAAAACATAAGCACTAGGGAGCTTTATATAGCCAATTACAAAGCATAGAATAGGAAACAACAATAAAGGAAACACACTAGGTATTCAGCCCTATATGGCTGATTAGTAATAAATGAATTTAGTAATTTTTTAAAGCTATTATTTATTATTCCTTGATGGCTTTAGCTCCACCAAAAGGTGACTTTTTGGCAGCTTCTTTCTCTTCAATTTCGTCACTTGGATGGTTTCCAAAACCAAGCATAACTGACCCTCTATTGTCCACTTGTTTTTGGTTGATTAAGGAAGGTTTTCTTATCTCTATTTTCTTTGGTCTTTCTTGTCCTTCAAGCCTGTCTTCTTGGGCTCCTTTCCATAGCATTAGAGGCGTGGGTGACCTCCTTGGGTTGATAGCTATTTTATTTGGGTCTTTGATAAGTTACCTTCCAAATGGTTGGAAGGGAATGAGTTGATGAGATCTTGGGCCTTTGTCTTTGTGAATGGACCTTGTAGTCCATCACAACGTTCCGCAGAGAAACGAAAATTTTTCCTTTAACAGAAAATGTAACTACGATGTTTATTCCTTCAATTTTCCTTAGTTCAGTGTTTAAGTTGTTAGAAAAAATTGTTCAGTAGTTGATTTTTCATTGAACCCAAAGTACAGTGGTTGATTTGTTAATTTCTCTTTTAATTCTCGTGTAAAAGTTTATGGTTTTTACCGTTCATAAGTATGATCTCATCTTCAACTATTATAAAACCTTTTAGGGTGAAACATATGAACTACGTTGTGAGAGCTTAGGTTCAAATTTTACTATTTGGTGGAAATTGAGTTTTTACAATGTTATAAGAGCCAACGTGTTGTTGAAAAAGACAGTTTGCCTTTAAGGGAAGGTGATTGTGGCAACTTCTTTTATTCTAGATCAGAATATTCTAAGATCAAGGTATAATGTTAGGATCTAATCATGAATATGATAATGCACAATCTTATATCATTATGGAGTGGTTGAGGTGAGTGTTTCATAAATGAAATTGCAAAATCCTACATCTTTGACCATATAAGCCATTTTGAGGTTGACACAAGAAAAAAGTACTTTAGGTTTGGGCTCAAAACTAAAAATATTGTATTATCAAGTGGAAATTGAATTTTTACGGATGCTACCACGTTAAGAGTAATACTAAGTTTATTCTTTAATTTTATACAATAATTTTATCTTTCAATGTGATGCTTATCAATTGATGCAATTGATGTCTCATTTACCTATTTATAATTTATCTTAATTATTACATAATTAATGACTAACACACAAACGCCATATAATGAGGTAAAATTAAAATTTAAAATTTTATGATAAATCTATTATTATTCCAACGTCCTTCTACCAAAAAAGAAATCATAATATTATTTCATTTTTATTGTATTACAAATTTTTTTGGCCCAAACCCAAAGGTCGCTTGTATAAGAATATAATATTTAAATTGTCATAAAACAATAGTTCAAGGAACTCATCGCGATAACTAAATGTTTAAAGATCTGAATTGTCAAATCTCTTTCCAAAACGGTAAAACGACCACAAGGAATGACCAATCATCAAAAACCTTTTCAATTCATCCAAGACGAGTAAACTAACTTCACTCCAAGGAATGATTTTTGTTTTGTTTTTTAACTGTTTTTGTCGTTGGAAGTTTATTTATTTAATGAATTTGTTGTTGTTGCTTTGTTTCTACTCCATGACTAAGGTTTTTGATTTTCTTTCCTAGAAATTGACCATGCTTCCACCAGGAACGTGGGTATCTTTCAGTACCCTTCAACAAGATCTGCAACCAGTTCTTACTAACTTCATAACAAAACAGAACATAAGTTTAATCAACTCCAGAACAATAAAATGAAACAAATCCCATGAATAGCCTTCAAGTTAATGACGCTTCTTTCCACTGGTTAAATCAGAATGAACCTCCCAACAAATGGAAACGAAGCTGGTTTCAGGTTTACCAGCATTCATACAGTTTAATATCAACTCGAAGCCGGAAATATACTTCCCCTTCAAACGAGTCGGTCATCAGGGTGGCCACACCTCTCGTCATGAAGAAGTCGCCAGTGCCGCCGATCACTGAAATATCTCTGGTTTTATTCATGAGAGGATCTGCACCGGCGAAGTTTATGCTTCCCCGGTGGGCGGTGGAGTTGAAAACAAAGGAGAACCCTAGCCAAGCAGTAAAGATCTCCTTTTTATCGTAAATGTAAAAGCCTTGAGCTCGACCGACCGGAGTCGAGTGTAGATCGTTGTCTAAAGTGATGGGATCGTCAAAAACCACCAAGTTGCCGAAATGGTTTCGCCCGGCCAATATTGTCTTGTTGCCCCAAGCTGGTTCGCCGACAATGGTGGAGGTCGCGTTCTTTGAGTTCTTTCCGTTGTAGATTATGTCGTGGAAATAAAAGACCAAGCT
>CM039484.1:9130031-9146115 GCA_022433065.1 Begonia loranthoides | reverse complement strand
TGACAGTAATTAAAAGCGCATAAAAGGAACGATTATAGCAAAACATAGCAGTAATAGAAAACGAAAATTTAGCATGCTTCTAAAAGCGAAATGAACAAAACAGCGAATTATTTGAACGAACTAAACATGCATAATAATCGTACAATGTCATAGACGTGAAATTAATAATTAAACGGAAACGTGCTAAGCTAATAGGTAACGGAACATGCTTAATAATTGGATACGACTGAAAATGTGCTTAATAAATTGCTAAGCATTGATATTATAAATTGATCCTAAGCATTTAAAATAATGTACGTTCAAAGTAAAGTATGGTTTAAAGGCATAGCTTCAACTGAATGACTTAGTTCATTGTTACAATGATTAACCTAGATAGTTAAACATGCTCAGATTAAGGGTGTAAGAATTTTTAATTATCACAGAGACTTCAACACTAATAATAGCCTGACAGAATAACATTAACACCTATGAGGCTAACGTAACGGCAAGTAAGGTAATAAACAACACATTTAACAAAACAGAATCATCATAAGTGAAGGAAATCATAGCTCATTCGTGCTTAACATCGTTCATGTTTAACATACATAGGAGGCCATTATTCTAGCAGCAACATTATTAACTAATAGAAAGCATTATCAATTAGCAGTAATCATTATCATTCAAGCAGTACGCATTAAGCGTTTTTCATCTTCTTTATTAAAGTAGAGCATCGAATTGTAAAAATTGCAGTAAAGGAGATTGCAGAAATTAACAACAAAGGAATACCACAACACATGGACACAACTTATGGGTAGGGCTTGGACGGCCAAGACTCTATCCAATTCTTACCCTTGTTGAAGAAATCAATCACGGACAGCAAATCCCAGCTCACTCCTCAACTTACAGAGCCTTGCTTTACCCACGTAACACACTGAAAGACTCTCACGAACAATCACGAGCTCACAAAGGACTCCCACAAACTTACCAGGCGATTTTACTCTCTCGCAAGAACTCACTCACACAGGAAGAAAAACTAGACTGGAGAAAGTGGCGGAGAGGGATGGCTTAAATCGAAAGCCTTACATGGAGGGAGACAATCGTATACTAAACGGGATGGAGAGGACTGTGTCGACATGGTGGGAGGCGAGGTCTGGGCATGGGGGGAGAGTCTCCATTGTCTCCTTGTGCGTATTTAATGGCAAAACGACAAGAACTCTATTATTTAAATCCCTAATTTCTCGCAGGACTAGGACATTTCGGACAAGGAGAATCGTCTTGGCCTCGTTCGTGTGCGTCCGAAATCCTCACTGTTACTGTCAGAACTTCATTTTCGGACGAAGGAAGGCATCCTCGCCTTCGTCCGCGTGCATCCGAATCTGTCCAAAAATTGGACAGATTCAAAGTCACAACGTCCACATGCATCCGCGACCTCCGTATGCGTCCGAAATTGTCCAGAAATTGGACAGATTCAAAACTTAGTCGTCCGCCATTGCTCACATTCATTCGGTACTATCCGAAAAGTGAAGATAGAGGACGAATTTGGACGATGCACGTCGTCCTACATGTAACGACCCGATTTTTATTTACTTTAAAATCGCGTGAAATTAAAAACTTTTTCTTTTATAAAATCAGAGTGAGACTTTTCTTTATAAAAACCGATTGTTAAAACTCTTTACTTAAAACATTTTGCAGAAGAAGTAATAAAATCCTTTTTATAAAACGCAGCAGAATTTAAAACAAAGCATTAAAGAATATTAATTAATTTACAAACCCTTTTTCAATTACTTTTCATTTAACTCTTTAGCCTGACCAACTATAAGATCCGCCCGTGCAAATCATTCATCAACTGTTTTTAATCTGCTCACTTGTCTCTCGTACGTACCTACATCAGAAAACCTAAACTAATGAGCCTATTGCTTAATAAGTGATAAAAGAAATGCAATACAAAGGATATGCATGATCATACAAATGCATTACAGAAGAGATTCGTATCTCATCAGTTAGTTTGGGGCGATGGGTAAGTCAATTGATCTCGTGGCTTAACCTGTGTTTTCGACTAGCAATCGCACCCATCTCGGTGTCACCACGAGCCATACCCAGTCGTTTTGTTGAAGACGTTGGGGGTTTCAGAACGAGGTAAAGTTGAACCCTAGCTTCTACGTAGTTAACTCTCATCTCACCACTCCCTATGTGGGAGTATACTACCATATGGAAGTGTCACCGATCACCCGAACACCCACAGGCCTATTTACATATATTAATTATGTCATGCAATATGTTCGTGAATACATACAGTCCTATATGATAATAAAAATGTCTAATAAACATATTATTAAAAGAACACACAACATGCAATCCTAACTCTTGCAATGTAGGGTCCGAAGACCAAAACTCAGTAAGTATCAACTTACCTGGAGTCTTCAATGCGATTATGTCAATCAACTTAGTACCTTCAAAAACTGTTAAATGAACAATTATTAGGCCCTTATCAATATCACTCATAGAGAATAGAATAACTTAGCACACCAAAACAGTCCTATAACCAACATCCGTAACTAACTAGCAACAACCCATAATAGTTGCTCATTCCATCAATATGACTTGATAATAAAGAATTTACTTTACTTTACGAAACCAAGTGGCATTTTATCACAAAACCGTATTTCTCACAACAAAGTAGAGAACCATTTAACTCCTAAATTAACACAGAAATTATAATCTACAATGTCCACTTCATATATTCTTAATCATCCAAGCTTCGCAATCAACAAAGATGCAAGACATTACTCATTTTCTCAATCTAACAATACCAAGCAATAGCAATTCCAACTTAACAAAATTCTCCATTTATTGATCTCAATAATTCATGCTTCATAAGGTGATAAAGACAGTAGCTAAAATAGATTATCAACGGAGCATTGACTTCCCATAACCTACACCCAATCAAATCAAGTATTCCAACAGAATACAACTTTTCCATTCAAAAATGAAATAGACAGAACATTATCCAAACACTCAACAATATCTACATATCCGCAGCAAATCACAGAGTCCTTTTTAATCATTCATCTTGTACATACTATCACAGTTCATCTCTACACATCATAACAGTTCATCAGTAACAAAAGCATAGATGATTATTCATTCCATCAGATTAAAGGCAGTAGCTACATCTAGAATTATAGACAACGACCAACAACATCCAGCAACCCTCAAAACAGAATTCAAGGTTGAAAACAAAATTCCAACAATCAACCAAGGGATAACAAATAAATCTTAAACAAGACTATAATCCAAATAGGTTCTAAGGATAACCCCTAGTCCAAAACCGAAAACTAAACCAGGAATACAATAAATATCCTAAACCAGAAACCAACTTTAACCGTCATTGAAATAAAACGAAGGTCAACCGAGATCTCGCAGTCTCGACCAGATTCAACAACAATCAATTGAGAATTTTTAATTTTGACGATCAACCAAGAATTTATATCGGTCAAAACTGCATGTTCACAACCATCTAAGGCTCAACAATCGCCTAATAATCGACAAGGACAACTCAAGACACAATCGGGACAATTTCCCTATTTTTCGGGGAGGTGAATAGTAACTGATGAATAGTATTTTCTACATGAACAGTAATTTTGGCATAAATAGTAACGCATGGTGAATAGTAGCCGCCGGTGAACAGTAACATCATCTGCGATGAACAATACCGTCCCCGGCGGATGCGTTTTCGTCCGATTTTGATTTCTAACAACAAATAACCTTACATAAACGTTTATTCTATCAATATAAATCAGAATTGTCCCTCAGATTCGAGTTTTTAGGCTCGAATCTGAAACCAAAGTTGTGAGAAAATTTCTAAACTTTAAACGTAAAATCGGACAAGAGAAACTCAACAATCGGAAAACTACCTTCACAAAAATTACTCTTATGGACGACGGGAACACAGATCTAAAGTCAAATTTAAAAACCATCAATGTCGGACCCTTCCTTCCCTCTCACCGCCGCCCTTTGCCATTTTTACAAGAAGCAGAATCTGTTTTTAAAACATTTTAATTTTGTTTTTTTTTTTAAATAAAATTATATTATATTAAATTATATATATATATATTTAAGTATGAGTGGGTTCCATTAAAAATAAAAAATAAAAAATAAAATACTTTAGTAAAAATAATTTATCAAAATTTTTTATTACTACTCGGTAAAATTTAATTTAATCATTTTTTATTATTTGATAGAAAATTACATGTAATTGCTACGCGACAAAACGAGTCAACATTTATTCGCGAAAAAAAAAAAATTACACGTGGAATTTTAAAAATTTAGGATTTTACAGGTTCTGCCATAAAACTTCCACGAGAGTGACATCCTTTCGCACCAGAATTGCCGATCCTACCTTGTTAAATTCATCTTTATTTGTATTTTCCAAAATAAAGAACGCCTTTAGTGCAACCAATTTCGGTTCCCTAAGTTAAAATTGGACTATCTTTGACCAAACGACCACCCTCATTACCCTAAAACTTTGTTTTGAATTAACATGTCACCTTCCTAAACCACTTTTATGTACAAAATTCCAAGCATGACTTATCATTTATTACTTCCATCATTCAACTTTATCCAAATAAACATCACCTCAATCGCGGTCATGTAAACACAACATTATTTGTCCTTATCATGTGGGTTAAATAGTCGTCACAAAAGATTATCGTGAATTCCGTCCACGTTATTGTAGTCGCATATTTAGTTATTTCGATGGAATCCCACCAAAACTTCACATCCTTAACCAACAAGAACACTGCACATGCTATTCTCTCTACATCTTTTATCTTAACAGGTGTAAACATGTTCTAATCGTTTACTAACTTCGTACTTAATGACTCCGAAACACTTCACTAATTCATGATGTTCCTCGTCATTTTCAAATATTCCAAAACATTACATTGCTTTTAGTTCTATAGGGCACAAGAACTTAGCAAAAATTCCTATTTCACATACAAGTTATTAAATCGCCAACTTCATTTGTCGTAAAAGAAAAGTCTTCGTCTAAGTGGATTCTTGAAAGATTGAACCTTTTGATAGCTTTGTTTCTAGCCGACAGGTTTGGTTAGGGTCAAGCTCTTATTCGAAATTCTCTGGTTCTAGTCGACAAGTTGGGTTAGGCTCATAGTTCCACCCTTTTGATCTTGAATGCGTGAGACGATCTATTACATTCTGCGTACGTTGTTGGGTCTAGGGTTTGTATACCCTAGATTCGCATCAACAAAACCAGCTTAACGCCTAGCACCGTAGGGCTGAGAAGACAAAACATATATGACATTCACTTACCTTGCAAGGTGCGGAAGAAAATTCCTCAAACAGTCATTTTCTTTCTCTCGCCAAAGAAGACACTGCTCTCTGCCCACTATCGCCGCTAGGTTTACCAAAATCGACCGCTTCAACCCTCCTTCGCTTCATACAAAACTTCACCTCTTATACCCTTTCTCTCAAGGTGTTTCAAAAATTTCAGCTCGCGAGGTTCGCGGTGCACTTACTCTCGGAGACCCAGATGCACTCTTGACTCGCCCCACTGTCCAACGGGTCCATTCCCACTGGCCCCATTTTGCCCAAAGTCCCCAACACACCCTCATTTACGTCCTCTTTCCTTTCCTTCTATTTTTTTTTTCTTCCCATCAATATTGCCAATGACCCCTCCATTTCACACATCCCCTTTTAATATTTATTAAACTAAACACCACAATGCTAGCAAGTTCCCAATTATACCCTCTCTAACACTTTCCTTACTCGTATATGTATATCCTTTTTTTTAACTTAGTCAAAAAAATAATCCACATCACCCATTATCCCCTTTAAATATATCTTTTCCTCCCAGCAAGCTTCACATAAAGTAATCCACATCACCCTTATCTCCTTTCAAATATATCTTTCCTTCTAGTAATTTCACACTCCTCACCATTACCCTAAATCCACATAATCCACAAGTTCTCCTTGAATCTTCACCCAAAATAAAACACAATAGTCCCCACTTATCTTCCAAAAATAGCCTTACTCTATTATTCAATCTCCACATTGATATTGCAAATTATAATACCAACATTCATCCTAAAATACTAAACTTTAATGTTCACAATAAAATCCTCCATTCATAACTAATTACACAGTAATATTATCGATAATATAAGTGGTTATCTAAAATAAATTTACCATGCATACTTAATAAAATTTCTAGTCATTACAAGTCTGCTTTCACGACACACATTGTTCCAGCAAATTTGTGACACAAACGACAACATTTCCTTTGTTTCGCAATTGCATTCCTTTCTGCTGTCAGCTATGCTTCTGCATCTCCCAATTTTCTTCACAGATTATTCCACTAGAAAGATGACGTTTCGTGTTTTATACATTCTTGGCGTAAGCATTATCTTCCATAAATCCTTGCATCCCAACATATTTTAATCCAAACGATAGTGTTTCATGCATTCCACTATTTGCCGCATACGCATTTTGTCTTGCAAAAGTCTCATCTTAGTGAATACTTCCTGCAAACGACGCTATTTTCTTCAATTCACGGACGCGTTCCATCCCATGGATGCCCACGCTCTTGCAACTTTCATTGTTTAACGCACGCCATTTATCCAAATGACAACATTTATTTTACTTAACACTTCCACGTGGCATCTTCCATTCTCACAAGACATCTTTTCTTTCCACAAGAGCATGTTTCCTTAAATCAAATTATTTTCATCTCATCCGCCCTTTAAATCCAATGATCCTCCTTTCTCTTGTATCTTTATCAAAAGAGCATGTGTTTTACATGACATCTTTAATTCTCCTCCCTCAGCTCCTTTCTCCATCATTTATCCCAACCGTTCATTGTCCTCATCTAGCGCTGTTGTTCCATCCATTCTTTCTATAAATAGTCCTTCATCATTATGACATCGTCCCATTCGTGGATACTTCTTGTCCATGGATATATTCACTTCGCTGGATCCTTTCTCTTCCATGGGAGCCTAACCTTTAGTGCTAGTGAGTATCTATTCTCATCCAATGGTCAATCTTTCAGCTGTGCTCACCAGCCATCAGTATATATTTTATCTACTCTTTTTCTTGCTTCCTTGGACACATTACTTTTCGTGGTTTTCATCTGACAGTTGGTGCTTTGTCTACTCTTCCCATCCGACAACCATTTTTTCGTAAGCTCCTTTCATCCTTTTTGGGCACATTTCCAAATCTAAATGATGATGTTCCATGCTTCCCCTTTTTTGAAACAAATCTTTTCTTTTTCGGTAGCATCTTTCCTTTTCGCTCTCTACATCCAGCTATCAACATTTCCTCTGTTCTTTCTATCTGATGGTCGTTATTTCATCCACCCCTTTCATCCCTTGTGCGGCCACGTTTCTCCCACGGATCACTACTTCTTAGGGGACACCTCACCCACGATGTTGTTTCTTCCTTTTTCTTATTTCACTACAGAATGCATTTTCCTTTCCATATCTAAGTTTCATCTCTCTTGTTGTAATCCTTCGACTATTCCAGAACCAGACAAAATATTTCAAACCATAAGTTAACCCAATTGGCTGTGAGATTATCCTAAACAATTATCTCAATTCTATAGGTTGTAAAATCTTAAATTACTATTTCAATCCAACAAACAATGAAATAACATATCTTACCAAATAAACGACCAATATAATTCATTGCATTGCATTGACATACTTAAATATTTATAAATCTCTTCCAAAGCAATTTTGGCCACTACATATTCGCTCTTCCTGCGGATGCATATGCTTCTGTTGTAGAAACACTCCTCTCTTTTGATATGTACATTTTCACGACAAAATCCTTTACTCCAGCAAACACGAATCTTCTACCGCAGAAGCCTACGTTAGGATTCCAACGCTTCAATTGTAGAATCCTATGCTTCCGCGGTTATTCGCCTGCAACACTAGAATTTCCAAGTAATTTGAGAACTCTAACTTCTCTAAAAGATTCTCCAACTTCAAACAATATAGATTAATTTCATGCATAATTTGATCAATTTTGTCCCAAAATTACCAGCCTTCATATTAAAAATCTAAACTTTTCCATAAAAATTGATATTCAATCTACCAATAAAAACTTAAATCATAAATATTGATGATTGGTAGTGAAGGATTAGTTTTTACGTTTGTAACTCATTTGATCTCCACAAACTTTCAAATTTCAAATTCAACAGCAAAAACCTAAAGCAAAGGCAATGATTAAAATCTCACTTTCTTAAAGAAACTTTACACCACATTAGAGAGAATTTACTTTCCCAAAATTTCCATCTTGAAAGTTAGATAATTCTTTGAAGGGAATTGAGGGTTATCTAGTAAGGAGAAGAAAAATTTCTTTGTTAAGAGGAGAAGGTAGGGGTAGGCAAACCGGTTCTCGGTTTCGGTTCTGGACCTCGGACAGTTGTCATGAACGAAATGTATGAAGCCGATGTTAAACACCGTTCAATTATTGTTTCTAAAAGTGTGGACTTCGAGTCATTGCCTAAGTATGAAATTGAAAAATTGTTTGATGGTGTTGGCTTAGCCAGGTTGTGTAGATTGAGTGGAAGTTTTTGTGAGTGGATTGTCAAACTCTTTTATACCAATTTAGAACTGTCCATCCAACCATTAGAGGTCCAGACTTACATGTTTGGACAGGAGTTGAGGCTGAATCCAAGGATATTAATGTGCTCCTTGGATGTTTGGCGGAGAAATCAAGCAACCACTATTACCACATGTCTTATGAGCCACCTATTATTAGACGAGGAGAAGGCTTGCAGTGCTTAGATTATTGCACTGTGATCCCTAGATTTGAGGGTACAAGAAGCCAAAGTCGAATGTGTAACCTCCCATTTCCATTTATACATTTTCGCATATTCATAAAAATATGAACCTTTTAAAACCCATTTAAATATATTTAAAAGAAAATATCAGAGTACTTTACGTGGAATGATAAAAACATTTGAACTTTTTTACGAAAACAACATAATTTAAAATACTTAAAAACCATAAATAGAGTCTTTATGCAATTTAAACAACTTTTATTCTTTGGAGCCATAACCCCCCGAGGTCGATTCACGCATGGTAACACAAGTTTGCATCATATCACACTTCTTCCACGTTCATGTATTTTGGATCACAATCGATACCTACATCATAAGAGGAATAATGAGTCTATTGCCCAGTAAGGAATATCAATGAAATGCGAATGCAATATTTATGACAACTCTATATGCATAAGTCTGACAGATCCGTAAGCTAGGTGAGAGGAATCTCTTCAGTCTCCAAACTCACCACTTGAATTCATTTTTACGTGAGAGCAACCTCTTCAGTCTCCAAACTCACTAAAAACAAATCCACTTACATTTATGTTTATTTACTTTTGGGTGAGAGCAACCTCTTCAGTCTTCAAACTCATCCACCCATTGAGTGAGAGCAACCTCTTAAGTCTCCAAACCCACTCAAATAGGTTGTTTTCTACGTGAGAGCAATCTTTTAAGTCTCCGAACCCACATAGAAAACACTCATTTATTATCTTCATTATTAGTTCTGTGCAATGGATGATATGAAACCCTGATGACATGCTTATATGAATGTCACACAGCAATTCAAATATCGCAATCATATTACAAACAATTATCAATCAATGAGCAAGAATCATAAATCAATTATAATTTAACACGAAACATACTTTCACTAACATATTATCTATTACCCTAACAGTGATACCATACATTTATTCCTTTATCTTTTACACATTATTTCCAACATATTATTTAACAGTAATGATACTAACCTATGGTAACAATCAATTTAATATGCATTTAGGACACATACTATTTAACAAATTTAATCATGTTGTCAATCTAAATTTTCTATATCCATACTGTGCACCCAAGCATCAAAATTTGCAATTTAACATAACTAATAAATTTCTATTTATTGTAATTCAAATAGGGAATATCAACTGAAGCAAAATATCCACTGACAGTCTATTAGCAGAGAAAAATAACTTATTTAACATCTAGATTAATATCAAAGGAAAACAACAGATTGAACAAACCAAATAACAGGGAAGATAATCATGAAAAAACATGGTACCTACGTACAAATTCACGTCTACTTCATGGTTGATTCCTATAGATTTACTCTTGCCACTTAACCTACTAAACTTAAGCAAACAAAGAGCATAGAAACAACAAGATCATCACAGAATACTAACTTGTAGAGGGTAACATGGAAAACAGTCGTGAAACATTACAGAGAATAAGCATGAAATCTGGCAGAATAATAGTTAGTAGTTTAATACTAGGGAATAAAGAACATGCTATTCATTTCTTCTTCACCACTGATCATCGACAGATTAGATTATTATCAACAATGCTATTGGCAAACTAACAACAGGGAACAACATGAGCAGAGAACCATCATCAAAGGCATGAGCATTACAGAGAACTTATCAAGGAAAACATGTAGAGAAACCATGAGCAATAACCTATCACTGAAACAATAACTTCCAGAGAACAAACAAAGAATCACACAGCAACAACCACATAGTAAACACCCTACTCCCATGACGTAGGTCCTTACGAACAAAGAACACGCATTATTCTTTACCTCACGTTGCAGTTTCTTCTCCTGTCGTGGATATGTGTTGCACCAATCCACCATCAGAGTTTCCCAGAAAATCATTTCCTCCATCGTCTCCGACATGTTTCTTTAGAAACTCATAGATGCACATAACCAAAAAACACATCTGTTTTTCTAAAAACCATTCCAACACACACACGTCCCCCATTTATAGAACACCTTCAGCACCTCTTCAGCATCCACACGAAGGTGAAGAGCCATTAAGGGGGACATTTGAGCGTTCCTTGAAGCGTCGAAAGTTGAGCCCAGAAACTTCTAGGCGACGGTTATCATTTAAAGCAACTTTTTAGGTTGCCGGTTGATCAATTCTTCTTCAGACAATCGACCACCAATCCATCAATTAGCCATTAATTCGCCACCAAATTTTGTCGGTCGATTGGCCGGTCGTTTCCTGAACATGGCGATCAACCGCCACGATCATCCGCCAATATTATTAAACTCAACAATTATTTATTCATGAAAACAGTTACACCCACCCCTAATAAATTGTTAACACTAACCGAATTACTTTGTTGATCCTTCATATTTTATGCATAATTAACTCAATCTTCACTTTCCAAATTCACATAATCCCGATGATAATCGATCCAAGGATGAAATTAGTCTTCTAAGACTTCACAATTGCTTATTACACTATTTAATTTCCTATTTTCCAATAAAGTTTCCAATGGTTGATCACATCCCAATCAATTCTTTTAAACAATAGAAATCCTTTAATTCACAAGATTAACCCTTCACACAAGTACCATCTAATACTCATACACTTATTGGTATTAAAACTCAGGGTATTGGACTCCAATATTCAACATCCTCTTTATAATTTCCTAAATCCTCAAATATCCTCACTAGGATTTTATTATAAAATATCACAAAAGATTCAGGATATTACAGAATGACTTGCATGTCATAGCCCGAGTGATCGACACCATCATGAGGCACACCATTTTGGCTCAGGATGGACATCGATATCATGTTAACTGCATGGATCTCTATTTGCTCGAGAAGGTGTTCAACAAGAAAAAAGTGGACATCGACCATTCTCTCTAGCAGCCTCTTAAACAGCTCCTACAGTAGCCTCTCCAACAGCCTCTCCATCATCCTCTTCAGCAACTGAAGCCACAAACTGCTAAAAAGGTTTTTTTACTTTTTATGCAAAGTCTATTATTTACTTTATTTGTATGCAATGTAATAACATGTCAGAATTTTGCTGCACCATCACCCTTTGACACCAACCTTCTCCTCATATTGTGCTTGCCAAGGTATTAGAGATAGTTGCTCTGATTCCTTTGTCGATAGCTGCGTCAGGTGAACTGCATACTCCGCTGCTTAAAATTGTGCGCGTGGTACGTGTTCGAGTTGGTTGTCTACGTGTCTGAACTTATTCATACCTTGTTAGTCTGATAGTAACTTGACAATGTTTTTGCAACCAGGTTAACAGATGGATGTTTTCACAACTTATGTTCGTGCAAATACCCAAAAGAACATGTAGACATGTATAAGTCTTTCAGGAATTTTGGTAGGTTTTTTCCATTTTGTGTCATTAGGTGTTTTGGACTCCTTACTTACGATATTTCGCCTGTTGTTTTCATTTTCAGGTCCAAGATGAGTACCACATCACTGAGATCATCTTCCCGAAGCAAGAAGGGACGACAAACACGATGAGAATTACAATCTGTTACATTAAGTAGTTCATAAGATGTTATCTTAGTACTCACCTTTTCTTTGTATGTAGTGCTATGTGTTGAACAAAAAAGAATACTTCGAGGTTCAAAAGAAAAAATGGCTAGTGTCATTAGTGTGGATTCACATAAGTAAACATCTCACTTTTCTAGTTTGTCGTTCATGTTTCAACAGTTCTAATGCGTGCTTCAATTTGCATTTCAATCACACCCAAAGAAAACGTGTTTTATATCATCTGTTGACTTGCACACTTACTACCTTTACCAGGTGTTGGTCTCTAAAGCAATTGCGATTGTCGTAGTGCCAACTGACAAAGAGAAATACAACTTTTCCATTGTGTAGATTCATATTGCTTTTCGTTTATGTGCTAATTTTTTCCTTTGTATTTCAACCATCACGACATCTTTCGGTGTACGAGTGAGGGGTTAGCGTTGCTCCACGATTGCAAGCAGATTGACTTCCACCACCATGAAGATCTGACCAATAAGAGTCTGTTGTTTGCCAAAGTATACATTGTATATGTGGACCCACAGTTGTCATTTGCGATTAGGATTTGCTGAAGAAATCTAGCAAGAAGGTAGCTTAGAGTAGTTTAGATGTGTAGGCATACTGATTTTGTTGCACATAATAAAAAATTCATTGTCTCTTTATATGTTTACTTAGTGTTTTTGGGTAATATATGTTGATGTTTATGTTTTGTGTTGTTTACTTGGATAATATCTATTTGGAAAAGATCTGTTTGGATTTCTAGTTTTGATAATGTCACACGGGGTATAAACTAAAAACAAGAGAAACTCTTGCAAAATTTTTAATTTTTTGAAAGGAAAATTGACTCAAACCACTTCATTCATCATCAACAAACAACTAACATGTTCATTGCAACAATTTAAGCAACTTATGCATAACATTGAAATATACAATGTAGAGGAATGTTGACGTTCTGCCACAAAAAATTGACATTCTTCGGCAGAAAGTTGTCTTTCCACCGTGGAATGTCAATTTTCTGCTGCAAAACGTCAGCGGGGTATATCAAAAAGTGAGGCGATCGAATGGCTAAAGTGCAGATTCCAAAATTTGTTGACGAGAGATGAAGGGCTATCAATCCATATGGAGAGGTTGATCGACCGGGTAGCTTGGGCAAAAGTTGTTAATTTGACATCTTCATACCAATCAATTTCCATTCATCATCAACAACCAAATTATCAATTACATTACAACCATATCATGTACATGTGCATTACAAATGTAAACCAGTTTTTCAATTCAATTACAACCATATTGTACATATGTGCATTATAAATTATCAATTATGTTATAAGCATATAATGTATAGGTGCACCAAGAATCGATGTGTCATTCATCTGACCACATCATGCATTTGTGTTATTTTCCAAGGAACATCCAATTGTCTACCTCGAATAAACTATTGTAGATGATCTTGAATAACTCTAAGCATTTAATTTCTTCGAATATCTTTTATCTTCCTTGATTAGAGAAGATATCGCTCAATCCAAGTGACTATTATCTATGCGTCAAAACCAAACATATATAATCTACAATAGGCTACCTGGAAGAAATTATTGTAGATGATGTATATCTTATTTTGACATATAGTTAATAGTCACTTTGATTTAGCGTTGTCTTCTCTAATCAAGGAAGGTTAAGGTCCACATTTATGTTTATTTGTGTTTGTGGACCTTGCACATCGTACTCTTGCATAACACATTGCAAATGAAATTAGCATAGTTAAAATAACACTTGAAAACGTAAACGTAATAATGCACTCACCTGCGTCTCAAGAACTATGTCAGGAACTGTCTCGGGGACTATGTCAGGAACTATGAAACCCATAAATGTGTCTTGTGAGCCACCTCTACCTTTGGATCGGCAGCGGCCTCATGCACTAGACTCTAAATCTCCACCTTTGCACGTATGGGAATTGTGCCCCACACCAGCCACACTTCATGTATAGAAGTCTATTGGGCAGCACTGCTCAGCTTGCGGCCTCGTCAACATCTCTTGTTCTTCATTTTCGTAGTCTTCTAGGACTCCTCTTAAATGGCGATGACATAATTGGATCAAGATCTGTCATAGGAGGCCACATGATTTATCCACTGATCGGGCAGATAAAGTGGGAGTACATCGTGATGTATGTTTCTCGATGGTAGCACTCATGCAGAAAGTCCTCGGGAGATCTACTCATGAATAGTGTACATGGGACTGCATGGACAAACAAATGCCAGTTAATTCCCACCAGTATCAGTTACAAGTACATCCGTCCAAATTGACATGGTACTGTTTGTTACCATTGTTGCCCTCAAACTGGGCAGCGCCTGAAAACTGGAGAGTCCAATTTTGACCTAGAAGTTGTAGTCTAGTAAGCCGATTCTTGACCTACGGACCCAAAAGGTCTATCGAGTGCAACATCTTTTCAATTTTTTAACGATCCTACACATGATGCCCTTTCGTATGATCTCGAACATACTGAGAATCGGTTTGTCACAGGCTGGTAGGATGCAGGCGTTGAAGGACTTGTTGAGGTTGTTAAGGCTTATGTCACACTTTGGGATGGAGCTGAAGGTATGTTTAACCCAGCATCTTGCATCTATTCATCGTAGATAGTTGTGGGCTGCCGGGTCAAGCAAAAATAGCTTTGCCATCTCTCTCTCAAAGTGTGCCTCTGTTGTGGCTCTAGAAGCGGCCCACATTGCATCATTGAACAACCATCCTTCAAATTGAAAATTGGTATACAGGTGTCAGATGCAAAACCGATAGTTCGCTTGCCCCACCAACTCTCTAACAACTGGCACCAGCCACTACAAAAATTCTAGTATGAGTCAAACATTAGTACACAATGCATAACATAAACATAGAAGGCAAAAGAAATCAACTGCACCTTTTGTTAGTCAGAAATGATTGTCCACCCATTGCCGGACGAGGTATTTAGATCTTCGAGCAACGCTTCCATAAACCAACTCCAAGAATCTATATTTTATGCTTCAACCACTGCTACAACAATCAGATACATTCCATCATTCTCGTCGATGCTTACCACAATAAGCAGGTGGCCCAGAGTTGCTCCCTTCAAGTGGCAACCATCCAAATAGATAACCGGTCTACCGTTGCGACGACCCAATTTTTCATAACCTTTTAAAATAGCGAAATTTAAAACTTTTGTAAGACAATTAAAATCCTTCATAATCAGAGTACTAAAACCGAGCATCAAAATTCATTCATTACATTCGTTATGAAAATTATTTATTAAAATATAACGAAAGCGAAAATATACTTATTAAAACATGCTAAGTAAATCATTATATTTACAAATGATTTTACTCGTCTTTAGCCTGACCAACCACATGCTCTGCCCGTGCAAATCTTTCATCGACTGCTTTGTATTTTCTTTATCGTTCTTCTCGTGCATACACATGTACCTACACCATAAGTAAACTGTAAGCTCAAAGGCTTAGTAAGGAAAAAGAATATGCAATATGATCATGCCTCTCTTTAGTTCACTTGGAATGGGTCCGCCCCAAACCAATCTTTTCATTTCGTTTCATTCATTCGTTCATTAGTCGTACATCGAGTTGGAAATTGAAGGAACACGTACTAGATGGAATAATCTGATCGGCTTCTAGACCTAAGTGGACTAGATCCGAACTACCCATCCGCCCCTTAACCTCCCATCATTTATCATCGTTCATTGCATTTGTTCATTCACTCCATTTTCCTCACTCATGCATGTGACTACGACCCCA
>CM039484.1:9105643-9130026 GCA_022433065.1 Begonia loranthoides | reverse complement strand
AATTTGTTCATTCACTCCATTTTCCTCACTCATGCATGTGACTACGACCCCAAGGGACACTTCCTACTTGTTTTTATTAACATGATGCATGAGACATAATAATATGATAAAGTAAAGCAACAAGAATGGATAGCAAATATATTTAAATGAAAGGAATTAAAACAACGAACTATATGTACAACACATATAATGAATAGCTACATTTATGATCAATTAAAGAAGACAATAATAACGAATATTCAACAGCGAATAACCTACTTGATTACACGTCCACGAGAACAATAATAGAGATTGAAGTTAATGACAACAAATCATTAGCACCTACTAGACATGCTGCTAATTAAACAAAAACATGTACTTAACAAAAAATTAAAATATACTTGATAATTAATTACTTAAACAAGAATGCTTGATAATTAAAAGACAACAAGATGATCAACGAGTCTAATAATCGGATACGATTGGAAACATGCCAATAAATTGAAAACAACTAATAATCGAACATCCTTATAACACCGTACAATAGATCAATTTAACATGCTAGTCAAATGTACTGTTATAGACAGTTATTACAGAATAAAACATGCTCGAGTTCAAGTACAGTTAATAACTTGTTAATTAATTTATATGCTATCCTTGGCGTGTTCATCGGATTTATACAAACAGAAGACATGAACAACTTGCATTATTCTTCAGAATATAGAACAACGATATATGAGGGAATATACAGCAAGTCATTAACTACTCATGCTTGAAGGTTTATTCAGTAATTTAGCTACACAACATGCCGAATAAATCATTTATAAGATCTACAAAACAAATGATAGTTGGAAACATGATTAACAATTTGGAATTGTAGGAAATGTGCTAGACAATTTAGTACTAATCAAACCAATGGTGTGTATACCTCCTAACTAGAACCTAGAGTTAATAATGTTATATGCTGGATTTCAAATACGCTAAACTAATCTATTTACACATGCTTATTTGAATAAAACAGAACATATACATATTTAATAAATTGAAACGAGGCAATAACTAAATTAGTGTAAACATACTTGGATTTAAGAGGTCTACAGTAAGCAAATCAACAATTAGAAGTACTAAGAAGTAATCACAGAAAGTAAAACATTTCACAGAACCGAATCATGGCTTATACAGTTCATAACGCATTCATACTTATCACATCATCCTACAAATCTTCTATGCATCATTCATTCCACCCTTAGGCATTCCATTTCAACATTCATAATAAGGATATGTACAGAAAATGAAACAACACAGCAGCAAGATAAAAATCAAAGAAATTTTGCAAGGAATCGACAGCAATACATCTAACACAACACACACACACTACTTGTGGTGTAGGGCCTCCACATGGCCATGACACACCCAATTGCTTACCTCAATTCTTTATTGCACGTTAGCACTTATTCGTTATCCTTCTTTGTCTTTTCGATACCTTCACAAATTAGTAACAATTATCAATAAATCATAACTTATAAACTTCCTTATTCTTAATTATGTCGTAATTCTAGGAACTCATTGCAGTAGTACACCATATGTCATGACACAAAGATGGGCCTGAAAGAACCGCCGGGTCAGGCGACCCGATCCTCATAGAGAACCCGATCACCCAGCCCAAGGCCATTGATGTGGTTTTTATCGAAAAAAACTCGCTGTATACATAGATAGCTATACCTCGTAAAATAGGCAATCATCATGTTCTGATCTAAAAACGTCATCAGTGAAAAGGGGTGGTCACTCAAGGACTCACCCGCCACTCAACAAAGAAAAGGTGGTCACCCGTCGGTGACAACACCTTATGAGGCAGGAGGAAGTATAAATGACGATGGTCCGTAGATCCAACGCGTCGTACGATCAAATATAACGGATACACCATACCTCCACAATTAGCAACCAATTACAAATTATTATCTAACATGTCAACTCAACAATAGCTAACAAATCAATAAATAAAATCCAGCCACCAACACCAGAAACCATTTCCACACATCTGACACTCACTATCCCAATCCAAAATACCAATCTAATAAGTTTATACGTCCCAACAAGTTATGCCAACAAGGTTCATAAATTACTAGCCACATTACATAACGCATTCGATTCATCAATCCACAATATATGGCAACATTATTCAACAACAGATTGTTAACAGGCTTCCCAATCCAGTATTAACAACTAGCAAAACATAGAATCACGCCCAACACCAGCAAGGCATAAATCTCAACTGTTATCTTCATCATTAATCCATAAAAACCAAGGAGGGACTCCCTTACACGAGGAACAGAGGAGGCCCGAGAGCTGGAAATAGGGAGCTCCCACACCCTGTTGCACACTGTGTCAACCAGCCCACCACGAGTCCTCCTCAGCCGAACACCAAGCCAACATCAAACCACCTCGCTGGCCACTGCATCGCCGTCGGACATCGCCGACCCTAGCACCCCATCGTTGACCAGCGAGCCGACGCTTCGTTGGAGCGCTAGCCGACCCACACCAGAACAAACCTGAGACACCTGAGCTTTCCATCGCCCGAATGTTCGTCCCTCCCCTTGGTTGCTGCTCCCTCTTCGATCTCCTCTCTCATTGGGTTCTCTCGATCGCTGCCTCTCTCTCTCTCTGTCTCTCTCTCTCTCTCTCCATGTTTTCTTTCTTTTCCAAAAACCAAAAATTAACCTAATTTTCCTTTTAAATCCTTAATCCAATTATTCTCCACTTAATCCCTCTCCAACATTTTTAATCTCAACCATCTAATAAAATCTCATTTTATTTTCTTAATTTAACTAAAAACCAAACCACATAATTTGTTTCGAATCGAGCTGAACCAAATCAATTAAATTCATATGTCTCCCTTTTAAATTATAATTCCATTTAATTATGCAATATAGTACTCCCCTTAATTAATACTAATTATCATCCAATAATTTTCTCTTTAATAATTTAATTAAATCCTTCAATTTTTGATTTATTTCAAATATTGTTTAAAGATTATTAAAGGTCCAATTTAAATTTTTTAACTCTGTTTCCTAAATTGACTTCTATTAATTAAATATTCAATAAATTGTCTTAAATTATAACCTAAAGGTTGCGTCATTGGTAACATCCCGATAATTATCCAACTTAAAAAGTTGGAGTGTTACAACCATAGTTCAACAACCATAGTTCAACAACCTCATCTTGCATGCAACCAAACACATGTACATCCTTTTAAATGCACTCCTCTCTAGCTAAACATACAGCGAGCTTCTAGGATTAGACCTCTAAATGTCCTTAGCATACGACCATATGAGCTTGTATTGCTCATCGTCATCTCCTTCATTAATTTCTTTTTCCGCATTTCTTGCCCTTCTAGCAAAGCTGGGTGTAATGTTGATGTTAAAATCCTTCCTTAGTATCTCAATTATGGAAGGAAGGTCTCAGTCGATTTGACTTTTAAATCTGCCCAAGTAATGTGTTGCCACCCATTTGGCAGAGGCATGGTAGCTTTCTATCTTTCTCGAGCAAGTGTGAACGTCGTTATAACACTTTATTTGAAATGTCATTTCACCTTGCATTTTTTAGGTGTGCATCCGCCACTTGCATCCTTCCTGGCAGGCAGCCCTCAACGGATAAGAGTCACTGTGAGTGAATTTTATCTCGTACCCATTCTTCAACGCATGATCGACGATTTATTCTCTTATTTTTTTCAATGAACTATACTTCTTGCCAAGACTTATACCAGCGAACATGCATTCTGCTTGTGGTGGTCATCTAGGCCTATGGTCGGCCATGTCCATGTCTTCGTTACTACTAGATTAGCATAATGAAAGGAGCTCTTCCTCGTTTTGGGTTGCCGAGACAGAATGCACCACTGTAGCAGCTTCATCTCCAATTGCATGTACTTCATTTGCCAAAACTGTGAACGTGGGCCCCACTTCAACTTGACATTTTGTGGGTATTGGCAAAAGAAGTCTTGCTAGATCGATGATTTATTTTTACCATTAGATCTTATTGCTGATTTTTGTGGTTTGCACTTTTTCAGAAAATGGGATTATGACTCTGAGGATTCCACACGTGTTATGCACCCTCCAAGACTTCCATCATGCCAGTTTAGAGAGAAGTAACAATGGAATGGTGCAGACTATTTGCACCTATTTGATCAGGTGGAGAATCAGAACACCTTTTGAATTTGGAGTTCTTGTACGTTTATTTTACATGCATGAAAAATTTTAGGACCAAGGCAGGACAAGGAAAAGAAACTTAAGATTTGTTCACAAATCCTCTTCAACCCTGAAAAGATGATGTGTCATGGATTGCCTCTAATCACAATTGAGCGAAAAGATTTTCTAACTATAATTTTAGTGTTTTCTTTGTACGTAATCATGGAGAAAAATGCATTAAAAGTATTAAACACATCAATCACACATCCAAATATAATCGGGAGTTATTCAAAATCAAACATAAGTGGAAAATCAAGCACAAGTTTAAGGATTAAGCAGATGCTTAAGCAGTATTCATCAAAGTTGGCAGCCTTAGCAATCTCCTATCAAAAAATGTACTGCATAAAGATTACATCTGAGATCTCAAACTTTCCATAACAATGTGTTTTGTTAAATCTAGAGTTTGATTACTATGCCAAAAGTTTCACGAACAAAGAGCATTGTTTATGCTAAAGACGCCCAATATCTCTTACCTGAAATTAAAGCCCAAATCAATTTGAAGATGGACTTTGAAGAATGGTCCATTGGATCATGGCTATACGCAAGACGTTAAGTTTTATTTATAGTTTATTAAATGATTAATTTTAGATCACTCGATTATGGGTTGTTCTCAATCGAATAGGAGTCCTAGTTAGGCTAATTCCGTAATTTTCTTTTGTCAACTCAAAACCCTAAGTTTTGGAGGTGCTATTTAAGCTCTCCTTAGGGTTTTTTCTTTTTAGTTTTGATGAATTGAAATACAAAACTTTCAGCCTCTCTTCCTTGTTCTTTTGAGCAAAAACCCACATTGTAATTCGGTCGTTAACAATCAATTGTTTTGTGTTTCAATTTCTAATCCTTTGTGAGAGTTGGATTAGTTTTCTTTCTATTGCAACATTCTTACTTCCTTCCAAACAAGTGAATCTCACCAATAAGGTTGTAAAAACTCATGAGTTATCAAGTTGAAGCGTTTTCTTCTGTTGGAGTTCGCCTTGAGAGTAGAAAGTTGTAATTTGGCAATTTTCTAACCACTTGTATTCCTTCGCCATATCGTCACTTTACCTTTGATTTTGGCCATGAAATTTTTAAGATACTATTTTCATCCATTGTTTTTTGTGGTGTCCAAAAATATTTCCCAAATTTGTTCATTTAGTCATTTTTTATTTATTCCAAAATCACTTTCCAAAGCTGTCTAGTTACCATAACTGATTCCAAAGCACTTTTCACCTATTCAGATATAACTTCTTTTACTGTGTGAATTTGAACATAACATTTTGAGGATTTGTTCTTCATTCTTTCATTGATAAGCTGTTTGAAATTCATAACAAAAGCCATCTGTTTGCCTTATTTTTATTGAAGTCGCAATTCTGTCCATAATCAATGAAATACTTTTCTTATTTGTTGGATTACATTCCAAAAGTATTTGTTTTCACATCATACCCTATAAATATCTTCTACATCATGTGACCTTTTAATTTTATCATTATTTATCTGCTATATCATTTAGTTACTCTTCAGATTGCTTATCAGATTATTCTAGAACGACAAACCTATCATTTTATTAACCAATAATATAATATTTTAATTATCTAATTTATTGTAGGTGGCTTTCATAACCATGATACAACTCATCTTAAAGTTCCTCCAAAGAAGTACAAAACATTGCCCTAGTGTTGTAGCCTAAGTTACTGTGAGTTGCAGCGCCCATAGCAACTTGAGCGTCAAAACTAGAGTGTCTAACATTGTTGTCCTGACTGTCTGGCACCATAGAATGTATGTGGTGGCATAGAATGTATATTTTTTTTATAGGGTAATTAAAAAAAAAAATTCTGAACTATAAAGTCAATGGTAAGCTAAATCTTAAACTATTTTTGCTAATAAATTAAATCTTGAACTATGGAAAATGAATAATAAAAATCTTGTAGTCATGTTTTCTATTAAAAAATAAGTCCAAAAATCTTCTATGGTGGATTAATATAGTTGGTATGAAAAGTGGGTGTTTTCAAACACGTTCACATCCAAAGACATGCTCACAAAGAAGCATCCATAGATGTGATGGGTTCGTGGATGCTTAGTTTCATAAGGATAATAACACATGGGGTGTATCTGCGGATGTCATGCAGACCGCATATGCGTTTATGTGTACAGAAGTGTTGTTTTCCACATATACTTTGTTTTGAAAGGACATAAGACCACACATGAGTTGTGTCTGGGGAATGTTATGTGTGGGGTGGATATCCACCCTACACTTAATATTTTGCAAACACAACTTATATGTGACTATGTGTCCTTGTAAAACCAAATATCCACAGAATGTTGGTATCTACAAAAGGATGTGTTCACGGAAGTATTGGTATCTGTGCATACTTTATTTTAGAAGGGCATGTTACTACTCACATGATGGGTCTTTTGATAATTAGTTTCGAAAGGATGGGTGTCCACAAATATTTGGTTTCAGAAGGATATGGGGCCACACATAAGTTTTGTCCACAAAATGTTAAGTGTGGAGAAGATATCTGTAGTGAACGTATAGGTTTCTGCAGCAGATATCAACCTTGTACTTAAAAATCTACAAACAAAACTCATGCACGTCCACGCGTCCTTTCGAAAGCAAGTATCACCAGAAGTGTTGGTGACTATAGATGTTTTTGTATCTGCGAAAGTGTTGGTGTCTGTAGATATTAGGTTTCGAGAGGACATGTGGCCCACATGAGCTGTGTCTACATAATGTTAAATGTGGGGCAGATATCCAAAGTAGATGCCCTAGTTTACGCAGCAGATGCACAAGTTTTCGCAGCAGATGCACATGTTTCCGCAGCGGATGTCCGGACATCACAGGTTTTAGTCTTTCTTAGGAGCAAACATTTGGACTTGTATTTTTTTGTCACGTGAACGTTCATCATATAAGTATGGTCTTTCGCCTTCATGTAAAGGAGTATAATCGGACGTCCTTCTGTGGACATCTGAGACGCTTTTTTAAGGGAAAATGTGACTGCGAGTTTTACCTTATTCATTTGCATAGTTTATGATTTTATTTGTTAGCAAAATTAGTTTAAGGTTTTGCATGTCATCAATCCCATAGTTCAAAGTTTTTTTTGTTTATTACTTTTTTATATAATATGATTATATAGGACTAGTGCAGATGAAATTATATTGTTCTTATAATTTTCGTTAAACAAATAACAATAAATTCATCATAATGATGGTCATATATGTATGATCTTAATTCATTGTATGTAGTACACTCCTATTTTATTTAATTTATTATTTGATTTACTTTGTAAGTTTTGTTTGAGTTACATTACTTGAATTCTTATATTTTGAAGTTAAATTAAATGAGCAGCTTGGAACGTTAACACTAATACAATAGAATTCATTATCTAAGATTTCATTGTTTTGTAGTTTAAGGATCAAATAATTAGAATGCAAGTCATAAATGTTATAAATTAATTATTTAATGAAGAACTAATGGTAATCAAATATAAAAATATAATATAAAAGATTAACAGATTTTAAACCTTGCTCTATTCTGAATCTTAATAGATGAACATTACTTTATGTAAATATACTCTATAATTATAATAATATAATTCTAGGTATTTAGTGAAATTACTTTAAAATCAATAATTATATTAGTTAATATTAATTAAAATAAATTCTTGGATCTTATATCTATAGGTTCATGGGTCCTTCCATCATCTTTTGTCACTATCTGGATATACAATATACTAATAAGAATATAAATGATTAATTATAATTAATCATTTATAAACCCTCAAATAAAACAATCATAATAATTTGAATTGAAAATATAAAATTAAGATTTTATATTTTTAATTTAGAATAAAATATTTTATATTTTGACATTTAAGTTTGTTGAAAAAAAACTATCAAAAACATATTTTAATCATCTAAAAACATATTCATTTTTCTCTTAAAAAATCTTAAGTAGTTAAAGACTTTTCTCTTTGAATATGAAATAAATTTCATCGAAATACATAAAATTGAACTACTTTCTATAAAATTATAATACATAATAAATCTCTTTTTCTCTTTACATATTTTTTTGTTGTAACAACATCAAGCCTTCTTCACCATGGAAATACTTCTTTAACTGTCTTTTGCTTTTTATCTTTTCATCCATTCATCATCATCTTTTATGTTTTCTATACCACGGAATTCATCTATAAACTTAATACTTAGTAAGAAATGTAAATAAACATGAATGATAAATAATCTTTTATAAAAACATTATAAAATCCTCTTCTTTCTTTTTTGTTCTGACATTAAGACACGATACCAAAGTTGTTTTGTTCTCCATTGGGGGCATCAACCTCTCAAAGCTCTAATGGTATTGTATTACCAAATCTATTATGTATCTTCTTTCATCTCTATTTTTCTTATTTGAAAAACTTATGCATGAAAAAACACTTTCGTAACTTTTATGAAATTATGATGAATGGAATAATACAACTTGCATACACTTAGCATATTGCTATCATCTAAATGTAACAACATATCCTCAAAGTTGTTATATAACATAAACTAACGTACCATCAAATTCTCAATCAACCTTAACATAGTTCAATGCAGTTATAACATAAACTAACAAACCATCAAATCCTCAATCAATCTTAACATAATTTAATGGAAACTGTCAAAACACTTTTCTAGCTTAAACTTATCATTTTGTGGTATAGTCTCCGAATGGCCAAACACATGCATCATTTCTTACCTCTGAACCTTAGAACAAATACCAGCAAGATAATCTTGACTCGACTCCTCTACTCATGAATCCCTTTTGACTTAGTCCTCTCAGGCTGTTATCCTCGATTCCTTCCCCTTTTAATCTAAAAGTGTCAGCTCAGAATCTTTCCTTTCCGCGGGAGCATATTTTCTTGATCCAACGACCATCAACTCTTCCATCCTTTAAATGTAACAGTTGTCATATCATTTGCTTTTCCTAAAACATGTCCGTTGTCTAAAATGACATCATTCAGCTTGTGGATTTGTCTTTCTGGTGATCTATTTGCTCCTGCAAATACCTTCCCAAATCTCCTTCCTTTAACACAATGACATTCATCTTAATTTCACGATAGTGTTTCTTTCCTCAAACGCCTAAACTCCCATAACTCCACTGTACACTAAAGTCCTTCATTATAATGACATCATTTCCTTCTTTTAATCCATTTGCTGCAGATGCGATTCCATCTGCGGACACATTCCCATCCGCAATTCTACTGCACACAACATCTCTTTATTCTAATGTGAGTTTTTAACATTGTCGTGGTGCAATATCTTGCAACTCCACACTTATCCCTTCACCGAGGCTATGCATACACTCTCATTTTCTCCTTTTCAACAACAACTCAAATATGTTCCTAATATTTATCCAACTTAACCATAAAATAATATATCATTAAAATAAAAAAAATAATGGGTATTACATTCTGTGACCAACGGACTGAGCGAGGTTGGAAATCATACCACTAGATTTATGGCAGAGAGGACGGAGCTTAAAGAGTAGTCGTCCAAACTTAAGATTTAGTTGACCCGTGCAGTCAACCAGGGAAATTTCTTGGATGATCGGCATGATTGATTAGACCAAGTCTGCAGTCAACTGGACACTTGAAGAGCATTCGACCAATAGGGTACTGTTTCCACAATGATAACAATATCAATGACAACAACAAATTGAACATCTCTCTCCCACGGTTATATATCCTCAGTTCAACAAAACCAAAACAGGAACAAGACGGTTTTTCAACAACATAACCGTGAGCAACTATTCTTGGATAAATGGTCACTAAACCGTGAGAAAATTCACCAACACAGCAAAACAGGAACCAAATCATCACTAACAACTCATCAACCGGGTTTTTGCCTTCAACAATTAAACACATCAAAACAGGGACCCAAACCATCACAACAACAAATTCATTCTCGGAATTTCATCGTTTAAACAGTGGCAAAACAGAACACGAGTCCACGGATATTGAACGTAACCCACCAACAGAAGCAAAACAGAACCAAGCAAAAACAGGAAAGAAATTCCATCAGTTACAACCGTGGCAAAAACAGGGAGCATACTCTCGGCATTTTCCATCCAAAACAGAACCAACATCAACATTTTAACAACAATCCGAATATCTCTCTCCTGCGGTTCTAAATCTTCAGCTCAGCAATCATCAAACAGGAACAAGAAAAAATCAATTCGGCCGAAACCCAAACAGAAGTCAAAACGGAACCGTAAACCTATCTTCCACATTACGGCATTTCTTACCTCAATCGGAGAAACGGAGGAAGCTCAGCTCGGCCCTGCCTCTCCGAAACGCTCCTGACGAGTTCACCGTCGCCCGAAGCTCGAGCCTTGTTCGCTCTCGGAAATGCTCGGACGGACTACACGACCACCCGCGGTCAAAAATGCTCAAACAGACCGCAGCTCCCCCGTCTGCCGTAGTCGATCTCCCTCGCGAAGTCGCTCTCGGCGGAAGACCCCCTTCTTTTCTCCGGTGTCTGTCCGCGAGCTCCCTCTTCTCCTCTCTCCAATTTCTCAGGCCGCTGGACTTCTTTCCCCTTCTTTTAATTTCCTTTCTTTTATTTTCTTCCTTTCGAATCCTATTTCTTTGTATTTTAATTCCTTTTATTTCCTTAATTTCTTAATTTATTTACTCTGTATATATACAATGTATACATATAATATATTATATACTTATTCCAATTCACCTAACAACAATTTTCGGTCTAATTTAATTCTCCAATTTCGTTTCTTAATTTAATTTTTTATTTAGAAAATTTTAATTCTACCGATTTGACTGATTAATCAAAATTTCTCATATAGCCACTACGTGACAATTCGCGTCAATTATTCAACGTCATAACTGATTATAACGCGAAAAATTTACAATTAAAATTTATAACTAAAAATTTTAACGGATTTTTACAGATAGGTTATTGTGTTTAATAATTCAAGATGAGATAGACAATTCTTATTGAGGGCTATAAAATAAAGTTCGTTATTCATTTAAGCAACACTAGAATGCATTATATTTTGAATAGGGGTGTTCACGGTCTGCTTTCGAAGTGGAACCGCTCCGAACCGATCAGTTCCAGTTTTGGAAATCCAAAACCGGAACCGGCCCCATGGGACACCAGTACCAAACCGGAAATTCGGTGCCAGTTCCAGTTCGGTATCGAATATAAAATATATTTTTTTAAATATTATAAAAAAAATGCAAAAAAAAAAATCCTAATTATCCACACAACATTAACTAGTATAAATAAAACAACCCTAAATAAACTAACAAATAAACTCTTTTCACTTTACAACCTAAGACCAATCTTAAACGATTTTCTCATACATACCAAGAACAAAATGAAAAGAAAAAGAGAAAAAAAAAAAGAAAGAGAACGAGAGAATTTTTATTTTCTGGCTCAAAACTAACAGCCCTTTTAGCTTTACAACCTTGAGTTTAAACATGAAATTATTATTTGCTAATATTCTAAACACATAAAACTCTCTGAAAAAACACATAAAACTCTTTAAAATAGGTGTCAAACTCACTAAAAATATCCAAATATAATAAAATCAGAAACTATTATCAAATGACCACCCAACATCATGTTACCTTGAATAGAGCTAATCTCGACTTGTGAATACACAACTGTAGAAAAGACCATGAACCACAGAGACTAAAGAAGCTCAGAGAAACAACTACAATGGTTGTCTTTATTTTAAAATACCTTAAGAACAGCAAGATCATATGATGGATCAAAACCAATGATCCTCCCTTCGCTGGAGAAGCTATTTCCATTTGCATCAACTATAGATACCTACCTAAGTTCAAAAAAATCAGACTGCTATTTGAATATTGTCTAAAATGTAATCAAGCAAGAACAAATGCAAATATATCTACATTGTTTGTTTTATTGTACAAGATGGCAAATATGTAATTAAGATTACCAAACAAGGTTAAACTTTTCAAATGATTTATAGGATGTTTTCAAGCTTAAGCTTTATTGAGAACTATAGTTTAATACTTAGCAATTAAAAAAGGATAAGTTTCTTTATATCATAATTTAGGAAGTGTGTATTGAAATAAAGGAAATAAGCACAATGAGGGTGATTGTAGACGATGGACAAAACCTTACAATGCTATAATCCACTTTTGTCTATAGCTAATTTGGCAACGACGTGATAATTAGTGACCTATCATGAAAAAAGAATGATTAGGACAAACTAAAGTAAATAAAAAATAGGTACTTTTATCATCTAAATTGCTGACAGTGACCAATACCATTGTCCTGTTTAGCATTAGTAGCTTCACAAAAAAACTTACTTTCTCACCATGAGAAAATATGAAGAAATTGTGTGCATTCATTCAGAGTCTATAATGTAGAAAAAAATACTCACAATATAACCATATTTATCACATATAAATCAATGATTTGTCATTTTCCCTTAAATAAAAATTGAACAAATAAATTTATGGCAGCCTGGGGACGATAGTGCTTCCTGTCGGAGCTAGAGAGAGCAGAACAGAATAGAAATCACTAACAAGTAACAAATCGACAGAGTTTAGAGTATACTACTAACAAATCCAAGAGAGAGCAGAACAGAAATCACTAAATCAGAACCAACAGAGAGTTAGAAAAATCAATAGAGTACACTACTAACAAGTAATAAATCGAAGAGGACATAGTACACTACGAACAGAAAACTCAAATGTCTAGTATTAGGAATACTAACCGAGCTGGCGTCTGGCGAGCTCTCTCAGTTGACGAAATCCGGAAGGAAGTCGGAAGATGAACGTCATTTGGTCGTCGTTTGGAGTCAAGATACTCAAGAGTCGGGAGGGCCGGAGGGGCGACGAACGCCGTTCGGGTTGGGAGGGCCGGAGGGGAGAGCTCTCAGTCGACGGAAGCCAAAAGGAAGTCGGGAGCTCGGGACTCGGGAGGGCTGGAAGGGAGAGCAGAGTGCTGAGAGACTGTGAGAGTGAGTGAGAGAGAAGGAGAGTGTTGAGACTGAGAGACTGCGGGACGCGGGTGCGGGGTCAGGGTGCCCTAGCCCTAATTAATCCAACTGAAGCTCTCGATTCTCTTGGTCGGTACCGGTTCTGCGGTACCGAGAACCGAGAACCGGACCAATAATTTTGGTTCTGCTCAATCAGAATCAAAATTCGGTTCAGCACTCGGCAAAACATAACCGAACCGGTACTAAAATCGCCGGTTCCAGTTCAGTTCTTTTGTACCGGTTCAGTTTGCACACCCCTAATTTTGAAAGTCTGTAGTAAAATATGTGGTTAAATTTTTTACATTTTTAGAAGATTAGGGTTGAACACCAAAAACTTGTTTGATTTTCACACCCATCAAAGGTGGAAATAGAATAAAATTGTAAAATCCGTAATTTTTAGATTACATTTTTTATGAGTAAATTTTTCGTTTTGATCAACTCAAATTGTTGTGTTGACTAGGTCATTGTCATGTGTTGTGGGTCTTTGACCAAGTGTGAAATAGGTTCAGCTAATGGTCAACCGTGCGTTCTGTGTTCCCTTGCGGCCCAAAGCCACAGAATTTTTCTTAGTAAGATTCTGTATCCTTAGATCGAGTTTAGAGTTATGTCAGGTTGGGATTTAAGAATTTTATTTAATATTTATAATGTATTAATTTATATTATAATTATTATATAAAAGAATTAAAATTAAAAAAAATTTTTAAAAGAGAAACCTCTTCCTTTGTAATGAGAAGGTTTTTGGCCGAAGGGAGAAAAGAGAAGAGGAGAAGGGGGAGATATGGTGAGCGATCCTTGCCATATCTCCACTCAATTTGTATTCATATCGTCTTGTTCTCCGTCTTTTGTGAAGAGTTTTCTCGAGAAAGTTGATTTCTAACCCCATTCTGTCATTTAAAGTTTGATGTTTTTGTTGGCTCTGGATTCGAGATTGGAAAACTTGAATCTGGTGGAAATATCTTATTTATGTTGGTATATTTAGAGTTTATGTAGGAGTACTCGTCATTTGGAGGAAAAAATGAGGCGAAGGCGTTTCTGGTAAGAAAACAACACCAAAGTTCTGTTCCGGTTGATCACTGGTCGTGCTCAGTCGACTGAAGTTGACCTTGCGTTTGTTGGAAATGCATAGGTCAAATTTCGATCGACCATATCCCTTACGATTGTCTACAGCGGTCGACCGCATTGGTCAGTACGACCGACTGCATGTGCATGGTCGACCACAGATGCAAGACCGGTTGACTGCAACAGTAATGGTCGACCATAGTTCTATTTCTATTGCGATTTGGGTTGATTGTAAAGGAATGGTCCCAGGTTGACCACAAGAGTTCCCTAGTTGACTGCATGAGGTTCCTAGTCGACCGAATAAGATTCCTAGTTGACCAAACAATGTATTTACTCATGTTTTTTAGTCATTTACTCATTGTTTGGGTTTCTAAACCTGGTATAGGACCCTGCCACTATTTCCTTGTCATTGTTGAAGGAAATTCCTAAACTTTGCCTTGATTTTAGGCTCAATTAAGTTTTAGGATATTGAGCCAATCTCTAATGAATTCTTATTCGGTTCATCGTTGTTAGTCTGGTCGACACTTCGAGGTCTCGATTGGCCTCCACTTTGCCTCGTCGACTATTTATGTTCCTAGTTGACCACCATGGTGTCTTGTCGACACCAAGTGATTCCGATCCACCGTGGTTTGGTTTGGCTAACTTCAGCTGAGTCTTCTCGACTGATGGGTTGTTCAATTTGTGTGTTGTGATTTGTCAACCGCAGTTGTGCCTTGTCGACAGGTTTGCCTTTTTAGTTGTCTGTTGATGTGCCGGGTCAACTACTGTTATGTTCTGCACTATTTTTTGGTGGAGTTTGGGTTAGCAAGCATCACTCGGTTTTGTCAGTAGAGTTTGATTCCAGTCAGTATGGATTCTCGGCTCAAGGTGGAGGGGAATTGTCGTTCCTCAATTGAGTCAGTAAGTCTTGTGTTTGTCCTTCCGATTTGGTTTGGTTTCACTTTAGGACTCTTGTTATTTCCTTAGTTTTATTTTCAGATTTTGACATCGGTCTTGTCATAGTTTTTAGAGATGTTGTTGGTTTCGACTCTCACTTTTTATAGCGCGTAGAGCTAGTTAGTTGGTAAGGTTTTCGTGGTCCTCTATGAGGTAGTTATTTTTATACTCTTTACAGTGCATTGCATTCATGATTTCTAACTAATATTTTGTTGGTTATCACACTTGAAAAACCAATGGAGACTATTAATGTTTTCTCACGTTTACTTTATCATACATGGTTCTGTTGATATTTTTGTGGATGTGTTGGGAGGACGAATCCTCATGATGCTTTAAGCGGTCTTGGCACTAAAGCATCACGGGTTTATCCCGTGCAATCTTCTACTGCGAGAAGATTGATTATTTGTATGTGTGAAAGAGTGATAGGGCACAAGTGACATGTCTTCAGGTTTCGAGTCCCAAAAATTGAAAGGGTGAAAAGGTAGTGATGACGTGCTTCTTAGGTTTTGAGCCCCAGAACTTGGCCAAGGTTTAGTTGTAATACTCGAATTTTGGATTATCGTAACTTAGTATAATGATATTAATATTGGAGAATAATTAGAGTTATATTGAGCAATTATAATAATGAATATTTGAGTGGATTGAAGATTTATTATAAGATAACTAGAGTTAAGTTGGGTAATTATAATTATTGGTTAGAATAATTAGTGGATTATTGGTTAAAAATAATAAGGAAAGTAATAAGTGAGGAAAATATGGCAGGGTGAGAGGTTGATCACTATGCAAGGAAGTGCATGGAAAATATGGTAGAAATATGTGGGAGAGGTTGATTGTAACGGCCCGGTTATTTATTTGCTTTTAAAAATGTGTAAAATTTAAAACTTTTATAAAACGACTGAAATCTTTATTAAAGTCCTTTAAATTGAAATCATAGTTCTTTACTTATAACCGAATCGTTAAAATCCTTTTATTTTGACTCGTTACCAAAATCGTTATAAACAGCAGAAGACTGATCGATAAAATCTTTCTTCTTTAAAAACGTAGACGAATGATAAATAGTTCATTTAAAGACAATAAATAAAGTGATGTTTTACATATACAAAATTCTTTTCTCGTTAATCCACTTAGCCCAGCCAGCCACAAGTCTCGCTAGTACAAATCCTTCATCGACTGCTCGGTAATCTGTTCGTCATTTTCTTATGTTTGTACCTACATTGCAAGTCATAAACTATCAGCCTAACGCTTAGTAAGTGATAATACCTAATATGCTAGATGCACATGCTGTGCCATTTTAAAACCGTATGCAATTTCTCTTTTCTTTTTCTTTCTTTTAACTTTAATCTTTTCATGTTTTCGTACTTTCTTTTTGTTTCTATTTCCGTTCTCATTTTTGTATCCATTTCGGTATCCGTGATCGTAGGCATTTCCGTATCCGTTCCCGTGTTTGTTCCTGTTTCCGTATCCATGTTCGTATCCGTATCCATATATGTTTCTGTTTTCCATTTCTGAAAACTCGTTTCTGTTTCCGTTTCTATTTCTATTTCTATTCCCGTTTCTGTTTCTATATCTATTCTCATACTATTTTCGTATCTGTTTCTGTGTCTGTTTTTGTATCTGTATCTGTATTTGTATCTGTATCCGTATTTGGAAACACATTTCCATTTCCGTTTCCGTTTCCATTTCCGTTTACATTCCTATTCCCGTATTTGTGCTCGTACCATTTTCGTCTCCGTTTCCGTTTCTATTTCCGTATCTGTATCTGTATCTGTATCTGTATTTGTTTCCATTTCTGGAAACTCGTTTTCGTTTCACTTTTTGTTTCTGTTTCTGTTCTTGTTTCCGTTTCCATATCTATGCTCGTATTGATTCTGTATATGTTTTCATTTCTGTTTCCGTATCCGTTTATCTTTTTATGTTCTTTTCTTTACTTATCTTTTCTTTTCTTTTCTTTACCTTTTATTCCTGTGTCGGGCTAAGCTACGAGACCACACAAATCTTTATCTTTTCTTTATCTTTTGTTCATGTGCTGGGCTAAGATACCAGACCACACAAATCTTTATCTTTTTTTTATCTTTTGTTCATGTGTCGGGCTAAGCTACCGGACCATACAAACATTTATCTTTTCTTTATCTTTCTTAATCGTTCCTATGTACTTTTTTTCATTTTCATTTCCTGTTCGTTTGTACTTGTTTTCGTTTTCTGTCTTTCCTTTTCAAAACCGTGCATAAAAATCATTTTCGTAATCTTTGAAAATTGTGATGCATGATGCTCGTGAATGCATACACTTTCTAACGTATAAATAAGGACTATAACTAAACACTCAACGTGCGATTTACAGAACGTGCTATAAAAACTATAGACATGTTGTAAAAACAGTAAACAATGAAACGTGCTATAAACAACTGTATACATGCTTTTAAAACAATAAACATGCTCAATAATCTACTAATCTAATAAAGCAGTAAACAACGAAATATGTATATCTTCTTCTTGCGATGTGGGGCCCGAAAGATCAAAGCACATGCATATCTCCAGAATCATTCTTCCTCTGCATATCAACATCACCACAGAGGCACCGTGCCATGTCTCTACCCTTACACGCCATGCCCTATCTTCACCTCGGCCATGCCTTCCACGAGAGGTTGTCTCCCACTTTCTCCATCGAACCGCATGCTACAGTCTTCCAGAGCAAGAACCGGTAAACCTGTGTGGACCAAACCATAGACAGGACCAGCCACTGCCCTTGCGAACCGAAGCACCCTGCCCAAGCCATTCCTTCATCGATTTCGCCTCTGCCAATCCAGAAAATCACCAAAATCCAATTACATAATCAATATTCAGACCCTAAAATCAACTGATTACTCATCTCAGTTAGGCATGACGAGCATTCACAATTCCCAAATCGATCTGCGGAACCCATAAATGCCTTGGTGATCCAAGTCAACTACTACTTCCTAACGATGTAGAAGTTCAAAAAAACCTAAGCTATGAAGAAAGATCCATTCCAATTTTGGACTCGATAGTTAAAGAGCTTCGACATAAGCAGATCCCACTTGTTAAGGTATTATGGTAGAATCATTCGGAAGAAGAAGCCATGTGGGAGAGACAAGAAGACATGGAGTCTAAGTATCCAGAACTGTTTAGTTAGCTAAACTTTTAGGATAAAATTTTGTAATGTAATACATAGATAAATTCTTCCATAAATATAATATAAAGAATTTTTGTGGGATATACATTTTTATAAAGGAATACGTTCCATAACAATGTATGGTGCATCAATGCCATAATTATGGAAAATGGCATATAAACTCATAAGGATTAATATTAAAAAGAATGTATAGATATAAATATATATTTAATTAATTGAGATAGAAGGTGGAGGAGAGAGAAGAGCAGGGTTGAAAATAAAATCAAATCTGATTTGCGTGGGATAGGTTGACACAACGGACAAAGTGGCGGTAGCGAGATTCATGTGGGGCTGGTCGACTGTTCCTGTTGACAGGGAATTTCCAGTAGACTGTGCATGTCGATCAGTACCACATTGTTTTGCGGAAAAAATGATTTCCACGTTGAAGTGGTCGATTGTGCCTATCGACCTGATTTTCGACCAAGTTGCCGACTGCCTCCACACAGTTTTGCGAAAAAACTACTTTCCTTCTTCAGTCATTTTGTGATTCTCTTGATGATTTTCCCTCGATTCTCCCAAACTGATAACATTATCCACATGACAATTGTAAATTGGACCACCTCATTGTGGTTGGTGAAATGTCCATCAGAGAAGCGTTCTTCAGGAAGCTTCTTCTCTGCTTATAAAATGAAGGAAGCAGATGCTAGATAAGCATGATTTTTACAAAGAAAGAAAAGTAGAGAGAGAAGGAAGTGGAGAAGACCTACTGAGACCGTGAGCTGCTTTGAGGAAACAAGAGCTCGACTGTGATTTAAGTAAGGTAAAGAGTAGGCAAGTCGTTGCCACAGAAGGCCTAAACCGCAAAGCAGAGTCTGTTTTATTAACTCAGATGATACTTTGTGAATGGTTGAATGTTTCCTCTTCTTGGTTTAGCCCCTATTATTTATGCTTCTTTAGGTTGTGTGATGTTACTTTCTAGTTAGTTAATTCATGGATATTAACTATTAGTTTAACTCTTAGTTGCATAGTTTACTCTCGGTTGTTAGTAGACACTTTGTGGCTTTGGAGTTAATCATTTCTTAGTATAACACCCTGTAAATAAATGTATAATCTATGAGTTTGGATTTATATTGCCTCTACCAATGTTAACTCCCTATTGTAACTGCTAGTTTATATCTATGTTATTAGTTGTTAGTTTAACTCTCGATTGTTAGTTGCCTATTTTGTTCTCTGTTGTTAACTATCACCCTATTGATTATTGTTTCATATTATTTACCCTGTTTATTACATGTTATCATTTAGAATTGGCTCTGTTGAATAAAATGTGTTTCTTTTACTGATTACTGTGTGTAAGCATTGTTGAGACTTTAATTGTGATTCCCTGAATAATAATAAGTGGATTTCTATGGTTCTGTTACTGTCGATAATAGGTTTTGTGGATTTAGAAGGTTTTACTATTACCTGAGATGTGAAGATTTATTATGTTGACTTTTCTGATCTGATATACATTATACTGCTGTGATTTATATTTCATTGTACAAACATGCATCATGGTTAGAAACCAATAGGGATACCATGTGGTTGGTATTCACATGCATTGAACGGGAGAGATCAGACTAAATAAATGTAATGGGAATTGGGAGTTTGGGAGGTAGTTCGGATCTAACTAAGAGACTCGAGATTAAACCCTTCCCTCATCGGGATGCGAGAGTCTGTCTCCTGCAGTTTATATTTTCGTCAGAAACTATTCTACTTGTGGGAAATATCTCCAATATCCTAGCTTAATGTATGAGTTAACTATATGAAACTGTGAGTAAAGACAGATTGAGAGGATTCATTTTTGACATAATCAAACATTTGCATGCATCATACTACATCTTACTTAGCTCACAGTTTGCTTGTGGTATAGGTGACTATCAGGATATTAGTGTTCTCGATGTGGAGGAGGAGGCATTACTACTTGAACACTTGATTTACCCAGCAGATTTGACCTGAGAGATTACGGCTCACGGGAAGTAAAACAGGTGTTTTGAAATAGTTTTGAAAGTGATCAATGTTTTGTTTAAACAATGGACTCTTGTTTAAAATGTTAAAACCATATTTTGAAATTGTTAATAGTTTTCGCTTTATTAACTCTGATTTATTTTCCTCTTTCATGTTTTAAATAAATTAAAGAAAAATTTTATGTGGCTAAAGTTTGTACGGTAAAGAAAAAGAAAAGGTTTTAATAACGCAGTGCTTTACAATGCTGGCAACCTCATTCATTATTGATATCATGGATGGTTTCGCCGCATGGTCTACCGACGTGGGTACCATCTTCTTCTGTCTCATGAGGTGTTGCTATCAATGGAGGACCACCTTTTTAATGATGTGTGCCAAATAGATCTTTGTGTGACCATTCATTTTCACTATTGACTTTTTCACACGGAAAACGATGTTGGCATATTTTGTGATATAATTGTCTATGTAAACAGCGTGTTTTGACAAAGCCTCATCGACGACCCACGGGCCTTTTTGGATAAAATGATGAAGAGATTTGAAAGTTGATTTAAAAATCCATGTATGGTAAAAAGAAGCATGATCTTCATTTTTTGAAAGATATGTAAAACGGTTTTCTCATACATTGCATTTAGTATAGATTCCTCGACTAATATTATCACTCACCCCTTACACTATATTTTTCCTAGGTTGGCGCATAGGATCTGGATGGGGTGTTTGATTGTGGTTTCCGGTTTGGTGTTTCAGATTCCCCTTGCGTAGGCGAAGGCCTGTTGGTCCAAATTCTTTCGTCTCTGGTACGTTTGAGATTTGATGTTTGGTGTTGTTTGTTTGTTTCCTTAGTGGTTATTATACTATCTTGACTCTTACTTATCACTATGTGTACCCTAACCTATGTGTTTTGAGTTTTGAGCTTAATTTCATGTTAAGATTTCCGCTTCATCCTAGTATTGGGCTGGGTGATTGAGTTCTCTTCTAGGATCCGGTCGCTTAACCGGTGATTTTGTTAGGCTCACCTCCAGGTTGTGATAGAAATTGTCATAGACTTTGTGATCAGATTGTCGTGGACTATACAAAGAAATGATATCCTGTGTTATTGTTAAACGATTGAGTAATACTGCTCCCTGTATTTCTATAAGATGATTTGTTTTGTATCTAAGTTAAATTGGCCTTAGGTGAAGAACATTATCATTTGTTTGTGCGATGTTTCTTATAATGTTGTTTTTGGACATGAAGTTATCTTTTAGAAAATTTTATTGAGAGTTTTGAACACTGGGTAAAGTTTGAACATTACAAATCATTCTCAATGCATGGGTAGTCTGAGCATACAAACTAGAAGTCTCTCTTTGAAAAGCCAGCCTTCACGGCCAGGAGTATTTAGCCTTGCGAGGATATGCTACAATTTTTATAATGGACCTTTGTCTTGATTGGGTGAACCACTTGTTGCTTGTTGAGTGTGTACACAAAAATAATTATAAAGCTAGAATTTAAGTTTAATCTTATGAGAACCTTTATGGGGGACCGAGTATGTCCCTCTTGTGTTGGCAGAAGTTGAAGACTGAGTGATAATTAGACTATGTTAAGGAAGCTGAAAAGATAGTTAAAAAGAATTAATAGCAGTTCAGTGTCAGTAAATGATTCCAAGTAAACCCACTGGGAGAGAAGTTCTGTTGAGGCTGAGAACTTTATTTTCTAAAAGGACGACAATATGTTGTATTAATTGTTTTGAATGCCTAGAGCATGATGACTTCAAAATTTATTAGTTTGTTTTGGATTCATTAAACATACTAGCTTGGTGGCTTATAGAATGCAACTGTCCCATAGTAAAAATATATATATAAAGTAAAATTTAGATGACTTGTTGTCTCTGTACTGATGTGCATATCCAAGAGTTTGTCTCTGTACTGATGTGCATATCCAAGAGCTTGTCTCTTATGTGGAGAAGCACAAGAGCATATTTGGCCAAAAAATAAAAATTATTTGTCACAGTGAGATTCTTTTGGTTTGAGTTCATTGAAGAACAATGACAAAAGAGAAACAACTTGAGCGATAACTTGTTTGGTGAAGCTTTAGAAGTTGTTCAAAATTTTGGGGATGAAATTTTCTAAGTGGGGAAGAATGTGATAACTGCCAAATCCAAAATAAATGCAAATTTTATTTGTAATTAAAAAAAAAATACCACCCCTTTAGATTTTGGTGGTTACGATTTCCATGGAATTATTCACTCTCCATATATTTTTTCCTCGTTAATCGATACCCATTTGAAAACCTCATATAAAACTTTGGATTTGTGTGGAGGGAGCATCAACAATGAGCAAAGAAAATTCAGAGGAGATCTTCAGTTAATTCTAGTCATAAATTTCTTCTTCATTCTTCAAAGGTTGGTTTACTTAAACCTTTCTCCTCTTGTGACCTTGGAAATTTATTTTTCTAATTTTTTGTTATGAAATCATAGAAACAATCAAAGAAGAAGAATTTAGAAACAATAATTTGGATATTTGAAGGAGTCTTATTATTGTTATGTGGTAAATCAAAATTTGTTGTTTTTCAGCTTATTGATGTAGGGGTTTACTTTCATGTCCATAATATCTTAAATTCTATTCTGAGACTTGTTCTCATATAAAAAGTAGTGACCATTGTTATGGTTTGTTAGTTTTCGTGTTACATATGTATTTCCACTAGATCTATTTTATTTCAAATATGCATATTATCTTCATTCATCAATTTGGTCGCATGAACAAAGTTTGATTGACCCAAGTGGATGTCCTATTTTATTTATGCACAGTCAACCATTAGAAGATATGTTTGATTGACGTTAATTAGAGTAATGAGTCAGTTGTATGGTTCATGTCCTTGGATGCAAAACCTTAAACCTGATCAGGGTCTTTTCGTGGATGTTGCAATTGCCAAGTATCACTGTTATTATTGTTACAATTGATGGCAGAGTGTACTTGGAGGTTGTGAGTGATTCCATTTTCACTAAAAATTTGTACCGTAGTGAATTATTTTCCGTTACTTACCACACTACAATGGATTGCATTAAAAATTTCACTACTGTACGTTTTATACCTAGATGCAAAAAACGCTTTATCTTAGCATGCTTGCACTTTTTTTTTTTTTTTTTTTATCTCTACCCTAAATATAAAATTTTTTTCTTATTGAGTTTAGTTGATTCGACCCAAATGACTTCCTTTTTTATAAGATTTAGTTTGAAAGATCTAGAGTTGCTAATGTAGGAGTAGCCTCGACATGTTGTTATTCTTAATTTTAATAATTCCATTTTCATGGTTTATTTGTGTGGTTGGACGTCGTTAAATTGTATCTCCGCTTCAGTTTTAATTTCTCTATATTTTTTGGCATCTTATTTTATTATACACTTATATTACTACAATGTCTCTGATATCACTAATGAACCTTTGGTCTTAGCCTATTTGGTTTGGGTTCTGACAAATTTTATTTTCTCTTAAGTCTTTCATTGTTCATTAAGTAATCAAGTTTAATGGGTTGAATGGCTAAGTTCGTTTTTGTGTCAGGTTGTTCCTTATTATGTCTTGGATCCCCTTTGGAGAGTGATAGATTGCACCCAACCCCTAGTCGACCATGGACTAGTGTTCAGGTCGATCGCGCTTCTCATTGGTCGAGCGCTCCATGATTCTTTACAGGTTTATTTTAGCGCCTTGGTGTTACATGCCTTGGCAAGACTCGTTGCTAATTGTTTAGTCTTTTCCAAATTAGGTTTTCATTCTTGGTGTAGGACCTAACATTTAACTCTATAGTTTTAGAGGAATTTTTATGTCAGTATTATTGCAAGTTTATAAAAGTTTGCTGATTTTAACCCTATCCTCGAGCATATTGTTTCCATCGAACAGAAAATTCACTGCAGTCAAGGTAAAGCTTTTTAGGTTTGCCTATATTCTGATTTTGTGATTTAAAAAAACATTGAAATTGTTTGTCCGATTTGACAGAAGAAAGTCGAGTAACTTTCAAAATCTTTCTAAAACAATTGTTCTTTTTTTCTTTGATATTGAAAAAAGATCAAATTTGATCACGT
>CM039484.1:8926354-9105169 GCA_022433065.1 Begonia loranthoides | reverse complement strand
GGAGACACCAAACGTGATCAAATTTGATCTTTGGGAAAATGAGAAATCAACCACTGTGGTTTTCGATCAATGACAAGTCAACCACTGTAGTGTATTTGCTAACAAGTTAACCACTAACGTATGAAAAATTGACAAATCCAACATCACACACAAGTTAACCCAGGTAAAACAGCCTGGACACCGCAAAGAAGTGCTTGGACGCCGCCCAGGCAAAAAAAAAGCCTGGACGCCTCAAACAAGCGGCGTCCAGGCAAAGAAAAAGCCTGGACGCCGCAAACAAGCTGCGTCCAGGCAAAGAAGCAAGCCTGGACGCCGCAAACAAGCGGCATCCAGGCAAAGAAGCAAGCCTGGACGTGCGGCATCTCTGGAGGTCTCTATTTGTCATGCATGGCGTTCTTCATCAATTGTGTTTCATGGTTACTTCGAATTCGTTATGTATATGTTTTACGAATGCGATGTTTTTATTGGTTTTTTGATCTCTGCACCTTCAAAGTAGCATAACTTTTGCTACGGATGTCGGAATTGGGAGCAGCAAATCGAAGCTCTCTCAGAGCTCTATAATCGTCATAGGGTAAACCCCATGACCGCCTTTCTTAGCCCCAAAATCAATCGTTTAAGCCCTCAAATTTGCGATCAAACATTTGCTTAGGCTGGAAAAATGTTTGATCGCAAATTTGAGGGCTTAAACTATTGATTTTGGTGCTGAGAAAGGCGGTCATGGAATTTCTACCATGACGATTATAGAGCTCTTAGAGAGCTTCGATTTGATACCTTCTGCTCCCAATTCCGACATCCGTAGCAAAAGTTATGCTACTTTGAAGGTGCAGAGGTCAAAAAACCAATAAAAACATTGCATTCGTAAAACATATACATAACGAATTCGAAGTAACCATGAATCACAATTGATCGAGAACGCCATGCATGACAAATAGAGAGCTCCAGAGACGCCGTGCGTCCAGGCTTGCTTCTTTGCCTGGACGCCGCAAACCAGTGGCGTCCAGGCTTGCTTCTTTGCCTGGATGCTGCAAACCAGCGGCGTCCAAGCTTGCTTCTTTGCCTGGACGCCGCTGGTTTGCGACGTCCTGGCTCAGCGGCATCCAGGCAGCTTGCTTCTTTTCCTGGATGCCGCTGGTTTGCGGCGTCCAGGCTTTTTCTTCTTTGCTTCTTTGCCTAGGCGGCATCCAGGCACTTGTTTGTGGTGTCCAAGCAGTTTTGCCTAGGTTAACTTGAGTGTGATGTTGGATTTATCAATTTCTCATACGTTAGTGGTTAACTTGTTAGCAAATATACCACAATGGTTGACTTGTCATTGATCGAAAACTACGATGGTTGATTTGTCATTTTTCCTTGATCTTTTTTCAGTGTCAAAGAAAAAAATAACAATTGTTTTAGAAAGATTTTGAAAGTTACTCAACTTTCTTCTGTCAAATCGGACAAACAGTTTCAATGTTTGTTTGAGACCTTTATGACCTAATAATTTGAATTTGTATTAATAAGGTCTCACACCCATTTTACATATTATGTTTATTTGATCTATTATTCTCCATACGATTGTAAATAGTAAATAACTGTCACAACTTAGAGACGGCTCAAGTCAAAAACACTAGGTTGAAGTATCCAACCCTCAAAGGAAACCCGATTGTCAATCCTATGACCTTGTTCCATGGTTTAGAGAAAGTGACTTGAAAGAATTAATTACTACAAATATTAGTTAAATGAAAATAAAACACCCCAAAAGAAAAAGAAAATGCATGGAAACTTCGTGATAACAATTTCTCTTGGTCTTGATTATGGCAGCTGTTCCTAAAAAAAGATAATTAATGAGTTGATTAAACTCAATAGAAATCTTAACATTATACTCAATGCATGAAAAGCTATTTTTATTTATAAGTTAAAATCATAATTTAAAAATGTTGGCATGCATGGATTTTATTGATAAAAATCTTTTCCATTTTAAAACTTGTTCCATGGATAACTAACAAAAATTGTTGCTACATATTACATCGTAGCTGTTAGAGTTCGGAGTGACCTGAATTCTAGTTGGGTTAATGAGCAATAACACACCTTGCAAGATAGCTGGTATCAGTACCGTCAGAATCAGAATGTTTGATGGAGTTGTGAAGACACTAGGTAGCGTACGACATGTTCCCGAGTTAAAGAAGAATCTGATCTCGTTGAGTACTCTGGATTCGAAAGGGTACAAGTACAGCGCTGTAGGTGGAGGTTTAAAGATCAGTAGAGGTGCTCTCGTCAAGTTAAAGGGATACAGAAGCTCTGCAAATTTATATATATTACAGGGTTCTACAGTGACGGGTAATCAGACTATAAAGTTTGTGAATTCACCTTCAAAAGGAATATTGGAGAAGACTCAGAGGAAGTCAGGTTCTCAGGTAAAGTTCAAGTTGGGTTCTGAATCTACATCAGAGCCGATATGTCAGCCTATTACAGATATTCAGCGTGATGCAGTTACCACATCATCACTAGTTTCAGTTACAGTTTCACGTCAGAGAGGTATCGTCAAAGGCAGAACCAAGAGAAAGGGTAAAGCTCCACGACGATATGGTGAAACATCTACAGTGGGTTACGCATTGAGTGTGTTCGAGAGTATAGATTCAGCATATTCACATGCAGTTTGTTGCGACATCTCTGATAATTCGGTGGTACAATGGAGACGATGTGATTTCTCTCCGAGTGTGTCTCTCAAGTTTAAGCAAGGCTTAAACTTGATTCATACTAGATATTGAGTTGGCCCATCAGGGGCCTTTGTGGAAGAGGAGATTGTTTTTTGTTGGAGTTTTGCAGATCGTTCGCCTTACATTGGAATTTCTTTGAAGATGGAGATTGTCAGAGTTTAGTGTTTTGGATTCATTTTGGGGTGGGCCGTGAAGCCTGCATTGGATCTCTCAGGTGAAATTCGTGTCAAGGTGGAGATTATTAGAGTTCGAAGTGACCCGAATTCTAGTTGAGCCAGGTTGGGCCCATATCCAATATTAGGGTTATTTAGTTTCTCTATATATTGATGCTTGAGTCGCAAAACTCATTGTACCTTGATTTCATTCTTAGTGATTTCTCCTCTGCCCGTGGTTTTTTCCCGTTAGGGTTTTTCACGTAAATCTTGGTGTCCCTGCTTCCGCAGTTTTCTTTTTCCGTTTTGCATTCAATTCTCAACAGTAGCATAAACAAAAAATAAGCACATGACCATTTTTAATGATAGACAGGGTTTGTGAAAATAAGGTCAAGTCAAGAACTTTCACACAATAATACCCAAATGCATATAAGAAAAAACTGCAATTGTCTAAAGACTAGTTATGATATAACAAACACCCTAACTAATTTTATGGATTTTCACCCATAAAACACGACATTGAGAACTACTCCAATAAATATATCATGTGATGTGTAAATATCTTTTTGCTCAATCAAAGGTCTACAAAAAACAAGTGACCTTAATCGCAAGTCTAATATAGCAAGAAGCTTCCATAAATAAAATTAAATACCATGCATGTTGAAGAAAAACGTGTAAAACAAACGTACATATCACATAAAAACTAACATACTGTAAATAAAAGTTTTTTGTATGATTTATCACAAAATCATAATCTTAAAAATCATGATGCATGTGAGAATATAGGCAAAAAAAACCTCTAGCTTGACAACGGTGAATCTTCTGTTTGATGGGACCAATACACTTAAGGATAGGCTTAAAATCATCAAACTTTTGTGAACTTACAATAATACCAATATCAAAATTCCTCTAAAACTATAGAGTTAAGGGTTAGGTCCTATACCGAGAATAAAAACCTAATTAGGAAAAGACTAAACAATTAGCAATGAATCTTGCCAAAGCGTGTAACACCAAGGAACCAAAATAAACCTGTAAAGAACCACGGAGCGCTCAAAAATTGAGAAGCGCGATTGACTTGAACACCAGTCCATGGTCGATTAGGGGTTGGGTGCAATCTGTCACTCTCCTAAGGTACTCAAGACATAATGAGGAACAACCTGACACGAAAAAGAATTGAGTCGTTTGACCAATTAAACTTGATTACGTAATGAACAATGGAAGACTTAAGAGAAAATAAGATTTGTCAGAACCCAAACCAAATGGGTTAAAACCAACGGTTCATTAGTGACATCAGAGACATTGTAGTAATATAAGTGTATAATAAAATAATGTGCCAAAAAATATAGGGAAATTAAAATTGAAGTGGAGATACAATTTAATAACGTCTAACCACACAAATAAACCATCAAAATAGAATTATTAAAATTAGGAAAAACAACATGTCGAGGCTACTCCTACATCGACAACTCTAGATCTTTCAAACTAAATCTTGTAAAAAGGGAAGTCATTTGGGGCGAGTCAACTAAACTCAATAAAAATAAAATTTTATATTCAGTGTAAAGATAACAAAATGCAAGCATGCTAAGATAAAACGTTTTATGCATCTAGGCATAAAACGTACAGTAGGGAAATTTTTAATGTAGTCCATTATAGTGTGGTAAGTAACGGAAAATAATCCACTACGGTACAAAATTTCAGTGAAAATAGAGTCACTCACGACCTCCAAGCACACTGCCATTAACAGTGACAATAATAACAGCGATACTTGGCAATCGCAATAGACACGAACAACCTTGATCAGGTTTAGTGTTTTGCACCTAGGAACACGACACATACAGGTGACTCATTACTCTAGTTAACGTCAATCAAACATATCTTCTAATGGTTGAATGTGCATAAATGAAATAGGATATCCACATGGGTCAATCAAACTTTGTTCATGTGACCAAATTGATCAATGAAGATAATATGTATGATTGAAATAAAATATATCTAGTGGAAATTCATATGTAACATGAAAACTAATGAACCATAACAATGGTCAAAACTTTTTATGTAAGAATACGTCTCAAAATAAAATTTAAGAAAAATGATGTTATTATGGACATGAAAGTAAACTCCTACATCAACAAGCCGAAAAACAATAAATTTTGATTTACCACATGACAATAATAAGACTCCATCAAATATCCAAATTATTGTTTCTAAATTCTTCTTCTTTAGTGAATGATTCTTTCTCTGATTTCATAATAAAAAATTAAAAATATAAATTTCCAAGGTCACAAGAGGGGAAAAGTTTAAATAAACCAACCTTTGAAGAATGAAGAAGAAATTTATGACTAGAATTAACTGAAGATCTCCTCTGAATTTCCTTCTCTCATTGTTGATGCTCTCTACTCACAGATCCAAAGTTTTGTATGGGATTTTCAAATGGGTATCAATTAATCATGAACAAATATATGGAGAGTGAATAATTCCATGGAAATCGTAACCACCAAAATCTAAAGGGGTGGTATTTTTTTTTTAATTACAAATAAAATTTTCATTTATTTTGGATTTAGCGGTTATCACATTCTCCCCCACTTCGAAAATTTCATCCCCAAAATTTAGAATAATTTATAAAGTTTCACCAAACAAGTTATCGCCCAAGTTGTTTCTCTTTTGTCATTGCTCTTCAGTGAACTCAAACCAAACGAATCTCACAGTGACAAATAAATTTGATTTTTTGGCCAAATAACCTCTTGTGCTCCTCCACATAAGAGACATGTTCTTGGATAGGCACATCAGTATGAGAGATAACAACAAAGGCAGTGATAATGTTTAGAATTCGAAGGGTAGATCAAAGTCAAGGAACCGTGACAGAACCTGTTACTTCTATTAGAAGAAGAAGCACATTAAAACAAAAATTCGTAAATTGTATAATGAAATAAAGAGAGCTTCTGAGAAGGAAAACAACTGATGACGTCTGGTGAAGTTGTTGTCGCAGAAGAAGAAGACTATAGTGATGGAAATCTTCTAATTTTGTCAGAGGGAAACTAAAAGTGAAACAATGATTGAACTATGGATTCAGCTTGTTCGTTTCATATGTATTACAATCAGGATGGGTTTTAGACATATAAGACCATTTCAGGAGGTGCTGTGTTAATGGGTAATAACACACCTTACAAGATAGTTGGTATTGGTACCATCAGAATCAAAATATTTGATGAAGTTGTGAGGACATTAGGTAATGTGCGTCATGTTCCTGATTTAAAGAAGAATCTGATCTTGATAAGTACCCTAGATTCAAAAGGTTACAAGTTCACCGTTGTAAGTAGAGGTATAAAGATCAGTAGAGGTGCTCTTATCAAGTTAAAGAGACACAAAAGCTCTGCAAATTTGTATGTGTTACAGGGTTATACAGTGACAGTTAATAAGACCGTGAATTCACCTTCAAAAGGTTTTTTGGAGAAAACTCAGAAAAATTTAGGTTTTCAGGTGAAATTCAAGTTGGGATCTGGATCTACTTCAGAGCTAATATATCAACTTATTATAGATGTGCAGGGTGATCCGGTCACCACATCGTCATCAGTTTCAGTTTTATGTTAGAGTGGTATCGTCAAAAGCAGAACCAAGAGAAAATGTAAAGCTCCACGGCAATATAATGAAACTACTTCAATGGGTTATGCATTGAGTGTGTTCAAGGGTTTTGATTCTAGTGGTGAGTCTTCAACATATTCAAGTGCAGTTTGTTGCGATATCTTTGATAATTCGGTGGTACCATGGAGAAGATGTGATTTCTTCCTGAATGTGTCTCTAAAGTTTAAACAGGGCTTAAACTTGATCGATATCAGATGTTGAGCTAGCCCAGTAGGGACTTATGTGGAAGAAGAGGTTTTTTTTCGTTGGAGATTTGCAGATTCGTTTGCCTTGCATTGGAATTTCTTTGAAGATGGAGATTTTCAGAGTTCAGTGTTTTGGATTCATTTTGGGGTGGGCCGAAAAGCCTACATTGAATCTCTCATGTGGAATTTGTGTCAAGGTGGAGATTGTTAGAGTTCGGTGTGACCCGAATTCTAGTTGGGCTGAGTTGAGACCATATTCAATATTAGGGTTTTATATTTTCTCTATATATTGATGCTTGAGTCGCAAAACTCATTGTACCTTGATTACTAAATAGTAAATTTTTCTTCTGCCCGTGAGTTTTTCCCCATAAATCTTGGTGTCTCTACTTCCGAAGTTTTCCTTTTCCGTTTTGCATTCAATTCTCAATAGGGTCACTTATGGTTCTTGAAGCTATTTTTTTAATAATGTTTTTATCCTATTATATCCACAATTTGTTGCCAAAGTATTGAATATAACACTTGAAACTTCTATTTGAATATTCATTTTTCAAGTCATGGATAGGGGACATTGAGCAGCCAAAGTAGTGGTGATCTTATCTCTTTATTTTAGTATCATCTCTGTCTTTACTTGGGGAGACACGTTAAACTACATTTTCTTTAGTTTCTTATTATTTGGATTACTATTCTCATATCATGGTAGTTTTGCATTTATGTAACGTACTCTAATCGCACGTATGTTTTCTGCATTGAGTATGATAGCTAAAATACAAACATTTATTGAAGGAATGAGTATATATATACGTGGGTGTATATATATATATATATATATATATATTATATACACACACACACACACATTGTGTGTATATAGATATACATGTTAGAAAAAAAACACATGAAGGATGAATATAGAGGAAGTGATGCTTTTTCATTTAACTAAACTTGCCTTTATATAGGCTTACAAAAACAACGTAGAATACTAATAGTTAAAAAACCCATAAATGGCATCAAATGCCCATAACTTCTAAAAGAAAGAAAACTCCCTATTAACTCTCATAATTCCCTATAACTCAAGCCACTACCGGTTATCCACATTAATCTCAACCAGTTACAAAAAACCAGAAGCCACACATTAATACAAACTAAATGCCACAAATAAAGTTTAATAAAAAACCTTTTATTTTCACAACACCACCCCTTAAACTTGATTTGTTACACCAAGTAAACTTCTCATTTTGATGAAACTCTCCAACTTGAGGAGCTTCGTGAAAATGTCCGCCACTTGGTCTTGTGACTTGATATATTTGAGTTCCACTTCTTTCTTTGTGATACAATCCCGAATGTATTGAAATCGAGTATCGATATGCTTGCTCCTCCCATGAAACACCGGATTTTTGGCTAAGGTAATGGCCGATTGGTTGTCAACAAAAATCTCCATTGGATCCTCCCTTTGAAATTTCAACTCCTTCACTAAGTTTTTTAGCCAAATTGCATGACATACAAATGAAGTTGCTGCGACATACTCTGCCTCGCATGTTGATAATGTGACTATAGGTTGCTTTTTTGACATCCATGTGAACGCCGTCTCACCAACCAAAAATACAAACCCCGTAGTGCTCTTCCGATCATCCAAGTCACTACTCCAATCACTATCACAATAACCAACAACATTAAAATTTCTAGAAGAAACATAGGAAAGACCATACTCAATCGTCCCTTTGATGTAGCGAAGTATCCTCTTTGCCATTTTGAAATGTGCTGTTGTCGGCTCCTCCATAAATCGGCTAATAATTCCAACCGAATAAAGAATATCTGGTCTTGTGCATGTCAAGTATCTCAAACTTCCAACTAAACTTTTGAAAAATTTAGAATCCACCTTCTCTCCTCCATCTTTCTTGGTGATTTGGACTCCACATTCCATTGGTGTTCCAACCGGATTAGCATTATCCATGTTGAACCTTTTGAACACTTCTTTAGCATAGCCTTCTTGGGATATAAAAATCCCATTTTCACCTTGTTTGACTTCGATCCCAAGATAGTAACTCATGAGACCAATGTCCATCATTTCAAACTCCTTTTCCATCTCCCTTTTGAACTCGTCAAACATGCTAGGATCGTTTCCGGTAAATACTAAATCATCAACGTATAAACAAATGATTAGTATACTTTCACCTTGGATTTTGATGTAGAGGGTGTGCTCATAAGGACACTTCATATACTTCTTTTCTTGAAAGTATTTGTCAATCTTTGAATTCCATGCTCTCGGTGCTTGCTCTAAACCGTAAAGAGCTTTCTTCAATCGAAGCACTTTGTCCTCTTCACCTTTGACTTCATAACCCAACGGTTGCTCCACATAGACCTCCTCTTCAAGAATTCCATTCAAGAATGCTGATTTGACATCCATTTGATGTATCTTCCAATGATTATGGGCTGTCAAAGCAATAATCAAACGAATAATTTCAAGGCGAACAACGGGGGCAAATATCTCATCATAGTCGATGCCATGTCGTTGACTATACCCTTTCACCACTAGTCTTGCCTTGTGCCTCTCAACACCACCATTGGCCATTCTCTTTGTCTTGTATATCCACTTTACTCTGATTGGTTTATCCACTTTTGGAAGTTTGGTCAACTCCCATATGTCATTTTTCTCTATCACTCGAATTTCTTCATCCATTGCATCCTTCCATTTTTTTTTTGCAATGACTTCTTGGAAACTAATGGGCTCACAATCACCAAAAAGACAATAGAGAATTATGTCATTTTGATTTTCATTTACCTCATAAAGTTCTTGTAGACTTCGGGTACACCTCTTGGGCCAATTTCATTCTCTGAATCGCTGGAAAATGTCTCTGTTCCACTAGACGATGCATTGCTTGACGTTGAGCCTTCAGATGATGACCGATTGGTCAACTGGAGTGGGCAAAACTTCACTCATTTCATCCCTGATTGGCTCGTTTCATCATCCTCTTCAAAGTATGGAAGGAAATCGTACTCCTCCTTCCGTATATTCCAATCCCAAGAGTCTTTCTCATAAAAAACAACATCACGACTAACAATTACCTTCCCATTCAAAGGATTGTAGAGGCGATAACCCTTTGAACTTGCGTCATAGCCGATGAAGATGAGTTTCTCACTTCGATCGTCAAGCTTGGTCCTTTTTTCTTCTGACACATGAGCATATGCAATACTCTCAAACACCTTGAAGTGACCGATTCCGGGTTTTATTCCGTTCCATGCTTCTTGAGGCGTCTGGTCAACCACACTTTTGGTTGATGCTCGGTTTGTCAAATAGACCGCACAAGCTACGGCCTCCGCCCAAAATTCCCTTGGTATCTTCTTTGTCTTTAGCATGCTTCTTGCCATGTTCAAGATTGTCCGATTCTTCCTCTCCGCCACGCCATTTTGTTGAGGTGTCCTTGGCACCGTTAACGGACGTCAGATGCCTTTTTCATCACAAAATCGGTTGAACTCATTTGATGTGAATTCACCACCTCGGTCAGTTCTCATGGCCTTTATCGTAAAGCCACTTTCATTCTCCACACGTGCCTTGAATTTCTTGAAGATTTCAAATATTTCCGATTTTTTTCTTCAAAAAATACACCCATGTTTTTCTTGAAAAATCATCAATAAAGAGAAGGAAGTATTTGCTTTTACCATAAGATTCTGGATTAATTGCTCCACACACATCAGCATGGATGAGTTTTAGAGGCTTCTTGGCTCATCACAGTCTCCTTCGGAAAACTACTTCGATGATGTTTTCTGAGTAGACACCCTTCACACACTTGATTCCGCTTGTGAATGTGTGGTAGACCCCGCACCATCTCCTTCTTCGACAAGTCTTCTAGGCTCCCAAAATTGAGATGTCCGAACCGTAGATGCCATACATGTGATTTGAGGCTCCGGTGTCAAGATACTACATGCTATCTTGACTCTCTTCTTCTCCCTTTGAAGCCATGAATAAGGTCTCGTTCTCCTCCGCATAATTGGATTGCCCTTGATAGGCGTTGGATGTGCCGGCTGTCGACCAGTCCTAATGTTTACGGTCGATGGGCTTTATTTGGGGTGAGTAACACTCATTCACATAATGTCCATATTTGTTACAATTATAACATTTTACCTGAGATTTATCTCTCTCGGACCTTCCACCACGTCTTCTACGACCTCGGCCTCCTCTTCCTCCTGAAGATTCACACGAGTTTTGAGAAATGTCAGTGTTTGTTTCACCTCTTCCACCATGACCTTGACCACCGCGACCTCTTCCACGTCCACGACCATTCTCCTCCTTGAGTTTGAGTTGGAGAAGTTGTTCAACGGTCTTTGTTTGCTCCATTTTCCTTTTATTTTTCTCTTCATAGGCTTGCAACGAGCCTATAAATTGTTCAATTGTCATGTCCTCGAGATCCTTTGTCTCCTCGATTGTCGTGGCGATGATCTCAAACTTAGTGTCTAGGCTTCATAGAACCTTCTCATGACACGAACATCAGCGATTTCTTCACCGTTCTGTCTCAATTGGTTGACAACGGTCATTACTTTTGTATGATATTCCGCTATCCCCTCCATTTCCTTCATCTGTAACGATTCAAACTCACCACGTAAAGTTTGTAACCGTACCTTTTTCACACGATTGGCTCCTCTATGAGTCGATTGAATCTTGTCCCACACCGCCTTTGATGACTCGGCATTGGCGATGGTCATGAACGTGTCTTCGTCCACCGATTGGTACAAGATATAAAGGGCCTTTTTGTCCTTCTTTCTAATCTCTTTTAACGTGTTTCTTTGCGCTTGATCGTCTTCCTCTTCCGCATCTTGGAAACCGTTCTCCACGATCTCCCACACGTCTTGTGCTCCTAGTAACATCTTCCTTTTGATGCTCTAATTGTCGTAGTTGAGCTTGGTAAGCATCGGTATTTGAAGCGGACCCATTCTTCCACCATTAGTCATATTTCTCTCGTTTTTTTTTCACAAGCTCAGATACCACTTTGTTAGAAACAAAACACGTGAAGGATGAATATAGAGGAAGTGATGCTTTTTCATTTAACTAAACTTGTCTTTATATAGGCTTACAAAAACAACGTAGAATACTAATAGTTAAAAAAACCATAAATGGCATCAAATGCCCATAACTTCTAAAACAAAGAAAAATCCCTATTAACTCTCATAATTCCCTATAACTCAAGCCACTACCTGTTATCCACATTAACCTCAACCGGTTATAAAAAATCAAAAGCCACACATTAATACAAACTAAATGCCACAAATAAAGTTTAATATAAAACCTTTTATTTTCACAACAATACATAGTTGTGTGTAGATATATATGTCTGCACATGTGAGTCTATATGTGAGTGTATGTGTGTTTTCCTATAGTAAACATTTTAATATATGCATTTTAATGTTCGCACATTTTCATATCATGGCACATTGTTATAATAGGCTTCACAAAAATGAACGCACTTTATGAAAACAGTTTCATAATTAGCTCAAACTAGTACAATGTGTTTTTGGGGTGAAATAAAATCGTCCTCGGCCAAGTACAAATTGAACAATGTTGTACTAAATTGTGTAGATGGGAAGTTACAAAATGCCACAAAGGCAGAACCAAGGAAATTGCAACAGCACCCACACTAGGGTGCAACTCAAGTGCTTTGTTTCACAATCTGACACTATTGCAGTGATGGGCCAAAAATATGAACACTCATGGCGCTGTTCATATGTGCCATGACACATGTCATGGCGCTCGCTCGAGATTGTCAAGAAAATGAGTTTCTCACAAACCCATTCTCCCATTTCAACCTTAAATCCATTGAATCATCATCTAAGCACCTCAATTACTCCATTTTTATTCTAGATAAACTTACATACAATGATTATTTTCGAGATCCACCACGAAATCTAAAATCCAAACTTAAAACAAAGTTTTTGCACATAAACCTTAAAAACTCATTTACTTCTTGAAACTCATTGATTTATTCATCGATCTAGCCTAGAATCCTTGTGGGAGCACAATTTGCAATCACCCGTCCTCCCTCTTTTCTCTCTCATGTACATCTTTTTTTGGCAATGTACTTCCCTTTCCCTTTCTATTAAAAGAAAAAAGTCATTATCCTCTTATCCTTATTTTTCATATGAAGTATCTTAGTAATATCAATGGCGGTTATATATTTTGGCGAACTTAGAGATTCCATACACTTGATACTCTAAATTTTTTAACCTAATAAACCTTAAAATTTAACTCGTTAGCAAAAGAAATTCTTTCATTAAAAAATTGTTAAAATTATCACATGGATTGTGTGTGACAATTGAGTTGAATATCATGTGATAGTTGTTGTCACATCTGGTAAAAAAACCTGAGATAAAACATAGAATGATCCGCTCTGAAAATAGGTTGAACCTCTCAACTCTTAACATTAAGTAATTAATATTGCAACGGAATTCTTATAAAATAAATGAAGATAGATCCAATAAAACTAAGCTAACTCACAAGTCTAACAATGATATCAATGATATTGTGTGATTAATAAGTCCAATAAATTGTGCAAACTGAAAACTAGCATATCAACCACTAAAAGAAAATACAATAGAAGAGTCATATCTCACTAATGATGAACTTTCAAGTAGGGGTGTGCAAAAGTTGGTTCCGTTCGGTATCGGTTTTTAAAAAATGGAACTGATACTGAACTGTTTAAGAATCAAAATCGAACCAAAGTTTTTGGTTCGGTTTCGATTCAGTTTCGGTTCTACTCATTATATAAAATAATATATATTTTTTATTTTTATATATAAATATAAATTTAATTTTTGCCAATATAAATTTAACAAAAATAATTAAAAATCAAAAAAATATTTTTTTTGATGAAAAGAATATAAAATTCAATCAGTAATTAATTCAATCAAATAATAAGTAATAATCAATCTATTTGATAATTAGTTAGTACAATTCATTAATATATTTACGGTATAATCTAATAATTGAATCATTAATTGGTATAATTCAATAATTTTATTGGTAATTAAATAATAATTTAATTACTAAGTAGTACAATTTAAGAACTAATTAATCAATAATTCAATTATTATTTAGGTATCAATCAAATAATTTAAATTTTAGACAATTGTGAAACTTAATTTTGAACAAATAACAATTTATTGAATAATTACTTAATATTAGCCCTAAACCAAATCATAAATCAAGTTTTTTTTTAATAAAAATTGTAAATTTATTGGTTTGGTTTAGTTTGTGTCGGTTTTGAATAAGTCAAACCGATAATCGAAGTGACAACTTCGATTCCTACAAAATAGAACTGAAAATCGGTTCCGGGGTGTTCAAAATCGATCCAAACCGAACTAAATTGATCAGTTTCGGTTCAGTTCATCGGTTATAGTTCGGTTTTCAACACCCGTACTTTCAAGAGAAACTAGATACAATAAAAATAAATATGACTACCGAGCTCAATCCTGCGTCAACCACTAAGGATCTCCCTGACTAAAACCTGAAAGAGCAGAGTTTTTTGAGATGAGTCGACAAAACTCAGTAGAGATTAAGTTTTACATTCAACGTAAATGTTTTCAAAAGAATATGTGAGCGTGTTATAGGTAAAACATTTGATAAAAACTTAGTCGAAAATACATTGTCAAAACCTTCCACTATAATGTGGTACATTTGCAAAATAGGTCTCTAGTATTAAATAAGAAAATCTCAATGAAAATAGAGTCACTCACAAAGTCCAGTCATACCAAGCCATGGGCATAAACAATAATAACGGTGACATTTGACAATAGCAAAGCCACGAACAACCATGATCAAATTTAGGATTTTAGGGCCAAGAACACAATACATACAATTGTCTTATTACTTTAGTTAAGAACAAACAAATACATTCTCCACTGGTCACTTGTGTAATACCCCGAATGTCATCATCTTAGTTTTACTTGGAATGTGTTTAATGGAATGTTTTAATGATGGTTGCAATTACATTGAATGAATTGGTGTTTATGGCTTTAAGAGAATATGAATTCTGGATGTGTTGGGCAAATTGGCAAGGTGGTGGTCGACCAGCTTGGCTAGTTTGATCGGTTAGTGTATGCACAATGGAAAAATGGGGGGTTCTCGAGCTGTTTTGTTGTAGACCAGTTTATGGGTGGTTGACCGGTTTCTAAACAGATTGAATTTTGTTGCTCTCAGGTAGATTTATGCTATACCAATTGTGAATTGTGGTTGACCGATTTTGTGTAAAATTGGAAAATTGTTAGCCACGGGTGGATTTGTTGTAAAGTGTTTTAATGGTGGTTGATCGGGAATGTGTAATGTCACTGACTTTAAATGAGATGTAATGATAGTTGAGGGTTTTAAGTGGTGAGTCAGCACTTCATTGCTGAGGAAGTGCCATTACATGTTGGATGGCTGAAAAGTGAAAGGAAAGATAATGTAACACCCTTTAGATGGAAAAATAGGAGGGATAATCGTAAGGAAGAACTTGAGAGTAATGGGAGAAGAAGAACTAAGGAAGGGAGAAGCACTTGTTAAAGAAGAATCTCTTTTGTAGCTTGTTATCTACCTTCTCCAAGGAGTTTCAGGTAAGAATTGATTGTATGTGGTTGCCTTTGGACTACATCACAAAAGTTAGGTTATGTTGTTTGATATTTGTTCTTGATAGATTAAGATCAATTGAATATATTATTGCTCGAGGATTTAACGTTTGATGTTTGTATTTGATAGATGTTAAGTTAATTTGATCAAATTGATGTTGAGGATATATATATTGTCATGATAATATGTTGTTGGATATGTTAAATGATATGTTGACGATATCCTGAGTAATAAAATTATATATGCAAATTGTATGCATTCATGTCTATTCATGCATCATGTTTTCCTTATGAGTTATATATATGAAAATGGTTAATCATGCATGTGGTTTTTCAAGTAAGGAAAAATAAATATGATTAAGAATCTAATAATATGATAAAGGATTTGGGTGGATTTTCCCTCATTCATAGGGAATTTGGTGGACAAATCTCCATTGATAGTGGCTTTGAATATTTAACTCATTGAAAGAGGTTGTGGTGTACGTGATCTCCATTGGTAGAGGCATTAGCAGATTCATTCCCCGATGATGGAGGCAATGAGTGGAGTTCCAATGATAAAATGAAACGGAAAGGAAAAAGTAAAGAAAATAAAATAAAATAGCATTCATCTTATTTCTTACTAAGCATTAGGCTTATAGTTTGAGTCTTGTGATATAGGTAAGCATGCTAAAAAGAGGATAGAAGCAGCTTATGGAGGATTTATGCATTGCAGATCTTGTGTTGACTGGGCTAAACAAGAAAGAGAAATTGAAATGTAAATGGTTTTGAATTTAAGACATGTTTTGTATAGTTTAAAGGTTTAATTAAAAAAATTTTATATATGGTATTTTATTCATGTATTCTAAATGATTTATTTACAAAAAATTTTCCACTACATTATGTTTTAAAATGAATGAATGTTTTGAATGTCGACATTTTAAGAAAAGGAAAAATGGGTTGTGAGAAAATGTGTGTAATGAAAATAGGACCCACATATGAGTTAATCAAACTTAATTTATACGACCAATATGATTGATAAAATAAATGTGCATGCATAAATCAAATTATTGTAGTATCCGAATTAACCAGATGGGGGAGGGGGAGGGAACGAATTAAGTTAATCAAGTATTTTTTCATATAATGAAAAATAATCATTTGCAAACTCAAATATTGTTTTTTCTCTTAACTAGTTATGTGAGAACTAATATGCAAGCAATATCAAAGACAATAAGTGAAGGAGTAAAAAAGAAATGTGCAAACAATTTGTTAACGTAGTTCAACAAACCAATTTCAAGGCTCCCCCTTGAAAATTCTTTTTACTCAATAACTTTCCTGATTATAACTGATTGATCTTTCAGGCATCACTCTTGCCTTACAATAACTATTACAGGGCATTGCCCTCCAGTTGTTAGCAACTAACAAGTGTAAGAGCTTTTAAACTGTTGGGCTCGGCCTATATTTCGTGGGTTGAGTATAAAAGGGATTTTGTGATTAATGAAACCCTAGAGAGAAAACCTAGAGTGAAAGAGAAGAAAGAAGAAAATAGATTTTTAGATTTTCAAAGGCAGGCATACGAGAATTGCGTTTTCTCAAGAATCAACTGTTGGATCACCTTGAAATTTGAACTATAGGTTTACAACATCAAGGAGTATATTCTGAACGGGTGGAGATCTTCGTTTGAGCGTTCGAAGGCGGTCAGTTGGGGTACAAATGGAACTGCAGTTTTGGTAACACTAGATTTATCCTCTCTTACGGTTTTGTTATCTTCCAAGATTAGTGTGTTCAATCTTGATGAATACTGTATGCCTCTAGTTTGTTAAAGCTAGAGAGAACTTTGGTGTACCCATTATTTCAGTTATAGTGGAAGTTTGATTTAGTGGCCTACGGGTCCCGTGGTTTTTTACTCTCACACTTTTTGAGGGTTTTCCACGCTAAAAATTAGTGTTGCTGATCTCGTTAATATTGTTGGTTTACTTTGCCTATTTGATTGCACAAAGAGAGAGAAAAAAGGTATTTTTATTCCTCTGCATATTTGGGTTCTTTTTCTCAACATAAACATACATTAAGGACAAATGCCTAAACTCTTATATGAGTATGATCTCAAGTTGGAAATGAGAGAGTTGGGCTAAACATTCGAGAATGAAAGAGATTTTTCACAAATGAGAATGGATGCACTTCAGTATAGTTTTTCTTGGTGGTTTGCAGGTTTAAAAATGCCTCTATTTATAGTTTTCTTCAAAAGTCTCAAGTTGCCAGCGTCCTCTACTTTGTTGTGGGCGTTCGCAAAATGTCCATTAGATACATAAAGGAGGCAATGGACGTTCACAACTTAGGCATCCGTGTGAAGCCTTGTTTTGAAGTAACTGTATCTAACCCGTGCATCCTCTATCTATTTCGAGAGTTCGCTCTGAGCATCTGCATAAAACTTCGAGCATCCAGCTTCTAATGGTTCCTCGGGACTAGGCTTCCGCTGAATAGGCCCAATGTTTGCACAATCCTTAGGACCAAGTATTTGCTTATCAACTTAGGGCGCCCACTCAAAACATAATTTGTCTTTTTTTTTTTAATTTGAGTTCTACAATGTGTTTTAATATTTACTGCATAGACTCAGTGAGTATGTTAGTCAATCATATACCTATTTTCAAGAGTGTCTCCAAAGTATGTAAAATTTATATAAATTGTGCACTCATTGAAAGTTTAGAAATAACTTAGGGTAATCCATTTATTTAAAACAATTCTCATCAAAACCACTGCGCCTAATATCATTAGGCCAACAATTATATCCAGTGAAAATACATATATAATATAAAAATCAACTAGCCATAAAAATAAACACGTTATTTTATATGAGAATACGTATCAAAATAATGTTTTAAAAATTATGTAATGTTGGACATAAAAATAAATATTTACCTCAAACATGCCTACCAAAGCAAAGCCCTATCCAAAAATCTAAATCTCGCATCAAGCTTTGGAACATATATATATATATATATATATATATATATATATATATATATATATATATATATATAGGACCTTACAGAAGTAATCCCACATAAATCCATTCTTTAAACACATTCCAATCGACTTTGGGAGGGACAAGTCCATTGAACCGGTTGACAGAACCACTCGGCCTATTCTCAAACGTAGTCAGCCTTTTCAACCAGACTTACACATTGATCGACCACTGCGTCGAGGAGCCGCAACATAAGTCCAAAAAACTTCCACTTTCTGTCAAAGATCCAACCTTGAACATTTCAAATACTTACAAAAACATAATTTTACTTGATTCTGTTTTTTGTCATCAATTTTTACTTCAAAGATGAATCCTCAATTTCGAAAAAAAAAATAAATTCTAAAGCTTTCAACTTAGATCAAAACTTACCATAATGTTTTTCAAAATCTTCATAGAATTTCTCTTCTACTTACCATCTCCGTGATCTGAATTTCCTCGATCTAAATTAAGATTAAATTCATAAATTAAAAATCAAAATTTTTCTAAAAGTCTTAGACGATAGAAACAATACCTTACCTCCTTTAGTTCCATTACCAACACATCTTCAAAATCAAAATTAGAGATAAATCACTTGTATTGAAAAATTTTCCTTAGCCCCCTCACAGAAAGAAGAAGTTGCTCTCACAGCCACCTGGAAAATCCCATATCAGAAAAAAAATTCTGTTTAGCGAGAAAAAACAAAAAATTGATACCCACACCAACACAAAAGGGAAAGAAATTTCTTTCCCTTTAATCTAAAACTCCCCCACCAAGAACGGGAGTATTAAATTTAATATAATAAAATAAAATTTTTTACCTCACTTTTAATTGTCCATCACCAAAGTTGTGATCCCTACTCTCTCGTCTTTATTTCGTACTCTTACTTCTCTAAAATGACTTAAAGCAGATAAGATGGTGCTTAGGGGGAGAAATTGGTTCAGTTTGAACCTAATAATTAAACAGAACCGATCATTTCGGTTTGGTTTTTATAAGAAAAAAAAATTAAATATATGGTCGAACCAAAATGATCAGTTTGGTTCTCGATTTTAAGTGAAAATCAAGAAAAATCAAACCGAACTAAAAATAAACCAAACTTAAAAACCTAATTGATTAATTTTAATTTTTTCTTTGTAAACCCAACTCCTGTAAATGTAAATCGAGAGCTGAGAGGGGAGAACTCCTCCCTCCATTGTCGCAACAAGGTTCGAACTTGAATTTGTTGTTCCATTCCCTTGGCAGCGAGCGTCAAGCAACAGTCTCTGCATGTCCCAGAAGCTTCAATTGTTGTCCATTGCAGTTATCCGTGTTCAACCGGATATCTACTACGCTGTGTTTAAAGGTGTGACTTAAAACTCCACGGCCGTGACACCCTACTCTTCTGCTAGGAATCTTTCTTTTCTGCGGACTCCAAATATTCTGATCCAATGGCTATTTCTCATTTGCTCCTTCCATCGAGTGGCCTACCCATTTTCATTCAAGTCACATGTGCCAGACACATGACATCTCGTTTCACTTCCACAAAAGCCTTCCTACGGATACCCAAGGTTTGGTTTTTCGTAAGTTTTTATTTTGAGTTAGTTCAGTTTTGGTTTTAATGTTTCAAAATTGAGTGAAACCAAACTGATTTCACCTCTAATGCTGCCAATGGAAATTGAAGCTCTTTGCTTACGATCTTCACTCACCACACCTAGCTATGCAATCCCTGCTACATCAAAAAAAAAAAAGGGACTGCTAGGTTAGTGAATGAGATATATGTTAGATGATAAAGAATCCAATTGAAGAAAATAAAAAAAAAAGGTAAAAGAAAGAGAACGCATAAGAGGGGAAAGAAGAGACGAATAACACTCATCCTGGATTTTTCGGAAACCTTTTGTTCTAGACGACCCGAATCCAACAATGAGATAACAGTGATGACTCAAAAGAAAGAACCCAAAGAAACCCCCAAAAAAAACCCAAAAAAGACCATAAACTAAATTTGGTAATTTAATCTAACGTCAAGTTTTGAAATCAAGAAATAACGACAAACTTCCTATGGTGTGTCACCACCATTTTGTAATAATCTCATACGAACAATGGAAGTTTAGACGTCGGCAATTACACTCGTTAAATTTTTATCAAGAATCATGCAAAATTATCTTGGATATGTAAATATTGTTTCCATCTTTCTTAGGTTTTTATTCTTCAAGTGCTAATGTGAATTAAATGAGGTTTTCATTAATTTCCTTCAAAATAAAAAATATATATTTTTAAATGTTTAACAATAGACTTTAGAACAAAATATTAATATTTGAATAAAGAGACATGGATTGCTATTATTCTTGAATATGATAAGAAAAATAATACCCAGCATTAGGAGGCCCACAACCCTTAAAGAGCCTAGGCCCACTCTTCAAAGCCAACCCTCCAGCCAGTCCAAACCCCCTTGAGAGTTGAGACATATATGTCTTTCTAGTTATTTTTTACTTCAATTTTTTGTAATAAATATTCTAATTTTTAAACTTATAGTTGAAATTGTATTTGTAGATTGTTTTTTTTACATGTTACGCTAAAAAATTGATCAATTAGAAACGGAGAAAATTATTATATTTATGTGTTAATTTCTTAGAATTTTATGTGTTTTTTTAGTTATTTGTGATTTTTAGATAATTCATTTAAGGGAAATTAACAAAACAAACACTCAACTATGTGATCAGTAACAAGACAAACACTAAACAATTTTTGTTAACAAATAAAACATTGAACTAGGGAAAATGAATGGCACAAACATCGTTAGCAGTTTTTCATTAAAAATTTAATTTTTTTTTGTAGCGGAAAGAGTATATGTAACACCCGAGAAATTTACTCATTTAATTTTGGTGAATTGTGGCATTGTAGAATTTAAATTAATTAACTATTGTCACAATTGGAGAATTTAGTGAAGAATTGAAAATATTAAAATTATTAAATAAGTTATGAAATTATGAAAAATCAGAATAAAGAATTTTTAAAAAATATGAAAATTTTTAAGGAAATTAAGAAGTTGCCGCGAAAGGCTGTTCGTGAAAAGGATTGGATGATGGCTGGACCTTTGGATGAAGAAAAACATGTAATACCCTGAATTCTTGTCATATTAAGCGAAGGATGAGGATGATGATGTTTGATGATAATTATAGTTATATTGGATGATAATAGTATGAGTATAGTTATTTGTGGTTTATTGGTCCTGGAAGTGTGAATTTTCTATATTCTATTAGGTCTAGAAGGGGAGGGGTCGATCAGTGGGTGAATTGATTGACCACTGAGTGTGAGTTTGAAGAAATGGAGTTCTCTGTTGGTGTGGCAGCCGATCATGGATATTAATGGTCGAACGACTTCTTTACAGATTCAAAACAAGGAAAACAGCGAACAATTGGCGAACGACCAGTTTCAGTAATGATTTGCTCTCATATTGAAGGGGTGGTCGATCATGGTCTTTACAAATTGTAAAGATTGTGGTTCGCGGTCGATCAACTAAAGGAAGATGATTGACCGGTTTTTATAGTGAAAAAGCATAATCTTGTCTCAAGTTGTTTTGCAGTCAATTTATTGGAGAAGGTGATCGACCAGTAATGCCAAAGGTCACTTGAATTATAAAGAATGTCACGTTCCAATTGAAAGTTTGTGGTGGTGGAAACTTCATGACTAGGCATGCATGCTACACCTCCAGCTTGGTGGTGGAGAAGGGTGTGGTTTTGGGATTTAAGGGCTTGTGAAGGTAAGTTCTTCTAAGAAAAGGAATTTCTCAAGGGACCCTCAAGCTTTCTCTCCATCGTTTCTCTCAGGTTATCTAGGTATTCAGAGTTTCTTTCATAGTTTTCTTATGAATTCTATGTGAATTTGTGAGAGCTATGTTAGAAGAAGAAGAAGATAAAAGATGAAGGAGATAGTGAAATCAAGTAGTTGGGATATTTGAAGTATATTGCCTATCTTCTTGGATTTTTTATGTTAAACTCAACATCTTAAGGAGAAAGTAGGTTTTGGAATTATTGGATTGGCTTAAGAATTGTGAAGTTATGAAGAATCTAAAAATTGGGTGGAAACCCTAGTATGCATGTTTAAAGGAGTGCATTTCTATTATGTGTTGTTGATAAATGTTTATTGATTTTGATGGTATTGAGAAGAAGTATCTTAAAGATGCATTACACTAAGATCACAATGTAAGAGATATTTTGTGTTTTTGGTCCTTTGACCTACATCACAAGAAATTAGGACTTGTATGATTTGTTGTGTATATAAGGATAGTAATATGATAGGATTTGAATTGTTTGTATGTTATCACTTTATTATTAATATGTTAGGAACTATCTAAAGATAGTATTGACCCCTTGCAAAGATTAAAATGTGGTTGTTTGATGATTGATAAGAAAGATTAAATGAAGAAATGGAAATTAATGTATTGTTATTATGTAATAAGATGATAGAATTGTATGCATTCATTTCATAGACATGCATCATTGTTTTGAAAATTTACATAAATATTTTATGCATATGTTTTGAAAATGAAATTGACACTATATAGAAATAAACGTAAATAAGTGTGATGAGGTATGAGTTCTTGAATGGCTGCCCTATGTGGGCCAATCTGTATCATTCTACCTTATATGGTGATACTTTTAGCGCCTAGATGGGTAAGTGAAACTAAAGAAAAATGAAATGACATGGACATGGACACAGAAATAAACGTAAATAGACACGACGTGGTATGTAGTACCTCTAGTTCCTGAATGGATAAGTGGAACTAAATGAAAATGGAAGTAAAATGGAAATAAACGAAACTAGATGTTGTGAGGTGTAGGTTCTTGAGTCAGCTGCCTCATGTGGGCCATACGGTGCCACTCTACCTTATACGGTGACATCTTCAATGTCTAGATGGGTAAGTGAAACTAATGTTAAAGTTAAAAGTGAAGATAAAGTTAAATGTTAAATGTAAAGGTAAAAGTAAAGGAAAAATATAATGGAAACTGCATATGGTTTTTATAAAGTGCATTGCATGAGCATAATATTTTATATCTCTGACTAAGATTTAGGCTGATAGTTGAAGTCTTGGGATATAGCTAACCATGAAGGTAAAGAAAGAAATGAGCTGTTGATGGAGGATTTACGCGATGAGATATTGTGACTGGCTACACTAAAGGTTAAAGGAAAAAAGGGAATGTAAATGGTTTTCTATTTGTGAAATGTATTTTATAAAATGTTCATTTTTTTAATGGATGACATGATTTATAAAGATTTTAAGAAGAAAATTTTATGTATGGTATTTTGTGCAACTCTTTCAAAAATTATTTTATTTACGAAAAGTCTTCCGCTACGCCATGTTTTATGAAATGAAAATGGGTCACTATAAGACGAATGAAGGATTGGTCGTCAGATTTGAAATAGGTGAACAGTGATCAGTGATTGCGGATGAAATGGAATACCTGGGAGTGTTCGTGACCGTAGAAGGGACTGTCCGCCTTAGGAAATGGTATACATTGTGAGCAACTATTGGCAGACACTGCGTAAGTGTTAGAATTATTGGGAACGTAAGCTTTCGTGGAAGGGTTGGAACTCGAGGATGTGTGGGTATCCACAAATGAGACAATGTCGTTTTGATGAAGGAATGTTTTATGGAAGAACGGATAAAATGACAACCGTTAGATGAGATCAAGGAACGACTGAGATCAAAGATAAAATCGTGGAAGAAGGCAAAATAAAAGATGCTTCCACAAAAATGGATGATTTTGTGTGGAAAGGAAACATGTTGTCATTACGAATGGAGAATTTGAGATGAGAAGTGGAAGTCGCAGGAGTGTAAATGTTCGTGGAAAGGAACGCATCTACGTCAAATGATGGAACGCGTGAAATATCGTCTCTTGAAGCAAGTATATAGGTACATGGAATGAAGAATCTATGGAAATGTTGGCTTCCCCAGATGGCTCTATGATCGCGGTAATGCTAACGACTACAAACGTAAGTATAAAGGCTAACGTTGTAGATTACAATTGGATGAAAAAATGAACAAGCAACCTTAGTAGTAGCGTACACGTCTGCGACTACTTGTCGACAAATTTAAATGAGTTTGTTTTCCAAATTATCCGCGAGCAACAATTCGAATTATGAATAGATTAAGAAAAGATAAACTTAAGATATGATTTCTAAGAGACTTTCTTCCATAAGATTCTCAAGGGATGATCTATAAATATGAAATGTTGGGTTGAAATCCTAATCACTTGAGAACCACAAAAACAAATAGAATTCTCTCTAGCTCTCAGGGGCATCCTTTTTCGAGTTTCTGAAGATAGGTTTTCTACTGTATGAATTTTGAAACTATTTCTAGGAATGTGAACAATGTATAGTGTTAGAGGTTTATCTTTTTGTTATCCGACTCTTTGTTTACTTTAAGGAAAATTTGGCATGTTGAAGACTTCAGGTAAAAGATGTTTGCTTGTTTTTGGCCTTTGACTGCATAACGAAGTGCTAGGAAAAAGTAGTATGTTTTGATGATACATTGTGATGCTTACATATTGTGTTTCGAGGATATGTTCTTGTTGATTGTTATTATAATATCTCTTTGAAACATGAAATGTTTGGTTAAAAGGTAATGACTCTGGAGATGTGTTTGACTGTTTTCATGCATAAGTTGTTTCTATCCGTTATGTTTTGTATGCAAGCTATTATGTACGTCACATGCATCATGTTTTCAAGAAAATAACGAAAATATGTTTTAATGTTAGAAAGACATAAACAGAATTTAAGATACGTAAAGAAGAATACAAATAGTTGAAAAAAAGTTGTTCCAAAGGTTGGTCCTATGGGGGAGAAGCCAATTAGTCTGGTAATGTCTGGGTTTAACCGAAATTCACCACGTGGTTGTGTATTGAGTGCACAACACTAACGAATGTCCCGATTATGAGGATTGCCTCGCCGAAGTTCACGAGACTCAATGTTGTGTTTCTCATAGTCATGCATACTCTTCTCACAAGAATCTCTAAAAAGGTTGCAAGGTCGTTAAACGAAAAAAAAAAAAGAATGAAAGAAAAGAAAAAAAGAAAAAATGTACAAGCTTTTTACAAAATTGCATTTCATACTCATATTATATTTATGCATTTCTTACTGAGTGTTACAGTATATTCTGTAGCTGAAATTGTATCTCCGTTAAAAATTTAATTTTTTTTCCTTAGCAAAAATGGTATATTCCGCAACTAAAAGTATATATTTCGCACCAGAATTGTATTTTTCGTACAACATTAATTAAATTGGTAATTAATTTTTGAGATACTCGTACAATTTGGTAATTAATTATCAATTAATTAATTATAAGGTGAAATTAATTATTTATTTAATTACTTTTTAAATTAATTACCAATTTAATAAGCAATTTAATTAATATTCTACTTAAAATACTTTTTCGATGCAGAAAATACTATTTTTGTTGTAGAAAATACTCTTTTCATTATGAAAATAGTATTTTACACATAATATTAACTCAATTGGTAATTAATTTTAAAATTAATTAATTTCATCTTATAATTAATTACCTAGTAATTAATTTCATCTTATAATTACCAAATTAGATGGATATTTCAAGAGTTAATTAACAATTTAATTAATATTTGCAAAAAATATATTTTCATTGCGTAAAATAAGTTTCCACTGCGGAAAATATATGATGCAGAAGATACACTTTCCGCTGTAGAAAAGGAAAGAATATTTTTTGTAGCGGAAATGTCCATTTTGCTATGAAAAAAATTAAATTTTTAACAGAAAACGTGAGAGTGATATTTGTATCGTTCATTTTCTATAATTCAATATTTTATTTGTTAGCAAAAATTGTTTAGTATTTGTCTTGCCATTGAACTCATAGTTTAATTGTTGATTTGTTAATTTTCCTTCATTTAATTTAAATTTTTGCCTAGTTGGCTTATACATATATATTTTTTATTTATATGAGCATTAGATGAATTAGTCATTAAATAATATACATTAATTCTACGTTAAAATTACAAATAATTACTGAAAATTTAAAAGGAGACAAAAAAAACAACAACACATATTAAAATATAAGTAAAAAATATTGTAAGCTGCAGTTCCAAATGTTTACATTTCTTTATTCAGTTGCCTTATTAGGCTTGGTCATTTGTTTCCCTCCTCAAGCTTTTTATTGTCGACTCATTAAATTCTCGACTAAAGCTAACACTTAGTACTTAGAAATGACAGGAAAAAAGTTAATTATTAGAATTGAACTACACATCGTCGTACTTAGAAATGACATGAAAAAAGTTCATTAGTTAAAAAAAAAGGAAAATGACAAATCAACCATCGTAGTTTTTGATCAATGATAAGTTAACCACTGTGGTATATTTACTAACAAATTAACCGCTAACGTATAAGAAATTGACAAATCCAACATCACACTCAAGTTAACCCAGGTAAAACTGACTGGACGCCAGCGTCCAGACAAAGAAAGGCGTCCAGGCAAAGAAGAAACAAGCCTGGACGCCGCGGCGTCCAGGCAAAGAAGAAACTTGCCTGGAAACCGTGGCGTCTCTGGAACTCTCTATTTATCATGCATGGCATTCTCGATCAATTGTATTTCATGGTTACTTCGAATTTGTTATGTATATGTTTTACGAATGCAATGTTTTTATTGGTTTTTTGACCTCTGCACCTTCAAACTAGCATAACTTTTGTTACGAATGTCGGAATTGGGCGCAAAAGGTTTCAAATCGAAGTTCTCTCAGAGCTCTATAATTGTCATGGGGGGATTCCCATGACCGCCTTTCTCAGCCCCAAAATCAATCGTTTAAGCCCTCAAATTTGCGATCAAACAAATGCTTGGTCTGGAAAAATGTTTGATCGCAAATTTGAGGGCCTAAACGATTGATTTTGGGGCTGAGAAAGGCGGTCGTGGGCTTGCCCCATAATAGTTATAGAGCTTTGAGAGAGCTTCTATTTGATACCTTCTGCGCCCAATTCCGACATCCGTAGCAAAAGTTATGCTAGTTTGAAGGTGCAAATGTCAAAAAACCAATAAAAATATTGCATTCGTAAAATATATACATAACGACTTCGAACTAACCATGAAACACAATTGATCGAGAATGCCATGCATGACAAATAGAGAGTTCTAGAGACGCCATGATGTCCAGGCAAGTTTCTTCTTTGCATGGACGCCGCGGCGTCCAGGCAACTTTCTTCTCAGGCTTCTTTCTTCTTTGCCTGGATGCCGCGGCGTCCAGGCACTTGTTTCTGCGTCCAAGATTCTTTCTTCTGCGTATAGGCACTTGTTTCTTCTTTGCCTAGACGCTTTCTTTGCCTGGATGCCGGCGTCCAGTCAGTTTTGTCTGGGTTAACTTGAGTGTGATGTTGAATTTGTCAATTTTTTATACGTTAGTGGTTAATTTGTTAGCAAATATACCACAATAATTAACTTGTTATTGATAAAAAATTACGAGGATTGATTTATTATTTTTCCTAAAAAAAACCTGAAAACATATGTCCCCATCAAAACCATTGAATGGAGCCTCCCCCAATAGATTATTATATGGACCTGTCACTTTCAATCTCTCTCTAGGGTTTTCATCAAATAATTTTGAGAAGTCATAATTATTGTCTGAGACTAGCTACCAGTCTTTTCACCTATCACTCTCCCCTAAAATTAAGCCCAAACACAGTATAATGGTGTTTTGCAACGACTCTAAGAAAATTAGTGATTGATAGTTTAAATGATTAAGACTGTCATTAAACGGGCGAAACAGTTAAAACATTGTTTTTAAATGGGAGCAATTTCCGCCGATCACGTTGAAATTGCTTTCTCGTATGGTTGTATAGACTTAGAGTATTCAAGCCGAGTAGACGCTCAATAATTACTAGGGTGACCCCAAATTCTTGTTTCTTCGATTTGATTGTACGCAAACACGATGCCAACTAACAAAAACAAAGAAAATCCAATTCGACTAGGACAAATTTGTCGTGAATAATAATTTTGATTCATGATCTTAAATTCAAATTTGAAATTAAAAAATCATGGAGGATTAGAATCTGAAATAGTGGATGCCAGTGCACAAAAACAAAACCACAGAAAAATGTGAACATGCTGTGCTTTTTGTTTTTTTTTAGATAATTTAATTTTGTGCATAAATTAGGTTTATTTGTTGGAGATTGATGTCATTTGATAGATGAAAAAAAAATAATATCACTATGAATATTACGTTTATGAGTAATAATAATATTACTCATTAGGCTGTTAATTTAATCATTACTTTTGAATAATTAAAATTAGATATCATTTCAATTTTCGACTATAAAAATTTAAACTACGAATCGTGACAATTTTATTTGTTAAATCTTGCAAAATATTTGTAATTATTACCATTACTTTCTTTAGATAGCTAATCCAACAAATTTTGCAGACAATGCAGCAATAATTTGAAAATGGTTTTAGTTAATAAATTACAAAGTCATCAACAATCATATTATTAAGGTATGACTAATTTACCCAAGCAAAAGTCATTTATTGTTCATACTTAGAGATGTTAAACGAGTCGGTCAGGCCGAGCCGAGCAGAGCATGTGAAGGCCTGGCTCACTAAACCTACCGAGACTAACGAGCCTAACGAGTTTAATGAGCTGAGTTTAACGAGCTGACCCCAAAAAATTTTCAATTTAAGCCATCTCGCGAGCCACTAGCTTAAATAGCCTAGTCGAGCAGGCTCAACGAGCCTAACTAGCCAAGCTTAAAGAGTCTAGCATACATAAATAAAATTATTTTATATAAATGTGTTATATATATATTTTTAAATTTTAGTTATTAAAACTATTATAAATATTTATTATTGTAATGTTAAAATATGATAGAATTAGATGATAGTTAGTCGTATAAATAATAAAATATTTAATTAATATAAAAATGAGATGTAATAACTAATAAGTAATTACAAAAAAATTATTTTAGACAAATATATAAAAAATATATATCATTTATTATCAATTTCAAACTTGCATCACTACAAATTAGATATATCCCAACTAGGTTGACACCTATCTAATTGTCAATCATGTGCAAAATGTCAAAAAAATTACAAGTTAAAAAAATACTTCAAAATTCAAATTACAATACATCCAAATTTAAATGAAAATTTAATCTTCAACGTCCAAAATTTTAAATTCTTCTAGTGTTTCATCATCACGTTGTTGATTTCTTATAATGACGTTGTTTCAATCCTTCATGCAAATGAGTGCCCCCACGAGATCAAGTGCAAGTCTTCCTCAGTATTCATCGTACACATGTCCACTTGCACTAAAATAAGACTCTAATGCTACGGTAGAGACTGGAGGTGTTAGTGTTAGGAGTAATGTGCCCAACAAGCAAATATAATAGAACAATTTTATAATATATGAATAAATTTATATTTATTGATATTATGTTAACATTTTATATTATGCTTTATAAAATTCATAGAAAATTCCTTGGTTATTTATGCTAACTTTATATTAACATATATATTGTATATATGTGGGATAAAATATAAAGAGTAATAACCAAAATATGTCCATGACTTATATTTGAAGTATGGAATCTTCAAATAGTTCATAGTCATAAACATAGTTTATCTCATTAATAATGTATAGTTATATCCCGACTAAATATGTAGTAGCATAAGATAAATATGTTTTATATAATATGATTATATAGGACTGGACCAGATAAAATTATATTGTTCTGATAATTTTCGTTAAATATAGAACAATTAATTTTATCATAATGATGGTCATATATGCATGATATTATATTTAACAAACTCCTATTTTATTTTAATTTATTCAAAGATTTATTCGGTAAAGTTTTGTAGGAGTTACGATTCGTATACCTTATATATTGGGAGTGAATTAAAATGAATAGCTGAGAATGTTAATATCGATTCAATGAAATCCATTTCTATAGATTCCCTTGTTTGTTAATTCAACGATCGAATAATTAGCGAGCAATTCATAATCATTATGAATTAATTATTCAATCAAGAACTAATGGTAGTCAAGGATAAAGACGCAATATGAGAGGTTAACGGAATATAAACCTAGCTCTATTGCGAATCTAAATGGAGGGTTAATACACATGTAATGACTATCTCCATGGACATTAATTAGAATAAATATACTATATAGTTTTTGAGAGTGCAACTTTAAGTATTTAATAAAATTACTTTAGAGTTAATAATTATATTATTTAATATAAAGAGTTTATATTAATTAACGAAATATTATTAGAGCTTAAAACTATAGGTCCATCAGTCCTTTCGTCATCTTCTATCATTATTCGAATAATAGAAAAATGAACAAAGAAGATTAAATAATTGATTATGAATTAATTATTTAGTACACTCAATAATAAGTTTATTATTTTTCATTAGATAAAATAATTGAATTATTGATTATTCAATTAATTAAGACAAAATGACAAAAGTTGTCATAGTTAATATATTTGTTAGATTTCATTAAATAAAATAATTGAATTAATGATTATTCAATTAATTAACAAATATAAAGTAACTTTTGAAAATAGTTTTTAAAATGCATTTTGTCAAATTTGAGCTAATGTGAAATTTAAGTTAATGTCATAGTGCCAAGTGTTGAGCTATTGTGACAAAACCTTTTATTTGCCATAACATTTTTGTTATAAATGTATTATAACTTAAATGAGAGGTTAATAAGTTAATGTCATAGTGTCAAGTGTTGAGCTATGGTGATAAGACCTTTTGATTTTCATAACATTTTTATAAATGTATGAAATCAATTGTAACTTTAATGAGGAATTTGTAGTGTTTTTCTCTAAATGCCATAATGGCCATTATGGAGCAATACCATTATAAGTAGAGGTTCAATCTCATTAGGTTAAGGAATCCATTGGAGCAAATTTTGTGTCTTCCGTGTTGACTTTAGAGAATTGTTTTCTAAATCCAAATAGATCGTCTCATGTGTTGAGAATACGATCTATCATAAATTGAGTGTGATCTTGTTTCGTTCATCATGTCCACACGTGCTTATTCCAGGTGAGGAGGATTGATGGAGAAGATCGAATGTTGATTTTATACCCGTGTGAAGTAAGCTATAAAGGTAATATTCTTCATCTTTTAGCTTAGATCTAAATAAAGATTTTAAATACATATTATTATTAATATATTATAACAACGATCCGTTTTATGTTCATGTTAAAATTGTTTTTCATGATACATAGGTTACGCACATTACCGTTGTTATGAACATCGGTAATTCTGCCGTACGAGGGAATCTAAAAACCAACAGTTAGTAGATCACGTGTCATTATAGAAAGAAAATGATATATAGTGTAAAACTTTTTCCACCAATCTAAAACATCAAAGTTCTCATTGCAAGAAAATTAATATCGAGTGTCAAAATAAATATCTAGTTCATTTCGCATAAAACTAGAATAAACATTCGTATCTAATTCATTCCAAATATCATGAATACCAAATTGTGGAGCTATTGGAGCTCCACCACCACTACTAGAACTAGCATGTGAAGAAAGACGTGAAAGACTAATATTAGACTATTTAATTTCATAAGAAGAATATAAACTAGCAATTTCATGTGTTATTTGATCACTAGAAAGTAAATGAGAAATACATAAATAAGTAGAAATTCTATTAATCATGAGACTCACTCCTCTTAATTTATACCTATAATCCATTATGCATGCATAAAAAAAAAAGGAGGAATGTCAACCCAATATTTTTTAAATTTTGTTTCCATTTTATTAAGTATATCTCTAAATTTATCTATTTGTTGATATTGTACAAAATTACCAGTTAAATTTACAAAAACTGTGAGAACAAGATGAGAAGTGAGATAATAAATTCTCGAACATTCATTTGTAGTATCATAAAATGGTTTTAAAAAATCAAGAAATGTATTAGTTACATCACAACTAGATTTATCAAGATTAATATTTTGTGTTTTCTAATTAATAAAAGCACAAATAACTTACCAATATGGCATAACATTTTCCAACATTAAATAAGTCGAATTCCACCTATTATCTACATCAGTTTTTAATTTTCTTGGTTTAAGATGAGCACCTTTACAAAAATCTCTATTTCTTGTTGTCTTGAATTAAATCCAATGATATAAGAAATTGTGAATCTAATTAATTTAATATGATGCGAAATATATGTCATACCATCTTTAACAACTAAATTCAAAATATGACATACAGATCTCATATGGAAAAGAGAATCGTGAGTAATATCTAATTGAAAATAATTTTTAAAATGAAAAATAGCAACACCGTTAGCACTAGCATTATCAAGAGTTATGCTAAATACTCTATCTCTAATAGAATATTTTTGCAATATTGCTATAATATATTTATAAATAGTAATAACAGTGAGAGGATATTCACAATTACAAAATCATAAAATTCTTATATTTAATTGCCAAGATTCATCAATAAAATGAGAAGTTACAACAACATAGCCTATAACATTATGTGCACTCCATAAATCAGAGGTAATACAAATAAACATTGAATGGACGTTTGAAAAAAATGAAATTAGTTCATTTTTCATAGTATTAAACATTTTAATAATATCATTTCTAGTTGTACTTCTAGGAACACGTTTAAAATTAGGAGTAACATACTCTTTCATAAAATTTTCAAATTCGTCACTATTGGTGAACGATAAAGGCAACTCGAATTGTGGTACAAGTTTTGCTATTCATTCTCTCATTTTATTTTGCGAATATAAAAAAGTGTCACTACCACTAGTATTCAATAATCTTTGTGTATGGTCTCTTACTTGTTCATTTAAGTGACATTTTTTATAATGCCTACCAAATGTGCTTGTTGAACTACAGGTAACATATGCATAATTTTTTAATACAATATTTGCATTGAACTCTAAATTCTACTTTTCCATGAATTTTAATTTCTTTCATTTCAAAATGTTTCTATACCTTAGACGTTTTGTTCCTTTTTTTTAGGTGAAGAAGTGGATGCTTGTGCAAATGATTGTTCTATTGAAAATGAAAGATTTAACTCTCTATTTTCCTCAATATCATCATCAATATTCTCAATATTATAATTACATAGATCCATTAAAAATAAATATTTAAAATAAATTTCAAATAACAAACTGATAACACAAATCCAATTGATCAGCAATAGTTTGTAGGTGGTGTGAATTTTGTGATCACCTTCACGTATACGAAACCTACAAAAATTAGCACAAAAACTGTTAAATCATACACGTAAAATTAATAAAAATATAAAAATACATTAAATAATAAATTGTAATATATACCTTGTTGAATGAATGGAAAGAGTATAAAAATTAGTAAGAACAAGAGAGGTCGATTGAGCACTAGAAATTCAAAAGTAGGAGAATAAGAGATTGAAAGAAAATTTGATGAAAAAATTTGAAGGTATTTGAGAGTATTTATAGAGGAGGAGATGGGGGAGAGACTAGAGTGGGGAGAGATGGGAGAGGAGAGAGAGAGGAGGGAGGAGGGGGAAATCCCCCTCCTGCTACCTATGGCAATGGTCAAATGACCACTCATGAGATGGCTCGCTTGGCCCGGTCTTCGACAAGCTCGCGAGCCCAAAACACAGGGCCTAGCTCAGCCCGTGACCCAGGGCTGGGCCAGGCCAAGCTTGGCCTGCTACAGTGACAGATGAGCCGGTGGGCTAGCAACATCTCTAATCATACTTAACATAATTTGTAAGAATCTCATAACACCCATTTTATTAGGTTATCAAATTTCATCATATTTTTTATTTCTGAAGAATATTGAGTCTTAAAAAATTAGACAATAAAAAGTGTGACAGAGTGCTAATTTTACCATTAGATTTCTTTTTTTTTTTTTTAGTAATGGTAGCCGCTCTAAATTAAAGGATAAGATTTTTACTTAATTTTCTTTTCTTTTACTAATTTGAAAACTGTAAGTTGGAGTGATTAGACGGTTTTCTAGGGAAAGTTTTCCTTTATGAACAGTCTAAAGTTTTCCATCCTTCAGACTAAATTTCTTTAGGAAATTGAGAGAGCAACTATAGAGGAGAACATTCATTGATGGTGAGTTTTGTGTGGCTGAAAACATTGGTGGAGAAAATCCTAATGGGAAAGTTATTCCATTTTTCTTTTCTAGTGAAACTATTACGTAAAAACAAAGTTTAACTTTTGCTCGGATCTAGGTTGTAAGGTTTGATATACAAATTGTTCATTGTGGATTAGAGTTCAAAAGACTTGAATTTCAGACATTCTTAGAAGGTAAAAACTCTAGTTCTTTGTATTGTATTTAGCCATGAATTATGTTGGTCTGTTGAATTTTTTTTTTTTTGTTTTGGGGAATGAAAATCGGTGGTAAAAAAAGAGTGATAATTATGCATGGAATTGATGTAAACTAACTCTAGAATTATTTTGCATCAAGTTGCTGGCAGGTATCCATGGAAGTGAAGGCTTCCGCAGAAACAAATGCATATGTGGAAACAAAGTCTTTCGCGAAAACACACGGTAGGCACTTGTGATGCACTAGTGGAAGAGGTAAAGAAATAACCTGTAAACTATGTGAAAGAAGTGTTGAGCAATTGGTTGAAGAAGTAAGATAATTGTTGAAGTATGTTAATCAACCAAAGGTGGCTGTTTTCTGGCTTTGCAGTCGACTGGCGTTTGACAATGTGGTGGAGCTGCTCGACCTAAAAGTAGGACAGTGGCAACTTTTGAGATTCGGTCGATGTAGCGGTTACAGTTCGGTCGATCTAATCTTGAGTTTCCTTATTTTTCTACAATTTCAATTATGAAATGTCCGACTTTAAAAGCTTGTAACTCCTTCGTTTTAGAAGCTTTTGAGCTAAAATTTTTACCATGCCTTCTTGAATAAGATAAAAAAAGAAACCTTCAAGAATCACACAAATATCAGCCACGGATTAAGCAATATGCTTGATAGAAATTATGTTGCTAGAATTAGAAAGTAATGTGACGAATGCTCCCATATGGATGATTTGTCGATGACGCGCCTTTGGAAACTTGGATACCACTTCACACCTTCTTCTTCCAAGGAGTAAGAATGAGGATTCCAACAAGAGAAGCTACCCAACTTACAAGTAACCTTAATCTCATGATATAACGCACACGAGGGAGAACTTTAGATATAACTCACCAAAGGTTGAAAATTGAATTACTCCAATTTTGAAATTAAGACAAAAGTTTTCTATTATCAAATTCAACTCCTTTAAACATATACATAAAGTGGCTTTAATTAGCTACTTACAAACTATGAAATAATAGTAAACTAATTAAGCAACAATAACCCTAATTGGCTCATAGAATAAGTTGTCTGATTTTCTACTTAATAGAAACTAGATTAATTAACTAAAATAATATTAAATTAATATCTTTCTTTCTTCCTCTCCAAGTCTAGATGTATTTGGCAGCTAATCCATGTTAGTGCTTGGCCACTTGGATGGTTTCCCTGTAGAGATTTTCTTGGTCTCCAAGCTTGGACACTTAGACTTTCCTTATTCTTTATTTTCTGTTCCGTATGCCTTTGATATAGTAAATGAAATCCAAATTTAGTGATCCAACCTATTCTAAAAATCTTAGAAAGTCAGATACAATTTTCATAAGGCACTCTTTTTGAAATGACATCGTTTTGAATGCCAAAATAGTCGGACACTTGTCAAAGATCAGAAAGTAGACAATTTTGAAAAGTCATTCCATTTCTCTTTAATTACTCTTGAACTTTCACCTATGCTTGACCTTGAATCTTTCCATGATATTATTTATAACTTGATTAATGATAGAGTGGACTCGTAGTCCATCATCCTCTCGGGGTTGAAAATGATTCAACTCTGAATCATATCTTGTGTCACCATATTCTTCTTGGTACTATGGTGATGATATTGAGATTTCCATAAACTTCTTCCTATACTTGAACAATAACTCGGATAATAGATTCTCATTATTTATCTTCGAGTTAGAAATAATGTGGGCCACAATAAGAGTAACCATAAATAAAATCTTGAGAACTCCTTTAAGTATGTATGGCCAAAGAATGATTTCTTCATAATATTTCTTAATTAAATAAGGATATGTGTCTTGGGTCTTGAAATTTGTCTCGGCTATAAAATCTCCATGAATAAAATAAGAAAATAATCCTTGTATGATGTGGTAGGTCAATAATAGTAAAATATTCACAAACCACCTCCCATATTTGAATAATAGCTTAGGAATGTCGTGGATCCTCTTTTGTAATTCAATGATTTCCATAAAATTAGTTTTGGGAATACCTTTGAGTATGTGAGGCCAAAGAATAATGTCTTCATAAAATCTTGAGTTGTCTTTTCCTTGATTTGACTTATTAGGAACCCCACAAATACCTTTCTTATGAGTGATTTTCGAATTCCATGAGTTGTCATACCAATCTTGCCATCTTTGGAAACAAAATCTTTGAATTGAAGCATTGGCCACTAGCTTCCTCTTTCCTTTTTTGCAATTGATCATATAAAGAAAATATTCTAACAACTCATTCTTGGACAATTTAGGTAAGTAATTTTAGACAACATGAAACAACTAACTAGTAGAATCATCATTAACCCCATTGCCATAAGTGCTTTGCCATAAAATCAATTTAAAATCTTCATGCAAGATGTAATAGGTTTCCATAATCCCAAAATAGTAATCATATTCAACTAGGCCAACACTTTTCATATTACCACAAGCAAATAACATGTCATTAACACTAGAAGTTTTAATCCACCCAACTTAAAAAATTTAAGTAATCAATTTATCCATTGACACGTACCACTTTGTCACAAGAATAGTAGTTTTCATTTGATTTCCTTTTATTGCATCATAGTCCATAACAATTTGTTTTGGTTGAATCGGAGCTAGATTGACTATTCTTTCATCATCTTTGAATTAAGAATGGCAATTTGAATACTCATCATTTGCATGCCATGGTATTTTCCAAAAAAATCACTTGTACTTGTCATATCACATATCAATATATTAGTAAGACTTCCATAAGAAGAATTAGTCCGAGTGTGGTTACCTCGATGTCTCTTTCGTCATTAAACCAACTCAAACTTTCCTTAAAATCTATAGAAGACAAATTTGTGCAATTTCCTTCATCTTTGATTAAAGGACATACCTTTTTCTCGTGTAAACTTCGGCCATGAACATTGTGGTCCTTATCAATATGCCACCAAAATTTGTGAGTGAGGCCATGCATTGATATCTCCAAGCTATTTCCTTCAACCAAATCAATGGAACCATGTTAGCACAAATCTTCTTATCAGTGATTAAATAACAAACCTTGTTCACGTTGGAGCATTGGATATGGAAAGTTTGCTCCTCTTGTGTTGTTCTTGTCAAGTAGTCAACTTGATCTTCTATGGTTTTGGGTACTTGTTCTTCTTGACATTCTTCCTCTTCTATTTGACATTCTAAAGATAGTAGTGCACCCTCTTTGGCGTAAATAATTTTTTCTTCAATTTGCTCAAGAGTATCTTCTAATACCTCATCATGATCTTGCGCTTATAAGGTAAGAGTACCCAATATATTTGCGTCAAGTTGTTGTAACAAGGTGCTAATTTTTTTGAGTTGAGATTGTAGACTTTCGGAAGATTTCTCATACCTTGTGATTGGTGGTGGCGAGGGTGAAGCATACTCTTGTCTCATAAGTGTCCTCATCTCGAACCATGTTTCGATGTCGTCTTCCCCATATTTTCTTAGGAAGGTAACCATATTATTTCACCATTTTGAAGCTCTTCCTTTAATCTTTGAAGAAATCAGCCTTACCTTAGCCTTTTCTGAAAAGTAGGACTTTTGAAAAATTTTCTCGACTTTATCTTCCCAATCCCAATAATCTTCGGCATAGGCCAAATCGCTAAAAGTTGTGATAGAGGACTCTAAATCTTCCTTGCCCAAAGTATAACTCCATGAGTAGTTTCAGCCCCTTGTCATTGTGTAAAAAACAACATAAATTCTGTGGATGTTTTAGCTCAAATAACAAATGATACACCAGTGGAATGGATAAAGAAATAACAAGTAAAATATGTGGAAAGTGTTGAACAATTGGTTGAAAAAGCAGGATAATTGTTGAAGTATGTTAATCAACCAAAGGTGGCTGTTTTCTGGTTTTGCGATCGATAGGGTGGTTGACAGTGCGGTTGAGATACTTGACCTAAAAGTAGGACAATGGCGACTTTTGAGATTTGGTCAGTGCGGCAGTCGCAGTTCAGTCGAGTTGGCGACCTAATCTTGAGTTTCCTTATTTTTCTACAATTTCAATTATGAAAGGTTCGACTTTGGAAGTTTGTAACTCCTTCGTTTTAAAAGCTTTTGAGCTGAAATTTTTCCACGCTTTCTTGAATAAGATAAGAAAAGAAACCTTTAAGAATCACATAAATATCAGCCACAGATTAAGAAATATGCTTGATAGAAATTAGGTCACAAGAATTAGAAAGTAATGTGACGAATGCTCCCATATAGATGATTTATCGATGACGCGCCTTTGGAAAGGTTGACACCACTTCACACCCTCTTCCTCCAAGGAGTAAGAACACAAATTCCAATAAGAAAGACTATCCAATTTACAAGTAACCTTAATCCCATGATATAATGTACACGATGGGGAACTTTGGATATAACTCACCAAAGGTTGAAAAATGAATCACTCCAATTTCAAAATTAAGTCAATGCTTTTCTATAATCAAATTCAACTCCCTTAAACATGTATATAAGGTGGCTTTAAATAGCCACTTACAAACTATAAAATAATAGTACACTAGTTTAGCAACAATAACCCTAATCAGCTCATAGAATAAGTTGTCCAATTTTCTTCTTAATAGAAACTAGATTAATTAACTAAAAGAATATTAAATTAATATCTTTTTTTCTTCCTCTCTAAGTCTAGATGTATTTGGCAGCTAATCCATATTGGTGCTCGGACACTTGGATGGTTTCCATATAGAGATTTCCTTGGTCTCCAAGCTTGGACACTTAAACTTTCCTTATTCTTTACTCTCTGTTCCGTGGGCTTTTGACATAGCAAATGAAATCCAAATTTAGTGATCCAACCAATTCTAGAAAGCTTAGAAAGTCAGCTAAAATTTTCATGATGCACTTCCTTTGAAATGACATTATCGTGAATGCCAAAATAGTCAGACACCTGTTGAAGATCAGAAAGTAGACAGTTTTGGAAAGTCTTTTCATTTCTCTCATCTTGCCCAGAGACCGCGTTTTATGCGGTCACTGCCTTTTTTCGTAGTTTTAGTGTGAGACACGTGTCTCCCGTCAACTTAGTAACAAAGAAAGTTACCGCGATGTGAGCTTTGTTATTTTCGCATACTGCAGTGGTAAACTTGTTAAAAAAAATACAATAATGGTTGAGTTGTCATTGATCTCAAACCACGATGGTTGATTTGTCATTTACCCTAAAAAAATAAAAAACTTTTATTTTACTGAATTGAGGAAATAAAGAATATTTAATATTGATAAAATAAACATTAAAATTTTCGAAATAAAATTCCTTTTTGTCTGGAATTGCAGGATACAACGTTTGAATATAATTCTCTTTACCAGAACTGTCACAAATCATTAAATCCTTCTGTATTAAATGACAGAATAATTAAAAAAATAATAATATTTATGAAAGGATAATATTTAGGAAAATAAGCAAATCAATACTTTAGTATTAATCCCAAATCAACTATTTAATAATTTTTATTAATAATTTAATCACTAAATTATAATAAATAAATATCACCGTTACTTGTTGAGAGAAAGATTACCGCAAAAATAATGTCGAAGATGATTTTAGCAAGCTCTAATATATTCTAATTTAGTTTTATGCTAAAATCGCAATAATTGAATTAATATTACTGCGAAAACGATTCTTGCACGCTTCGACATGGGTCTTCTCATCGTCAAAAACAATTTTCACGTTTTCAATTTTTCGAACATCTTTTCATCATCGAAAATAATTTTCTTTTTTTGATTTCACCATTCAGTTCTCATCACTATCTTCTCTTTATTCTTCCTGGTCTATCGTCGTCATTTGATGCTCATCATTTTTCGCAGAGAAAAATATTCTTTATGTTGAGGAAAATATTCTTTCTGCTGCTGAAAGTAATCTTTCCTCCACAGAAAATATTCTTTCCGTGGCGGAACGAAATCTTTCCCTAAGTGGAACGACAACATTCTGCAGTGAAACAATGTCTTTCCGCAGTGGAACATTGTTGTTCCCTTGTGAAACGTAATCTTTCTGCAGGCGAAATGTTGTTGTTCTTCTAAGAAAATAATTTTTTAAAACTTTTTAATAGAAAGACAATGTTCCACCTCGGAAAGATAACGTTCTGTAGCGGAACGTCAACATTTTTTTAACGAAAAACATAACCGCAATGTTTATGTCGTCAATTTCTCATAGTTCAATATTTAAGTTGTTAGCAAAAATTATTCAATAGTTAACTTATCATTAATTACAAAGTACAATGGTTGATTTGTTAATTTCCCCAATATTTATTTAAGGATAAATCCCATCACATTACATGGTAGGAAATCTCCACATCAGCTCAACCTTTATTACTCCACTCCCATGTCTCTTACACAGACAATGCAACAACCAAAGAAGAGAAAAACCTCTTTGTTTTGTATGACATTCATTCGATTTATTCAAACTAAGGATGAGGGAACTTCACCGCAAAACGCTAATGAAACCAAACCAAGTGTTCCTTGAAACTCAAATCGATGAGTCTCAAGGCGCTGGATTTCTTTCACCCACTTTTTGTTGATTAGATAGTGTTCTTGGTTAAGACGTTAGGGTATTGTTGGTTACCACTTTTTGAAATAATTATTTTTATGAGGAAATCATTCAATCTTACATAGTATGAAAAATTTGGAAGAGAATACAAATTCATTCAATAATACAAATTTTGAGATATAACCCAAAAATAAATTCTCGTTAATCTCAATCAAAGCAGAGAATATTAGTAGTTAGTAATGAAACTGCACGTGAACAATAAATTTCAATTCAAGATTTAAAATAAAATGAAACATGTAGAGGTTTTTTTAAAATATATTTTTTTAGATTTTGTTTTTTAATTAGTAGTCTGAAAAAAATATTATAAATGTTTAAATTGGCAAAAAAGAAAAGTGATTCAGAAAATAATGTAAAAATTCAAATTTAGAAATATTCGAACTTTTTATTTTATCTTTTATTTTATTTTTTCTTATTTAGGTTTGATTTCAAAGTGTAATTCATATGAGTTATCACATCATTCATGAACCTCAGCTAACAATCCATAGTCTCAGTTCAACTACTATTCTTCCAATCTTCCACACAAGTACGCGACAAAAACAAAAGGAAAATCACTTTTATTCATTATCGTTCACTTCATTCAGCAACTAGGGAAAACAGAATACAGGAAATCACACAAACCATTACCCAAATTACACATTTTTGTTTTGAAGAATTCATCAGTCTGAAACAACGGTTTTAAACCTGCGCATTATGTCTTTAACGGTGGCTTTGTCGATTTGGAAGGCGGACGTGAGAGCCTCAGGATGAAGAAGTGGAGTGGAGTTGAACAAAGCTTGCCCGATGTGCTGGACCCCAGGATTCTGTCCCGAGAGCATAGCAAAGCCGAGGGCAGGAGTGCTTCCAACGTTCAACTGGAAATGGATGAGACCGATCGGGAAACAAATCAAATCTCCTTTCTTTAATGTGGTCACATAAAGCTTGTGATCTGGATTGTTGGTGATGAAACCAGCGTAGAGAGTGCCCTCGAGGACGGCAAAAAGCTCCGAAGCTCGATTGTGAATGTGGGGAGGGTTAAGCCCGTACGGGGCGAAATCGACTCGACCCAAGGATATACCGAGAGTGTTGAGGCCGGGAAGAGTGTCGACATCTACTAAAGTAACCTTCGAGTTCAAATAATTTTTGGTGTTTCCCGGAATGTCGATTCCTTTATACACGAAATCAGCTATCGTGACATTTGCTGGGTCCTTACATGGATACCCGTTTACGAAAACTAGCGTATACACAATGAAATCCTTTCATTAGATATCAAAAAATTAATGGACTGAAATAAGAAAAACAAGAATTTACGTACAGCCTGTGTTTTTATTTGCAACGCAGAAGTCTTGTAAAGGCCCTGGATCGTATGCCGAGAGAATCGAAGCTGAAGAAAAAAATAAGAACACAACCAGGAAATGAACACTCTTCTGCATGACTGAAAGTTTTCTTTTGTGCAGAATACTTTTTTCTTCCTGCTCAGGATTGACACCTATTTATAGGTTAGATATCTTCAACGTGAAATTTTTAAAATTATAATACCTAATAATGATTTTAAATCATTGCTTTTTACCTTTTTTTAGTATCATTTTTCTTGCGATCAATAGTACCCCTTTTCAATAGTCCAAATAGTGAAAAAAGATAAATGTAAATTCTTATTCGAAACTATTCATGGAGACAAATAGTGAAATATTTCAAGAACTGGATAACAGTTAGACACCATAGAATGAAAAGTGGGTGTTGATGGCAAATAACTCCAAAGTCGCCCCATAACAATCAAAATCTTTTTCTTATTTGGAATATTACATTGAATATCATAATCACGGCAGCCAATGGAACCAAGATAGAACATAGAACAATCTAGTCCAAAGAACCGAATCGTCCTATCCAAATCTTTAATATTCTTAGTTAACAGCATAAATTTTAAAACATTTATTACATGCTAGAGCTCGATAAATGACATTCATATAGTATAACAATATAATCCATAAAGTAATTGTGCAAAATGTAAAATAAAAATTACAGTTTATCCATAAAAAAATTTACCTCACAAAATGTCATTCAAAGAAAATTTATTAAAATGCTTCAATAAATAAGTAAATCTTGTAGAATTTCTACTGCTGATTCAACAACTGGAAGTTTTATTGATAAAGTCCTGAAAGAGTGTCATTGGGGTGAGTTGACTAAACTCAATAGGGTTCAAATTTTTATACTTAGCATTTTAATAAATAAAAAATTTTAAAAAAATGAGTAAGCATGTATGACCTTAAAACTGGAATTTTATAAATTCATTTAGAGAAAATTTTGTATAGAATAACACTCGTTTAAAACAATCAACTACAATGTGATAAAAATAGACCTATGTTGTACCAAAATAAAATCATAGTGAAAATGAAGTCACTCATGAACTCTGGACTCACCATGTTATAAACATATCACATAATAAAAGCGACGTACGACGATCATGAAAGCCACATAAGCACTTTGATTAGGTTTAGGGTTTTACGCTCAGGGACACAACATATACAACTGTCCTATTATTCTTGTTAACAACAAACACATTCTCCCACGGTTGAATGTGCGTAAAGTAAAATTAGACCCCAAATTTCGTTCGATCGAACTTGGTTCACATGACTAAGTTGATCCAGTAATTTTTATATGCATCATTCAATAAAATATGTACAGTGAAAAACTACATATAATGTAAAATTCTTACAAGCCATAAAATGAACACATCATTTTACTATGAGACATGTCTTAAAATATTATTTTTTAAAAACTTTATGTTATGTTATGCATAAAATTAAATCTCTAGCTCAAAGTTATGCATAAAATAAAATTAAACTTTATGTTATGTTATGCTTGAATAAATAAGTAAATCTTGTAAAATTTGTACTGCTGATTCAACAACTAGAAGTTTTGTTGATAAAGTCCTTAAAGAGTGTAATTGGAGTGAGTTGACTAAACTCAATAGGGATCAAATTTTTATACATAGCATTTTAATAAAAAAAAATTTTAAAAAAATGAGTAAGCATGTATGATCTTAAAACTGGTATTTTATAAATTCATTTTTAGAAAATTTTGAACAAAATGACACTCGTTTAAAACAATCTACTATAATGTGATACGTAATTAAAATAGACCCCTATTGTACCAAAATAAAATCATAGTGAAAATGAAGTCACTCATGAACTCTGGACACACCATGTTATAAACATATCACATAATAAAAGCGACGTACGACGATCGTGAAAGCCACATAAGCACTTTGATCCGGTTTAGGGTTTTACACTCAGGGACACAACACATGCAACTGTCCTATTATTCTAGTTAACAACAAACAAACACAATCTCCCACGGTTGAATGTGCGTAAAGTAAAATTAGACCCCAAATTTCGTTCGATCGAACTTGGTTCACACGACTAAGTTGATCCAGTAATTTTTATATGCATGCTTCAATAAAATATGTACAGTGAAAAACTACATATAATGTAAAATTCTTATAAGCCATAAAATAGACACATCATTTTACTGTGAGACATGTCTTAAAATATTATTTTTAACTTTATGTTATTTTATGCATAAAATTAAATTTCTAGCTCAAAGTGGGCTTATCACCGGCTCAAGCTCAATTATTCAAAAAGTTAATTTTTTTTTACTCCATGATTTATAAATTAATTTTTGGGTATCTATCCAAAAATTAAGTCGTCAAATTTTTGGATTAAATTTTTATACATTAAAATTCTCATTTTTCACTAAAATATAATCTAAAATTAATTGAGGTGAAATACCCAAAATTTGGCACAAAATAGGCTCTGGATCGCTATCCAAAGGGGTTGGACTGTGGTCCACACAGGGCCTAGGCCTTGTTGGCTTGGTTAGCAAAACATTGGTAGTGTCATAGTCCTTCTGTTAAAAGAGCTTGGATGCAGACGACATTGACACATGCAATGTTGTCTTTGGCCGTCCAACTAGCTGAGGCCGAGGCCGAGCCAGAGGCAAAGGTGATTGACACTACAATCCAACAACTTCAAAGTCGTGAGTCGCTGTTCTCACCATCAACGTTATTCGCACAATTTCATTGCCAAAATTCGTCCAGCCAATTGTCCAAAAACTCCCAAATTAATAATCAAATTTTAACATTCCAAAACTCCATACCAATTTACTAATAAATAGAGAAGCGTTTGAAGAGAAAAAAAATTCCAATTTTACATACTTATGGCTTATTGGTTTCGATTAGCGAAGGCTTTGTTGTAACATCAGAAATCCAACATTTTTCGCTCTTTGTACTCGTACCATTTCCTTCTAGCAATTAAAACAAAAAATTTTAGAACTTTAACCAATAAAGTTGAAATTATAGTGAGAGGAAGGAGGCGACTTATCAAGTTGTTTTGTTCCAGTTGTCACAGAATTGTTACGTTTTTGCTGAAAGCGGGAGGAAGAGAGAAGTTGAGAGTGATATAGAGAGAGCATGGCAAAGAATTGAGAAAGACTGGGAGAGAATGGCTGGAGTGGAGAGAATCAGGAATAAGAGTGAAATGGGGAAGAGATTCCTTCCTGGTCCGTAACGCTCCCACATACCGAAGAGGAATTTCCAAAAATAAAAAATTTTCCGCCCTTTTTTTTTTGCAGATATCACGTTCTCTCCCACTTAGAAAATTTCGTCATTGAAATTTAGGACGATCTCAAGTGTACCATTGAACATGCGGGGATACTTAGGCATCATTTCAGATTCAATTTATCAAGCAACTTCTCTTTTACTACGGTTCTTCCACTGAACCAGAACAAAAGGTATTTCAAGTTGATGCAGAACTTTGATCTCACAGTCCAGAATTCTCTCAGGTTCTTCCTCATAAGATACATCCTCCTAAATAGATACCTCAGTCCAACAGATAACATGTGAAGGGTCCAAGATGTACTTCCTTAGCATAGAGACATGGAAGACATTTGAATATAATTAAGTTGTGGCAGTAAATCTAATTGATAAGCCACTGAACCAATCCTCTCAAAAGGACTTATATATATTGGGGCTAACTTCCCTTTCACACTAAAATGACTTATATCTCGACGAGGTCGCACATTTAAAAAGACAAAATCATCAGCTTCAAATTCTATTTCCCTCTTCTAGACGTATTCATAACTCTTCTACCGACTCTGAACTATACTCAATCACTCTTTAATCACTTAGACCTTCTCAGTTGTCTCTTGAATCAAATCAGGCCCGAGAGTGATACGTTCCTCGGTCTCAGCCTAACATAACAGTGATCTACAATGTCTCCCATATAAAGCTTCATATGGCAAAACACTAATACTTGTTTGATAACTGTTGTTATAAACAAATTTCATTAAAAACAAGTGATTCACCCAACTATAAAAAAAATCTAGAATACAAGATCTCAACATATCTTTGAAAATCTAAATCGTACGTTCACAATGACCATATGTCTGAAGATGATGTGTTGAACTCAAATTTAACTTCGTGCTCAAAGCTCTCTGAACAGATCTCCAAAATTTTGATGTGAATCTCGGATCTCTATCAGAAATAATACTCGAGGGAAAATCGTGAAGATGAACGATGCTCTCGATATATAATTTACTCATCTTCGCCAAAGAGAAATCCATTCTCAACGGAATAAAATGCATATATTTTTTCAATCTATTAACAATTACCCATACTGCGTCAAATTTTTGCACCGTCCTGGGCAAGCTTCTCCAAAAATCCATGGTGGTTTTACCCCATTTCCATTCAGGTATGTGTAGAGCCTGCAACAGCCTAGCTGGTCTCTGATATTCAGCCTTAATCTGTTGGCAAGTCAAAAATCAGGATATATATTCAGCTATATCTCATTTTATTCCAACCCACCAATACTGATGTTTCAAGTCATGATACATTTTTGGGTTGTCGGATGAATAGAAAATCTAGACTTATGACTTTTTGCTAAGACTGCCTACCTCAAATCCAAACCACTAGAGACGACAACTCTATTTTAAAAAAAAATAAAATCCATCAGAATTGATCTCCCAACCGTCAAATTGCTCATCAACTTGAATTTTCTCGAGTCTTTATTTTAACTCATCATCAAACTTCTGCAAGTCTTTTACATGCTGCAAAAGTGTAGGGGTCACTCCCAAATTAAAAACTTGAACTGTGTGACCATCCTCCTGTTATTGTAGCTTGTAATCCTTAATAATTAAATATCTCATCCAATCATTCAACATAAGACTAGAAAGAGATCCTTGAGGATAACAACTCAAGGCATTGACAACATCATTAGCCTTTTCGGGATGATATTACAAAGTGAAGTCGTAGTCTTCCATCATATACTCCACCCATTGGAGTTGCCAGAGATTCAAATCAAGAGGTACTTTAAACTTTTATGATATGAAAATATCTTGAATTTATCACCATCCAAATAGCTTTGCCAAATCTTCAAGGAAAAAATGTTAGCCGCATCTCTAGTTTGTGAATGGGATATTTTCGCTCATGCATCTTCATGCACAATAGGGCCCGATCACTAAAGCACGAGCCAAGGGGATTTCTAACCAAATTTTTACTTCTTATTTTGTAGGTCAAGATGCACTTGAGGGGCTTGATGAGGAGTCAAGTCATCAAAATAGAGCAAGGACAAAATATCTCCTCATTTGGAATGTCCTTGCACACACTAGGCTAATAAGCAAAACCAAAGACAATTTTGAAGTCCCTAGTGCCGAGGCTTATGGAGGGTAACAAGCTGAAGATATGTCCCTCCAATAATTTGTCATGTTTATTTACTTTATGTTTTGTTGAATTAATATTATTTGGATATATTTTGGATTGATATTAAGTTGTTTAAAATTGTGGATGTTGGTTGTACTTGGCTAGTGTGGTAGCCGAGTACTTGTGTGAGTTTTCTTCCCTTGAGGTTATTATTGTAATTTTTGTTTAGGGCAACCATTAAGGAAGTATTTAAGCTTCCTTAAGATTCCCTAAAAAGGGGATTGAGAATTTTGAATTGCAGCTGCATTTGTGTTTGGAGGTTTACCTCTCAAACTCTTGGCTTTCATTTTCTGGGGCTCAAACCCAAAAACTTTGAATCAAAAATTACCTCACTCTTTTCTTGGCTTGGTCTTGAAGTGAGCTTCTTAGCTAAGGTTTCCATCAGCTCTTCCAGAGGTGATTTCCAGAGTGGAAACTTAGAGGACCAGCATGAAAACAAGGTGGAGAGATCTCTTTGATATGAGATCCGTGGAAGTCAAGATTAGTTGATTCTTATTTAATCTTGGACTAGCTTGTAGATTCGATTTTTGTTTTTATTTTTGTACTATGATTTGGACTCTGGAATTTGGGCATTTGTTTGGTTACTAATAAGGAAAGCGTGTTGTAAATTTGGATTTGAATCGTAGTTTTGTGCACCTTTCATTTGCAGTAAAAAAAACTGTCCAAATTAGCACCCTTTCGGGCAGAGTCTTCCTAATTGCATAACTTTCATTATTTTCTGAATTTGAACTCAATTTTTGGAGGGTACGTTATTGTTTGATAATTTTGGCTGCTGTCCAAATTTGGTGTTAGTTGGAATGAAATAGCGAATTTTGTGAAGCCTCCATTTTGGGTGTCAAAACTATTTTCTTGGTGCCTTTTTGGACAAATTTTTGTCTTCATTATAACTTTTGCATTTTAATGATATTGATCGTACTTTTTGGTGGAGGCATTTTACTATATTAATTCTATCTTCCCTCTAAATTTAGTATCACTTGGATATTGGGAGCATAAGTTACAGGGGAAACAAATCGGGTGTCCAGATTTTGGAGTCAACCGCTAACCACCCCTTTCCCCATTATTAGACATTGGTACCCCTTGGTGCGTCATTTGGTATCAAAGCCCTATTTCTTTCTTTATATTTTCTTGCTATTTGTGTTGCTTTTATATTGCTAAGATGATGCCAAGAGGTGTAGCATATTCTACACAAAATCGAGAAGCAAAGAGGCAAGCATCCATGGAACAATTACCGATGAGACGTAAGTCTAGTCGTCAACGCCGGTTTGATAAGATAAAAACTTTGATGCAAGACATAATTCAAAAGCTTCAAGAGGTGAAAGACCAACATCTGAAGATTCTTCAAACACAAAGTCCACGTGGAGAAATTGAAGAAATTATTGAAGAAGTTGTTAGAGATGAAACCGAGTTGGAAGAAGTTATTGTCAGTTATCAAAAGTTGCTTTATCCATATATTTCTAACAATTCATTGTTTGCTTCATCTTATTTTGAAGGATTTTCTATTGATGAGAAGTTACCAAAGTTAAAGGTAGATGAGGAAGAAGGTCTTCCTCAAGGGGCGACACTCTTAGCCTTAGAGGAAACACACCTCATGGAGGATGGAAAGCCCTCCACTTTTCATAACTGAAATGTTGTGTGTCAAATGGAAGAAACATACATGGTGGAGCATGGAGATAAGCTCTTTGCAGAAACCTTTGAAGGAGAAAATAAGTTTAAGGAGTTAACTCATGGTTAAGAGGAACCTTTTTTCTAGACAAAAGAAAGACCTCTAACTATCATATGCCGAGAAGAGAAAACTCAAGGGGAGCAAAATTTTTATGACCATTGTCGGAACATGGATAAAGTATTTCCCTTGTTCACAAATGAAAGGAGATATATCAACTTTGTTCACATGCATATGGATGAGGACTTGGGCTTAGAGGCATTACCACAACCGAATCTTCATATGCTAGTCTACAATTGTGGAGAAATAAGCAAACTAGCCAAAACTATTTGCTCGAGGTATGCACCACTAAACAATTTGATTATTTGGCTATTTAGAATTGGTTGGATTGGAGAGTCCTTTAATGTTGGTGCTGTCTTAGAGTTTTGGAAAGAAAATTTTAATGTTGTGGTTGAGGAAAGAAATTTTAAGTTCAAAGAAGTTTCAACAGCGGGGCTAGCTATGGAGTTTGATGTTTGACATTTATTGAACCTTTCGACCACTTATCTCTCAGTCACCATGAGAGAAATTGTAAACATCCCTTCAATTTGCCAAGACATGCTCAATTCACAAATCATGGTAGTATGGAGTAGTTATAAACAAGTCAAATAGGGTGAATCAACTTCTTCTTAATTGGCGGGTTTCAATTATGGATTTTTGCCCATCCAATCCAAGGGAGGTACAACTTTGTTAGTAATTTATCTTCCCACTTTGAAATGTCATGAACTATTTTTGAAATCTCAGATTTATATGCTGGATGAGTATGAGGAGTCTTTGATTATAAACAAAAATGTCTCCTTGATTATTGATAACATGTCGATTCAATGTTTGTGCTTTACTCAAAGTCATTGTTGGTGGTCAATTGGATTGTAACTTTATGTTATCATCGAGAGTTACTCATTGTTTCCAATGGTAGTTACCTACTTTGTGAATCAAATTGATAGCTGTAGATTTACATTGGAAGACTGTGATCATTGGAATACACATTGTGAAATTGATAATGGAATGAGTGTTCCTCGAAACTTTTTGAGTTTCTTTTGGGACAAGATGTATTTGGTTCTGTTTTAGAGACATACAAATTAATTGAAGATAAATGTTCTTAGGTGTTTGCATAATCACTTACAAGGAGGAAAGATAGTGATACAATTGGAAGGTCAAGCCTTGGATTTGAGGTCAAATTCTCATTCACCCCAGGATAATGATGCACCACAGGGCCCGATCACTAGAGCCTGGGCCAAGGAGATTTCTAACCAAAAATTCACTTCTTATTTTGTAGGTCAAAAATGCACTTAAGGGGCATGATATGGAGTCAAGTTATGAAAATAGAGCAAGGCCAAAGCATATCCACATTTGCATTGTCCTTGCACACACTCGGCTTACAAGCAAAACCAAATACAATTTTGAAGTCCCTAGTGCCGAGGCTTACGGAGGGTGACAAGCTGAAAATATGTCCCTCCAACAATTTTTCATGTTTATTTACTTTATGTTTTGTAGGATTAATAGTATTTGGATACATTTTAGATTGATATTATGTTGTTTAAAATTGTGGAGGTTGGTTGTACTCGGCTAACAGCTAGTGTGTTAGCTGAGTACTTGTGTGAATTTTCTTCCCTAGAGGTTTTTATTGCAATTTTTATTTAGGCCAACCCTTAAGGAAGTATTTAAGGTTGATTAAGGTTGCGTGAAAAGGAGATTGAAATTTTGAATTGTAGTTGCATTTGTGTTTGGAGGTTTCCCTCTCAAACTCTCAACTTCCAGTTACTAGGGCTCAAACCCGAAAAGTTTGAATCAAAAAGTACATAACTCTTTTCTTGGCTTGGTCTTGGAGTGAGGTTCTTAGCTAAGGTCTCAATCAGCTCTTCCAGAGCTGATATCTAGCATAGGAACTTAGAGGACCAACGTGAAAAGAAGGTGGAGAGGTCTCTTGGATAAGGGATCCGTGGAAGTCAAGATTAGACTATTCTTATCTAATCTTAGACCAACTTGTAGGTTCAATTTTTGTTCTTATTTTGATACTACGATTTGGACTCTAGAATTTTGGCATTTTTTTGGTTACTGGATAAGGGAAGCGTGTTACAAATTTGGTATCATTTGGATTCAAATCGTAGTTTTTGTGCACCTTTCATTTTGAATTGAAAAATGTCCAAATTTGCACCCTTCCGGGCAGAGTTTTCTTGATTGCATAACTTACCCTCTTTTATGAATTTAAACTCAATTTTTGAAGGGTAAGTTATTGATTGATAATTTTGGTTGCTATCCAAATTTGGTGTTATTTGGTCTGATATCGCAGATTTTGGGAACCCTCCATTTTGGGTGTTAAAATTGTTTTCTTGGTGCCTTTTTGGAAAATTTTTTTTCTTGAGTATAACTTCGGTATTTTAACAAATTTGGTCATGATTTTTAGTGGAGCCATTTTACTCTGTTAATTGTGCCTTCTATTCAAATTTGGTGTCACTTGGATATTGGGAGCAGAAGTTACAGGGGAAACAAATCGGGTGTCCAAATTTTGGGGTCAACTTCTAACCACCCCTTTTTCCATTGTTGGACATTGGTACCCCTTGGTGCGTCACATCTTTAAATGTCGAGATGCATAAACTATTACTTTATCCTGTTGTGTCAACATGTAACCCAAACCAACTCTTGATACATCCATATAAACTGCATAAGGCAAACTCTCATTAGGTACTGCCAAAACTAAAGCTGTAGTCAATTTCTGTTTGAGTTCATAAGAAGTTGTCTAATCCTTTTCATCCCAAATAAATTTCATGTCATTTCTAGTCAACATTAGTGGCATTGCAATAAAAGAAAAATTTTGTACAAATCGACAATAATGACTAGCCAAACCTAAGAAGCTATGCAACCCATAACATTTTGGAGTGGCTTCCATTCCAATACATCCTTAACCTTAGTCGGATCCCTGGAAATGCCATTTTGAGAAACAACATGGCCTAGAAATTTCATTTAAGTCATCCAAAAATTGCCATTTTCTCATTTTTTTCATACAATTGATGCTCCTTTAGGGTCTGTAAAACAGTTTTTAGATGTTCAATATGCTTATCTAGAGACTTTGAATATATCAGAATATTATCAATGAAGACTACCATGAACTAGTTAAGATAAGACTGGAAGACTCAATTCATGAGGTCAATAAAAGCAGCTAGTGCATTAGTCAATCCAAATCGAAGCACCATAAATTCAAAGTGTCTATATCGAGTTTGAAAGGCTATCTTAAGAATATCTTCTTCACGAATCTTCAGTTGATGATAACCAGATCTCAAATCGGTATTTAAGAAGTATAAAGATCCTCCCAGTTGGTCAAACAAGTCGTCGATCCTTGGCAATAAATATTTGTTCTTAATTGTCACATGATTCAATTTTTTGTAGTCAATGTATAAGTGAAACGAACCATCCCACATCTTTACAAAAAAGACTGGTGCACCTCATTCTGAAATACTATTCCGAATAAACATTTTGCAACAAATCATTTAACTAAGTTCCCAATTCATTCAATTAAGAAGGAACCAGTATTGATAAATCGAAATTGGAGTAGTGTAAGACATCAAATCAATACAAAACTCAATCTCACGGTTGGGTGGCAACCTATGAAAATCTTTAGGAAAAACATTAGAGTAATCACAAACTATTAAGAAATCAGAATCTTGCCTGAACGTAACAATGTCATTACTTATAACGAAAATACTCTTGTAAAGCTCTAATCTCCTCCGACCACCTAAATAGGTTAGCATGACATGATCAATAGGAAATATGTGGGTATTACATGGATGCACCAGAATTTTTCTGTCTTCCGACGCAAGAGTGTTATTTCTTCAATGACACTCGATCTTAGCTTAATATAGGCTCAACCAATCTTCAAGGCAAATATGATAGCTGCAAGCTCTAGTTTGTGAATTAGATATTTTTGCTCATGCGTCTTGATGCACCCCAGGGCCCAATCACTAGAGTTTGTGCGAAGGAGATTTCTAACCAAAATTTCACTTCTTATTTTGAAGTTCAAGATGCAATTGAGGGGATTGATGAGGAGGCAAGTCATGAAAATAAAGCAAGGTCAAAGCATCTCCTCATTTGGAATGTCATTCTACACACTCGGCAAATAAGCAAAACCGAAGACTATTTTGAAGTCCCTAGTGCCGAGGCTTATGAAGGGTAACAAGCTGAAGATATGTCCCTCCAATAATTTGTCATGTTTATTTACTTTGTGTTTTGTTGTATCAATAGTATTTGAATACATTTTGGATTGATATTATGTTGTTTAAAATTGTGGATGTTGGTTGTACTCGGCTAGTGTGTTAGCCGAGTACTTGTGTGAGTTTTCTTCCCTTGAGGTTATTATTATAATTTTTGTTTAAGGCAACCCTTAAGGAAGTATTTAAGCTTCCTTAAGGTTGTCTGAAAAAGGGGATTGAGAATTTTGAATTGCAGCTGCATTTGTGTTTGGAGGTTTCCTTCTCAAACTCTCGGCTTCCATTTTCTAGGTCTCAAACCAAAAAACTTGGAACCAAAAATTACCTTACTCTTTTCTTGGCTTGATCTTGGAGTGAGGTTTTTAGCTAAGGTCTCCATCAGTTCTTCCAGTGGTGATGTCCAATGTGGGAACTTAGAGGACTAGTGTGAAAACAAGGTGGAGAGGTCTCTTGGATAAAGGATTCGGTGGAAGTCAAGATTAGTTGATTCTTATCTAATCTTAGACCAGCTTGTAGGTTCGATTTTTGTTCTTATTTCTCATACTACGATTTTTACTCTGGAATTTTGGCTTTTGTTTGGTTACTGGATAAGGGAAGCGTGTTGCAAATTTAGTATCATTTGGATTCGAATAGTAGTTTTTGTGCACATTTCATTTTGAGTTAAAAATTGTCCAAATTGGCAACCTTTGGGCAGGGTCTTCCTGATTGCATAACTTACGCTTTTTCCCGAATTTGAACTCAATTTTTGGAGGGTAAGTTACTGATAGATAATTTTGGTTGCTGCCTAAACTTGGTGTTATTTGGATCGAAATCAAGGATTTTGAGAAGCCTCCATTTTGGGTATCAAAACTATTTTCTTGGTGCTTTTTCAAATAGATTTTTGTCTTCAGCATAACTTCAACATTTTAATGAATTTGGTCATAATTTTTTGTAGAGCCATCTGTTAATTGTATATTCCCTCCAAATTTGGTGTCAAGGGAAACAAATCAGGTGTCCAAATTTTGGAGTCAATCGCTAACTACCCCTTTCTCCATAGTTAGAAATCGGTACCCCTTGGTGCGTCATGTCTTTAAATGTCAAGATGCATAAGCTATTACTTTATCCTGTTGCATAAGAATACTACCCAAACCAACTCTTGATGCATCCATATAAACTGTATAAGGCAAACTTTCATTAGGTACTACCAAAACTGTAGCAGTAGTAAATCTTTATTTAAGTTCATAAAAAATTGTCTGACACTTTTCATCCCAAATAAATTTCACGTCATTTCTAGTCAACGTTAGCGGCATAGCAATAGAAGAAAATTTTTGCACAAATCAACGATAATAACCATCCAGATCCAAGAAGCTATGCACCCCGTAACATTTTTGAGTATCTTCCATTCCAATATATCCTCAACGTTAGCCGAATTCATGGAAATGTCATTTTGAGAAATAACATGGCCTAGAAATTTCACTTTAATCATCAAAAAATTGCAATTTTCTTGCTTTCTCATACAACTGATTCTCTCTTAGTATCTGTGAAACAATTCTTAGATGTTCCATATGCTTATCTAGAGACTTTGAATATATCAGAATATCAACAATGAAGACTACCATGAACTAGTCAAGATAAAGGTGAAAGACTCGATTCATGAAGTCCATAAAAGTGGCTAATGCATTAGTCAATGCAAACAGAAGCACCATAAATTCAAAGTGTCCATATCCAGTCTGAAAGGCTATCTTAAGAATATCTGCTTCATGAATCTTCAGTTGATGATAACCAGATCTCAAATCGGTATTCGGGAAGTACATAGATCCTCCCAGCTGGTCAAACAAGTCGTCGATCCTTGGCAACAGACATTTGTTCTTGACTGTCACATGATTCAATTTTTGGTAGTCAATGCATAGACAAAACGAACCATCCTACTTTTTTACAAAAAAGACCGTAGCACCCCACTCTGAAATACTATTCCGAATAAATCTTTTTTTTGCAACAAATCCTTTCAGGACCTGAAGGAGGGCCGGATAGAAACGCCAAGCCAAACGACCCGATCTCGAAGAGGACTTGGTCGACCAGCCCAAGGCTTGTTAAAATTTAGCGGAAGACTTGTAGTATTTTTTTCTAGCCGCAACCCACATGTGATGCGTCACTGTCCACGTAATGATTGCAAGAGTTAAATTGCATAAATAAATTACATCCAAAACAAACTATGCGTCCAAAATCCTAAAGATTAGAATATTATAGAAACCAATAATTCTCACAAGCGGAAAATATAACTCAACCAAAGGAAGCAAAACATGTCAGCTCAAATCCAAAGCTGGAACTCCACGAGTTTAATGTTTCCATGCTCTAGGTATTCCTATCTTTACCTAGGGAAAAATATAGAATAAGGGGTGAGTGACTAACTCAGTAGGAAACTTATATTCACCGCCAAGTGTATGAGAAAAATTGTTTTACGTTTTCTCTATCAAAACTTTGAATTTTTTAAGGGCTATGCATTTTTTATGAAAACATTTTAAAAATCATTTACATCCTCTTTAAGGAAAACCAGCCTGGAAGGGCCTCGATGAGTTATCGTTGAAAATATCGCTGTTGACATAGACAACTATACTAAAAAAAATACTCTCGTCGATTTCTCATTGAAAATCATCCTCAATGAAAACGGAGGTCATTCATGGACTCCTTCGGTCAATCACATGGAATAAATCAATGATGGTTTGTAGATGCAGCTCGTCACCCCGAGTTTGCCTATGAATCAAAGATCAGCACCGACATAACCCGTATTGTCACCTAAGTCCTGCCGACGAGCCAAAGCTCAGCACCGACACAACTCAAATCATGTCCTAAGTTTGCTAATGAGCCCAAGCTTAGCGTTGACAAATGCATATACAAGTACACCCTAGCCCTGCTAATGAGCCAAAGGTCAATGCCAACACAACTCGAATCACCTCTCGAGTTTACCGACAAGCGAAAGCTCAGCACTGATAAACTTATATCAAATCCCAAGTCTGCTGATGAGGCAAGGCGCAACGCTGAAAAACTTGAATCAAAGTTCACCCTGATCAGGTTTAGGGTTTTGAAACCCAAGGAAGTGTCATCACCTTCCTAATCCCATTTTTCACACACAACGTACAAACATTCATCTCCATGCACCAGGAGACGTACCAGGGATAGCCTCGTGATACTCTGATACCAAGACCGTCCAGAGTATCAAGAGGATTCATCTCCCCCAAAACAGATATCACATACCATGAAAACTATGCACGAAATTTAAAAGTGTAAAACTTGCACACATAGATATAATAATTAAACGTGCTATCGAACAGTCTCTGTCAGTTTTTATGCATATGTGGTAATCCACAAAATATTAGTTTTAAAAAAATGATGGAATGGGAATGCAAAGCAAGTAGGTATAAACCCCTACCTCGACGGCGGTCTATCCTCGTATCCGAAGGAGCAGCAACCTTGGGCACTGGCTCAAAGTTCACAAACTCGTCCGAACTTACAACATATTAGACACAAAGAAATATCACAAATACATCTCAAGGAATTATTGGAAGATTTTATATCGGGTTTAATTTGAATGTCTACCTGCACTCCACTTATTATCACTATCACCATTTACAAATTAGAGCACCTCTGGGAAACATAATTCTCAGGACAGTTTCCACATAACAACATTAGGAAAAAATCTACAACAGTTTTGTCATTCTTAATAGAACTTCAACCCACTAATTTAACAAATCCTCACATCCTCTAACATTTATCAACATATCCACAATTCCCACATTCAAACAGTAGCAAGGATAGCCCAACCAACAGAACAACACTTCAAAAATTCATTCTCCAACTACCCCAAAACAGACTTTAAAACCGTGGCAAGAATTTGGAAACATATCACCATGATTAACCGTCATTCACAGGTCCCATCTATCAAGTAGAAAGTTTAAATCTAAGACAGAAACACAACAAGAATTCTTCAAGTTTATCAATGAAGGCAACAACAAATCCAAGTTAGAACCAAGCAAAAACAAGGTATTAAAATTCCTAAGAAAATGGAAATAAGCCAATGAGGAAAGAGTAATCAACCAACGATCTTAATCTTCAGCTCAACTACATCACTGCAAGAACAAAATCACAGTCAGGATTCTTCCTTTCATCCGAAATAGCAAAGCAGAAATCCAACATCGAGTCTAGAATCCCAAAATCCAACTTCAAATGAATCAAAAACAATGAAGCACACTGCATTACTCACCAAAATAGGAAAGGTTGGAGAGTACAGCTACCAAAGCCCTCACCTTAGTAGTACCGTTCTCCCACGATCCACAGTTGTTGGCCCGAGTGTCTGTTCGTTGCCTGCTTACCTCTCGCCGCCTTTCGCTCGGAGTTCGCCGCCTTCCGTCCTCCCTTGCAAACGTGTTCGCTCGTGGGTCTCCTTCACCCTTTTCTTCTTCCCCTTCTTTCTTTCCTTTCTTTGCAGTCTCACCCATTGCTTCTCTCTCTCTCTTTTTCCCATTTCTTCATTCACTCATTCCTTTTATTTATTTCTTTTTTTATTCCGAGTCTACCATTTTCTATCTTGCCGCGTACTTCTTCTTTTCATTTCAAAATCCCAATCTTTCATTTTCCTTATTTCTTTTATTCAATTAATATATAAATACATATATATTAATATATGTATCATTTATTAATTAACTCATTTCCAAAATCCTGACTCATTTCGAACATTACCCAACGATGTTTACCGGTCCAATTTAATTCTTTAATTCTATTTCTTAAATAAATTTTTGGTTTGGAAATTTCCAATTCCACCTATTTAACTAATTGAATAAAATTTCACACGTGGTCACTACGCGACAATTTGCATCAATTATTTAACGTCGTGACCGATTTTTAAATGAAAAGTTTACACGTGGAAATTGCTTATCCGAACTTTATCTGTGGTCTCCTGAATCAGTTACGGCCCAAGTGAAACTCTTTCCTCTGCCTCAGCCCAACACAACGGAGAATGACACGATCTTCAATACAATGCTTTATATGGAGAGACACCAATGCTAGTCTGGTAGCTGTTGTTAAATACAAACTCGACCAATGGCAGGTGATTAATCCAACTGTCGCCGAAATCCAAGATACAAACCCGTAACAAATCCTCCAAAATTTGGATAGTCCATTCTGATTGCCCATCGGTTTGAGGATGGTGTGTAGTGTTAAGATTGAGCTCTGTACCCAAGGCTTTCTGCTGAGCTCTCCAAAACTTGGATGTGAACCTAGGATCACGATTCGAAACGATGCTAGTGGGAACACCGTGAAGACAAGTGATGTTCTCAATGTACAATCGACTCAACTTTGACAAACGAAAATCCATCCTGATCGGAGTGAAGTGGGTGGACTTGGTCAAACGATCCATAATAACCCACACTACATCGAACTTTTAAGAAGTCCTAGGTAGACCAATGACAAAATCCATCATAATCCGTTCATATTTCCACTCCAGGGATAGGGAAAGGCTGCAATAATCTTGCCTGCCTCTAATGTTCCGCCTTCACCTTCTGACAGGTCAAACACCTGGCCACAAAATTGGCCACTTTACACTTCATACCCACCCACCAGTATTGGCGTTTCAAAACATGGTACATCTTTGTACTCCCTTTGTGGATAGCAAATCTAGACTTGTGAGCTTCCTCAAGAATCGCTTGCCTCAAATCCTGAATGTCGGGAACTGCTACTTTGCCCTGGTAAAGAATAGTTTCCTCAACGTTGACTTTCCAACCATCCAGTTGTTCTCCATTATTGAACTGCTCAACTATACCTCTGAGTTCATCGTCTTGCTGTTGTAACTGCTTGTTTGTTTGAAGTAATGTCAGAATAGCTACAACATTGTATGCGTAAGTGGTGTCTCCCAACTCATAATACTGAAGGTTGAAATCTCCAATTGCCACTGACTGCATCCACTCATCGAGAACTAGACAAGCCATGGATCCCTGTGTATATCGACTCAAGGCATTTGCAACTACATTTGCTTTCCCTGGATGGTACTTTAAGCTGACATCATAATCCTTCAAATACTCCATCCATCTATGTTGTGTCAAATTTAGATCCTGCTAAGTAAATAGATACTTCAAACTCTTATGGTCAGAGTACACTTAGAAATTCATGCCTTACAAATAGCTCGTCCAAATCTTTAGAGCAAAAATTATAGCTGCCAACTCCAAATCATGAATTGAATAATTTTGCTCATGGGGCTTCAACTGCCGTGATGCATAGGTAACTACTTTCCCCTGTTGCATAAGCACACATCCAAGGCCAACTCCTGATGCATCAGTGTATATTGCAAAGGGCTGCTTGCTGTTAGGCACTATCAGAATAGGTGCACTGGTCAATTGGTTCTTCAATTCCTCAAATGCATTATGAAACTTGTCATTCGACTTGAATCGCACCCCTTTCCTGGTCAACTTAGTCAATGGTGCGGCTAATGAGGAAAAACTCTCAACAAACCGCCGGTAGTAACTAGCAAGACGAAGGAAACTACAGATCTCGGTCACATTCTTCAGAGGCTGTCACTCAAAACTGCCTCAATTTTCGCTTGATCAACTGAGATTCCCTCACGTGAAACTACATGTCCCAAAAACTTTACCTCTGACATTCATAAGTCACACTTGCTACTCATAGCGTATAACTGGTGATCCATTAGAGTCTGCAACACAACTCTGAGATGCTTCTTATGCTAATCCCAAGATTTTGAATACACCAGAATGTCGTCAATGAAAACCACGATGAACTAGTTCAAATAAGGCATGAAGACTCGGTTCATTAGATCTATAAATGTTGCTAGAGCATTTATCAAACCGAAAGGTAGGACTAAAAACTCAAAATGTCCATACCTCGTTCAAAAAGTTGTTTTCGGGAAATCTTCTTCACGGATTCTCATATGATGATACCTGGACCTCAAATCAATCATGGAAAAATACCGCGAACCACCAAGCTAGTCAAACAAGTCCTCAATCCTAGGCAAAGGATACTTGTTTTCCACGATAATTGGAATCAATCTCTGATAATCGATAGAAAGTCTCAAAGTCCCATCGGCTTTCTTTGCAAATAACACGGGAGTGCCCCATAGGGACACGCTCTCCTAGATGAATCCACTTTCTTTCAATTCTATCAATTCATTCAACTCTGCCAAATCCATCATATACGCCAAAGTTGATACTGGTGTAGCGCCTGGAACTAAGTCAATCCGAAACTCAACCTCTCAGTTCGGAGGCAACCCTGGCCCCTCATCAGGAAACATGTCTAAAAACTCTCTCACTACCGAGATATCCAAGTCCTTCCCAAAGATCTCGCCATCACCATCAACCGACTAGAGATTCTCACACTGTATAACCAAGACAAACTTGCAAGACAGGTTTAGTTGTTACTGTACAAAGACCATCTCGGTGGACAATAACTCGTTCATCCTTCGCAACAACAGTAACCTTTTTTAGATAACACTCTACAATCACTTGGTACTTTCTTAGCCAGTCCATACCTATAACCACGTCAACTAACACATCGGTAACATAATCAAGTTCATTGAAAACTTGCAACCATCGATCAGCACACAGATTGCTCTGCACACAGATACTACTCCAGTCTAGACACCCAGAGGAGTACTGAGAATCAACGAAGATTCCATCTCCTCCACTAACTACTGACACTGACCATGGGTCAACTCATAAAAGACTCTAGCAATAGACTTATAATGGCCACAACTACTATATTGCATCATGAATACCTTGGTAAAATCTTTCCACTCCATTGTTTGGACAACGTAACTAGACCTCACAGCGTTCCACCAGCTGGATGCCAACTTCTCTTGGTAATGAGTGACAATCTCCACCTAGAACTCTTCTAGAATTTAGAGTGCCTCGAAATTCTTCTCCATTTTCTGGAGCCAATTCTCCACTCCCATTGGGTTTGCCCCATTCTCAAACATGGGTGGGTTCAATCTAGCAAACTCCCAGAATTACGTCTTCCTCGTCATACCAGGTTCCTATGCAAAACTGTTACTGGTCAGAACAAAGCCTCCATCATTGCTACAGTGGGATCAAAACTACTATCTTGCAGTGGGCCACGCGATGCTCTTTTCGGTGGCATTTTCAAAATTTAGAGAAGTGGAATACACTTGGTTAGAGACTTCCTATGCACAGTAAACTTCTACCAAACTTTTCACTTCAAAAATTTTCTCAAGCAATCACTATTTGAAAATCGTGGAGCCTTAAGCTTTGATACCAAAAATTTCTGTCACGACCTGGAGGAAGGCTGGAAAGAAATGCCAGGCCAAATGACTGGATCCATGGAGAGGACCTGGTTGCCCAGCCCAAGGCTTATTAAAATTTAGTGGAAAACTTGTAATATTTTTTTCCAGCCGCAACCCACATGTGATGGGTCGCAGTCCATGTAATGATTGCAAGAGTTAAATTGCGTAAATACAGATTACATCCAAAACAAACTGTGCATCTAGAATCCTAAATCATAGAATATTACATAAACAATAATTCTCACCAGTGGAAAATATAATTAAACCAAATGAAGCAAAAAAAGTCAGCTCAATCCAATGCTGGAACTCCACGTCTTTAATGTGTCCACGCTCTAGGTATTCCTATCTCTACATGGGGGAAAATATTGTCTAAGGGGCGAGTGATTAACTCAGTAGGTAACTTATACTCACCGCCAAGCGCATGAGAAAACTTGTTTTACCTTTTCTTTATAAAAACTTTGAATTTTTTAGGGGCTATGCATTTTTTATTAATACATTTTCAAAATCATTTACATCGTTCTCAAGGAAAACAAGCCTCGAAGGGCCCTGACGAGTTATAGTGGAAAATATCGCTATTTACATAGACAATTATACTAAAAAAATACTTTTGTCAATTTCTCACTAAAAATCATCCCTTGTGAAAAAGGAGGTTACTCATGGACTCATTTGGTCAATCACATGGAATAAAGCAATGGCAGGTCCGTAGACCCAGCTTGTCAACTCAAGTTTGCCGACGAGCCAAATATCAGCGCTGACACAACTCATATCGTCACCCAACTCTTGCCGACGAGCTAAAACTCAATGCCGACACAACTCAAATCACGTCTTGAGTAGCCAAAGCTCAGTGCCGACTAACTCATATAGAAGTACACCCTAGTCCTGCCGACGAACCAAAGCTCAACGTTGATACAAATCAAATCTCCTCTGGAGTTTACCGACGAGTGAAAGCTCAGTGCCGATACACTCATATCAAATCCCAAGTCTGACGACGAGCCAAAGCGCAGCGCTGACAAACTTGAATCAAAGTACACTTGATCAGGTTTAGGGTTTTGAAACCCAAGGAAATATCATCACTTCCCTAATCCCATTTTTCACACACAATGTACAAACAGTCATCTCCACACACCAGGTGACGTACCAGGGATAGCCTCATGATACTCTGATACCGAGACCGTCCAGTGTATCGAGATGATTCATCGCCCCTAAAACAGATATCATATACCATGAAAACTATACATGGAATTTAAACACGTAAAACTATCATACATAGGTATAATAAAATTAGACGTGCTGTCGAACAGTCCCCATCGATTTTTATGCATATGTGGTAATCCACAAAATATTAGTTTTAAAAAAATGATGGTATGAGAATGCAAAGCAAGTAGGTATAAACCCCTACCTTGACGGTAGTCTCCCCTCATATCCAAAGGAGCAGCGACCTCGGGCTCCGGCTTAAAGTTCACAAACTCATCTGAGCCTACAACATATTAAACATAGAGAAATCTCATAAATACATCTCAATGAATTATTGGAAGATCCTATACCAGAATTAATCTCAACGTCTACCTGCACTTCTATTATTATCACTATCATCGTTTACAAATTAGAACACCTCTGGGAAACATATTCTCATGACACTTTCCACATAACAACATTAAGGAAAAATCCACAACAGTTTCGTCATTCTCAATAGAACTTCAACCAACTAATTTAACAGATCCTCACATCCTCTAACATTTATCAACATATTCATAATTCCCACATTCAAACAGTGGCAAGGATAAAACAACCAACAAAACAACACTTAAAAAATTCATTCTCCAACTACCCTAAAACAGATTTTCAAACTGTGGCAAGAATTTGGAAACATATCACCATATTCAATAGTCATTCATGAGTCCCATCTATCAAGTGGAAAGTTTAAATCTGAGACAGAAACCCAACAAGAATTCTTCAAGTTTATCAATGAAGGTAGCAACAAATCCAAGTTAGAACCAAGCAAAAACAAGGCATTAAAATTCCTAAGAAAATGGAAATCAGCCCGTGAAGAAAGAGTAATCAACCAACGATCTTAATCTTCAGCTCAACTACATCACTACAAGAACAAAATCATAGGCAACATTCCTCCTTTCATCTGAAACAACAAAGCAGAAATCCAACATCAAGTCTAGAATCCCAAAATCCAACTTCAAATGAATCAAAATCAACGAAGCACACTGAATTACTCTCCGAAATCGAAAAGGTTGGAGGGTACAGCTCCTGGATCCGTCACCATGATGGTTCCATTCTCCCGCGATCGACAGTTGCCAACCCGAGTGTCTGTCTGTCGCCCACTTGCCTCTCACCATCTTCCGCTCAGAGTTTGTTGCTTTCTGTCCTCCCTCGTAAATGTCTTCGCTCGCGGGTCTCCTTCACCCTTTTCTTCTTCCCCTTCTTTCTTTCCTTTCTTCGCAGTCTCACCCGCTGCTTCTCTCTCTCTCCTTTCCCATTTCTCCTTTCCCTCATTCCTTTTTATTTATTTCTTTTTTTATTCCAAGTCTACCATTTTCTAACCTGCCGCGTACTTCTTCTTTTCATTTCAAAACCCTAATCTTTCATTTTCCTTATTTCTTTTTATTCAATTAATATATAAATACATATATTAATATATGTATCATATATTAATTAACTCATTTCCAAAATCCTGACTCATTCCGAACATTACCCAACGACGTTCACCGGTCCAATTTCAATTCCACCGATTTGACTATGGCTAAAATTTTACACGTGGTCACTACGCGACAATTTGAGTTAATTATTCAACGTCATAACTGATTTTTGAGCAAAAAATTTACATGTGGAAATTTCTTATCAAAATTTTTACGGGTTTCACAAATCTTCAACTGAGTTCCCAATTCATTGAATTAAGTAGGAACCACGGGGTACTACTTAATCGAAATTGGAGTAGTGTTAGACATCAAATCAATAAAAAATTCAATCTCATAGTCGGGTGGCAACCTATGAAAATCCTCATGAAAAATATCAGGGTAATCACAAACCACTAACAAATCAGAATCCCGCCTGAATGTAACAAGGTAATCGCTTATAGCAAAAATATTCTTGTAAGGCTACAATTTCCTTCGACTACCTAAATAGGCTCGTAGTACATTATCAATAGGAAATATGTGGGTATTACATGGATGCACCAGATTTTTTCCGTCTTCCGACGCAAGAGTGCTATTCTTCAATAACACTCGATCTTAGATTTATATAGGTTCAACCAATTCATATATAGGATTACATCAAATTGAACCATAGGTATAAATATCAGGTCAATCGATAGTTTGTGCCCGTGAACAATAAAAGTAGCAGATCAGATGACGATATACATTTCATATCTCTTATTTATAGGAGTATTCAAAATTTTTTAAACTTCTCTACAAGTCACACTCATAACATGAACAAGAGACACAGAAACAAATGAATGTGTAGCATCAGTACCAAACAATACATGCACCAAAGTATTAAATCAAGGGAGTATGCCATCAATGATGCTCGGGCCAGACTGATCAATAGGCTTAGATCCTGAAACTGCATATGCTTGGCTAATTATCTTCACTTTGCCCTTCTTATTGCCACCAAATCCACCCTCCATGAACTGGGAGCAACTCTAGCTATCTAACTAGTAGATCTTACAGGAGTGGCACTAGATGTATAACTTTGAAGGTACCTTGTAGACCACTAAAAGTCTATACTAGTAGGCTGATACTACTGCTGAAATGGCAGTCTATAACCAACTAGCTATGGTAAAGTAAAGCTCTATGATCTAGAACAACTCTGCTGATTCTATCTAGAAAATTCTCAACCAGCTCCAAAATTATGTCTAATAGAAGCTCACTAAGCAATCCCTGAATTAGTTTGTGAAGGTTTAGGATTCACTACGCAGTTCCTTCTCAAATGTTCAGGTTGCCCATAGGTATGACAAATATAAGGGCTTGAGCATCCTCCAATATAGGGAATATCAATGGGCTGTCAGTTGGTTCCACTCTAAGTGTGTCCTCCTTTGTTATGAATCTTTTTCTAATCTTTCTTGATCATCTTGTGATACACTAGCGGAAGGTGTAGAGAATATAACCTGTTGGGTGGTTGATCGTGTGAGGGAGAGTGATTAACCGGTGTTATGAAGTATAGGCATAGTTTTCATTCAACAGTTAAAGCAGCTATGTGGTGAACGGTTGCAAATGATCAACCTCTAAATTGGAAGCGAAATAGTGGTCGATCAACAATTGTTCAAAGGTGATAGATTTGAACGTCGAAAACTATGTGATTGGATGAGCGATCGGTCTGCTAAAGGATGGGATATCAACCAGTTGAAAATTTTCCAAAAATTGTTGCAAATCACCTTATGGAAACTCCAACTTTAGAAACAAATAACTCCCTCATTTTAGAAGTTTTTTCTCTGAAATTTGGACCACGACTTCCTTGATGAATGTAGAAGAAACTCCTTAACGAATAAAGGAAATAAATGTCATAAATTTGGAAATATACTTGAGAGAAATAGATTGGCTGAAAATAGTAAGTATTGCAACTTGTACTACCGTATGGATGTCTTTGCCAATAAAACTCCTCTTGAAAGTTGGACACCTCGTCATACACTTTTCCTTTGAGAAGTAAGAGTACGAATGCCAATAAGTCACAAAGTAAGCTTAATCTTGTGATGTAATTTAAACAAGACCTTGGATGTAACTCACCAAAGAATTGAAAGAGGAATCAATCCAATTTCAAAAGAAAGCTAAAGCTTTTTAATAATCAAACTTCAAGGTCTAAAACACACATACTAGGTTGCTTTATATAGCCAATTACAAAGCATAAAATAGGAAATAACAATATAAGAAATAAACTAGTACTAAGCTATATCAACTATGACAAGTGGCCAATTTTCCTACTAAGTTTAGGTAACTTTCTAAAGCAATTATTTAAGTATTCTTTGTTTGCTTTCTCTCCAATTTTTTGTTTCTTTTCGTGGCTACTTTCTCTTCAAGTTTAGCCACTTGGATGGTTGCCATATTCATGCATCAATCGACATTCCTTTGTGCACTTGCATGGCTGATTTGGTAAGCTTTCCTATTCTCTTCTTCGTTTGATCTTTCTTGCCCTTCAAGCTTGTCTTGTTAGGCTTCTTTCCATAGTAGCAAGTGCGTGGGCCTTACTTGATCTTCTTGAGTTGCTAGCTCTTCCATTTGGGGAATAATTGAGGTACCTTCCAAATAATTAGAAAGGTAGGTATTGATGAGTTTTTGGACCCTTGCTCTTGTGAATAGACCTTGTAGTCAATCATCTTGCCACCCATTTGTTTCTCTTTATTTGACTTTCCTTTACACTTTCCAAATTGCTCAACCAAATCAACTTCAACTCGCTGAGCAGCAGCAACCAAATAAGAAATAGGACTAAACTCCATATCTGATAACTGATATCAGATCTTAAGCCTCAGATGTTTCCACAACTTTACCATCTTGTCAGTCAAATCCATCTCTCTGATATACTGTGATAGCTCCATAAACTTGGCATAATATTTCAGCCCAGTAAGACTCTCCTGCTCTAAGTCATGGTAAGCGCTGATCATATTATGACGGTAACCAACATTTCTCTGAAGACAACTTCAATTTGGGTCCATGTCATCATATCTAATTGGTAATCCAATTTAAGAGATCTCCACCAAAATTTGCCCATTTTCTCCAAATAGAAAGTCGCAAATCCAATAAAATATTTCGTCAAGACTCCAATAGCGGTTAGATTTTCTGTATCACCCTCAACTAATTTTTAGCATTTTGAGGGCCAGCTTCGCCCACAAACACCAACGGCTTTATATGTCAGAACTGTATAAAGAAGTTCATACGACGGGTCTCGGGGTCTTGGTTTTCACTATCTCGGGACAAATTTTGTAACACATCCTTAGAGATATAAGAGAATCAGTAGGCTGCGGCTTAACTGTTTGCACAGTAGGTGCTACAAGAGTACGGTTTGTAGGAGCTTTTCCGAGAGGCATTTTTTTTGAAAATCTAAAAAATTTATGGGTATGTCAAAATACATCCTTAGGCACAATATTTGCAAATTCTTGTATATTACTATACTATCTATCTTATTGATATCATTTTTTAAGATGGTAACTTGACTCTGATATCAAAAGTTTTGTCATGACTCTAGAGGGACCCGAGACAAAATGAGAAATGATTTGACCCAAAAGAACTGAATCGTCCAACCCAAATCTTTAATTTTCTTAATTAATAGTGGAAGTCTTAAAACATTTATTAAATGTCAGAGCCTAACAAAACATGAGCTAATCAAGTCCAACAAGTGATATCCATATAGCATAGCAAAATAATCCATAAAGTAACTATGCAGAATGTAAAATAGAAAGTACAATTTATCTATAAAAAAAAATTACATCACAAAATGTCTCTCAAAGAAAATTTATTAAAATGCTAGAATAAATAAGTAACTCCCGTCGAATTTCTTCTCTTGATTTAGTAACTAGAAGTCTTGTTGATAAAGTCCTCGAATGGTGTCATTGTGGTGAGTTGACTAAATTCAAAAAGGGTCAAATTTTTATATTTAGTATTTTAATAATAAAAAAAGAGCAATAAGCATGCATGATCTTAGGTATTTTATAAATTCATTTTTATAAAATTGTGTACAAAGGAGCACTAGTTTAAAATAACCCACAAAAATATGGTACGTAATTAAAAGATCATTATTGTACCAAAATAAAATTCTAGTGAAAATGGAATCACTCACAGACTCTGGAAACACCATTCATAGACATATCATATAATGGTGTTCGGTGATTGCGAAAGCCTCATAAAGAGACTGATCAAGTTTAGAGTTTTATGCCCAAGGACACAACACATACAGCTGTTCCATTATTCTACTTAACAAGAAGCAAACACATCCTCCTATGGTCAAATGTGCGTTAAGTAAAATTGGACCTCAAATCATGTCGATTGAACTTGGTTCACACGACCAAGTTCATTCAGTAATTTTTGTATGTATGATTTAATAAAATATGTACGGTGAAAAACTACATATAATGTAAAAATCCGACAAACCATAAAATGAACATGTCATTTTTATATGAGACATGTCTCAAAATATTATTTTTAGAAAAATTTATGCAATACTGTGCATAAAATTAAATCCTTAGCTCGAAGTTGGCATGTCACCGACTCAATCCCAATTATCTAAAAACATCCAGTTTTTTTAGTCCGTGATTTTTAAATTAATTATTGGGTACCTATCAAAAAATAAAGTTGTTATATTTTTTGGTTAAATTTTTATGCATTAAAATCACCAATTTTCACTAAAAAAAAAAATCCAAAATTAATTGGATAGAAAATATCCAAAATTTGGCTCAAAATAGACCCAAACTAGGCCTTGACCACGCCTCAAAGGGGCTGGACCATGGCCCACACAAGGCTTAGGCCTTGGAAGCTTGGTTTGCGACCCAGGCAAAACTTTGCTCGTGCACCAGTCCTTCCGCGGAAAGAACTTGGATGTAGATGACATCGACATAAGTGATGTCATCTCTGGCCAAGATTTCCATTCTCGGCAGGCTATCCAACTAGCTGGGGCGACCGGCGCCACAACTTGACCTCCTCAAAGTCATGAGTAGTTTTTCTCACAATCGACATTATTCGCGTAATTTCATTGCAAAAATTCATCCAACATATTGGCCAAAAACTCCTAGATTAACAATCAAATTTCAACATTTCAAAACTCTACACCAATTTTCCAGTAAATAGAGAAGTGTCCGAAGAGATAAAAAATCCAATTTTACATACCTATGTGATGCACCTTAATGACCGATCACTCGAGCTCGATCCAATAAGCTCATTAACCTTTTTATGCATTCTTATTTCTTTGAAGGGATGAATGGAGTATAACCTCATAAGGATAAGGAGCAACCCAAGCATGTACTCAAATGAGAGTGCAACAAAACACCTGGGGCTTGCCTTCCACCCAAGGCATGCAACTCATCAGACATTCCTCTTGCCACTTTTGGGAATGCTTAAAGACAACAATACAAGGAAGATGCTCCAAGTTACTCAAAAACGACAAGAAGGTAGCATAGAATCACTTTATGAAATATTTTGGAATTATTGGATAGAATGGATTGGTTGTTTTTGGATTGCTCTCTGCTAGCTTAAAATAGCTGAGAGTTTTTGAATGTTTTTGTTTTGGAGGTTATTTTTCTAAATTTTACATTAGGGTAGCCCTAATTGAGGTGGTATTTATACTCCTCTTAATGGCTTGTTTGATTGAATTTGAAATCATCTGAAACCCTTTCAATTGGATTTGGAGTTCCCTCCACAATCAGCCTGCATTTACCTTGGTGAGAATTCGAGAGAGTGAGTGTCAAACACTGAATCACCCTTGTTCCTTGCAAGCCTTGTGGTGATTCTCTTACGCTAAGCTTTCCTCCACTTCCTTCCAGAGGTGGACATCCCTAGAGAAGGTTTAGAAGGCCTACTAAGAAGAAAGTTGGAGAGGGCTCAGTGTTGGAGTCCAATGAAGTCGATAGATGCAATTTTAGCACCCATTCAAACTAGCTTGCAACCTTTTGTGCACAACTTCCTTTCCCGAGCTTTTATAGTCTCAATTTTTGGAGGTTCTCTTGTTCACTTACAGAGATGTACGTGGTCCAAATTTTACGCTTTTTGGACAAGTATTGAGTGAATTGTGTTTGTTTCCATTTTGGGTCCGAGCTGCCTTTTTGGTGTCTTTCCGGATAGTATGAAGTGCGTTCGCATAACTTCGTCTTCCGTGAGTATTTTTCTATGATTTTTAGAGGGTGTCTTCAACCTTCATTGAGTTTATCCTGGTCAAAGTTTCAATTCAATTGGATGTCAAATGAGCGAGTTGCACATTCGGATATTTTGAGTTTTGTTTTTCTAGCCTTGATAACCGCCATCAACAAAGGGGATTCCGAGCTTGCATCCCGTGATGCATCAGTTGGTATTAGAGCCACTTTCCCTATTCTTATAATCTGCTCATAATAGAGAAGAAAATCCGCCCTCTACTCAAGCACCTGAGAAACCATTGGAGGAGTTCGACACTAGTACACAAGGCCAAATAGAGGAACTACGAAACATGAAAGCCAACTTGAAGCAAAGGTTGGAAGAGCCTACAAATCAGCATGTGAGGGGTCCTAAAAGACCTAGGCCAAGGAGAAGAATAAGCACTTCCATAGATACTAGAAGCCGAGAGGATAGTAGTGAAGATGAGGCCTACATTGAAACCAAGTTTGAAGAAATACCTAGCCTGAGCAGGAGGCCTAGTGCTAGGAATGACATGAGGCATATCAAGGTATCTATTCCCCCTTTTAAAGGCTCATATAATGGAGATGATTTTCTAGAATGGATGGAGAAGGTTGATAAAGTTTTCGATTGCTATGATTATACAGAGAAAACAAAATTGCAAATGGTTTCATTGGAGCTCTCGGGTTATGCAAGCTTGTGGAGGGAGGACTTAAAAATTCAAAGGAAACGTGAAGGCTAAGATGAGGTGCATAGTTGGTTGATGATGAAGGCACTCATGAAGAAGAGATTTGTGCGAATCCATTACAAATAAGAACTCTTCCTTCAAATCCAAAATCTCAAGCAAGGGTCCCATTCGGTTGAAGAATACCTCACCGAGTTTGAGACTCCTAAAATTAGATGTGCATTAGAGGAGCCTATGGAGCAAACCATTGCAAGATTTATAAAGGGGATTCATAAGGAGATTGGGGACATATTGGAGCTTCAAACTTTTGAGAATATGGATGGAGTGGTGCAATTGGCTTTGAAAGTAGAAAGGCAAAGAAAGAGAAAGAGAAAGAACAATGAGTCTAGTTCTCGAGCAATCCAAAAAAGTCCATTTCCATACAAGGCCCAAGCCAAATATGATGAGAAGAATACAACCTTGAAGGGTATGACAATAAGGTAATGGAAGAAAAGAAAGCAAGTGTGGACTCCACAAGGCCATAGTCAAGGGACATCAAGTGCTTCAAGTGCCTTGGGTTAGGGAATATTACTTCTAAACGCCCCAACAAGCATGTAATGGTGGTTTAAAATGACACTAAATAAATAGAAAGTGAGGATGAAGTTATTGATGTGCCAAACACAGAGGAGCGGCCTCAAGAAGACATTTACTTTGTGCAATAAGGACCTCTCCATATGATCTTGAGGAGATCTTTAACCATGGAAGGCCTAGTGGAGGATTGCCAAAGGGAGAACATTTTCCATACCCAATGCAAAGTCAAGTATAAAGTTTGTTCTATGATCATAGATGAGGGTAGTTGCACCAATGTAGCTTCCCAAGATGTTGTTGAGAAGTTGGGGTTTGAAACCTTGTTGTATCTGACTCCGTACAAGCCAAGTTGGCTTAATGAGTGCTAGCCATTTGTTATTGGGAATGTCGTGGCAATTTGATAGAAGGGTATCCCATGATGGCTATTCTAACTACTACACTTTCAAGATGGATGGAAGAGTTATAAATTTGGCCCCTCCCTCTCCCGAACAAGTTGCTCAAGATTATTAAAGTATGAAGAGGGGTAGAACTGATTCCACTTTATTCATGTCCAAGAAAGAGCTAAATAAATCACTACTAAACGGAGGTCTTATGGTGATGTTGATGTTTAGAGAAAGATTGGAGGAGTTGGGAGACATACCCAATTCTATTCAACTTATTATTAAAGAGTTCTAAGATAAAGAACTTCCTCAAAGGCTTCCCCTTCTTAAAGGATTTGATCACCAAATCAATCTTCTACCAAGAGCCACTCTTCCAAATAGGCCTTCTTATAAACTAAATCTGGAAGAAGCCAAGGAGTTACTTAAGCAAGTAACTGAACTCCTTGAGAAGGGATACATCTAAGAATCTTAACCCTTGTATCATACTTTCCTTGTTAGTTCCCAAAAAGGATGGTACTATGCAGATGTGCATTTATAGCTAGGAAATCAATCAAATTACAATCAAGTATAGGTTCCTAATTCCTAGACTTGAAGATATGTTGGATGAACTAAGTGGTGCTTCCATTGTCTCTAAAGTAGACCTCATGAGCGGTTATCACCAAATTCGAATGAGAAAGGGTGACAAATGGAAGAAAACTTTTAAAACAAAAAATGGGCTTTATGAGTGGATGGAGATGCCTTTTAGGTTGTCCAATGCCCCGAGCACCTTCATGAGGGTCATGCACCAGGTTCTCAAGGAATTCATGAGTCGGTTTATAGTGGTATACTTTGACGACATATTGATATATAGTGTGGATCTACCATCACATGTGGAGCATCTTCGCCTACTTTTTTCCACTCTAAGATAGGCTAAGCTTTATGGGAATCTTAAAAAATTCTCTTTTGCTCAAGAAAGAGTATATTTCATTGGGTATATAATAATAAGACACAACATGGAGGTAGATGAATCAAAGGTAGAAGCAATCAAACAGTGGCCGATTCCTAAGAGCATTTCCAAGGTAAGGAGTTTTCATGGTTTTGCTTTATTCTACAAGAGGTTCATTCAAAATTTAAGCCCTATCATGACCCCCATTACTGATTGTACAAAAAAATGGGAAGGAATTTCAATGGTCTAGAGCATGTCAAGTTAGCTTTGAGATCATTAAAAACAAACTATGCCATGCACTTGTGCTTCCACTGCCCTATTTTGCCAAAGTGTTCAAATTAGAATGTGATGCTTTGGGCCTTAGTATTGGAGCTGTCCTTATGAAAGATGGAAATCCTATTGCTTATATCAGTGAGAAACTAAAAGGACTAGCTTTGAATTAGTCTACACAGGATAAGGAATTTTATGCAGTCATCTAATCCCTTGAAGTTTAGCAACACTATCTTATTTCCAAGGAGTTCATTATCCTTACCGATCACCAAGCCCTCAAGCATATAAGTAGCCAAGGCAAATTGAATAGAAGGCATGACAAGTGGGTGGAGTTCTTGGAATGCTATCCATATATGATTAAATACAAAAAGGGAGAAACCAACTTGGTGGCTGATGCACTCTCAAGAAGATATGCACTCTTAACCGAATTGAACACCAAAATTTTTGGTTTTGATTGGATTAAGAGCATATACGTTGAAGATAAAGATATTGGTTAATTTTATAATGTTTGTCTGAAGAAGGATGAGAGGACCTATTATATTTTGGATGGATATCTTTTCAAAGGTGGTAAACTTTGCATTCCTTCTTGTTGCATTCGAGAGTCTTTAGTAAAAGAGGGTCATAGTGGCGGTTTGACAAGCTATTTTGGGAAAAAGAAGACGTATGAAGCTATGAAAGAAAATTTTTAGTGGCCTCACCTCCTTAAAGATGTGCACAGAATTAAAGAAAGGTGCATTATTTGTAAAAGGGCCAAAAAATTGAGTATTGCCCCAAGGATTGTATCTTCCTTTACCCATGCCTACTCATCCTTGGGTGGAGATTAGTATGGATTTTATTTTGGGTTTGCCTTGCACTTTACGTCTGAAAGATTCAATTATGGCAGTCGTTAATCATTTTTCTAAAAAGGCTCACTTTATTGATTGCACAAAATCTGATGATGCTAACCATATAGTGGATTTATTTTTCAAAGATATAGTGTGATTGCATGGTATACCTTGTTCCACTGTTTCAGATTGGGATACAAAATTCTTGAGCTCATTTTGGAAGATCCTTTGGAGAAAGTTAGGTACCAAAGCTGCTATGCAGCACTTTGTTTCACCCTCAAACCGATGGATAAACCAAAGTGGTCAACCGCACAATGGGATCACTCCTAAGAACTATAGTAAGCAAAAGGCTCTTGGATTGGGATTTACAATTACCATACATCGAGTTTGCTTACAATCAAAGCATGCACAGAACTACTCAACATACTTCTTTTGAGGTGGTTTATGGTTTCAACCCTCTCACCCCATTGGTTTATGCAAGAAATGCTAACTACGGGCGTAAAGGGGTTATTTTCAATGAAGGGGACTTATTTTTGCTACATTTGAGGAAAGAGAGGTTCCCTAGGCAAAGAAAGTGCAAATTGCTACCTAGAGCCGATGGACCTTTCAAGATGCTAGAATGGATAAACAATAATGCTTATAAGTTGGAACTTCCGGATGACTATGGAGTTTTTTGCACTTTTAATGTACAAGATTTGTCACCTTACCTTGGGGAGGAAGAAGATGATGAAGAGAAAGTTTAGGAGAATCAAGCCTTGGATTTGAGGTCAAATCCTCAATCACCCTGGGAGAATGATGTACCTTAAGGGCTGATCATTTGAGCTTGGGCCAAGAAGCTCATTAATCCTTTTATGCTCTCTTATTTTGTAGGAGAAACTTTCTTTGAAGGGATGAATGGAGTACTATCTTATGGTGATAAGGAGCAACCCAAGCATGAGCTCAAATGGGAGTGTAACAAAACACCTGAGGCTAGCCTTCCACCCGAGGTATCCAACTCATCCGACATTCCTCTTGCCACTTTTGGGAATGCTTAAAGACAACAACACAAGGAAGATACTCCAAGTTACTCAAGAATGACAAGAAGGTAGAATGAAATCATTGTATGAATTATTTTAAAATCATTGGATGGAAAGGATTGGTTGTTTTTGGATTGCTCTTGACTAGCTTAAAATAGTTGAGAGTTTTTTAGTGTTTTTGTTTTGGAGGTTATTTTTGTAATTTCTACATAATGTCAGCCCTAATTGAGGTGGTATTTATACTCTTCTTAATGGCTAGTCTGAATAAATTTGAAATCAATTAAAACCCTTTGAATTGGATTTGGAGTTCCCTCCACAATCGGTCCCAATTCCCTTGGTGAGAATCCGAGAGAGTGAGTGTCAAACATTGAATCACCATTGTTTCTTGCAAGCCTTGTGGTGATTCTCTTACACTAAGCCTTCCTCCACTTCCTTCCAGTTGGACATCCCTAGAGAAGGATTAGAAGGCCTGCTAAAAACCAAGTTGGAGAGGCTTCCGTGTTGGAGTCCATTGAAGTTGATAGGTGCAATTTTAGCACCCATTCAAACCAACTTGCAACCATATGTGAACAACTTCCATTCCCAAGAATTTCTAGTCTTGATTTTTGGATGTTCTCTCGTTCATTTACAGAGAGGTATGTGGTCCAAATTTTCCGCATTTTGGACAAGTATTGAGTGAATTATGTTTGTTTCCATTTCAGGTTTGAAACTACCTTTTTGGTGTCTTTCCAGACAGTCTCAAGTGCATTCACATAACTTTGTCTTCCTTTTGTTTTTTCTTATGATTTAGGAAGGTATGCTCAAGACTCATTAAATTTAGCTTGGTCAAATTTTCTAGTCAATTGGACGTAAAATGGGCGAGTTGCACATTCAGATATTTGAGATTTAGTTTTTCTAGCCTTCATAAAGTGATTATCGAATATCGTTGTTATTGTTGCTGTCGATGAGATGGCATACTCGAAGTCTGTAAGTGACTCTATTTTCCCTAAAATTCACAATAATGGGTTATTTATGTTACTTACCGCACTATAGTGGATTGTTTTGAAAATGTATACTATTGTGTTTTGTTTGATATTGCATGACCAGTTCTAACTGACATGCTCACATATTCTTTTTATTGTATTGTAGAATATAAAGTCCATCCCTATTGAGTTAGTTGACTCACCCCATACGACTCCTCTTTTTTTTAGGATTTAGTATCGAAGATCCCAAGTTGCTAGAGCAGAAGTTAGTTTGGCAGATCATTTCTTTAATTTATTATTACTCTTGAAAAATAATTGGTGAGGTTAAACTTTGTTCGAATTACTAAATTTTAGTTCTAAACGTTGCACCTTTATGTGTGACACTAATTAGGATGAACTTACATTACTACATTTATCTGAAATATCACTGATGAACCTTTGGTTTAAACCCAATTGGTTTGGCCTTGACTTTCTTTTATTATTTAAGTCTTTCGCTGCATGTTAAATAATTAAATTCAAGGTTCATGCGACTTGGCTCATTTTTGGGTCGTGTCGTTTCTCGTTCTATCTCAGGTCCTCTCTGGGGTGTGACAAAAATTTTTGTATCAGAGTTAGGTTTTCATCTTAAAAACTTACATTAATAAGATTGATAGCGCAGTAGTGTACAAGTGAGTTGCTATTAATATGCCTAAGGACGTGTTCTAATCCTATCAATTTTTTTTTGCAGATTTAAAGAATGCCTATGAGAAGAGCTCCTACAAATCATGCACCTGTTGACCCCACTGTACAGATTGGCAAGTGGCAGCCTACTGATTCTATTGTTGCATTGAGAGATGTACTACAGAATCTGTTTGGAGATAACGACATTCATGATCCAGAGATTTGTCGTATGAACTTCTTTATGCAGCTTCAACGTGTGAACCCGCCAGTGCTTGTTTGTAGAGTGGACCCACAAGGTGTTGAGAATTGGTTGAGTGTAGGAGTGGGCAAGTTTTGGTTCAGTTTAGATTTATAGTGGAACTGAACCGACCCGAACCAAAACTGTTTCGGTTTAACATTTGTCAAACCGAAACTGAGAATTTTTTTGGTAAGAACCAAACTGGAGCTTAACCAAAATAGATTAATAATTTTTTTTATTTCATACATCAAAATTGAAAAACACATTTTCTCCTTCTAATACTTTTTTTCTCTATTTTCACGATAAAAATATAAAAATATAAATTTCAAACAAACAATCAGTTAATACAAATATGTCTAACAAACCAATAAACATTTAATATAACAAAAATATAAATCATACAGAAATATTAAGAGAGACAATAAATCTGTAATATCCATTATTAAAACTTAAAAGTAATTCAAATATAACTAAATAATAAAATAGTAATTATATCAGTTCTAAGTTGTCATTGAATTTCGTAATAGCCATTATCTTTAGTTGATATAAACTGCAAAAGATACAGTTCTGAATAAATTATTTGAAAGATAGTAATTAATAAACAATAGAAATTAATAGAAAATAAAATAGAAACATACTGTAGGATCGATATACGCCTATAGAGGGGGGTGAATATAGCGTTTTTAGCTTTTTCGTGTGATATTTTAATCTCTAATTACCCTAAGTGATTTAATGCATATAATTAAAATATCGATAACATTAAATGCGTAAATTAAAGAAAAGGGTTAGAGCAATGCACACAATATTTGTTTACGTGGTTCGGCAAACTCGCCTACGTCCGCGCTCCAAGTTTCACTTGGAGATATACTAAATAATTGGCTTACGGGTGCCAATAAAACCGTTTACAAGTTGACTTCTAAACGGGGCGTCACCCTTGACTAATTATTAGGTTATCAACCTTTGACTCTAACGAGTCGTCACCCTAAATTTGACTATTTCGGGGCGGCACCCAAGTGTGATGAATTCTAAGGGTATCACCCTCTACTATCAAGCACAATACTAAACTCGGAAATTTAAGCTTAAATCTAGCTAATCCGAATTCTCGCAAAATATAACTCGCAAGTTCGGGATAGGGAGAATTGGATTTACAACGCAATTAACAAGCTCACTGAGTAGTATTCGAGTGTTGATTTGGCCAGGGCTTCACCTCGAATATCCGATTCGTTAGTTGAGGAGAGCTTAGAGTGATCCTCTATTTATAGACACTGCTCAAATGGTCGACCTTATGCCAAAACGGTCGACCCTTTTCACTAGCCGTTGGAATTCTGCCCGTTGAGATTTGACCGTTAAAATATACCTTCAGTGCGGTCGACCGTGCGGTCAACCCTTTCCTTCGTGTAGAAATTCTGGAGAAATCTGTCCATTTCGCGGTCGACCCTTTCCTTCGTGCAGAAATTTTGGAGCAATCTGTCCATTTTGCGGTCGACCGTGAGGTCGACCCTTTCCTTCTTGAATGCATGACAGGGTCGACCCTTTTGTTCTGTTCATCGACCTTTTGCTCCTTCTTCACCTTCTTGATTTTTCTAAGTTCCAAAATGATATGCATTCACTACATGGACTTAGATAAACATGTTAGCACACTTTAATACCCTCAATATGGGTATTTTTTATAAATTTGAGTATAAATATAATGAATAAAAACATTGAATACATTATCAATAAAAACACAATTAACCAACTTATTATTTTCATTACATTAAACCATTTGGTCATCATCAAAATAAAACTAAGCCTAAGAAAAAGGCTAATAATCTCCCCCTTTTTGATGATGGCAAAATCCTATAAGTTGGTTATACTAAAATCTAAACATGTGCATCAAATATTGCATATTAGATTTATCCAATTTAGTTATGCAATTTATCAACCAATTAATTCATGCAACATGTTATAAAACTCCCCTTAAAATATATCACAACTTATATATCATTCTCCCCCTTTGTGTCATAATCAAAAAGTAATTCTAAGGGAGGGGAGTCCAAACATAATCAAGAAATATTATTAAAATAAGATTATCAAAAGATTCATCGAAGAGATTCTCCCCCTTAAACATTAACAACATAAATAAATTTAGGGAATATGTATTAGAATGCAAAGACAATCTCAACAATAGTTGCAACAATTAATTCCACCAAAAACATATTTCTCCCCCTTAATCAAAGAATCTATCCACATATCAAATAAGGATGGGAATCAATCATTAACATTCAATTCTAAGTTGTGGTTAAAAAGAGATATCAAATGTAGAAAATAGAATCCACTTAAGAGCCAAGGATTGTAATCAAATTGACAAGTTCTAACAAGTGATACCTATGTAAGAGTTAAAAAATTAACTAAGGATATCAATTGATGATTCACAATTAGATGCAAAACAAGTTTTTCATAGATTTATGCCAATTGTAGATATAAAGTTAAAATCAAATCACTTTTGCAAAGATTTGATACCAATTGTAAATTCAATAGAGATTTCTAAGAGAGATACCAATGTAAATAATCAAAATCAATTCAATTATCTCTCCCTTTATGTGATTCACAACAACCTATTGGGGATATACTCTAATAACTTAATATTTCTCTCCCCCTATAACATTATCAATATGGATATATTGAGAGAAGATCAACCAAAATTATGAGTTATCCAACTTTAAAAAAAAAACCAAATAAGTATCAATTGACAAACTCCATAGATGAATTCATGGTTAAAATTAAGTTTCGCCCCCTATCTTTATGCACAAATCCATATTCTTCTTTTCTTTGGACAATAGCAAATAAATATAGAAACAGAGAGAAATTTTTGAAAAATTTTGGCATGGTTTCCTTTGTTTATACACTCCCAACAAAGCCATAAGTTCCTGCATAAACTTACTATATACCCAAAACAGTATTCACAATCAAAAATGTCATGCAGCATCCAAGACATACCATTCACAAAATACATGACTGAGATTAGAGGTAAGCTAGAAAAGAAAAAAAACCGAAGTTATTGTACTTTTACAAAATTTAAAGACTAAGGCTAAGTAGTGTCAGCAGGAGGATCATCATTAGCAGCTGGAGGAACATCATTAGCAGCTGGAGGAACATCATTGGACTGAGGAGGAATGTTATGCTCACTGAAGAAATGGGTGCCATACATTGCATTCGACACTTTGGTGACTCCACGTTGAAGTATTTCCAATTTTGAGTGGACATCTGATTGGAACGCGAGGTTCTCTTCGTGATGCGAGTGAATTTGTTCCCGAAACTCAGAGTGAAAAGCAAGGCATTTGTCTTGAAAAGATAAGAAATAACCAGTTAATAAATCAAGTCTCTCTTCAACGGAAGCTGGATAGGTGGTAGAAGACAAGGAGACATGTGGAGAGGGTCCAGAAGAAGAGTGAGGAACCGATGGGCCGGCTAAAGCAGATGGACCAAGCATTGGAGCGTCGTCATCATCATCAGAACTCAATGTTTGGGCTGGGATGGCAGCCCTCGGTGCTTTAGTGACCCACACACCATCATCACCCATGGTAAAACCCATACATGCCAATGTATCCACAAAATAAGTATCCACCGAGCGGAGGGGAAGTTCGGGCACCGAATGAGGAATTTGCACACCTTGAGATTGAAAAACTCTCATCAACAAGAGATTGTAGGGCAATGACCGAGAGTTGCTCCCAGCGTTTTCGATCATCACTTGAAGAATAATATAGCCAATATTGAACAGCTGATGATCATAAATGTGCTTCAGTGCATAAAGGTCCATACGACTGACATTGTCACGGTGACCATCTCTCGGAACCAAATTATATGATAAACTGTGATGAATCACACGTGCCTTCACATTTAAATCACGTGCCTTGGGTTTGATCAAGAAACCTTGCTCCGAATCTTTAAGAATCTGCCGTAAGAAATCTCTATCAGCATATGAGCGAATAAAAGTCGGATCCCTCGAATTTGTATAGAATTCCTCATATCCTGAACCTTGCTCAAAATCCAACAGAGAATTGATATGGTTGGGAGTTAAACAAATGGGCTTGCCATATACCATGCTTGTCACTTATAATGATCTTGGACTATATTCAAGGTTAGAATAAAACAATCGGATATGATCTTCAGAATAGGGACCGTCAAAATTGAAAAGTTCAAAAAACCCCATCAATTTGTAAAGTCTCTCTAAATTCAAATTTCCTAAACGATTCCAAGAGATTTTCCAAGATAAAATCAGTGGTCTATACTTATAATCTTCGTCAAATCTAGCCTTGCATCCAGCATTGATAAACAAATGGGAAGAAAAATCTTCGGAATGGGACTGAGAGGATTTCCCTCGCCTAATGCGTTTTCCGGTTTGCTTAGACATTCTGGAGGCGGATTGAGGGACGAAGATGATGAAACGGAGCTGGAGCGAGGAAGAGCAGGAGAGAATCACCGGAAATTGAAGGACAGGATGGAGGAATCGCCGGAAATCGCCGATGAGGTTGTTCGAAGTTAGGGTTAGGTCGACAAATCTGACTTAAAATCGATGAAAGGGTCGACCTTTTGTAAGTATGCGGTCGACCTTTTCCTTCTAAGTGACAGATGAAACGAATTTGTCATTTTTGCGGTCGACCGTCCTTCTAAGTGACAGATGAAACGAATCTGTCATTTTTACGGTCGACCGTCTGAACTGAACAGATTTTTTATATTTTATTTGATTTAAATTCGACCTAGTTGGTATTGAATGTCCTTAAACTATATTGAACTCTCATTCTTCACTAATTCAAATAGCACCATGTGATGAATTACAACTATTTTCAATTTCAAACAACCAATTGAAAGTATAGAGAAAATATACACTAATGAAATTGGTTAAACCAAAAGCATTCTACCAAGCAAATTCAATAGCAACAATTTCTATTGAATGAATTAAACTCAAAAATTTCAACCTATATGCAACTGATCAAGAATGACCATCAAGAATACCAATAAAACAATTAAATCTAATGAATATCCATAGTTGAAATAAAATCCAAATTCACAAAATACGAATTGATATAGTCTATCTTTTAAAGGTATTCACGTTAATGATCATTTTCTCTCCCCCTAAATCATTGCACATAATTAAAACATTGGGGATGGAAATCCAAGATAGATACCAATTATAGAAGTTTAAAGCAAAATCAATTATTGATATCAATTGAATGATTTCAAATCAATGGAGAATATTGATATCAATTTGAAAAACAACTATAAAATTTCTTCCCTTTATAAATCTCGAAACCAAAAACATTTGGGGATTATATCAAGGTTTAAAGTTTAAACACAAACGGAAGTAAATTTATCAAATATTAAAAACCTTGTACAATTTTTCAAAAGCAAATCAAAGATCTCCATTCAAATTTAACATCTCTATTTTCTCCATGTACAAAATTTAATCCAAAGGAGAAACCAAGTTAGAAAAATCAAAAACAAAAATCTCTAAACAATTTTATTTTCTCCTTCTATATCATTATTCAATTTACAACTAATGGAGAAAAGTCAAAGTTTAACCTAGTGAAAGCGAAATTTATATAAAAAACAACTTGAAAACTTTGAATAATTTTTAAAGGCCAATCAATGAGTGCTATACAAGTTTACTTTTCTCCCCCTTTAGCATTAATAAATTTGAAAATCAAAGGAGAGTTATCAAAGTTACACCTAGCGAAAGCAAGTTTATCTAAATAAAAAAAATAAAATCAACATTTAAGACTAAGTCAATAACCTCCATACAAATTTATTTTCTCCTTTTTATCAAAAGACAAAAACAATCCAAAGGAAAATTCCACAACAAATTTTTGAAAAAGCAAAACAACTTAGTCCATAGCAATAATCTCTCCCTTTAAAAAAATCAAATCAAATCAAGAGAGTGTTCTAAATTTTCAAGAATGGAACAATTTATGTCTCCCTCTTTTTATCTATAGCAAAATCAATTCATAGGGGAGACCAACAAATCAAAATTGATATCCAACAATTCAATCTTTGCACTAGCATGTTCAATTTAGAAACTAAGTTACTGGAATAGACACCATTAAAATATACATTGAAGGAATAAAGACATCTTAATTCCTAGATATCAAGTGAAGAAATAACCAAATTTAAAACCTATGATATCTATCCATTCACTCCAAAAACAAAATCAATTTATTTCAATGCAATCTCAAATCAACAAAATTAAACATCCAATAGTCTTTCAAAGATATGCAATTTATAATCCTATTGTTGGAACCATTCATCAAAATACTAATTGCATGAATAAAGCTTATTTCAATCTATATAAATACAAAAAGATTGAAGCTAACAATTAATCCAAGTAAATGTTCTACTAATCAAAGTTAAACAAATTCAAGAATCAAAAACAATTTAATCCAATGCAATTCCTAATCAAAATCCATAGAATTGATTCTAAAGAAATTTCAACCAATTAAAGTCTAAATAATCATCCAAATCAAATTTCACAACCAATTTTAATCAAAACAAAAAGAGTTGTGTACCTCCAAGATAATGTCCATCTTTAAAGCATTGGAGGCATTCTTGAGGCTTCTCCCCTTGTATTGGATATTCAAGTATCCAATTCATTTTCAAGCTCCTTGGGAGAACCTCCAACCTACAAAACAAATCAATTCGATTCAAGTATCCATTTTGTGTCCATTGGTTATAGGTTTGGTTCCTTTAGGAACCCACACAAATTTAGAATTTAAATTGGATTTAGAATTTAAATTAGACTTATATTTAAAATTCACATTCAAAGAATAAGTAACTTTAGAATGAAAGGTTGATTTCACATTAGTATTTAATTTTAAGGGACAACAAAATGATTTATGTCCAACACAATTGCAAGAATTACAAGTAGAAGATCTAACAAATAAATTATTGTAATTCTTCTTTTCAAAGGGTTTATATCCAATACCGGCTTTATCAAAAGTAACCCTTTGAGAATTCAAGTGCATATTTAAATTTTTGCTCCCATTAGTGAATTTAAGTATAACCAAATTTAAATCATCATTTTTAACTTTCAATTCACTCACATTAATCTCAAGAGATTTAATTGTATCATTAGCATCTAAAATAGATTTAGATTTAGCATGTAAAGATTCAATCTCTTTTTCACGTGATTTGATCGAAACATTCAATTCATCATTCCAAATTTTCAAATCACAAATCTCATGCTAAAGACAATTATTAATAGAAATCAAATCACAATATTTGCAATTTAATGAATCAATTTCATTTTCATGTGATTTGATAGTACCAATCAATTTATCATTCAATAATTTCAAATTATTACAATCATGTTCAAGAGATTTAAAAGAAGCATTAAAACTATCAATCATGCTTTTTAATTCTATAATTTGATCATCAAGAGATTTATTCAAAATAGTATACTTTTCGATCAAATTATCATTTTCCTTTTTCAATGATTTATTTTTACCTTTTAATGCATCCAAACTTTCTAGCAATTTATTTACTAAATCACCATTATCATTACTACTAAAACTTGAATTGCTAGAAGTGCTTGTTACCTCAATTTCTTCCTTGGCCATGAAGCATGTATTGGCCACTTTCTCTTCCTTTTCGGAGGATGAGCTTATTCCACTTTCCATCTTTTGAATTGTGCCTACATGTGTTAGCTCAAGAGATTTCCAAATATCATACGCACTGACACAAGATTTAACTTTATCAAATTCATTTTGACTTAAGGCACTATACAAAGTATTCATTGCTTTGGCATTTAAATTCCAATTTCGTTTATCTAAATCATTGAATTCACAAGTTGGTCTAGGAAGAGTTATTCCATTTTCAATGATTTTCCATAAAAAGAAATCAATAGATTGTATAAACACTTTTATTCTACACTTCCAAATCAAATAATCATAATCATCAAAGTGTGGAGGTATAGATGTGCATTGTCCTAGTTCATACATATTGGAATCCATAATGTGCATATATATATAAAATTTCCAATAACACAATTTAACAAGGAAATTTATTCCAATAGATGCAACTTAACAAATATTAGCAATGTGCACAAAATATCACACAAAAATTTAAATACCTGCTCTGATACCAATTGTAGGATCGATATACGCCTATAGAGGGGGGTGAATATAGCATTTTTAGCTTTTTCGTGCGATATTTTAATCTCTAATTACCCTAAGTGATTTAATGCATATAATTAAAATATTGATAACATTAAATGCGTAAATTAAAGAAAAGGGTTAGAGCAATGCACACAATATTTGTTTACGCGGTTCGGCAAACTCGCCTACGTCCGCGCTCCAAGTTTCACTTGGAGATATACTAAATAATTGGCTTACGGGTGCCAATAAAACCGTTTACAAGTTGACTATTAAACGGGGCGTCACCCTTGACTAATTCTTAGGTTGTCAACCTTTGACTCTAACGAGTCGTCACCCTAAATTTGACTATTTCGGGGCGTCACTCAAGTGTGATGAATTCTAAGGGTATCACCCTCTACTATCAAGCACAATACTAAACTCGGAAATTTAAGCTTAAATCTAGCTAATCCGAATTCTCCCAAAATATAACTCGCAAGTTCGGGATAGGGAGAATTGGATTTACAACGCAATTAACAAGTACACTGAGTAGTATTCGAGTGTTGATTTCGCCAGGGCTTCACCTCGAATATCCAATTCGTTAGTTGAGGAGAGCTTAGAGTGATCCTCTATTTATAGACACTGCTCAAATGGTCGACCTTATGCCAAAACGGTCGACCCTTTTCTCTAGCCGTTGGAATTCTGCCCGTTAAGATTTGACCGTTAAAATATACCTTCGGTGCGGTCGACCCTTTCCTTCGTGCAGAAATTCTGGACCAATCTGTCCATTTCGCGGTCGACCGTGCGGTCGACCCTTTCCTTCTTGAATGCATGACAGGGTCGACCCTTTTGTTCTATTCGTCGACCTTTTGCTCCTTCTTCACCTTCTTGATTTTTCTAAGTTCCAAAATGATATGCATTCACTACATGGACTTAGATAAACATGTTAGCACACTTTAATACCCTCAATATGGGTATTTTTGATAAATTTGAGTATAAATATAATGAATAAAAACATTGAATACATTATCAATAAAAACACAAATAACCAACTTATTATTTTCATTACATTAAACCATTTGGTCATCATCAAAATAAAACTAAGCCTAACGAAAAGGCTAACACATACAAGTTCTAAGACATCACTAGTGACTACTGAGTTTCGATGAGTTCATTATCTTCATTAGTTGATATAAGATCTGAAAAATATAAATGAAAAACAAATATATAAAAGACAGTAATTAATAATATAAATAGAAATGAATAGAAAAATAAGATATAGGACACACTTTGTATGAATTTGTCAATATCATCTACTAGATCATAAAGGTTGACAAATTGATATTTTGATGATCAAATTAAGCTTTGAGTGCAAATAAGTGCATTGACAGTCTTTGGTGACAAAGAACTGTAAAATGAATTAAGTATCCATCCTCCACTACTAATTGTTGACTCCAAAGCAACAGTTGAAATAGCATTAACCAATACATCTCTTATTGATTTGCTTAATATTGGAAATTTCAACGAATTCACTTTCTACCATGTTAGAATGTTTTGTTTGTTTGAAAATTTTCCCAACCCTTCATATAAATATTGATCAACTTATGTGCGATTATTTAAAACATCTTGCTTATCATGATGGCTACAAAATATCTCATATACCTTATTATGGGCCAAACTACTACTTTGTCTCAATAGTGTAGATGTTGTTGCAACACTTGTATTACAATTATCTTTTGAATTTTCAAAACCCAAATCACATTTATACTGAAGATATAATCTTTCAATTATATTTTTTACTTGATTGACAAAATCATTTGCCTTGTCATTATCAACTAACATGGTGAGAAAATATTTCAAAAACTTTGTTTTATATCTGGGATCTAATACAACTGCCAAATACATTAAGAAATAAATTTTATCACAGCTTCCCCAATATTTGTCAATTTTTTCTTTCATTCTAATAGCCATGTTCCACAATAATGCATTATCACACTCAGCATACTCTTGGATAACCATTTTTAAATTACATACTTCACTAGAATAAATATTTGAAGCAACATGTGAGGAGTCTGAAACAATTACAATCGTATCATAAAAAATCTTCAAAAACTTGATAAGTTCCCTAATATTAGCCCAATCTTCTGTTGTGGGAGGTCTTTCCCCACTCAAATCAACAAGATAATGACTATCAGTTTCTCTTAACTTCTCAAAAAAATTTTAAAAATTTTCATTACTTTTTAAGATCAAATATGTAGAATTACATCTGGCAGGCACATCAAGAGAAACACTACTTTTGCGTGTTAACTTAACATTTTTTACACAATTCCTAAAATGTTGCAGCCTTGCAGGTGAAGATTGAACATATTTCACAGCTCTATATACTCTCGTGATAGATTCTTGATGATCTTTTAAACCATGACATACAATCAAATTCAAAATGTGTGCAAAACATCATATATGCATGTTTTCCCCATTGAAAACTAACTCATTCCAATTTCCAACACTTTTGATCAAATATGAAATTGGAACATCATTCAAAGAATCATTATCAACTGTAATAGTAAAAAAAATTTCAATTTCCCATTAAATAAACATTTTTCTAATTCTCTACCAATCGTTTCACCTTTATAATTCAAAATCAAATTAGAATTAATAATCTTTTTTATGCATGGTCCAATCACTATCAATATAATGAGTAGTTAATGCCATATAACTCAAATTTTGAATGGAAGTCCATGTATCGGTAGTCAAGCATATTCATTGCGATATCTTTCTAAATTATTCTTTCAACTTCATTTTTTATTCTCATAAATACTAATAATATCTCATGCAATAGTAATTCAAGAAGGTACAACAAATTTTGATTGCACATTTTGAGAATATGCTATAAAACCTTCTCTTGCAACAAACTTCAAAGGCAATTCATCAATAATAATCATTTTGCAAGTAGTTCTTGACAAGTTGCTACACTATAACATGACAGATTCGGTCTATATTTGTGGAAGCTTGAAGTCTTTTGCTTCATATCCACATTTGCCAACAATTTTTTTGAACTACTGATATGTTTTCTCAAGTTTAATGTCTCATTCTTTGATGATCAGTATTTTCAATCCTAGTAAAATGATTAAAAATTTTTTATTTTTTTCTCTTTGATTGACTAGCAGTAGAGTTAACAATAGAACCGTCTACAGTTTCATTAATATTTTCCATCCTATAAGACTAAAACAAAATACATAATCATTAAACCAAATGCATCAAAATAGTGGAACATTAAATCAAATGCAGCAGAGTCAGTAATCAAATTGCAAGAGAATCAATAAACCAAATGCAGAATCAATTTGAAGCAAACCAAATGCAAAATCAAAGTAAGCCAATTTCAACAATTTCAGCAATTCATTCAACAATTTTAGCAATTTAGACTCAATTTCAACACTTCATTCAAAAATTTCTGAAATTCATTCAACAATTTCATAAATTCATTCAACAATTTCAACAATAAAGAGAAATACAATAAAGAGAATAGGGTACTCGAGACTAAGAAAATGCAAGAGTCGAGAGGTGAGGGAACAACTAGTTATGTCATACCGACAGGGTGGAAGAGGCCTGAGGGAATGACAGAAACAGAAGGAAAATGATACAAATGGAAGAGAAAGCCAAAGTGCTAGAAAACAAGGAGTGATGCGAGAGCTGAGAGGGAGCAACATGAGTCGTGAGCACTGAGCTGCCTTGGAACACTGAACGGAGTTAAAACTTCACTCCATGCAAATCGATTTTTAAAGCTAGGAAGGTTCGACTATGTGCCTTGCCCGTTTCAGTTCACACTTTGAAATAGTTTGTTCTAGTGTGGAATGAAGTCATTCTGGTGTGCGAAGCGACTTTGTTCCGCTCTACAATGGAACAAAGTCGTTCTGGGGCAAGTGCCTTCCACTTCGAAGGGGAATAAAGTTTGTTCCGTTTTTTTAACTGCGAATTACATCTGTTTGGTTCACTAATTGTCAGTTTTGCAAAAGACAAACCGAAAACTGAACTGAAAAGTTTGGTTCTTACAAAATTGAATTAAAAATGCACTCTGTAGTGTTCAAAATTGATATGAACCTAACCAAGTTGATCAATTTTAGTTCGGTTCACGGGTCTTGGTTCAGTTTTGAACACCCCTAGTTGAGGGTTATACAAAAGAGCATGACTGCTATTAGCATTCTGATAGAATATTGTGTTTGATTTGCAACCTTTTATTTTTAAAAATGGGTGAGATTTGGTGGAAATCGTTGAGATTGGATTACCTGCTGGACATGATGACCTAGAGGCAATCTGAAACCATATTCAGAGATAATTATTACAACGTTGATCATCATCATAATATGATCACTGCCTACCATGATCTGGAACCCGAAAATCTTACTATACTAGAGTACTATTCCAAGTTTATGAAGCTATGACAGTATATCAGAGACACATATCATGTTGATAAGATGGTAAAGATTAGGAGAAATCTGAGGCCAAAGATCTGTTATCAGTTGTCAACTATGGAGTTCAACTCTATTTCTGAGGTGATCATTGTTGCTCAACGTCTTGATGCTGATCTTGATTAGCAATTTGGTGTGTACAAGGGAAACAGGAAGAAGGAACATCCAGTTGGTGGTAAGATTATTAGAAAGAATTAGATGAAAGGTTAGAACCGAGGAGGTCAAACACATAGTGGACAGTCAAGTGGTACACATTATGGTGGTGGGCTTTCAGGCCCCTTTGTTTGTCACACTTGTGGGTAATCTATACATCTGAAAGGGAATTGCCTAGTAAATGAAAGACATTCTCAAGCAAATTTAGCACTTATACATACAGTTTCTTCTAGACAAGGATTCAAAGTTGGTAGACGATTTTCTGAATGGAGTCAGTGTGGTCATTCTAGATCATAAACTTTTATTTCTCCACAGCCAACTGAATATAGGCCTCCTTATCAGAATCAGTATCATTCAACTAGTACTAACTTTAGAAATCTATTGGATACAAATAGTGTTTTGTATCTAGCTCCACTCCTTTTGGATCTTCTAGTTATATGCTAGGTTAGCCCCCAATTTATCCAGGGGTGGTCAAGTTGGTGGCAAAAAAAGGGAAGGAAAATTTATTGGTTTGGCATATGCAATGTCTAAATCTAATGTTTTTGATCAATCTGGTAATAGAGTGACAATCAGTGGTCAAAAAAGAGTGAAAATTATGCACGGAATTGATACAAACTAACTTTGGAATTTTTCTGTATTATTTAAAGTTAGAATTTTTTTTGTGAGAAATTGAATTCCATAGAGAATTGGAAGGGTTTCATGTCACAGGCGGGTATCTATGAAAGTGAATGGAAACACATACATACATGGAATCAAAGGTTTCCATGGAAACACATAGTAGGCACGTGTCTGTGGAAGTAAGGGATTCAACGGAAACACAAACATCCACATAAGCGAAGGTTTCTGTGGAACCACGCTGAAGACATGTGTCTGTGGAAGTGAAGGATTTTGCAAAAAAGCATGCATCTGCAGAAGCAATGGTTTCCATGGAAGGCATGTGTCCATGAAAGGGAGGGATTCTGTAGAAACGTGTTCATCAGTAGAAACGAGGGTTTCTGTGAAAACACGCAGGAAGCACATGTCTGTGGAAGAGAAGTTTTTTCGTGAAAATACACGCATTCGGTGGAGAGCAGGCTTCTTAACCCCCTGTCTGCCACTAACAGATTATAGCAGAATGAACAACTTTTTATAAGCAAACTTCTAGACTAGGTTTTTAAAGTGGGATTTTTTAGGATCTCATTTGTAGGTTTCTTGGGTTGGTTCCTATCCTAGTTATGGGTTCCAACAAACTTATAAAGGTTTAGAAAAAGTGTATTGATTTGGATATGTGTACTTTGGTAGGTCCAACACTTTATCGAGAGATTTGGACTTAAAATTTCATTTGCTTGGGCTTTGAGGTAGCCCGGTTGAGTTTGGTGATTTATTTTATATCCAGTATTATATTGTTTTTTAAAAACTTATTTGGAGGCGTGTTTTCATATAAAAATTACATGACGATTTTGATGGTCACCAATTTTTCATATTATCTAGGGATATTAACAAATAAACCACTGTACTTTATGGTCAATGACAATTCAACCACTAAAGTATTTTTTGCTAACAACTTAACCACTAGACTATGGGAAATAGGCACCACATACATGGCTGCCATGTTTGCCACTAAACAATTAAATTTTGTCATGCGGCGGAACCATATACATTCCTCTACGGAACGTCAGTGGTAAATATTAAGCTTTTTGTTTGTTGTTCAGCTGTAGAACATCAACTTTCCAAAGAGGAACATCATTACGAATAAATGTTTCCCCTTGTGTGTCGTTCACCGCAGGGAACGTCATACTTTCTATCGCAAAAAAAGTTATCATTCTGCAGTGGAAATCATACTTCCTGGGCGAAATGCCATACATCCTCTACTTTACGTAAATTAACACTGCACTCAGAGCGATTTCCTCAGTGATTTTCTCAACAATTGTCAAACCCTAGAGCTTTGCAAGAGCTGAAGTGTACGACATCCAAGCGTAGTTAAAGCGTTAGTAATTGTTGCTCACCAATGGCATATGGGAGTGATTAGGAATTTGTTAACTACCCATTGAAAGTGGAGCCCAAGTTGACAATCTTGGCACACGATGTTTGTGTATTTGGAGACGAAGCTACTATATGGGTGCATTACATCTCGGCAACTCTAGATGAGTAGGAGCTCCGTTCAATATGCAAATCCAATGAAGAAGACACGGGCAATAGTAGGCCTTAACGACCACCACAAGCAAAATGTTCTTTTCATTGGTATATGTCTAGGCAAGAAGTATAGTTCTTTGAACCAAATTAGAGAAGAAATTGTGGATCATGTGTTAAAAAATGATAAATGGGATAAAATTCACCCACAGTGACTTTTATCGATTGAGGGCAGTCTACCAGGAAGGATGCACTTGATGGATGCATGCATAAACAATGCAAGGTGAACTCACGTTTCAAATAAAGAGATATAATAACATTCACACTTGTTCAAGAATGATGGAAAGTGGTCATGCCTCTGCCAAATGGGTAGCAACCTATTGCTTGGACAGATTAAAAAGTCAAGCCGACTGAGACCTTCTTTCATAATTGTGACAAACAAGAATGATTTTAACATGAACATTACACCCAGCCTTGCTAGAAGAGCAAGAAATGATTCTCAAAAAATGAATGAAAGGGAAGGAAATTAGCAATAAAAGCTCATATGGTCGTATGGTGAGGAGATTCAGAGGTCTAATCCTAGAAACTCCATGCGTGTTCAGCTAGAGAGAATTGATCTTTAACACAGTCCCACATATAAAAGGACATACATGTGTTTGGCTGCATGTAAGATATGGTTGTTGAACTATGGTAGATCCATTATTTATTTAGATGGTTGCCACTTGAAGGGAACAATTCCAGGCCAACTGCTTACTGCTGTCAATATGGACAGAAAGGATGGAATTTATCTGATTGTTGTAGCAGTGGTTGAAACAAAATGCAGGGATTCTTGGAATTGGTTTTTTAGAATTGTTGCTTGCGGATCTAAACACCCCATTTAGCATTAGGTGGACAATCATTTCTGACTGACAAAAGGTATCCTTGATTGCTTTTGCAATATATGTTTATGCTATGCGTTGTGTATCAATGTTTGACTTATACTGTTGATTTTTGTAGGAGCTGGTTGCCAACTGTCAGAGAGTTTGCAGGGTCAGCGGAGGATCATTTTTGCATCCGACACCTGCATGCAAATTTTCAAAAATAATTTAAAGGCAAGTTATTCAAAGATGCAATGTGGGGCACTTCTAGGGCCACAACATCACCGCACTTTGAGAGAGAGATAACGAAGCTAGTTTTACTTCACCATTTAGTACATGCATAGCTATGAGAAATAGATGTGAGATTTTAGTCGAAACATGCCTTCACCTCCATCCCAAAGTGCGATATATGCCTGAATAACTTGAGCGAGTCTTTCGACACATGCATCCTACAAGCCTGGGATAAAGAGATTCTTAATATGTTTGAGATTATAAAAAAGGGCATCATGTGTAGGATCATTAAGCAACATGAAAAGATGGCACAATCGACAAACCTTTTGTGTCTGCAGATCAAGAATCGGCTTGCTAGACTACAACTTGCTGGTCGAAATTAGAGTCTTGTTTTTGCAGGCGCTGCCCAGTTTGAGGTGGGCATCGATAATGAATAGTACTCTGGTGATTTGGACGGAGTACTTGTAACTGTTGCCATTGGAAGTTGACTGGCATCTTGTGTTTCCATGCAATCCTGTGTATGGATTTTATGAGGCGATCTCCCAAAAAAGTTTTGCATGAGTGCTACCACTTGGAAACATACACGAGGATGTACTCTCACTTTTCCACCCAGTAAGTGGACAAATCATGTAAGCATGTGACAGACCTTGATCCAATTATGCTACTGCCATATAAGAGATGTCCTGGAAGGTCTTAAAAACAAAGAATAAGGGATGTTGATGAGGCCCCAAGCCAGACAGTGCTGCCCAGGAGACATCTCAACATGACATGTGGCCGGTGTTGGGGTGTGGGAAATAATTCCCACACGTGTCAAGGTGGAAGCCCAAACATCGTCGAATCAAGTGCATGTGGTAGATGCAGGTTTGGAGGTAGAGGAGGTAGAGGCAGATATAGTTCTCGAGACGCAGGTTAGCATGTTATTACATTTATATTTTCATGTGTTATTTTAACTTTGCTAATTTTATTTGCAATGTGTTATATAGGAGTATGTTGCACAAGGTCCACAAACATAAACAAACACAAATGTGGACCTTCACCTTGATTAGATATGACATTGCCTTGAATATGCTACTTTGCTAGCATTGCAAGTTGAAAAGGATTCATCAAATCCTATTTACTTACTTATAGAGGTTTATGATTTTTCTTTTTTCTTTCCAAATGCTACATAGAAATTCTGACATTTTTAATATTGAACTTTTTAAATTTTAGATATGTGAGATTTTTGGTGAGAAAAAATATATGAATAAGTTAAATGAATGACAAGTTAATGTTCTTTTAAGAGCAACATGTAAGCACCCACCACAACAAGAAGATAGTATAAAGAACTTGAAAGTGTGACATAAGCCTGAACAACTTGAGCGAGTCCTTCAACGTCTGCATTCTACCAGCTTGGGGCAAATGGATTCTTAGTATGTTCAAGATTATAAGAAATGGTATCATATGTGGACTTTCCCCTTGATTAGATAGTTGTAATGCACATGTACTTTATATGGTTGTAATGGAATTGATAATTTATTTTGCGTCTGTAATGCACATGTACATTATATAGTTGTAATGGAATGAAATTGGTAAGTATGAAAATGTAATTTTTGACAACGTGGAATTGAAATAGGTTAGAATTTGCTAGCCTCGGGTAGATTTGCGGTTGGTCAGAAGTGAAATTATGGTCGGCTGGAACCAGAGTAAGCATCAACATTCCACAGCAGAAGTTTGACATTCCCAGTTGGAACGACAAAATTCTTTTGCCTTATATAGATCTGTGTTATACACATGTCACTTAAATTGTTGTAATGAACATATTAATTGTTTGTTGATGATGAATGAAAGGGATAGTTTGGTTTAAGTCAAAGTTTATTTGTTTATCTATCAAAAAAAATGAAAATTTTACAAGAGTTTTAGTCTCTCTCCCCCTCGGTGGCATTATCAAAACTAAAAATCTAACTAAATATTATCCAAATAGATAGTTTTCAAACATATATTATCCAACCAAATATTTTCCAAACATAAACACAAACATATATTATCCAAGGCAAAACAATTAAATGACAAACTCTTGACCTGTTTGTTGAGGACCTCGTACATGTGACTTAAAATCACATAGTCAATGTTCAATTTCTTTCGGTTGAACACCTTCTCTAGCGTATAAAGATCCATACAACTAACATGGTATCGATGTCCATCCCCAGGCAGAATAGTGTGTGCCATGATGGTGTAGATCATTCACGCTTTTGCATTCGAGTCTTTGGACTTTGACTTCTTGAACAATGCAATCTTGGGATCATAGTATAATAGTCTAAGCACTGCCAGACCTTCTCATTGTCTAAAGAAATCTGGCTATTGAGACACATGGTAATATTCATCCTTTGGTTCCTCCATGAAACATCTAAGAATCACGTTAATATCGTTGTGAGTTAGCATCAACTCCCATCCCAACATGCAATATAGACTTGTAATGCTTGGGTAGAAAGATCCAAATTGGCATAAAATAGTTTTACAACCTGTTAAAAAAAACTTCCACTCAATCTACACAACCCGGCTAAGCCACCCCCCTCAACTAATTCTTCAATTTCTATTTCAGTCAATGACTCAAAGTCTATTATTCTAGATACTATAATTGAATGATGTTTAGTAGTGGATTCATACCTATCATTCGCTGTAGTAGTCCTAAAGAGCAGGGAGTGAAACTGGTCTGTAACATATTTGAAATGAACCAATTAAGCTACTAGTCATTGTCGAGGTTGGGGTTGTGCTTCAACCTCCGCTTGTGTATGAGGTTCAACTGTGGAGGGTGTTTTGGCTTCAACTACGGCTGGTGCATTGAGCTGAAACTAAGCGTGCATGAAATGAGTTGCAAGCCATTTCCGTTCACAGGCTGAGTCTATTATTGGTTGAGGTTGAGGCTGAGACAGAGTAGATTTATGCTTGAGAGTCAATTTGGTCGTCCTAAAATCCATTGAAATGGATGAAATAGTGAGGAAATCGCTATGAGAGTACGAAGGTTTTGGGGTTCGCTGAGGAAATCAATAAGCTCTCTAGAGCATAGAATGTCTATTATATATACTAAGGCAATGGAAGGTAGAACAATGCATGACATTCTGCCCAAGAATGATGTCTTTACGCGGCAGAAATAAGTCATTCTGCGGAAGAAAGTATGACATTCCGCGCAGGGGAATGATAGACAAGGAGAAATTTTAATCAGTACTTACGTTTCACGACGGAAAGTATAACGTTCCACGGCAAAAAGCATAACATTCCACCGCAGAACGTAGAGTGGAACCGGTCCGTAATATATTCGAAACGAACCAATTAAGCTACTAGTCATTGTCGAGGTTGGGGTTGTGTTTCAACCTCGGCTTGTGTAATAGGTTCAACCGTAGAGGGTGGTTCAGCTTTAACTGTTGCTGGTGCATTGCGCTGAAACTAAGCTCGCATGAAATTAGTTTCAAGCCATCTACGTTCACGGGCTGAGTCTGTTTTTGGTTGAGGTTTAGGCTAAGACGGAGCAACTTTACACTTGAGAGTCAATTTTGTCATCCTAAAATCCATTGGAATGGATGAAATAGTGAGGAAATTGCTTTGAGAGTACGAAGGTTTCGGAATTCGCTGAGAAAATCGCTAAGCTCTCGAGAGTACGGAATGTCAATTACATATACTAGAGCAACAAAAGGCAGAATAATGCATGACCTTCCACCCAAGAACGATGTCTTTGAGTAGGGGAAATAAGTCATTCCATGGCAGAAAGAATGACATTCCACACAGGGGAATGACAGATAAGGAAAAATTTTAATTAGTACAGACGTTTCACGGCGGAAAGTAAAGTGTTTCGACGTGGAACATTAGTACTAAAACCGTAGAACGCTTGTACTAAAACCTATATATTTAGTAGTGACATTCTGGGGAGGAACGTGTAGAGTTCCGTAGCAGAATGAAATTTAAATGTTTAATGACAAACATGACAACGATGTTTGCGACGTGTATTTCCCATAGTTTAGTTATTAAGTTGTTAGCAAAAAAACTTTAGTGGTTAACTTGTCATTGATCACAAAGTATAGTAGTTGATTTGTTAATTATCTATTATCTATTGTATTTTCACTGGATAAGTCTAAATTAAACATAAATATTTAATTTCATTGTTAAGCTTGATCGTGTGAATCAAATTTGATTGACCCATGTAATGGTCGTGTTTTTCCTTACACACATTCGACCGTTGGATGATGTGTTTGTTTGTCATTATTAACTAGAGTAATGAAACATCGATATGCCATATAACCTCAAGCACAAAACTCTAAACTTGATCAGGGTCGTTCATGGCTATTGCGATCGCTGAGTATTGTTGTTATTGTTTCTGTCAATAGCATGATCAGAGTCCATGAGTGACTCCATGTTCATTGAAATTCATAGTAGTAGGTTATTTTATGTTATGTACCACACTATAGTAGATTGTATTGACAAACTTACCATATTGTGTTTTGTTCGATACTGTATAACCTATTTTAACTCACATGTTCACATATACTTTTTATTATTGTCACGCTCCAAAGGGGACCAGAAACAGAATTGGGAACGATTTTGCCCAAAAGAACTGAATCGTCTGAACCATCTCTTAATCCAAAATTCATAAGCAGAGGAAATATAAAAGAACTTAAACTTACATGTCAAGCCCATAATAAAGGTCCATGAGTGACTAGAACGATGATAGTGTGAATTAAACAAGTTTAGCTGAGAAATTAAACTAAGATAAAACTAAGAAAAACAAACATCACTAAAATATCTTTTAGTCTCTTACTTAAGGTAATAAAATAACTAAATTTGGGGAAACTCCAATTTCTATTCATGAGGTAGCAACAGGGAATTACTCTGATTATTTCCTGAAAAATAAAGTCAAATCTTGGGTGAGTCAACTAAACTCAGTAAGAATTAAATCTTATATTTAACTTTCATATCTATGATTCATATGTGAAATTTTAATTTCTTATTATTCACAATTTAATATAAGGCGTAACAAATGTGAACAACAAAATAATTATGAGACAAACACAACGGCGATATTCAGGCAATCACAACAGCCACACAGACCCTAATTAGATTTAGGGTCTTGCACCCAGGGACACGGCACACACAGCTGTCCCATTACTTTAGTTAACAACAACAATGTATAAATGTAAGATTAAATACAATGAACTGAACAATGAATCAACATGTCTAAATTAAAACAAGATTAGACATTTTATAATTTAATGTATGTTAAACATAAGATAACCCCTACCTCGGATGCGGGCCAACCTATACCAAGGCTCAACTGAATAAATCCAATGACGTCAATCCGTAGACAAGCTGACAACTTCCTAAGTGGCAAAACCTAACCATAACATTTTCACCAAATTAGAATTTGAACTCCAAAAATAAGAGTTTTGATTTTTGCACAATTAATAACGAGCCAATAGTGATCGAGTCTAAATTTAAACAAGTTAATTTTTCGGCCCATAATAAGGTCTAGGTTGTAATACCCAGATAAATCTCCATGCATTATATAAAATATTTTAAGGAATAAATATTTTTATAAAAGAAAATATGTTTTTTAATTATTGATTTCATAATTGAGGCAATGAAATGAGGGTAGAAATATTATTGGATTTATTAGAGTGAAAGTTCATGAGGATTATGTAATTGCATTTTTGGTCGAGGCAGTGGTTGAGGCTGCGATCAAATATGTCGACCGAAATGCATTACAGATTCCTTCCTGCATTTTTAGTTGAGGTATCGGTCGAGGATGCAGTCAAATATCTTGACCAAAATGCATCACAGAATGTAAATTAGATTTTTGGTCGAGGCTGCGGTTGAGGATGTGGTCGAGGAACTAGACCAAAATGCATTACGGATTACATTTTGACATTTCAATCGACTCATCGGTCGAAAGATTCGGTCGACTTACTTGACCAAAATTGCACAGTTTCATGAAAAATCAATTTTTATCCAACTAATGTTTGTCGTTTACCCATTATTTTACATCAAACTTTTCCCAAACGACTTTACGACTTCTACTACTTCTTTTGCTACATAAAATAAGGGCAAGACATAGAATCTAGGGAAGGAAACATTGAAGGGTTTTCTGCATTTTGGTATTTTCTGCAGAAAGCATATAAGAGGGGGAGTGCATGAAGTACTTTTGGTGATTGGTAGTGTAGAAGCGGCTGTTGGCTTAAAGGAGTGGAATTCAGCAGTGGGAAAACCTTCAGGTAAGAAATAGGATGCGGTGGCCAGTGGAGGCCTTGCATCATGCGAAAATTGGATGATTGGTTTGGTTTTGCTTCTGCCTTAGATTTCTTGCTGCAAATCGTTAATTTCTTGTTGTAAAATTGTTGAGTTATTGCTGTAAATTTGTAATTTTCTAGGTTACAAAGGAAACTAAGAACTATCAAGAATAAATTGTTGTATTCTGCCTTTGGTAATTGCTTGAATTGTTCATCTGCTATGGTTACAGATTTATCAAATTTCTAAATTGCTGTGAATAAGGGAAATTTTATATACTGTCGATTGGTTCGTTTTAATTCTGTTTGGATAGTTGCTGGGATTTTTGAATGCTCATTCTATCATGGTTACTTCTGCCATTTGTTAATTGAATGCTGTCAAAGCCATTGTCAAATTATGTTAGAATGGTTTTAGAACTCGGCCTTGAATAATTACTGTCAATACTACTAATTGCTATTATGCTGCTGTGAAACGAAAATAAAAACTGATAATGAAGAAATTGAATTATAACTGTGAAAAACTCTCCGAATATTATTCCCTAATTTTTAGAAATTGGATTATAACTATGAAAAATTCTCCATATATTGTTCCTTGATTTTGTGAACTGTCTGTGTTAATAAAATTACATTCTATTAAATAAGCATATAAATTGCCTTGTTAACTAGCCTATAAATTGGCCTCGTTAATTAGCATATAAATTGCCCTTTTGTTAACCAGGAAATATAAACTATAAACTGCTCTTTGTGAAATTAAATTATGAATCAATATTTGCTAATCAATGTAGTTCTTATAAATTGTAGATGAAATGCTAGAAAATAAAAATGTATTATTTTGGCTGAGCATGAACTGCTATATCACTGCCTTAATATTTTCTTCGATATATTATTGTGGACTACTTTAATACTTTCTTTGATATATTTTGTATACTATTGTGGACTAGATATTCTGTATACTATCATGGACTGGATATTCTGTATACTATTATGGACTGAATATTCTGTATACTGTTGTGGACTAGATATGACATGACATTCATGCATCATGATAGGACTTATGAAAATGCGGCATATGCACGACATAATTAATGAAATGAATGCATAAACGTATATGGTCATATGGAGGTTCGAGAGATAGGGTGATGATTCTTGGTGGTGACACCCTTGATAGAAAGCTCACCCCACGTAGGGGTGCAGTGTTGGTTAAGCCACAAGACCAACAGATGTATCACTTCTCTTGTCTGGAAATCCCCAACTGTAATGACCTGAATTTTCGTAAATCCTTTAAAATGCGTTAAAATTTTGAATTTCTTTTTGAAAGTAAATCAGAGCGCGTCTAAACTGGATCGCTACCAACCGTTCATAAAACTCGTTATAAAAATCCCATGTAATAGAACTTTGCGGAAGCGTTAAAATAAAACCATTTGAAAACATAGCTGGAGCATAATTAAAATCATTTAAGAAAGAAATACTAAGCAAATGAAATACCACTTTTATACAATTTACTACTTGACTTAATCACGACATTTAAAACCTAACTTAATTAAAATAGTTTCTCTTTTTCCCATGTTCATATGCCTGGTTAGCCACGATCTCCTATGCATGTGCAAACCCATCATCCCTGCTTGCCATTGTTTGTTCTTTATCTTTCGCTACTCCTAGTCCGTGCATTCCTCTACTTACAGTACCTACATCTACACCACAAGCAACTGTAAGCCCAAAGGGCTTAGTAAGGAAAAAGGGTTAATGTAATATGCTTATAACTCTCTTTAGTTCATTTGGAATGGGGGCCACCCAAACCAATTGTTTTCTTACGTTTCTTCTTTCTTTCTTTGTTTCTTTCTTTCTTTCTTTCTTTACTTGTACTTCGAGCTAGAGATTGGAAGACTCATATGGGATGGTATAGTGGGTCGGACCTAACCTCCTATGGACAACTAGGTCGCATTCCCGATAAGGTAAGGGCATTTCCTAATTGCCAAGCTAGGACTGCTACCCATCCGCCTCCCAACTCCCTTTTCTTTTCATTCCTTTCCTTCGTCTTTTCTTATCATTTTACTTTCCTTACCATGCATGTGAGTACCATCCGATGGAAGTACTTCCTACTTTGTTTCTATTACATGATGGAGAACATACATTCTCAACCTATCATAATGCATGATGCTTCTAACATAACATTCATAGAAATTGAAGTGCGCATAGATGAAAGTAACTGAAATTAAAAGCAACTGAAATGGAAAGCGCATATAATACATAGCAGTAATTAAAAGCACACAATATAAAACTTTCATAATATAATCTTGTAAACATCGAAACACAGAAGAGGAATTGAAAACATACTATCATATCCTAATTTCTTTCCTACTCATTTTATATGCTTCCTAGTCATTTTACATGCTTCCTAGGTTTATATTTCTAAGCGATTATTCTAATTAGTTATTAAGATGCTCCTACGTTGATTTCATGTTTTTTTCTACTTAACTATCGTAAGCAATACAAGAAAACAATAACAAAAGCATTCATAAGACATTCATTCACTTAGTCAATGAAACCCTTAATTCACGCGCATTTACTTCATTCTATTTTCATCCTCTTTATCATTCTACTCTTTAGAAAAGTAAAGCATTAGTTACGTAACAGAAGTGCACATTGAAATAAAGTAATTGAAATTGAGAACACATATAAAGAAGTAAGGCACATAATAGAAGAAGACAACTGCACATAATAGAAAACAAGTGCAACATTGAATGGAACGGTGAACGCGTACGATAAACATGCAAGTAATTGATTTAATTACCATGCTTGGGAAATAATTACATTTATCATGATAATTAATTATCCTAATTAATTACATGCTCTAGTTCATGCTTTTGTTAAAATTACTCTAGTTATTAAATATGTTCTATGTCTTGCTAATTATTTCAATTAATTACATGCTTACTTAAATGAACATGCTAAGTGATTCGTTGTATTAATTACATGCTATGATTATCATTCCTAGTTCAATTTACATGCTTGGGTCTATTAATTAGCATGTTCGCTAAGTAACCATATTTAGTTAATTAATCTAGTTAAGAGATTAACTAATTAATTAATTGTGCATTCGAACTAGTAAAGTTAAGCATGACATGACTTAGTCAATTTAACATGCTAACTAAGTTAAACGTGCTAACTACAATTTACATGCTCCCTACACTTATTATTCTAGGTGGTTATCCAGATTAGTTATCATGAGTGGGTTTTACGCTCGAGGGTTGATTTCATGCTATTGTAGTTAGTTAATCAAACTATTACCATTCATATACTCCCTATAATTAACATGCTAATAATTATCATTCTAATTAATTAGATGCCTCGATTTGCTAACATGCTCGATCAGTTATTCATTACACAACTAGTTAACCAGACTTAAGAGGTGATTAGTATATATTAATTCATGAAGCTAATTAATTAACATGCTCGGGGATTAGATGACTAGTTAATTAACATGCTTAGTTAATTAGGAACCATAATGAAACATACTACTTAGTCAGGACACTTTAGTTAATTTCATGTTGATGTTATTCTTGTTGATTAGAAATGCTTGAGTTTGCTATTTAACAGCTAATTAGGTGAGTAAACTAATAAACCAACGTACTCACACCAAAACAACATGTAAGGAAATAAACAACATTCGTAAAGGAAATTTTGGTTCGTTCATGCTTATCTCATCATTACTCATTTCTCTCTTTACTTTCTCATTCTCTATTTCTCATTAATAACTAACAATATCACCTAATTAACAAGTATATCATCAAGGGAATATCATAGAGTTATTAAAAATCCACAACATACTAACAATAGTAATAATAATAGGAACCACAAAACATTCTAATTCTACAGAGCATTAATAACATTATCAATGGCTAACAGAAGCATTTCACGACAAATAACCTACTTAGTCAACTAGCAGTAACAATCAACAAACAGTAAGCATTTAACTAACAATAACACTAAACTCACATACCCATACTTGTGGTGTAGGGCCTCAATGGCCAAAACACCCCTTAATCGTTACCTCGATTATTTAACGCGTATTGGTGCTTAACCGTTATCTGTCTTCATCTTTTTGATACCTTCACAAATTTGTAACACTCAATCATTCATCTAATCAATTAATAAACTTATTATTCTTATCGTCTTCTCCTACCACTATAAGTTACTTATTAGAGCTTCTTAAGCAAAATCACAATGGCATTAGAACCCAACCATAATTATATGTGCACGAATCAATATCCAATTTCAGTATCTCATGGAACCAAGGAGTCGAAATCCAAATCAAAGAAACTATAAGGTATATCCAACAGGAGACATTTCCATTAGTAGAATATTGATCTATCATGCTTCTCATATAATAATAAAAGCAATGACTTCATCCAACAATTGATCAACAATATCCATTACAATTCTAACTCTAACAACAAGGCATTTACACAATTTCTATCAACCATCCAACAGCCAAACTAACTCAACACAATAATATATGTCATTCGTCCAACAAAATACAAGTATTTATTCCATTATAACGACGACAGATGGACCATCCCAAACAAACAATCAGAGGCAAATCCAAAATTGCTCGCAGCAATAGACATTCAACAATAAATCTAAAATATGAATCCAACGTGTTTTCCACCTCCAACAATCCATCTAGAACATCCCTCAAATTGCAAATCAACATAAGTAGGAAATATTGGGTTACCTTAGGAACACCGAGAACAGTCAACCCTGGTCAGAGCTCGACTCGAGCTTCTGCGATTCGACCCCATGCCGGAATATGTCGCCAACGGCGTCCTGAGTCCGAGTTGTGGACTGCTACCCCCACCGTTGTCATCCCGAGCCGTTGATGACCGAAATAGACAAAGCACCGACGATACACGGTAAATTCGACGACCCGACGCTGTCTGCGAGATCCACTGGCACAACCCACGTTGTCGCAGGACCTTGACTGTCGCCGAGAACCCATCTCATTGCCGTGTCGAGATCTTCGATGCCTCCTGCTCTCACGCGTCATCCCTCTCCCTACCGATCTCTCTTTCGGCCGAAGGAGCTCTCTGCTCTTTCTCCCTCTCATTCTCTCTTTTCGTCTCTCCCTCTCTCTATTTTCAGTTTTTAAAATCACGAAATGAAATGCCTTTGAAATCGCCCATCTCTAACGAAATTCTCTCCCTCTCTTCACGATTCTGGTTTTTTTCTTTTTAAAATTTTAAATTCCTTATTTAATTATAGTTAATTAATCTAATTAAACATTTCTTTTATAAATTAATATTACATATGTATTTTTATACGTCGAATATACGTACAACATATTAGTCGACCCAAAACCCCAACTCACGACTTATCCCAATGTCGATTAACAATTATTATAATTCGAATTTAAATTCCTTAATTCCATCAATTAGATATTAATTACCATCTGATAAATTTTCGTAATTTAATAATCTATCGGTTACTTTCTTGGTAATACCCCGTTAATTATTCAATAAATTCGATTATTCCCAAATTACGCTCCAATTATATTTATTAAATTCTCATAAAAAGTCAGGGTGTTACACCAACGTTTGAAAATACAGAGATTGGTGACGGTCGTGGTGACACCCCTGATGGAAACCTCGTCTCATGTAGGGATGGAGTCGGTTAAGCCACACGGACCAACAGATGTATCTTTTCTCTGATAACGAAATGTAAAGGCAGAGAAGATAGGTTCTTTTTTGGAGACAGACTATATAAGCATGCATGAGCATAAGCATTTCCTTCTATTTCTTACTTAGCATTTGGTTCATTGTTTTACCCATGATGCAGGCGACAGTAATGAGATCAATATTACTGATGTGAAGAGGAAGCATTGTCTATTGAGATTTTGGGTTATCAGCCGAATTCGACCTGATTGGTTATGACTCAAGAAAAAATAAAACTGGTTGTTTTCAATAATCAATTAGGGTTTTAATTTCGATAAATGTTTTGTAAACTGGGGACGGTCATTTAAATTATTAAAACTATGTTTTGAATTTATTCTGCTTAATTCTCTGATTTACTTTGTTAATATGCGTTTTTAAATGAATTAAAAAAAATTTTATATGGCTAAAAATGAAAGAAATAAAAAGGTTTAATAACGTGGGGCGTTACATAGGTTTTGACCCAAACATTTTCCAAACATATTGAGCCAAAACCCAATAACTTTATGGTCTAAGCCCATGTAAATTTGAGCCCCAACCCAAGGAATTCCCTGAGCTGCAACCCACAGGAAGCTGCTTCATGGCTTGGGAATTCCCAAGTCGTGATCTATTTTCTTTCCAATAACTCTGGACTCAACAGAGTCGCTGGTCAATGCCGGCCTTCTCTCCAAACATGGAGACATCCGCAACACTAACGGTACCCAAACATAAATTTAGAAATGCAACAGATTTACATTACCAATTTTGAAGAATGTTCTTGACCGAAAGACCAAACTTTTTTTGTTAGGATTTCCTTCCCAACCTCTGCGAACACTCCAACAACAAAAAACATCTTATACTATAATTCTAGTATCAACCAACCAATCCAAAATCATCAGAATCTTTTCGAAATTGCAGAAATTCCAAGGAAGAAATAGTTGAAAGAAAATCCCGTTTTCTTACCTGAGAAATCCCTCACAGCCAAAGCCTCACTTGAGCCATTCACAAAACTCCGATGCTCAATTGCAACCTTAAGTAAACAATTCTATCATTCACACACAGCCTATCGAAGTAATTATAAACCAAAATCGGGAAATCAGACTTACCTTAATAGAGAAAAAAAAATCCCTAACCACCCTCCATCAACAACAACTGCAAACCTACACTGAGAGAGAGAGAGAGAGAGAGAGAGAGAGAGAGATGGAAAACTACAAGGAGCAGGGGAAAGAGTAGGGAGAGGAACTCCTCAACGCACTTTGAAATAGAGGGAGAATCACCCTCTTCATGGCACCCACTCCCGATTCAGGGGAGTTTAAAAAATTTGAATATATATATATATATATATTGCTGGGCTGGGCTTTACATTCAATGCTTTACATTCCTCCCCACTTAAAGAATTTTGTCTCCAAAATTTAGAGCAACTTCAATCGTACCATTGAACAAGTAAGGATACTTTGCCATCATTTCTTATTCATTTTCCCAAGTGGCATCTCTTTCGTTATTATTCTTCCATTGCACTAAAACCAATGGTATCTCATGATGACGAAGAACTCTAATTTCACAACCGATAACTTTATCAGGCTACTCCTCATAAGAAACATCCTCCTAAATAGACATCTCGGTCTAAGAGATCACATATGACGGATCGATACATTGATAGAGTCTAAGACTCTAAACTTCCAACACTTGTAATCGGTAAACAGCTAGAGTGATAAACCCGAACTCCAATTTTAAAATAGGGGAGATTCCACGTGCATACAGAGTTTGGGGCTCAAATTTTCAGGTTAAATAGTCAGCAACCAAATGAATAATATGTCCAAAAATCATTTTCAACAATGTCGTGACAACCGAGTTATTCTTTAAGGAAAATTAATCCCGAATTAGGATTTCAAAAAAATAGAATCTGTCCACTAAAATTGAAACAAACGAAAACTAACTTGCATACAGAATTAGGAGCTCAAATTTATAGTACTAGTAATCAACAATCCAAATAACAGTGTATCAAAAAATCAGCTCTAAAAGCATTGTATAAATGGAGTTGTGCCTCAAGGAAGATCCGATCTCGGATTAGGGTTTTGGAATCCAAATTCGGGCCACTAATCTTAGAACAAAAAGAACTCCAATTGCATACGCTTAATAAGCCCCAAAATTACAGGTCTAGTAGAGAATAAATAAGGCAACAACACTCTCAAATCTTGGCTTCAAAGAGCACGCACACACGGAGCTGTGCATGATGCAATCCGAGATTCAGATTTGGAAAGCAGAAAAATAGATTTGCGGAAATAACTCCTTTCCTTTTTCCACTTCAATAATCAAACTCCAATCCAAATAAAAACCTCTATCCATTCCACTTAGACAGGATACTAACTTTAGGAAATCAAGAATCAAGAAAAACCAAGAACAAGAATAAGAAAACCGGTTAGGTCTGCAGAACACTCCAATATCCAAGGGTGCGACTAATTTGGTCACTTCGAGGAAGTAACACTCCAAAGTGGGGTTTGCTAGGTCTTCTATTTCCACACCACAAACACAACTTCCCTAGGAGGCTTCTAGAAGCGATAGTATATTCCTTCTTCTCAATATGAAGCAAGAAAAAGAAGAAAGGAATGTAACGGGAGAGATGCCAAGAGAGCTCCACCCGCGGGTCACCACATAAGCCATGAAGCTAATCTGAATTAGGGTTTGTCAAAGTCCCATACAAAGTTTCATTAGAGTGCCCTAAATACCACTCTAATGATGCAACAAAATAAAATTACAACTTTTCCCTTGAATCCTCAAAATTTGGGCATGAGGGCTCGGTTTACATGCAAATCGAGCACCTCCATTCCTACAATTTTAAAACAATTTAAAATTCTCAAAATAAAACTCCTAAACAGTCATCCAACAATCAAAACATCTAAAGCCATAAGATAAATGTGGAAGCTTTCATAAAATACTCTTATTTGACCTTGTTATCTTCGACCAATGGGAGTTCTTCCAACCCGGGACAATATGGCTCAAGCCGATTGTGATATGCATGGCTCCATGAGAGAACGTGACATGGAGCTTCCTTATATTCATGCATTAGCTCCTCTGTAAGCTCCCTTAATTTATTATTCCTTGTAAAATAAGAACTCGTTAAATAAAAAATGAACCTCGTGGCTCAAAGTTGCATGGTAGGGTTTTTGGGGCACATCATACATACTTTCTCAGCATAAAGATATGAAAAACATTATGAGTATAGTTTAGCTGCAGTGGCAATTCCAGACGATACGCCATTGTTCTAACTCTATCAATAATATGAAAAGGACCAATATACTTGGGAGCCAATTTCTCTTTTACTCCAAATCGACTTACACCTCTTCTAGGTCTGGCTTATTAAAATACAAAATTTCCAGTTTCAAATTCAACTTCTTTTCTTAACAAATTTGCATAACTATTATGACAACTTTGAACTATTTTCAACCTTTCTTTAATTAGTTGAACCTTCTTAGTAGTCTCATGAATCACATCAGGCTTGAGAATAACATACTCCTCGACCTTGGCCCAACATAACGGAGATCGAAACAATCTTCAATATAAAGCCTCATAAGGTAAACCCCAATGTTCGTCTAATAATTGTTATTATAAACAAACTCAACTAGAGGCAAATGATCAATCTAGCTGTTATCGAAATCTAGAATACAAGACCTTAACATGTCTTCGAGAATCTGATTTGTACACTCATACTGCCCATCAGTCTGAGGATGATGCGTAGTATTTAAACTGAGTTCGATGTCCAAAGCTCTCTGAAGGGTTTTCTAAAATTATGAAGTGAACCTCGAATCTCTATATGAAACAATGTTAGAAGGAATACCATGAAGACGCACAATGCTTTTGATACAATTTACTTAGTCTTATAAGAGAGTAATCCATTCGAATGGGAATAAAATGTGCAGACTTTGTCAATACATCAACAACTACCCATACTACATCAAATTTTTGTATCGTTCTTGGTAAACCAATTACAAATTTATGGTAATTTTATCCCACTTCCACTCTGGAATAGATAAGGATTGCAACAATCTAGCTGATCTTTGATGTTTTGCCTTTATCTACTAACAAACTAAACATTTAGAAACATAATCTGCTACATCTTGCTTCATTCCACTTCACCAGAATTGACGCTTCAAATCATAATACATTTTTGTACTACCAGGATAGATAGTAAAACCTCGACTTATGGTTCTCTGCCAAAATAGTCTGTCTCAAATCTGAATTACTAGATATCACAACTTGATTTTTGAAGTATAGAAAACCATCGGAACCGATCTTCCAACTGTCAAACTGTTCACCTGCTTGGATCTTTTCAAGTCTTTCCTGAAGTTCATCATCGAATTTCTGCATATCTTTGACACGTTGTAGAAGGGTAGGAGTTGCTACCAAATTAAACACTCGAATAGTCTGGTCATTTTCCAAATACTCCAGCTCATAATCTCCAATGGTCAAGCATTGTTTCCAATCCTCCAATACTAAACATGCAATAAACCATGAGGATGTCTACTCAAAGCATCAGATACAACATTAACTTTTTTGGGGTGATATTCTAAAGAGAAATCATAATCGCCCATAAATTCCATCCATCGACACCACCAAAGATTTAAATTCTTTTGCGTGAATAAATACATCAAACTTTTATGATCAGAAAATATCTTAAATCTAGTACCATAAAGATAACTCCACCAAATCTTCAATGCAAATATAATAGTAGCCAACTCCAAATTATGAATAGAGTAATTTCGTTCATGAGTCTTCAACTGTCAAGAAGCATAAGGAATCACTCTATTTTGTTGCATCAACACGCAACCTAAATCAATTTTGGATGCATCAACATATACTGCATACAACAATTTTTCATTAGGGACTGCCAAAACTAGAGCTGTAGTTAATCTCTACTTAAGCTCATCAAAAGCCATCTAACATCTATCATTCCAATTAAACTTTGATTCTTTCTAGTCAATTGTGTCGAAGGCATAGCAATGGAACAAAATTTCTTTACAAACCAACGATAGTAATCAGCAAAACCCAAGAAACTCCTTACTTCTGTGATGTTTTTGGGTGGCTTCCAGTCTAACATAGCATCGACCTTAGCTGGATCCATTGATATGCCATCTTGAGAAACAACATGGTCTAAAAATTTCACCTCTGTCATCCAAAAGTTACATTTTTCTCATTTTGCATACAACCGATGGTCACGCAATGTCTCCAAAACAATTTTTAAATGCTCAAGATGCTTGTCGTGAGTCTTCGAATATATCAATATGTTATCGATGAAAATCACCACAAATTTGTCAAGATAAGGATGAAATACTTTGTTCATCAAATTCATGAATGCTGCAGGTGAATTTATTAATCCAAAAGGAAGCACTAGAAACTCAAAATGTCCATATCGGGTTCTGAAAGCTGTTTTAGGAATATCTACATCACGAACTTTCATCTAATAATAACCCAATCTCAAATCAATTTTTGAAAAATATTTACATCTGCCAAACAGATTGAACAAGTCATCAATTCTTGGCAACGAGTATCTATTTTTAACTGTCGCTTGATTTAACTTCCGATAATCAATATACAAACATAAAGAACCATCTTGTTTCTTTGCGAGCAAAACTGGTGCACCCCATGAAGAAGTACTATTTTGAATAAAACCTTTGTGTAATAAATCATCCAACTTAATTATTAACTCTTTTAATTCAAAAGGAGTCATACAGTATGGTGGAATAGAGATCAGAGAAGTACTGTAAACTAGATCAATAATAAACTCAATCTCTCAATCGGGTGGTAACAATGATAGATCCTTAGGAAAAACATTTAGATAATCAGAAACGATCAATATCTCAGAATCCTAACTAATCGTAAAAAGAACACTAGAAATAGCAAAAACATTCAAGTACATCTCCAATTTTCTTCGACCACCAAGATAGGCTCGTAAAATATGATCAACAGGGTTTATAGGTTTATCACACGGATGCATCAAAACTGTACCGTTTTCAAACATAAGTGTTATTTTTCTTCTATGACAGTCAATTTTTGCTTTATAAAAACTCAGCCAATCCATGCCTAGGATTATATCAAATTGATCCATGGGTATTATAATCAAATTAGCAGATAGTTTGTGTACACACACAATGAGAGTAGTAGATCGAACAAGTGAATTCGTCTCATAATTCATATTCGTCGGGGTATTCAAAATCAAAGGAGTTCCTAATTTTTCAACCTCTAAACCCATAGTACAAACAAGCATCATAGATATAAAAGAATGTTTAGCTCCAGTATCAAATAACACATGCAATGCAGTTTTAAAGAAAGAAAGTGTAACTTCAATAACGCCCCTGCCAGTCAGATCAGGAACCTCAGACCCTGAAACTACATATACCTGACCAATCATTTTTCTCTTTTCCTTTCTTGTTTCCATTAAAACCACTTCTAGATGAACTTGGAACTGACCCTGATACAATACTAGAAGATCCCACAATAGTGGGACTAGAAGGAAAACTTTGCTGATAACAAACTGGCCTCTGAAAGTCACTACCACTGGGCTGATGTTGATGTTGATACAGTGGTCTATACATAACAAGCTGTGGAGAATTAAAAGTCTGAGCTCCAGAATAATTAAGTGGTCCCTATCCAGAAAATACTCGACCAGCCCCAAAACCAGGTCTAAAAGATGTTGTCTGAGTAGGCGTAGAATTTGCTTGACTCGATCTTGGATTCGACGGGCAATTCTTCCTCAAATGTCAAGCCTGTCCACAAGTATGATAGATGTAAGAGCCTTAATGCCCCACAACATATGGTGTCCCACTAAATTGACCACCAACTCCGCTATGAATATATCCACCTCTATTTGGCCTCTTTTTATGATCTTTTATGGTCATCTTTCCTCCCACTGGTTGTTCTTTAATCCCTTTACCTTTATAGACACCAAATTTTTCTTCTAGGTCATCGTTGACACATTGAGCAGCAAAAACAACATCTGAAAAAAAGCTAAATTCAAATGCAGATAATTGGTGTCGAATCTTAAAGTCTCAGTCTCATCTTGAACTTCACCATTTTATCAACTAGATCTACATCTCTGATATATTGGGAAAACTCCATAAATTTAGCATAATATTCTAGAACTATCAAACTCTTTTGTTCCAGATTGTTTAGCATAATATTCCAGAACTACCAAACTTTCTTCTTCCAAATTGTGGTAAGCAGTAATCATATTTGGACGATATCCCACATTGCATTAATTATCTCTGAAGATATTCTCAAATTGATTTTAAGTCATCATCTCCAATGGATAATCTAGCCTTTGCGATTTCCACTACACTTCAACGATTTTCTCGAAATAAAACGTCGTGAAACCAACCCAATACTCAGTTGGAATATCAATAGCAATCAAATTATTGTGCATCATTCTCATCAAATTTTCAGCATCTTGGGGATTAGCATTGCCTGCGAACATTGGTGGGCTTAAACGTCCGAGTTACATAAAGAAATTCATACGGTGAGTTTTCGGGTCTTGACTATTATTATCCCTTGAGAAATTTTGCAATACATCCTTTAAAGCCACAATAGGATCAATAGGTTATAACTCAGCTATGTGTACAGTAGGAGCTACAAGAGTACGGTTTCTAAGTGATTTTCAGGGAGCTATTTTGAGAATTTGAAAATATTTCACAGTATATGTTAGAATTCATTCCTAAGGACAATATTTTATATTCTCTCTAAATTCTTTCACACTATCAGTTTTATCTAAGTCACCCTTTAAGATGGAATCTAACTTTGATACCAAAATTTCTATCACGCCCCAAAGGGGACCTGAGACAGAATGGGAACAATTTAGTCTAAAAGAACAGAATCGTTTAACCCATCTCTTAATCCAGAATTCATAAGTAGCAGAAATATGAAAGAATTTAAACTTACATGCCAAGCTCATAATAAAGGTCAATGAGTGACTAAAACAATGATAGTGTGAATTAAACAAGTTTAGCTGAGAAATCAAACTAAAATAAAACTAAGAAAAACAAATCTCACTAAAATATCTTTTAGTCTCTTAATTAAGATAATAAAATAACTAAATTAGGGGAAACTCCAATTTCTACTCTTGAGGTAGCAACGGGAAATTACTCTGATTATTTCATGAAAAATAAAGTCAAATCTAGGGTGAGTAAACTAAACTCAATAGGAATTAAATCTTATATTTAACTTTTATATCATATGATTCATATGTGAAATTTCAATTTCTTATTATTCACAATTTAATATAAGGACGAACAAATGTGAACAATAAAATAAGGGTAAATGACAAATCAACTATCGTGGTTTGAGGTCAATGACAAGTCAACCACTGTGGTATATTTTTTAACAAGTTAACCACTCACGTATGTTAAAATGACAAATCCAACATCACATAGACGATTACCATTAAAATGCCAACGTCCGATTGCTGGAACGACGCACTCTAGCGTTTTGAAGAATTCAGAACGCCCAACGCGGGGCATTTCTGAATTTCTGAAGAATTCCGAACGATTTCGCGGCATCTCATCTTCGCAGTCTGTCCATTTTTGTTTTCAGACACAGTGAAATTTGCGATCTGTTATGGCTAGAGACCATGAGAAATCGCAGTCCCTGGAGCAAGGGACAGCAAAATTCGCGGTCCCTAGAGCAACTAGGGACCGTGAATTTTGCGGTCTCTGGAGAAACTAGGGACCACAAAATTCACGGTCCCTGGAGCAAGGAGCAACTAGGGACCGCAAAATTCGCTGTCCATGGAGCAACTAGGAACCGCGAAATTTTGCGGTCCCTGGAGAAACTAGGGACCACAAATTTCGCGGTCCCTAGAGCAACTAGACATTGCTCCAAATATTTATTAATGACTTCAAAAGTTTTACGTAGCAATCTCTGGGAAAAGGTAAGAACCAGAAGTTGGGTTCCACCTCAGCTTCTTCAATGAACTTTTGCAGCTTGGTTAGTTGGGATTTTAGGTGATTTTGTTTCTCATCCAGATCAGAATCACTGAAAAACTAAGTGTAATAATGCACTCTTGCAAGTTCCCAAAACATCTGAAAACTTGAATCTTCGCCATGATTGAAGCTCTGTTCGATTGAAAGAGAAGATCCACAATGATTGAACAAGACAGTCCAATGAAAGTTTCTACTATTCTAGCTATAGCAAATTCAGCAGGAGCGCCGAAGTTTCTCCGGCCCAAGATTAAAACAGCACCAATAACTGCAGAAATACCACCAGCCTGTCCGTACAATTGGCTGCGCTGAAGAAAACTGGTGAAAATGAACCAGGGAAAAAGAGAGGCGAATCTTACTATTAAAAACCTTTCGAAAAGAAAGCAGCCTAAAACTCCATATACAGTTCCTAAAACTGTGCCTTGTGCTTTAACATTTGCCACTTTCAAGGTTGGCTCTCTGTCTGAGGCAAGGCTGATGGCGACAGGAAGACCCGCCCAATATCCATTATCCTTGCTGTATAGCAATCCAAATAAAACTGCGAGGCCTAAAGAGAGTGAGCTTTTGAAGGCTGGCATAAGCCTCTCTTTGCTGACTTCCTTGACTGTGTCCCCCCATACCCGTTTGAAGAAAAGATTAGTTCTGTTAAACATGGCGGAGGTTTCATCCTTTTGAAGCTGTTTTTCTTGTGTTTGAGCAGATGGATTCGCTATTAATGAGCTGTGGAGGAGATTCATGCAGAAAATGAAGAAAAGGTGGGGTAAATCTTCCTGAGTTGAGGGGATCGCCTAAATGGATTGCAGGGTCTTTATTATGTTCTCTGCGTTTGATTCAGGAACTGTTGATGGCTCGCAAGGCAGGAGGCTTTTAGATTGCTCCAAATATTTATTAATGGCTCGCAAAGCACGCCTTCGGATTCGAACATTTTGCAGCTACAACTCTCGGAGAGACCAGTCGAAACGAAGGTGATGACATTTTTCTCGTTATCGTTTCCGACCTTTCGTACCAAATATCGGGCGAGAGACCCTTCTTCATAGATTTTGAATCCGAGATAGCTAAAGCATTGGAGAAGCTCTTTCTGAAACACTTTGAAGACATTATGAGTGTAGACCCTAGTTTCTCCAGGGATTGCGAAATTCGCGGTCCCTAGTTGCTCCAGGGATCATGAAATTCATGGTCCGTAATTGTTCCTTGCTCCAGGGACCACAAATTTTGTGGTCCCTAATTGCTCCTTGCTCCAGGGACTGTGATTTCTCATGGTCTCTAGCCATAACAGATCGCAAAATTCGCTGTGTCTAAAAACAAAAATACACAGACTGCGAAGATGAGACGCCGCGAAATCGTTCGAAATTCTTCAGAAATTCAGCGCGTTGGGCATTCTGAATTCTTCAAAACGCCGGAACGCGTCGTTCCGGAGTTTGGACGTTGGGATTTTAACGGTAAACGTCTATGTGATGTTGGATTTGTCATTTTGACATACGTGAATGGTTAACTTGTTAAAAAAAATACCACAGTGGTTGACTTGTCATTGACCTCAAACCACAATGGTTGATTTGTCATTTACCCATAAAATAATTATCAGATAAACCCACTGACGATATTCAGGCAATCACAACTGCCACACAGACCCTGATCAAGTTTAGGATTTTGCACCCAGGGACACGACACATACAGCTGGCTCATTACTCTAGTTAACAATAACAAAGCATAAATGCAAAATTAAATACAACGAACTTAACAGTGAATGAACATGTCTAAATTAAAACAATATTAGACATGTTACGATTTAATGCATGTTAAACATAAGATAACCCCTACTTTGGGTTTGGGCCAACCAATACCAAGGCCCAACTGAATAATCCCAATGACATCAAACCATAGACAATCTGACAATTTCCTAAGTGGCGAAACCTAATCATAACATTTTAACCAAATTAAAATTTGAACTCCAAAATAAGAGTTTGGATTTTTATACAAATAATAACGACCCAATAGTGATCAAGTCTAAATTTAAACAAGTTAATTTTTCGGCCCATAACAGAGTCTAAGTTTTGGCCCAAACATTTTTCCAAACATATTGGGACAAAAACCAATAATTTGTATGGTTTAAGCCCCATGTAAATCTTAGCCGCAACCTAAGGAGTTCCCAGAACTGCGGCCCAAAGGAAGCTGCTTCACAGCTTGGGAATTCCCAAGCCGTGATATTTTTTATTCCTAGTGACTCTGGACTCAACAAAGTGGCTAGTCAGTAATGAATACGGAGCGGTCAGGAATCACTTCCCGATCACCGGCCGCCTCTCCAAACATGGAGACATCTGCAACATCAATGCTACCAAATCATAAATTTAGAAATCCAACAGATTTACATTACCGATTTTGAAGAATGTTCTTGGCTGAAAGGCCAAACTTTTTCTGTTGGAATTTCCTTCCCGACCTCTGACGAACACTCCAACAACAGAAAACATCTTATACGATAATTCTATTGTCAACCAAGCAATCCAAAATCATCACAATCTTTTCAAAATTGCAGAAATTCCAAGGAAGAAACAGTTGAAAGAAAATCCCTTTTTCTTAACTAAGAAATCCCTCATAGCCGAAGTCTTGCCTGAGCCATCCACATAACTCCGATGCTCAATTGTAACATTCAGCAAACAATTCTATCATTCAGCCACAGCCTATCAAAGTAATTAGAAACCAAAATTGGGTAACCAAACTTACCTTCACGGAGAAAAAAAAATCCCTTAACCACCCTTCGCCGACAACAACTGTAACCAAACACTGAGAGAGAGAGAGAGTCGAAAAACTTGAGGGAGGAGGGGAAATAGTGGGGAGAGGAACTCCTCCCCGCACAACGGCACTCACTCCCGATTCAAGGGAGTTTAAAAAAAAACTCAATATATATATATTCTGCTGGGCCGGGCTTCACATTTAGGGCTTCACAATTAGGGGTGTGCAATACCGGCCCAGAACCGAAGAACCGGACCGGAACCGGGTCTATCGGTACCGAGTTTGGTCCGTGTAAATGGAGTACCGGACCGGATCCGATCTGGTACTATCGGGACCGGTGCTACATGGTCCGGTCCTCGGTAGACGGTACCATAGAACCGGTACCGTGTAGAACCGGATTTTTATATTTAGGGCATGATTAATTAGATCTGGGTTCGTGAATGTTTAGACTTCACAGGTCGTTTCTTCTTCTTCTTCTTCCCCGCCTCTTTCTGGTACTCCATCTTCTTCTGTTTGCTGGCAGAGCCTCGTGGTTGGAACCCATTTGCTTCTCATGATGGCCGCCTCTTTTTGGTACTCCATCTTCTTCTGTTTGCTGGCGGCCACTGCCAGCTCCGAGCTCTGAGTTCCGAGCTCCGTTCGTCTGCCACTGCCAGCTCCGAGCGGCGAGCTCCGACCTCTGTCCGTCGCCAGTCGCCAAGTTCTGATAGCTTCTGTTCGGGAGCATTCCTAGCAGACGACGAGCGAGCGTTTGGTCGTTGGCGGCTGCGAGCGATCGAACATAGGGGCTGTTGAACGTGGACGACAACAGGACCGCAATTGGGAATCATTCCGAAGAGACAGCGCAGTCTGGACGGTAGAGAAAAATCGAGGAATGTCCTCCTCCATCTCCTGACTCCGGTGAGTAGGGCAAAATGCCCGATTCTGTTCTATCTAGTTTCGATGATGAATTTCAGATTGAGTAAGGGATTTTTGGAATGTTGCTGTGTTATTCTTGCTTTGATTTTTCATCGAGGGTTGTAGTTTTGGCTGCTGTGTTAATGGGTTTCTCACGGACTACCAAACCGGTACCGGACCAGAACCGGCACCGGAAAATCCGATCCAGAACCGGCACCGGCACCGGACCTCCATGGGACCGGTACCGGTCTTCAAAAAAGTAGCACCGGTATCGGCCGGTCCGTTGCTGGTCCGCTGCAAAACCAGACCGGACCGGTACCGTGCACACCCCTATTCACAATTATATTGTTGAATATAAAATTGATTTCTATTGAGTTAGTCAACTCACGATATACGACTCTTCCTTTCTTCAGAATTTAGTGTAAAGGATTCTAAGTTTCCAGAGTAGGAGTTGTAGGATCGAATTAACCTAAAAGGGGGGTGAATTAGGTTAATTAATCAATTTCCTGCAATAACAATTTTTTTTTTAAACTAATATCAAATTAATCACAATAAAATCACAATAAGATAAGTAATGCAAGAGATAGAGTTAGAAATTGTGACACCAATTGTTAACGCGGTTCGACAAAGCACACCTATGTCCGCGCTTCAAGGTCCTCCCTTGAAAATATATTCAATAAACCGCGTCCGGTTACACTTGATTGAACTTGCACGGGTGTCAATCGAACCTTTACAATCACTCAATATTCTTTCAAAAAGTTGAGCTCTCACCAATTCAACAATCCTCACTTCAATCAATAAATACTAAACAAATAGATTGGAGGATGTTTTTAGCACTCAAATTCGTACGCAATGTTGAGTCAGAAATTTGGCAAAGCTTCGCTTAGCAATGGCATGAGTTGATCATCTCTTCAACACACTTATTTTTATAGAAGTGCTCGGGGCGGACGTCCTCGCAACCTTTAGGATCGTCCCCTCCTCGACCGTTGGAAATTAGCCGTTGTGAAAACTTCGTATTTGCGGACGCAACTCTATCGTCCGCTTTGTCCGCATGTGTCATCCGCATCTTCAATAAAATTGGACAGAGGCAAAGCGGACGCCTACACCTCGCGTCCGCCGCATCCGCAAGAATCGTCCGCGTGAGCTCTAAAAACATATTCAAATTGCACGACACGGATTGGCATCCGCAGCGTCCTCAGATTCTTCTCCCGTCCGCTTCGCTGAAGGGACGCGGACGCTGAATGGCGTCCTCCTCGTCCGTGTGACGCATCCGCGTGAATCTCCAAAATGGCATATTCAAGACGGACGACTGGAAATGGCGTCCGCGACGTCCGCACTTTATCAATCCGCGTCCGCATGATTACATAGCACTTCAATCTTCCACAAGAGGCATTCTCTAAGTCATACAAGTCTTCAATATCACTGCATAGACTTAGAGAAACATGTTAACCAATCCCAATACCCTTGATCAAGGGTATTTCTAATTTAAACATTAAAAGCGATAATTATAAATTCAATGAATAAACAACTTTTACACTTTAGTTAAAATGTTCATCATCAAAATATAAATATGTGTAACACACTTAGGCTAACAGGAGTGAGTCTGGCGAATAATTTTTTGAATTCATTATTACTCTGAAAAAATAATTTGTGACATCAAAGTTTGTGAGAATTACTAAATTTCCGTTCTAAATGTTTCACCTTTATGTCAGGCACTATTTCTCTATAGACTTACATTACTAAAATTATCTTACATATCATTGATGGACCTTTGATTTAGACTAGTTGGTTGCCTCTTTTTCAGGTCAGGACAGGTCGTTCTCTATTCTATTTCAGGTCTTCTTTGAGACATAATAATTTTTTTTCACAAAATTTATTTGAGAATTTTATTAAATCGATAAAATAGAAATCAAGCTATCCACTCCAAATTTGCTTGATCAATTATTAAGTCCAAGACTTTTTGAAAAACTAAGATGACAGACCTACTCTTATAAAAGTCTAATAGTTTGTGACATGTAAAGAAAATTTATTTTCTGACAACCTAAAAACATCATACTTTATTTTTTGAAGCAGCCTTGATATTTTTCAATTTTTTGTCAAATTTATGATAATGTTAATTTTTTTTTATAAACTTTAAATATGTCAAAAAAAAAAAAGAAATTATCAAACTAAACACTATATCTTAAAAAATGGAAATATTGAGAAATTAGAAATATTGTCATGATATTTTCATGCATCGTGATTAATAAAGTTTTAAAATATAATGTGGTAGCATAATAACAACAAATATAATTCAAATTTTAATTGAAAAACTTAAATTATCAGGACCATAGAACTAACTTACATATTCAAAGTAAATATTTAAATAAATAAATTATGTATGCATATTATCTAAAATAAATAAATTTTAGATATTCACTATTTCTTCTTTTTTTTTTTTTCTTATCCTTCTTTATTTTATGTCAAGTCCCATTCATTATGATTTCTTTTGTAGTATCGTTCACGGACTATTGATTTTGCAAAAGCCAATTGAAAAACATGTGAATAATTAGAGAAAATGACAAACCAAACATCATACTTTGTTATCAATGATAAATTAACCACTAAACTATTTTTTCTAACAAATTAATCATTGAACTATGCAAAAAAGTCACCATCAAACATCACTGTTACTTTGCCGTTAAATAATTAAATTTTGTTCTGCGGCAGAACGTTACACTTTCCACCGCGGAACGTTATATTTTGAAATAAAATAATTATAGTTTATTATTTTGCGGGATAACATTACAATTTTCACTATGGAAAGACATCTTTAAGAAATAGGAAAATTTCCTTATTGCTCAAGAAAATAAGGAATGAAAATTTTCTTCTTTTCTCTAGAAGAAAAAAGGAATTTCCTTCTTTTCTCAAAGTGAAAGGAAGAAGATACAATAAGGAAATTTTCCTTATTTTCTTTTGAATTCCTTATTTTCTTAAAAAAAGAAGAAATGTTTTCTTATTTTCTCTAAGAGAAAAGAAGGAATAAAAATTTCCTTCTTTTCTCTAAGAGAAAAGAATAAATGAAAGTTCTTTTCTCGAGGAGAAAAGTATCAATTCTTTCTTCTTCCCTTTGACAAAAGAAGAAAATTTCCTTCTTTTCTCATGGGAAAAGAAGGAAAATCTGGAGAAAATAAGGAAATTTTCCTTCTTTACCTCTTTGGAAAGAAGAAGGAAAATAACTAGAATGAGACACGATAATCCGCGACGGATTCACAAAATGTTCTGATTCGCAGCAGAACGATAATATTATAACGTTATTTGTTAAAATATCGTTCTGCGGCGAATTGAAATCAATACTTATTCGATCCGCCGTGCAACGAAATCTAAACATTTAATGACAAAATTGACAACGATGTTTGTGATTATTTTTTTTCATTGTTCAGTGATTAATTTATTAACAAAAATAGTTTAATGGTTGATTTGTAATTAATGGCAAAGTACAATATTTAATTTATCATTTTCTCGAGTAATTATTAGCCCTGCACCACATCTTCCTTATCCACTTATATTATGAAATAAAAAAAATATTAAATACTTAAAATAAAACCATATCAAGAACAAAAAATCTATAAAAAATAATTAATCGAAATGGAACAATAATTATAAATTATAATATCTTTGGACCATCGGTTTCTCTACCATCTTAATCACACATTAATCTGTAGTAAGCATTGCATGTGGGGATAGGTAATTAATAAAAAAGGGACTTATAATAATAAAGACCAAGGAGTACGTAGTTTTAGCATTAAATGAGAATTTTACCAAAAGGAACTCCCAAAAAAAAAAGTATCCGTTGGTCGTCGCACGCATGTTCGCTACCCTTTTTCTTTACCTGACTTGATAATTAAAGTTGCATTATTGTTGTTTGGTTGGGTTGATAATAACATTTGACGCGGAAATGATAAATATTTAATTATATAAATAAAAATATTTTTAAAAAATAGAAATAGATATCTGTAGAGTGCCTACGCCAGAGTCTGTCACGATGAGAAAGAAAGAAGCATGAACGAAGAGGAGACTAGAACATAGCTGACCTTTTACTTTCATTAAGAAAAAATTAGGGTTTCTTTTTTATTCAATATAAAAGTCTAGAGCACTTCCTAACTTTATAACCTTTTGATTTATAAAGGTCCAGAGCACTTCCTATCATTGACTTTTTTTTATAGAACACTTCACTTGTCCATTCCCAACTTTATAACCTTTTGATCGAATTATTCAGGTCGACAGACATAATACGTGTTAAATGTGGTAAATTAAATACAAATGTGTATATTTGTAGGAGTGATTACACTTACTTATATGTATAAATAATTCTTGTTTTTTCAAAATATTTTATATGTAAAATATTAGATAAATGAACAAATGAAACAATATAAATATATGTTCACTTGAGAGCGTTATATATATATATATATATATATATAGAGAGAGAGAGAGAGAGAGAGAGAGAGAGAGAGAGAGAGAGAGAGAGAGAGGAAACTAATATATTATTTTTTGTGTTTGGCTTCAAAATTGTTGACCCAATAATTTGATTAAATCAAAGATGGATAAGTGAGTTTGAACTTTGGCAATAGAATCAAAATAATTGGGCGCAAAATTTTGCGTGGTTTTGGTCATGATAACGTGTGAAGCTATGGTTAGGGTTAGCATGTTATTTATTATTTAAACTCATGTTCCGCTCTTTAAGTTTAAATGTTTAGCGGCTTTTTGAAGATTTGAAGTTAATATTTAGCTCAAGTAAATACTAGGTAGAATATGGTTAGGTGGTATTAAGTTATTGATGTCTAAAAATCACATAATTTTGGAGCTAATTAGTGAACAATAGTAAATTTTAAAAATTCATGCGTCATAAGAAATATTTTTCATATACTTGATAAGTTGGGACATCTGTTCTATAAATATAATGATGATTATGAATTTAAACAATATAAGAAAAATTGAAAAAGTTCAAAGAAATCATTTATTTACCAAAATTCATTAGGCAATATTTGTTTTCTCACAAGTAGTCTAAAAAATATATATATATAAATATTTAAATTCGCAAAGAAAGAAAAGTAATTTAAAAAAGCGAAAATGATAAATCAACCATCATCCTTTGATATTAGTGATAAATTAAATACTATTATTTTTTTCCTAGCAAATTAACCATTGAAATATGAAAAAATATCAAATCCAACACATTGTCACGTTTGTCATTAAACGTGATGATGTAGCGCCGCAGTAGTTCGTATACAAATAGCCGTAGCGCCATAATTTTTAAAAACTAAGTGAAGAATCGCGGCGGTTTATGTAGGAACCACAGTGCTGTGTCAATACACCGTGCCGGTTTGGTATGAAGCCGCCGTGGTGTATTGACACACCGCTACTGCTTGATGACGAATTGAGGCAATTTCTTCGTCAAGCCGCAGCGGCTTGACGACAAACCACCACGGTTCCTGGTTTATGAAAGTAGAATTATAATTTTGACCTCTTCAACTTCAAATGACCATAACTTTGGCTATGAGTGTTTGAATGGACTCCATAATATATCAAATTGAAGCTTCCTCATAGATCTACGATTTGTCACAAAGTTAGCCCTGTGACCCACATTTCTCAAACCCAAAATCACGCGTTTAAGGCCTCAAATTTGCGATCAAAAATTTTTGATGTGACAAACCACCGCAGTTTCACGACACACCGCGGTGCTTCATCCTCAAACCATTGTGATTCATTGTCTAAGCATGAACGGCAAACGTGGCAGTGATGGTAGCGACATTAAGTTCCTATAGTTCAGTGGCTAATTTGTTAACAAAAAAAGAATGATGGTTGGTTTATCATTATCAGTAAATAATAATGGTTGATTTGTCATTTTTTTTGTAAAAAATAATGTAAAATTAAAAATTGGAAATATTCTATCTTTTTATTTTTTCTTATTTTATTTTTTCTTATTTAGGTTTAATTTCAAAGTGTAATTCATATGACTAGTCACATCATTCATGAACCTCAGCTAACAATCCATAGTCTTAGTGTTCAACAACTATTCTTCCAATCTTCCACACAAAGTGAGCGACAAAAACAAAAGGAAAATCATTTTTATTCATTATTATTCACTTTACTCAGCAACTAGGGAAAATAGACGACCGGAAATCACACAAACCATTACCCAAATTACACATTTTTGTTTTGAAGAATTCATCAGTCTGAAACAACGGTTTTAAACCTGCGCATTATGTCTTTAACGGTGGCTTTGTCGATTTGGAAGGCGGACGTGAGAGCCTCAGGATGAAGAAGTGGAGTGGAGTTGAACAAAGCTTGCCCGATGTGCTGGACCCCAGGATTCTGTCCCGAGAGCATAGCAAAGCCGAGGGCAGGAGTGCTTCCAACGTTCAACTGGAAATGGATGAGACCGATCGGGAAACAAATCAAATCTCCTTTCTTTAATGTGGTCACATAAAGCTTGTGATCTGGATTGTTGGTGATGAAACCAGCGTAGAGAGTGCCCTCGAGGACGGCAAAAAGCTCCGAAGCTCGATTGTGAATGTGGGGAGGGTTAAGCCCGTACGGGGCGAAATCGACTCGACCCAAGGATATACCGAGAGTGTTGAGGCCGGGAAGAGTGTCGACATCTACTAAAGTAACCTTCGAGTTCAAATAATTTTTGGTGTTTCCCGGAATGTCGATTCCTTTATACACGAAATCAGCTATCGTGACATTTGCTGGGTCCTTACATGGATACCCGTTTACGAAAACTAGCGTATACACAATGAAATCCTTTCATTAGATATCAAAAAATTAATGGACTGAAATAAGAAAAACAAGAATTTACGTACAGCCTGTGTTTTTATTTGCAACGCAGAAGTCTTGTAAAGGCCCTGGATCGTATGCCGAGAGAATCGAAGCTGAAGAAAAAAATAAGAACACAACCAGGAAATGAACACTCTTCTGCATGACTGAAAGTTTTCTTTTGTGCAGAGTACTTTTATCTTCCTGTTCAGGATTGACACCTATTTATAGGTTAGATATCTTCAACGTGAAATTTTTAAAATTATAATACCTAATAATGATTTTAAATCATTGCTTTTTACCTTTTTTTAGTATCATTTTTCTTGCGATCAATAGTACCCCTTTTCAATAGTTCAAATAATGAAAATAGATAAATGTAAATTCTTATTCGAAACTATTCATGGAAACAAATGGTGAAATATTTCAAGAACTGGATGACAGCTAGACACCATACAATGAAAAGTGGGAGTGGATGGCAACTTATTATTTTAATATTATAAGGGAACGCATTAGGTTTTGCTTAGTTGGGACGATCATTGTAACATGAGAAATCATTAAAGTTGTATGCATAAAAAACAATTGGGAAAATACATTAAAATTAAAGATAAGTTAACCACTAAATTATTTTTATTAATAAATTAATAACTGAATTATGAAAAAAAATCATCGCAAATATTGCTGTTACGTTTGTCCTTAAATGTATTGATTTCATTCTGCGGTGGATCGAATATGTATTGATTTCAATTTGCCACGGAACGATATTTTAAGAAATAACATTATAATATCAACATTGTGTTGCATATGGGGATATTTTTCGCCACAAATTGATCCTGATCTGCCACGCATTGACAACGATCCGCTGCGGATTGACCACGATCTGCTGCGGATTGACCATGCTCTGCCACAGATCATTGTGCCATGTCCTAGAGAAACGGCATATCTTTGCGTATTGATAATTCTCTATATTTTCAACGGTTTTGGATGTTTGAGGACTCGTTTTCCTTTGTCTTTTCAAGATCCACAGGTAAGAAACATCAGTGCAGCCATTTGATGCTTATCAGAGCAGATTTAGACAGAAAAAAATGAAATTATTTATTCAAAAACTTTGGAAGGCCATAACTTTACGCTCAGTTGACCGACTAGTACGATTTTTTTTTTGATTTCACATAACTTTTTGAGATCTATGCACTGACAAGTTTCCAAAAGCAGCTTGTATGACTTTTGAGGGCTAAAAATATTTCTACGTACTCTAATTTCCCTTACATAATTCAAAACCGTGAAGCTCTACATGTTCAAATGACAGTTTCTCCCTGCTGCGGCAAGCATTTTTTGCGCAAGTCACGTTGATCTTCTCCTAATACACATGGGCGACATGTCTCCAAAAATGACGTTGTATCATGGTGTCGGCAAATAGCATTTTCATGTCGAAGCAAGATGTTGTGAAATCTGGGCAAATGGGAGAGAAGAACAGAGAACATATTATTGTATATGATGAGATTGCATCAATCACAAAAAAGTTTTTATTTCTCAAAAAGTTATGCGAAATAAAAATAAAAAATCATCCTAATCGTTCAATTGAGCACAAAGTTATGGCTTTCCAAAGTTTTCGAAAAAACGATCTCATTTTTTTCTACTTGAATCTGCTGTGATAAGCACTGAATGACTACACAGTTGTTTCCTACCTGTGCATCACGAAAAGACAATGAAAAACAAGTCATCAATGCCCAAAACCGTTGAAAATGGAGAGAATTATCGATCTATAAAGATTCACCGTTTTTTTAAGACGAGGAACAATGATCCACGGTGGATTGTTGTCAATCCGCGGTGAATTGTTGTCAATCATTGGCGGATTGTTGTTAATCCGCGGCGGATCGTGGTCAATCCACGCAGATTGAAATCCATACATGTTCGATCCGCCGCAGAACAAAATCAATATGTTTAATGGCAAACGTGACAGTAATGTTTGTCGTAGAAATTTTTCTATAGTTTAGTGGTTAATTTGTCAGCAAAAATAGTTTAGTGGTTAACTTGTCATTGATTTCAAAGTACGATGGTTGATTTGTCATTTTCACAAAAAAATAAAGGTCCAAAGTTGTCTGATGATAATAAATTTTTTTTATTTGGTTTATTACATTGAATATGTAAAATGTAGATTAAATTTTATTTATTTATTAGGAAAATTAATTTCCTTTCTATTTCGTAACTCTCCTTTAATCCGTGGGAGCGTTTACACTAGGGAAGGAAAATTCTCTCCTTTTCCTTCCCTTGTTCCTTCCTTATCTGTTAAACAAATACATCTTCCCTTCCTCATGCTTCCCTTCAATTTACCCTCTGTGTTTGGGTCTTCATGGGCAGAGAATTGGAGACCATTCTCGGCAGAATTTTGAAGAAAACCTTGAGTGGGGTTTGCCCATCGCAATAGGTCAGCTTCTCCTCTTCTGTAATCCCAATTTTTTATAGAAGTTTTGGATTTTTATGCAATATCCTTCTTGGTGATTGAAGGAAATTCAAACTCTGTTTGAAAGAAAATTTCTTAGCAAATTTTGAAGGCTGGATTTTTAATTAAATTACACCTAGGTAAGTCCATTTTTCCCCCTCTTTGAAGTCAATTTCTAGCGAAAATCTTGAATTTTTCCCTTATGCAAGTTTGTTCTCAATAATGATGGGGTAGAGCTTAGTCATTCCGAGTGTGGTTCAGAAGAGGTGTGGGTCAATTCTCGCAGTGTTAATTGAAGGTTTTCGTAACCCAAAAACCGTCGCCTGAAGGTATAAAATTCCAAACTTTTCCTTGGACGAAATCTCTGTTTATGGATGTTTGGGTTTGGATAATTGAAGTGTATATTGTTTGATGATTGGAATATTTTGTTCAAAAGGAAACTGACGAACTCGTCAGTATGCTAGACGAAGTCCCGACGGTCCTAGCAAAGAACAACAACATTGTCTAAGAAGACGCTGCCCTGTTCTAGCTTCTTTAGCAGCCAGCTGGGTCACGGTCCAAACTCTGATTGGATTGCGATCTAGCTATTAAATTAGTTACAGCCCAAACCAAACTTTGGGCCACGGCCCAAACCCTTGGGCCGCTGTCCAGAACTTGTTTGAGCCTGTTTTTGGGACACATTTGGGTATCTTCTTACCCAATTAAATTAGATTAAATTTTAAATAAAAATTAGGAATGTTTAAGTATAAAATATTGATAAAAAATTAATACCTTCATTTTTGGATAGGTACCCAATTTAATTAAAATATGTGGATCGTTGTATTTCAATTTTCAGGCTTTAATCACTGTAAACCCGCTTTGAGGTAGAGATTTATTTTATGCATTGCATTGCATATTTCTTTTAAAAAATATATATCTTGAGATGTGTCTCATATTAAAATGACTTGTTCATTTTATAACCGTCAGATTTTTATATTATATTTTATTTTAACTGTACACATTTAAATTAAACATGTATATTACATTTCTACACCAATTCGATCGTGTGAACTGAGTTCGATCAATCTGATTCGGGATCTGTTTTATTTCCACACATTCGACTGTGTTGTAACACCCCAACTTTTTAAGTTGGACAAGTACCGGGGTATTACCAAGGGCGTTCTAGAGCGTTATGTCTAGGGGTATTTCTATTATGTTTTCCCCGTGTATGCGATGTAAATTAGATGGCGGAGCAGTTAGGACGTTACATCGCGTGATTTTACGTGCGTGTGCCTATGGGGGAAATATTACAGGATACGAGTTAAGTGAGATAAGTGTGAGAAAAACTGTCCAGGGCGTTTGCGGACGCCTGAGGATGACACTTGTGGACAAGATGTATCGCCCACAAAAGCGTTGCACACACACACAAGGGTTGGGACGAGACTTAAGATGAGTTCTCGTCCTGAACACACTGTGCCGCAATGCTCCGGACAAGTGCGGACGAGGAGTAGCCTCGTCCAAATTGCCTCTGTCCCAATCCTGGGCACTTACGGACGAGGTCTCGGATGATGCTGATGCAAGTTGCCTCGTCCGCATCGAATCTGTTCTAAACCTGGAAAGTTCAGACGAGTCCGGACGACTATGGATGAGTTGGAGTATCGTCCGATTTGCCTCTGTTTGATTTTAGGGACAATTCGGATGACACACGGATGCTACGTGCAGACACGATCACTTGTGGACGGTACGGATAGGACGGAGACGCCTTTTTCTATCCAAAGCCTCACTTTAGCCTGTGAGATTTTGGCCTTGCGGACAAATGCGAACGCGAAGATTCCGTCTGCAGTCATCCGAATCATAGAAGATTAGCGACAAAAAGGACTTAAAATCAGATATAAAATAATGTTTAACCAATAAGAAGAAATTCCTCGATAAGGAACCGCCCAGACCCTGCTAGCCGACATCCCCTGCCCCTTCCAGGTATGGTTGTCCTCTCTCCTTGGTGGGTAAAACCATCCCCCTCTTCTTCACTCCTTTTTCATGTTATGCAGGAGAAACTCCAAAGAGTGAGAGAGAGAGATCTATGAGAGTGGGGGGAGAGCTATGTGAGATGGTGGGTTAGATATTGAAGGTTGAGTGTGTAACAAGAGTGAGCTAAGGAGCTGGAAGTTAGTTGCTGGGTGAGCTGAATGTGTGAGCTCCAGTCGCTGTGAGGAACTACCGTGAGGAGTAGTAGATGTCCCTGCTTGTATTCTTCAAATAGGTAAGGAAAATGGGGTGTCTTGGCCATTTGGAGGCCCTACACCACAAGTATGTGTGCCTAAGTATTATGTTAGTTCTCCGTAATGCTTAAGGTTAGTTGTTGTTGATTGATAGTCCTTGGATTAGTTCCCGCTGTTAATCCCTTTGCTGTAGATATTTCCTGGTTTATAGTTTCCTTGCTGTTGTTATTTCCTTTGTTGATAGTGTGGATTGTAGTGTCCTGTGAATTTTGTTAGCTACGTGAATTTCTTGAAGGATCAGCTGTATTTATTTGGTTGTTGTGTGATTCAAATGCCTTACTTAGATAAAGATAAATGCTAATGTTCAAAGGTGACGTTGAATGGTTAACACGTGAAATAATGAATGCTTACTGTCTCTTTACTTGCTGTTTAATTAAAGACCTCTGTTGTGATTTCTTTATGCTTATATTACCTTGGTGCCAGTTGTTCTGCGGATTAATGCCTTGTATAAATATCGTAGTGATAAACTAAGATATTCAAATAAGTTAAACATATTAAATTGAGCATGTTAAATTACTTAACTAACTAGATTATGAGTTTAACTTAACCAATTAAACTTAAACATGTTAAACAACTTAACTAGAGTAATTTAATTTAGTGCTGAGCATGTTTAATTAACTAGTTAGACTTGAGTACGTTTATCTAACTAATTCAAGCATACAAATTCTAATTTCAATTATAACTTAAGCGTGTCGATATAAGTATGATAATTAACTGAGCATGTAAACTAGCTAATGAATAACTAGAATAACAATTGTAATCTCCTTTGAGCATGTTAATCAATCTCAGTACGTCAACTAACTATCTTGCCTGATTAACTAATTAGCGATGGTTAATTAGAATATGTTAATTCCTGAGCATGTAAATGGACTAATAGGTAACTACTAGTGCGCTTAATTTATTTAATTAGCATATTAGATTGATTAACTAGCATGATTAATTAGCATGTATAAATTAATTAGTAAGCATGTTAATTAACTATGATTAATTAGTAAACATGTTAATTAACTATGATTAATTAGTGAGCATGTTAAATTGCTATTAAATAGAATGAATTCGAGCATGTAAATGAACTATAATAACTAACTAGAATGTTAATCTTATTTCCCTTGAGCATGTAAATTGGTTAGTGTAATTAACTAGACCGAGCATGCAAACAAAATTGGATGAAAGCAAGTAACCTATCTCGGATAATAAACTAGAATAATCACCTAGAACAATGAATATAGGATGCATGTAAAGTGACTGGAAGCATGTAAAATAACTAGGAAATAAATGAGGATATGATAGTACGCTTTGAATTCTCCTTCTGTGTTTCACTATTTACGATTCGATATTATGACTATTCTCTGTGTGTGTTTATTTCCATTATTAATTTTATGTACTTTCAATTCCTGTTACTTACAGTTATCTTTAATTCAATGCGCATTTCATTTTCTGTCTAAGTTATGTTATTCGCATCATGCATCACAATAGGTTGAGAATGTATGGTCATGCATCACGTTAATAGAAATCATAGGAAGTGCCACCTTCGTGGTGGTACGCAAGCATGCATAAGTGACGAAAAATATTAAGGAAAGAAAGAAAAGGGAATTAGGGACGGATGAGTATTCGGGTCTAGTCTGCTAGCCGAAGCCCCTCCCTTATCGGGTACGGGAGTTCTAGACTGCAAGTAAAGGGATAGGTCCGGTCAACTATACCATTCCATATAGGTCCTCCAATCTCCAGCTCGAAGTACGAGTAATGAACGAACGACTTAAAGTAAAGTAATAAAATCGTAAATGGCTAATGAAAGGATTAGTTTTGGTGGCCCTCATTCCAAAAGAACTAAAGAGAGACATAAGCATATTGCATAAACCCTTTTCCTTACTGAGCCATTAGGCTCACGTATTACTTGTGGTGTAGGTACAAATGACGAACAGATAACAAAGAGATAATCTAAAGCAGAGATGAAGGACTTGCATAGGCGAGATTGGGGCTGGCTAGGCTAAGAGTAAAATGAGGAACGGTTTTAATTACATTAAGTTTTATTATATTGTACTCCATTGTGTAGTTTCTTCTTTAAATGATTTATTTATGCTTCCGCCATATCTTACAATGGTTTATTTTATAACGCTTTCGCATATTGTATCAATTAGTTTTCATAATGAGTTTAAAGAAAGAGTCAGTAGCGATCCGGTTCGACGCATTCTGATATGTTTTGTTTTAAAAAGAAAAATTTTATATTTTGACGCATTTTCAAGGATTTACGAAAGTCTGGGTCGTTACACATGTAAAATGTGTTTGTTCTTGTTAACTAAAGTGATGAGACAATTGTATGTGTTGTATCCTTGAGCGCAAAACCCTAAACCTAAGCAGGATATTTTATTTGGCTTTCACGATCGCAGAACATCGCTCTTATTCTATTATATGCCTATGGTATGGTGTGCTCGGAGTCTGTGAGTGGCTCTATTTTCACTGTGTTTTTGAATTGGTACAACTAGAGTCTATTTTAATTACGAACCACATATCAGTGGGTAGTTTTAAACACATGACCTTTTTGTACACATTTTTCTAAAGTGAATTTTTTAAATGTGATTTTAAATTTATGTATGCTTAAACAATATTTTTAATTAAAATTATTAAATCCATATTGAATTTAGTTAACTCACCCCAATGACATCTTTCAACAGTTTATTAAGCAAACTTCCAGCTGTTGAGTAAACATTAGGCTCGGTGAGATTTTTATTTTCTATACTTTTATAATTTTCTTTGAAAGACCTTTTTAAGAGGTAAATTTTGTTAAGGATAATTGTAACCTCTATTTTCATTCTCGCGCCGTTAATTTATTTATATTATATTATTATGTTATCTTATATCACTGTTGGACCTGTTAAGTCCATGTTATTGGATCCGACTTGTAATAATTATTTTAAATTTTTTGCTTCTATTTATTAAATTTAAGTGAAATGGGTCAGACGATTCGATTTTTTGGGCCAGGTCGTTCTTCATTTTGTCTCGAGTCCCTTGCAGGTCGTAACAGAATATCATAATCACAGCCCTCAATGAACCCGAGATAGAACGGAAAATGATTCGACCAAAAATAACTGAATCTTCCTATCCAAATCTTTATTTTCTTAATTAACAGCAAAAGTCTTAATACATTTATTACATACTAGGGTCCAATAAAACATGGGCAAATCAAATCCAACAAATGATATCCAAATAGCATAGCAATATAATCCATGAAGTAACTGTCCAGAATGTCAAACAGAAATTATAGTTTATCCATAAAAAAATTTACCTCACAAAATGTTACTCAAAGAAAATTTATTAAAATGCTAGAATAAATAAGTACATGCAGCCGAATTTCTACTCTTGATTCGACAAATGGAAGTCTTGTTGATAAAGTCCTGAAAGAGCGTCATAGAGTAGAGTTGACTAAACTAAATAGAGATCAAATTTTTATATTTAACATTTTAATAAAAAAAATTTAAAAACAAAGGAGTAAGCATGCATGATCTTAAAACTAGTATTTTATAAATTCATTTTTAGAAAATTTTGTACAATAGGACACTCATTTAAAACAATCCACTATAATGTGGTATGGAATTAAAATAGACCATTGTTGTATGAAAATAAAATTTCAGTGAAAATTGAGTCACTCATGGACTCTGGGCACACCATTCCCTAGACATATCACATAATAAAAGTGATGCACGGTGATCGTGAAAGTCACGTAAGTCCCCTGATCGAGTTTAGGGTTTTGCGCCTAGGGATACGACACATATAGTTGTCCTATTACTCTAGTAAATAAAAAATAAACAAATTCTCCTATGGTCAAATGTGCTTAAAGTAATATTGGACCCCAAATTGGGTCAAACGAACTTGATTCACATAGCCAAGTTGATCTAGTAATTTTGTATGCATACTTTAATGAAATATGTACATTGAAAAACTACATATAATGTAAAAATCTGACAAGCCATAATGGACACGCCATTTTTATATTAGACATGTCTCAAAATATTATTTTTTGACAAATTTATGTAATGTTGTGCATAAAATTAAATCCATAGCTCTCACCTTATGTAATTAATTAATAAAATAAAATTAATTGATTTAAATATACCAAAAATTTGGTCCAAAATAGACTCTGGACCGTGACCCAAAGAGGCTGGACAACGGCCCACAAAGAGCCTCGATCTTGCTGGCTTGGTTTGCGGCCCAAGCAAAACTTTGGTCGCATCCCAGTCCTTCTGCAAAAAGAGCTCAAACGTAGATGACATCGACATAAGCGATGTCGTCTCTGGCTGTCCAACTGGTCGTGGCTGAGGCAGAGAAGACTGACACTGCAACCCAACGTCCTCAGAGTCGTGAGTCGTTGTTCTCACCATTGACATTATTCGCGAAATTTCATTGCCGAAATTCATCCAACCTATCGGCCATAAACGCCCAAATTAACAATCAAATTTTGAACATTCCAAAACTCCAGACCAATTTACCAATAAATGGAGAAGCGTCCGAAGAGAAAAAGAAATCCAATTTTACATACCTATGGCTGCCGATTTCGATTACAGAAGCCTCTATTCTAACAACAAAAATCCAACATTTTCCCCTCTCCAAACTCACACAATTTCCTTCTCGCAATTGGAACAAAAAATTTTAGAACTTTAACCAATAAAGTTGAAATTACAGAGAGGGGAAGGAGGCGACTTACCAAAGTGGTCTGTTCCAGTCGTCACAGAATTAATTGTTTCACCTATTGTTTCACAATTTTTGTCAAAAGCAGGAGGAAGAGAGAGCCTAAGAGTAATACAGAGAGAGCGAACTAAAGAATTGAGGAAGATAGGGAGATAATGACTGAATTGTTCAATTTGATGGAGAAGAGAGAATCAGGAATGAGAGTGAAATGGGGAAGAGATTTGTTTCTGGTCCATAACCCTCCCTCAGACTGGGTAGGAATTTCCAAAAATGAAAAATTTTCCCCTTATTTTTTTAATAGATACCACATTCTCCACCACTTACGAAATTTTTCCCCTAAAATTTAGATCGATCTCAAGCATACCATTGAACATTGCGGGGAGACTTATCCATTATCTCATATTCAATTTCCCAAATAGCTTCTCTTTCACTATGGTTCTTCCACTGAACCCGAACAAAAGGTATTTCGCGGCGACGTAGAAATTTGATCTCACGGCACAGAATTCTCTTTGGTTCTTACTCATAAGATACATCCTCTTGAAGGCACCTCAGTCCAAGAAACAACATGTGAAGGGTCTGAGGTGTACTTCCTTAGCATAGAGACATGGAAGACATTATGAACGTAATTAAGTTGTGGTGGTAAATCCAATTGATAAGCCACTGAACCAATCCACTCAATAATCCGAAAAGGACCTATATATCTTGGGGGTTAACTTCCTTTTCACACCAAAAATGACTTATACCTTGATGAGGTCGCACCTTCAAAAAGACAAAATCATCAGCTTCAAACTTATTTCCCTCCTCTGGAGGTCTGCATAACTCTTTTGCCAATTTTGAACTATATTTAGTCGCTCTTTAAGCACTTGGACCTTCTCAATTGTCTCTTGAATCAAACCAGGACTTCGAGTGATACGCTCCTTGGTCTCAGCCTAACATAACAGTGATCTACACTGTCTCCCATATAATGCTTCATATGGCAAAACACTGATGCTGGTTTGAAACTGTTGTTATAAACAAAGTTCACTAAAGGCAAGTGATTCACCTAACTATCAACGAAATCTAGAATACAAGATCTCAACATATTTTTGAGAATCTAAATCATACGTTCACATTGGCCATCTGTTTGAGGAACTCTGTGCTCAAAGCTCTCTGAAGGGATCTCCAAAATTTCGATGTGAATCTCTTATCTCTATCAGAAACAATACTTAAGGGAACATCGTGAAGAAAAACGATGCTCTTGATATACAACTTACTCATCTTCGTCAAAGATAAATCCATTCTCACAGGAATAAAAATGCAGATTTCATTAATCTATCAACAATTACCAATAATGTGTCAAATTTTTGCACCGTCCTCGACAAACCAGTCAGAACTCTATGGTAATTTTATCCCATTTCCATTCAGCTATAGGCAGAGGCTGGAACAACCCAGCTGGTCTCTGATGTTTAGCCTTAATTTGTTGGCAAGTTGAACATCTAGATATATATCAAAATATCATCGATGAAGACTACCATGAACTGGTCAAGATAAGACTAAAAGACTCAATTCATAAGGTTCATAAAAGCAGCTAGTGCATTAGACAATCCAAATGGAAGCACCATAAATTCAAAGTGTCAACATCGAGTTTGAAAGGTCATCTTAAGAATATCTTCTTTAGGTCCCAATCAAGCCTTTACACGATTGTTCACGGGGCGTAACCCTTTTGCTTAACTATTTACAAGACGTCACCTTAGATGTAACAAAATGACTACAATGAATGGAACTATAAAATACAACTTTGAGACCTAACTCTCTCAAATGTTGTTTGATTGGTCGACCACCCTCATGTTCGTCAGTTGCTTCCCAACTGTTGGAATGTTACCGTTGTAAATTTTGTCGGTCCGGTCACTCGCTTCTTTGTCACCAGTCGACTGCATCCAAACATCTTGGAAAGTGGCTCAACTTTGTCCAATTTTTTGGTTGACAGCCATTGATCTGGTCGATTGCTCTTTTGCACTTCAGCATATGTCGAGCAGTCTGTAATATTTCTGATTGACCACACCTTCTTCTCGGGTAAATCGCTCCTGCTAGTTTGGCTCTCGATAGCCATTTTGATTGACCGTCTAGTCGACCTGTGATTCTTGTTGTGCATATATTGAAGCTTTTAAGTCTCTAGTCTTAACCATTAGCTACATGAACATAAAAAATCATGTTAGAACATTTAAATACCTTTATTAAGGGGCATTTCCAATGAATATCAAATATAAACATAATAATAAACATATTATTCTCATTCAATTGATAAACAACTTATCAACAAATAAATCATTCATCATCAAAAAAAAATAAGCCTAAAGTTTCTTAGGCTAACAATCTCCTCCTTTTTGATGATGACAAATATATATTAAGTTGTTTATGATACTCCCTAAGCATGGGCATGATGTATTGCATATTATAATCTCTGCCCTTTAGTTTATGCAATTTATATTTTCTTTTGTTCATGCAATTCATGCTATCCTAATCAACTTAACTTAATCTCACTCACTTCTCCCCCCTTTGGCATTATAAAAAAGAAATCAAGGAGGAAAAACAACAACCAATCATCAAATCAAATCAACATATTAATTCACATTTAGATTAACAAATATTACTCCCTGTTTGACATTATCCATAAAAAAGTTGGGGCTAAGTAGGAAACCAAAACAAATCATTCAAGTATCTCCTCCTTTGACATTTTCAAAACATAATTAATTGGGGGTTCAAATAGGAGAATTCAAAATAATCCAATAAAAATTTCTCCCCTATATAAAGTTAAAAAAATATTTTATTTTTCTCTCCCCCTTTGAATACCAATTGTAAGGATGAAAATGTATAAATCTTTGATACAAAAAAAAAAAAATCATTCCATTTAAAAATATTTCTCCCCCTATGTCAATATACTAGTTCAATCAATGAGGATTAGCCAAAGCATCGAAATAACCAACAAACCAATCCAATGATCACATTTTATAAAACCAATTGTTGAATTGATACCAATTATAAACATTCAAATTTTCATAAATAGACACTAATTGTAAGATTTATACTATTTAAAGGATTTATGCAAATTGAAGTATTAAACATATTTTAAATCCTATGATACCAAATAATATGCATACTATAAGATCAATGAAAATCAAGAGTACAAAATATATAAAAACCTAATGTGCATACTCTTGGAATTTTCCCATCATTCAATATCAAAAACATTTATTTGAATGGGAGAATCATTTAACCTAAAACAAAGCTTAATTGTCTTTCTTAGGAATCCAAATCTTTTTGGATTCTTGAGTTTTAGGTGTGGTTCTTTTAGGAAACTAAAAAAATATAGAACTAATCATTTTGCCATTTAATTTCAATGGATAACAAAATGATTTATGTCATACATGCATTACAAATCGATGGGCAGACAAAGAAATTTTCATAAGTTTTTTTCTTAGCAAATGGTTGATAGTCAATTCTGGCTTTATTGAATGTAACCTTTTACCTTCCTAATAACATGTTGAAATTTTTTGCTACCATTAGTGAATTTCAAAACAATAATTCAAATCATTATTTTTTACCCTCAATTCACTAACATCAATTTCAAGAGGTTTAATAGTAGCATTTAAATTTTCATACATGCTTTTCAAATCACCAATTTGATTTTCAAAGATTTAACCATGTTATTATACTCTTTCATCAAATTGTCATTTTCCTTCTTTAACAATTTATATTTACATTTAAGCACATTGAATTGATCAAATAATTCATTAAAGACATCAAACAATTCATCATTATGATCAATATTATCATCTAAATCACTAGATGAATTATGTACCTTGTCCTCTTTGGTCATGAAGCAAAAATTGGACACTTCTTCAATTTCGGAAGATGAATTCTCATCATTATCATCCCATGTGGCCTTAAAAGCTTTCCTTTTAGACCTTAGGAGTCCTTTTACCTTTTGGGCAATCAGTTTGGGTGTGATCAGGTTTTCCGCATCTAAAGCAAACAATGTCCTTCTCCCCTCTCAATTTTCTCCGTTGAAGGTACTTGTTGAATTGTCGAGTCATGAATTTAACCTCTTCATCATCTTCATCTTCTTCCTCAGAATCAACTTGGTTGCTTGTAGAGGCTTTGAGGGCAATGCTCTTTGATTTGGAGATTTTCTTCTCCTTTTGCTCCTTTTCATTATCCATCCTTGTGATATCATGCGTCATTAGGAAACCGATGAGTTCCTCCATCTTTAATACCTTGAGATCACATGCCTTTTGGATCACCATTACCTTCGGTTGCCAAGTTCTTTGTAGACACCTAAAAATTTTCCTCACCAACTCTTCATTGGGATGAACTCTACTAAGCATTTTTAAACTATTAGTAATATTAGTAAAACGAGTAAACATATGACTAATTGTTTCATCCTTATCCATGCAAAACAATTTATAATCATCTATAAACATGCTCATTTTATTTTTCTATACTTGATCAGTGCCCTCATGAGTAATTTCAAGCAATTTTCAAATATCATCTGCACTATCGCATGATTGTACCCTATTAAACTCATCCTTATTTAAAGCACAATATAACATATTTATAGCTTTAGCATTCATTCATAATTTACGCTTATCTACATCATTATATTCACTATACAATAAAGTTTATACCATTTTCAATTTTAATTGGAGCATACGGTTCATTTTCAATTATGTTCCATGAGTCATAATCCATAAATTGAATAAAAACTCTCATCTTAGACTTCTAATATATATAGTCACTACCATAAAAAAAATGGAGGCTAAGAAATAGATTGTCTTTCAATATGCATATTGAAAGCCATAATATATATCAAAAATTTGTAAAATGATTTATAAAAAGAATTTCAACCAAATCAACAAGTTTATACAATATGCACAATATCACACAAAACGCTTATAACTTGGCTCTTATACCAATTGTAAGATTAATGCTAGCTTAATAGGGGGGACGGGGTAGCTAAACTTTTTCGTGTGATATTATAATTATATTCCCTAAGTGATTTATCACAAAAAATATATGCAAGCAATCACAAATATAAAGACTAAGGGATAGAGAGTTAACACTGATTTGTTAACGCAGTTCGGCCAACCTTGTGTCCGAGCTTCAAGGCTCCCCCTTAAAGATTTCTTAATGAACTAACTTCTCTGATTATTGATAATTGCACTTCACGGGCATCAATAAGTCCTTACACGACTGTTCATTGGGCGTCACCCTTTTGCTTGACTATTCACGAGGTGTCACCCTTGATGTAGTGGAAGGAGCACAATGAATGGAAATAAAAAAAAAAGAACTTTGAGACCTAACTCTCTCAAATGAAAAATCTCAAGTTTAGGAGTAGGAGAGTTAGGCAAGACACTCAATTGTTGATGAGAGTTCATGTAGTAAAATCGACAGTGTTTCGGAACAATTCTCTCTTGGTTGGATTGTAATTCAGAGTCTCTCTATTTATAAAAAGTGTTTGTTTGGTCGACTACCGGTCGACCACTTCCTGATCGTTGGAATGTTACCGTTGTGAATTCTATAGGTCTGGTCACCCGCTTATTTGTTGTTGGTGGACTGCATCCACGCATTTTGGAAAGTGGCTCGACTCTGTCCAATTTCTGGTCGATCGCCATTCATCCAATCGACTGCTCTTCTACACTTCAGCATATGTCAAGTAGTCTGTAATATCTTGGGTCGACCATACCTTCTTCTCTGGTTGATCGTTCTTGCTGGTTGGGCTCTTGGTTGCCATTTTGGTCGACTGCCCAGTGGACCTGTACTTTATGCTTTGCACATCTTAAAGCATTTAAGTCCCTAATCTTAACCATTACCTACATAGACTTAAACAATCATGTTAAAACATATAAATACTCTTATTAAGAGGTATTTCCAATGAATATCAAATATAAACATAATTACAAACATATTATTCTCATTGAATTCATAAAAAAATTTATTAACAAATAAATCACTTATCATCAAAACAAATAAGTCTAAAGTCTCTTAGGCTAATACATATATCCTCCTAGCTGGTCAAACAAGTCACTGATCCTCAACAACTGATATTTGTTCTTGACTATCACATGATTCAATTTTCAGTAATCAATGCATAGGAAAAATGATTCATCTTGCTTATTTGCGAAAAAGACTGGTGCACACCATGCTGAAATACTATCCGAATAAACCTTTTTGTGACAAATCATTCAAACAAGTTCCCAATTCATTCAATTCAGTAGGACCCATGCGGTAAGGAGCAATCAAAATTAGAGTAGTGCTCGACATTAAATCAATATCAAACTCAATCTCACGGTCGGGTGGCAAACGAGTAATCATAAACCACTGAAAAATCAGAATCCTACCTTATTGTAACAAGGTCATCGCTAATAGCAAAAATACACTCGTAAAACTCCATTCTCCTGTGACCACCTAAATAGGCTCGCTTTCATTATCAATGGGAAATATGTGGGTATTATATGGATGTACTAGAATTTTTCCATCTTCTAATGCAAGAGTGATATTTTTTCGATGACAGTAGATCTTAGCTTCATATAGGCTCAACCAATCCATACCTAGGATTACATCAAACTAACCCATATGTATAACTATCAGGTCAACTAATAGTTCATTTCATCAATAATAAGATGAGCAGATTGAACGACGAGATACATTTCATATCTTTTATTCTTGGGAGTATTCAAACTCAAGGAATTTTTTAGCTTCTCTACAGTCACACCCATAACACGAATGAGATGTAGAAATAAACGAATGTGTAGCACTAGTATCAAACAAAACATGCACCAAAGTATTAAATAAATGGAGCGTACCATCAATGACAACCGGGTCAGACTAATTAATAGGCTTCAGATCTTGAAACTGTATAAGCTACGCTAGTTATCTTCTCTTTGCCCTTCTTATTGCCACCAAATTCACCCCTCCATGAACTGGATGCAGCTCTCTCCCTCAAACTAGTAGATCCCATAGGAGTGACACTAGATGTATAACTTTGATGATACCAAGTAGACCTCTGAATGTCAATACCAATAGGCTAATACTATTGCTGAAATGGAAATCTATAACCAACCAGCTGTGGTGAAGTAAAGCTTTGTGGTCTAGAATAACTATGCTAATTCTGTTAAGAAAATCCTCTGCCAACTCCAAAACTAGGTCTAATAGAAGCTGATTAAGCAAGCGCTGAATTAGTTTGTGAAGGTTCAAAATTCACAGGGAAATTTTTTACCAAATTTCCAGGTTTCCCATAGATATGACAAATATAAGAGCCTGAGTGCCCTCCAACATAGGGAGTATCACTAGACTGTCCACTAGCTCCACTCTAAATATGTCCTCCTATGTTCTGACCCTATTTGTGATCTTTCTTATTCATCTTGCCACCCACTTGCTACTCTTTGTTTGACTTTCCTATATACACTGCAAACTACTCAACCAAATTAGCTTCAACTCACTAAGTAGTAGCAACCACATGTGAAATAGAACTGAACTCCATAACTCATAATTGATGTAAGATCTAAGACCTCAAATGTTTCCTGAATTTTACCATTTTGTCAATCAAATCCATCTCTCTGATAAAATGTGATAGCTCCATAAACTTGACATAATATTCCAGCACAGTAAGACTCTCTTGCTCCAAGTCATGGTAAGAGCTGATCATATTCTAAAGGTGACAAGCATTGCAATAGTTGTCTCTAAAGACTGCTTTAAACTGGGTCCATGTCATCATATCTAAGGAGTAATCCAACTTCAGAGATTTTCACTAGATTTTGGTCATTTTCTCAAAATAAAATGTCGCAAATCCAACACAATATTCTGTTTGGACTCTAATAGCAGTCAGGTTCTTCTATATCACCCTCAACAAATTTTCAGCGTTATGAAGATCAACTTCACCAACAAACACCAGCTGGTTCATACGTCTCAACTGCATAAAGAAGTTCATACGACGCGTCTACGGGTTTTGGTTTGCACTATCTTGGGACAAATTTGTCACACATCCCTCAAGGCTTTAAGAGAATCAATAGGTTATGACTCAGCCGTTTGCACAGTAGGTGTTGCAAGAGTACAGTTTCTAGGAGCTTTTCTTGGAGGTACTTTTTTGAAAATCTAAAAACTTTACAGGGTATGTTAGAATACGTCCTTAGGCATAGTAGTTGCAAATTTTTGTATATTATTACACTATCTATCTTATTGATATCACTTTTCAAGATGGTAACTTGACTCCAATACCAAAAATTCTATCACGACCCTCAATGGATCTGATACAGAATGGGGAACAATCGAGCAAAAAAGAACCGATTCTTTAGACCCAAATCTTTAATTTTCTTAGTTAATAGCAAAAGTCTTAAATCATTTATTACTTGTTAGGGCCTAAGAAAACATGGGCTAATCAAGTCCAACAAGTAATATCCATATAGCATAGCAAAATAATCCATAAAGTAATTGTGCATAACGTAAAATAGAAATTACAGTTTATCCATAAAAAAAACATTTACCTCACAAAATGTCTCTCAAAGAAAATTTATTAAAATGCTAGAATAAATAAGTAAAACCCGTCAAATTTTTATTCTTGATTTAGCACCTGGAAGTCTTGTTGATAAAGTTTTGAAAGGATGTCATTGGGGTGAGTTGACTAAACTCAACAAGGATCAATTTTTTATATTTAGCATTCTAATAATAAAAAAGAAAAAGATTAAGCGTGCATGATCTTAAAACTGATATTTTATAAATTCATTTTTAGAAACTTTGTATAAAAGGGCACTCGTTTTAAATACCCACTATAATGTGGTACGTAATTAAATAAAATCCTAGTGAAAATAGAATTATTCACAGACTCTTGGCACACCATACCATAAAATATATCACATAATAATACCGTTGTTCGGCGATCATAAAAGTCACATAAAGACCCTGATCGGGTTTAGGGTTTTGCGCCCAGTGGCATGACATATACAACTATCTCATTACTTTAGTTAATAATAAATAAACACATGCACCCACAGTCAAATATGCGTAAAGTAAAATTGGACCCAAAATCCAGTCGATCAAACTTGGTTCACACTAGTTAACAATAAAAAAACACATCCTCCCATGGTCAAATGTGCATAAAGTAAAATTGGACCCGAAATCTAGTCGATCAAAAAGTTGATCCATTAATTTTTGTATGCATGATTTAATTAAATATATACAATGAAAAACTATATATAATGTAAAAATCCAATAAAGCATAAAATGGACACGTCACTTTTACATGAGACACGTCTCAAAATATTATTTTTTGAAAAATTTATGCAATGTTGTGCATAAAATTAAAATCTCTATCTTGAAGTGGGCTTATGATGCACTACAAGGACTGATTTCTAGAGCTCAAGCCAATAGGCTCCTTAACCATTTTATATTTTCTTATTTAGCAAGAGGAACTTTCTGATAAGAGCTTGAGGATGAACCAACTCATGAAGATAAAGAAAAATAAAAGCATGTGATCACTCAGGAATTCCATTAAGCAACTATGACTAAAACTCCACCCGAGCCCTTGCATGTATCCAAACTACAATGCCTTGTGAATACATTTAAAGGCATGGAAAACTGAAGTTATTCAAGATATTCCAAGCTTCTTAGTAGGTGGTATGAAATTAGTTTGTCATTTTTGTATTTTAAATTGATGAATTGGATAAATGTTGCTTGGTATGTTCTCGGCTATACTTGATTAGCCGAGAACCTTTTTTGTGCAATTTTATAGTTGAGGTTACTTTTGTAATTTTTGTCATTAGGGCAACACTTTTGGGGGTATTTAAGCCCTCCTTAAGGGGTTGTCTGAACTGAATTGAATTGAGTTAAAGAAAACCATTTTGAGCTGAAGTTCCCTCTATCTTCAATCAGCTCTCATTTTCTTGGTGAAACTTTAGTGAGTGTGTGACCACAAGTTGATCCATCACCGTTCTTGGCATGTATTGAGGTGAATCTTCTACACTAACTGTAATACCCTAAATATTTTCCTCGTTTTGTTCATTTATTAAATCTAAGAAATTGAAATATATGAATATTATATCTTGTTGCGTGATGGAACGCATCAATTATGCTAAGAATGTGTAGGGTTAATATTTGAAAATAAGTTAAGTGTGGAAATTTAAGGAAAAATGCATAACAGTGGAGTTTCGGACGAGTGCGGATGACATGCAAACGTGAGTTGGAGTCCGCAAACGTACTGAACTTCGCCTCTGTACCTTGGGACGACATGGGGACGAGACTCTGCGTCCTATACTCAATTCGGACGAGGACAGACATCGTCTGATTTGAATCTGTACAATTTTTAGGGCACATTCAGACGACTTGCGGATGATGGCAGATGAGGATGGATCGCGTTCGATTTGAATTTGCACAATTTTATGACACATTCGGACGAATTGCAGATGAACATACGGACGAGAAATCTCGTCTGAATGTCACCTGCAGATGATACAGACGACGCATTGGGACACATTTTCTCATCCGAAGCAGACTTTCGAACGGATGCGGACGTGGCCCAGATGACTCCTCTCGTCCGAATTATCAGGAAAATCCATGAAACCCATTTATATTCTCTTCTCTCTCTTCCGATTTCGTGATCTACTTGGCAAAAATCTCTCTCCCCAGTCCCCTGCTACGACGTCTAATCCTCCTCTGGTGGTGTGGAGGCTTTCCACCTAGACTTCTTTCATTGGACCACTTCCCATTGGAATGGGTGATTGTCATCCCTTTTTCTAGAAGCTGATCCCTGGAACTGCTCAGCCCCCTCTCTCTCTTTCGTCTCTAAGAGGTAAGAATTCTCCTCTGTGTTCCATTCTACAAACATGAGTGAGGTGTTAGGAAAGGTGCCTTGTGAGTGTGGAGGATTGTTGAGTTAAGTGAATGTAGTGTGATATAATTGGAGTGTTGCTCTAAAGAATTTGCTGTGAAGTCTATCCACCATGAAGGTAAGAAGTGATTTCTTTTGATTTAATGGTTGACCTTCAATAGTTAGGCTAAGTTGGTTATGAGTATTGGAATTTATTTTTAGTGTTGCCTCGTGAAGGAATTATTGAGGGATTGGAAAGACAGTAGAAATACATTGGCTGCTCTGTTGTTGATTTTGGTTGTTGTTCCATTCCGTTAAGCTGCTGAGAAATTGAGATAAGAATTATAATAGTATTTGGCCAAAGGAGGCCCTACATTACGGGTTAGGTTATTTGTTCTGCGTTATGATTTGTTGAGAATGATAAAATGCTAATATTCTACTATATTTGGTTTGCTGAGAAGAATAGTTAGAATGATAAAGTGTTGCCATATGAATTGTTCTGCCAATGAGGAAGATAAACTAAATTGTGAAGCATGTGAAACTGGTTTTGGGTAAACTATTTTGATATATGAGATTGTTAGGTGATGTTAATTATTATCTTAGTTGCTGACAAATGAGGAAGTGCAAACCAAATGTTGAAGGTACAAGAATCTGTAGTTGGGATTATTTGGAAATGTAAATTATTTTAGGTCATTAATTATCATAATTTCGTTGTTGTTGAATGTGCTTGAAATGAACTATAACAACCTGGAATCTAAGAAGTACAAACCGTCTTTCTGCTATGTTAGGGTTTTTCAATTGTATACATGCTTCGGACTGATGGAATATATTAATGCTAAACCTGTTCTTGATTGGATCTGTACATGTTTTCCTTGCTCTTAACGGTTAAAGAATGTCTCAATTTTGTAATGTCTTGTTCTTTTGTTGCTACACTAAACTAAGTACCATGATAAAAGGATGATAGTTGTAGCGACTTTAGATTTAACTTCTATTTGTAAATTAGATTTGAAATGGTTATGTTTCTCTTGCGTTAATTCTGTGATTTATTTTGTGGCATTCATGCATCATCCTAGGATTTATGAAATTGTTTACATATCATATGTCATCCTAATTTATGTAAATAGACATGTGGGGCTTCAGGAGAATTAGGGGTCTTTCCTCGTGATGACACGTGTATTGGAGTGCCTACTCCCATGTAGAGGGCGGTGAGGTACGGTTAAGTCACTCGGACCCTAAGATTTCCTATTCTCTTGTACTGAAATCTCAAATGCCTTCAACAAAAGTGTATGAGTATGACACGTAGTGACACTCCTATTGTTGTGTTACCCCTTCAGTAATACGATTAAGCTACGTGATCAATTGACTTACCCATCACCTCGGTTCACAGATGAGATACGGATCTCCTCTGTAATGCATTGCATGGTCATGCATATCATTTACATTGCATTTGAATTATGATTCTTGTTGGGCGTTGGGCTTATTATTTTCCCCGTAATGTAGGTGACTACTATGATGTTGATAACGTACCAGTCGAGGAGGAGGCGTTCTAGGATGACCCCTCATGTTATCAACAGATTGACCTGCTGGGTGTGGTTCACATGGGATATGAAACATTGGTATTTTGGTAAAAAGGGTATTTTGATAATTTGGTATTAGTAGTATTTTGAACATTACGAACAATTGTAGCTAGGGACTTCAGGACTTGTGCTAAAATATTGGAACTATGTTTTGAAATTTATATTATCTATTCCGCATTGTTACTTGTCATGTATTGTAATGTCAGGATTTATAATTTCAAGCCTGCAGACCACTTGATTTTTCGTCCAGTGTTGAAGAGGGTTTTCTCCAATATACCCTTGAAGTTTTAGTTCATCCATCTCCTTCTGAAATTTATACTGAAAAGCTTCATTAGTAATTATTGAAGATGAACATACCATTTAACTGAGGTTGATACTCAATGCTTCTTGTTGGTTCATTTTCTCAATAGGGTGTTGGTCTGATTCTTCCTGGATTTCTTTGGCAATGCTGATGATTTCTGAACTTGTCTTTATAGTAGTGATAGTCTTGTAGAAGGTTATAATTCTGCCTTCTTTACGTAGTCCTCCTTGCATTGCTTGTATGAAATTACGTCCGAACAGCATTTGTATGCCGTCATCTAGGATTTTCATTAGGAAGCAGTAGGTGAAGGGAATTCTGAAAGAATTCTCCTCTATAGTCATTGTACCAGGCTTTAATTTCTTCTTTGCTTCCTGTGTTGAATTTATTCCATCAAATTTGACAGTGTAAGGACTATCTTCAATTGCTTTTGGTCGGACTGAATTGATGTCTAGACAACAAACTGTTACACCTGTGTCTAGAATAGCTCTTAAAGAAAAAGGCTTGACTCCGGGAATATTGAACTTGATCCTTATGTTGTAGAGTCTGTTGATGGTTCTTTTTTACGTTTTTTCACTTGCTGTTTTTCAAGTGTGGTCCACCCAGACCTTGGCATTTTCAACTCTTTCAGTTGAGCCTAACCCTTTTTCTCCTCTTTCGGTGTTTGCTATTTTGCTGACTTCTCTGACTTTTATAGCTCCATTGTATTTTTCAAGTATTAATTGAGCTATCCTGCTACCATGTTTAACACAATAACCTTCATTAGAATGGTTAAACAAGATAACTTTAATTACCCCGGTGTAGTCAGGATCAATAACTCCAGCTTCAGTGGTGAGGGAGTGATTGAGAGCTAATCCTGATCTAGAGGCTATTCTTCCATATGTTGAGTCAGGTAATTGCATACTGATCCCAGTAGTAATATCAATCATTTTTCTAGGCAGGATTTCTTTCTCTTCATCTGCGAACAGATCATAACCAGCTGCTCCCATTGTTGATTTACTGGGAATTAAGCATGTTTCACTTCTTCTTTTGATCAATAATTCCTGTATTTGGAATTCATCTTCTTGGTTAGATGTTGATCCTTCTTCTAATTTGTTCTTCTCATACATCAGGGGAAGTTCGTTGAATTCTTTTTCCAATGTTTCCCCTAAGGATTGATGTAACCTCTGATTTTCATTTGACAGATGTATGATATAGCCCATCAATTCCTGTATAAAGTCATCTTTACTTTGATGATTCGGGAATTCTGATGGCACTGTAGCACAACGGGCAAGTAGTTGTTTTGCATTGTATACAATGGCTTCTCATCCTCTTGATAGTTGGTTCTTTGCATGTAGAGCATAATTTGTATTGTTCTTCATGCTCTGTGTTGGATTGCCATTGATGTTGACATTCTTCTTGAACCTGTGGGAGTTTTACTTGTTTTCTCCATCCATAAGGGTTTCCTAGGACAAACGCTGTTTCCGTATAAGGAATATCTGTTAGAATTGTCCTAACAACTTGACTTGTTTCTTCTCCTTCAGAAAGACTGCATCTAGCATCACTTAGATCTTCATCCATATCTACTGAGATAACATCCCAGTCAGAGGGTAGATCTATGTTTTCCATAATTGCAGCACGATGAATGTTGCCTCTTTTGTTTTTGCATTCATTTGCAAAGTGCCCATAATCTCTGCATAAATAACATTTGCACTTTTTCTGCTTATCCTGGTTTTTCCTTTTGAATACTCGGGTATGAGAATTGTGAGGTTTACCTTGATAAGTCTTTGATTTCCTTAGTCCTTATTTCTTTTTCTACTGGTAGTAGCCAGGAATAGGTATTTCTCTACAGAAGTCCAAGTCTTTAAGACTTCTTTGAAATGCAGCTTTAGTACAAAGCTCAGTCAGGTATTGGTATGCGAAATGTATTCGTGGGAATACGCCAATAGTTTCTCCTGGAAATTTTTCTAGGAAGGCTCTCTCAATTTCATTTCCTATTAAAGGTGGCATCTTCCTTGTGAATTTTTCAGATATCTCTAGAGAAGTGTACATTTTTCTGGATTTGGTTGCCAGTATTTTGAAATCATTCATATATTGGAATAGGTCTTTGACATTGTCTCATGTTAGCCTATCCAAGTCTCTGTAGGCTCTATTTTGTTCCTCAATTGAGCCTTGAGTGGGATCCTCGAGCAAGAATACTCGTCTGATTTGTGAGAGGACTTTTTGAGTTTCCTCTGCAATATTTACTAGGCTTGTATAATCTTCTGGATAAGCCATTCTCCATTGGATCCATGTTTTCTTCTCTATTTCACCAAGCAAATTTTCAATGTAATTTACCTTGGTTTGATTGTCTACCCAAACCTTTTCATTTAGTAGGTTGAGTGTGATTGTCTCCCATCTGGATATAACATCATTGTATAATCCGATTTCACTTGGGAGAACCAATAATGCTCCAGTTTGTTGTTGAGCATGCGGCAAGTTCCACTGTCCACTATAGAATTTTCCAAAGTCTTTGACACTTCCTTTTATCTTGTTTGTATTGAAACAAGATTGTTGTTTTGAGTCATACCTTTGTGTTGCTGGGGGATACATAGATAATCCCATCATTGAATCTTGTGGTGGCTTATAAGTGGGTGTTATAGGGGACGAAGCTGCTCCTATTTCCAGCTTCTGTACTTGTTTTTCTAAATTCTTTAGCTGTATTGGATAGCCTAGATATGTATCTTGATCTTCCATTTCCAATTTCTTGAATAATGCATAATGAACTTCAGCTTCTTCTTCAGGTTCATCTTCATTATCATAGAAGATTTCATCGTCTTCCCCACCATCTTCCAAACCGAATGGATTTGAAAATTCATCTGCAGAGAAATAATCAGAATCATCCCGATTGGTTCAATGTCATCAAAATCCAGAGGTTCTTGTGCTGAAGTGCTTAGAATTTCTATTGGTGTCACCCAGGTAGGTGTAGTATAGCGGATGTAAGTATTGCTACAATTTTGTGTTGCGAAGGCATCATCTCCAGGATAGTTATCTTCAGAAATAGTTAAAATGCCTGCGAATTTTCGAATCTCTTCTTCATCAACATCCTCATTATTTTCTGTATTAAAGGATAATGATGCTCGTGTAGGGATGTCTTGATAATTCTGGAATCGCATTGAGATTGCACCGTTAGATCTTGTCCTCGAATAAAAATTTGTAGGGGCTGTGACGGGTCTGTTAGTTGTAGGCCTCAAGTTCCATAGAGTATTTTCTGTTAAGGTCGCAAAATATTGTTGCCCTGGAATAGCTTGGATTCCTCTGGTTGCTAGATAGCTTAAGACCTTTTCAGCATTCAACTGGAAATTGGCATGACTTGTTCAACATTTTCATCTTTTCAGGTCACGCTTTTTGACTTCTTCGAAGGTTTTCCTTGGATCTGTAAAGTAGTACAACTTTTGTTTTGCTGTTGATTTTGCTTTTGGAGTACCTTCACCTATGGTACATAATTAAAATAGGTTCTTGTTGTACTAACTTAAAATCACAATGAAAATGAAGTCACTCATGGACTTCGGGTATACTATGTCATATACATATAACATAATAAAATCAATGCTCCGGAATCATGAAAGTCACATAAATACCTTGATCAGGTTTAGGGTTTTGCGCCAAGGGATACGACACATATAATTGTCTCATTACTCTAGTTAACAACAATAAACACATTCTGCACGGTCGAATGTGTGAAAATAAAACATACCCCAAATCAGGCCAAAGAAGCGAGCTACACTGTATGCGACGTAATAACGTGTCAGAAATTTGCAGCATCATTGCCCTTAGAGGCTAACCTGCTCCTCCTGCCATGCTTGCCAAGGTGTAAGAAACAGTTGCGTCGGGTGGATCGCAACCTCCGTCACTTAAAAATGTGCATGTGGTACGTCTTCGATTCTGTTATCTACGTGTGTCTGCACTTATTCATGCCTTATTAGTCTGATGGTATCTTACCAATGTTTTTTGCAGCCAGGTGAATTGATGGATTTTTTCAAGAAGCTTGCTGCTGGAAATACTCGGAAGAAATTAGACACGTGCGCAATTCTTTTGGAAAAGCTTGTCCATGATAAGTACACCATCACTCAGATCATCTTCCCACAGCAAGAATGGACGGCAAACACGGTGAGAATTAGTTATGTTACATTCAGTAGTTCAGAAGGTGTTACCTTAGTACTCATTCGTGCATTGCTTTCTTTGTATGCAGTGCTATTCGGTGAACGAAGAAGAATACTGCCAAGTTCAAAATCGCTAATGACAATAGGGTGGATTCAGGTAAGTAAACATCTCGCTCTTTCAATTTGTCGTTAATGTTTACACAGTTCTAATGCATGCTTCATTTGCATTTCAGTCACACCCAAAACAACTATGGTTTCTGTCATTCATAGACTTGCACATTCACTTCCCTTACCAGGTATTGTTGACTAAATCAATTGCAATTGTTGTAACGCCAAAATACAAAGAGTGGTATATCTTTTCCCTTGTGTAGATTCATATTGCTTTATACTTATGTGCTGATTTTTTCCTTTGTATTTCAGCCTGCATGACATCTTTTGATGTACGAGTAAGGGGTTGGGGGTGATCCGAGATTGCAAGAAGAATGATGACTTCCACCATCATGTTGATGTACCCGAGAAGGGTCCGTTGTTCGCCAAAGCGTTCAAGGTAATCATGGACCCATAGTTGTATTTTGAGATCACGGATTTGTGGAAGAAACCTAGCAAGAAGGCACTTTAGGGTATTTGAGATGTGTAGGGATACAAATAGAGATACTCATTTTGTCGTACATAATAAAAAATTATGTTAATGTTTATTTTTTGTTTTATTTATTTGGATAATATCTGTTTGGAGAATATCTAGCTTTGATAATATATAATTTTTGATAATGTCGCATGGGGGATAGACTAAAAACATGACAAACTCTTGCAAAATTTTCAATTTTTTGAAAGAGAAATTGACTCAAACAATTTCATTCATCATCAAGAAATGATTCAACTTCGCAAAATGCGGTACAATTTAGCTTTCAGAAATCTTTAGGGTTCACTAATTGCTGACAAAATCACTCAAAAAAACGCAAAAAGTGTAATACAAATTTATACAAGGCAGATAACGAACGATGATCGGCATCAGATCATTATCAATCAGTGGCAGATCGTTGCCGATCTGTGTCGAATTGTAGTAAATCCGTGGTCGATGGTAGTTAATCTGTAGCAGGTGGTATATTATCCCCGATGGACGATCAATATTATAATGTTATTTTTAAAAATATCGATCTTTGGCCGAACAGTACACGATTCGCCACAGATTGAAATCAATGCATTTAATGGTAAATGTCAGAGCAATGTTTGTAGTGATTTTTTTTTTATAGTTTAGTAGTTAATTTATTAACAAAAATATGTTAGAGATTTATTTGTCATTGATCACCAAGTACGAGGCTTGATTTATCATATTCCCAAAGAAAAAATAGGATCAAAAAGCTGAAAGTAATGATTAATACACAATTAGACCCATTTAAAAAAAAATTACATTACACTAACTCGAGGAAATAAAGAATATTTAATATTGATAAAATAAACATTAAAATTTTCGAAATACAATTGGAATTGCATGTTACAACCTTTTGAACATAATTTTTTGGGAAAATGACAAATTAACTATCGTATTTTGTGATTAATGACAAATTAACCATAAAAGTATTTTGCTAATAAATTAACTACTAAACTATGAAAAATTAACTATGCAAATATCGCAGTTACGTTTCCGTTAAAAACTAATTTCTCATGAACGAAAAGAATTCAGACTTGAGGAAGAACATGGGCACTGTCAAGGGAGAAGCAGATCTGGCAACGAAAACCTTCATTTTAAGCATCGACTACCACTCCAAGCCTTTCGTTTTTCTGACCCATTACCACTGGTACACTTTTGAATTCGCCCAACCCGCTGCAAATCCTCCATCTTGACCATTAATTTAAAAAATTGCAATTGGGTTTGTGTTTGCCATGGTTATTGCGTCTGCTACTTTTTCTTTTAACAAATTCGTATGGGGAATCGAATTCCTACAAACTAATGAAACTCATCAGCTTCTCTTCTTGTTTGGATGAAAATTCTAGACAAAATTCAATTGAAAAATAAAAAACAACAAGGCCATGGCTCTGCAAAATGTAAAGCTGGAGTCTAAAAGAAAAAGTTACAGAAGCTGGAGTCAAACAAATTTGTACGACGAAGAAGAAGCAAAATGAAAGGTGGAATCCATTCGTTCCGCTACAGAACAAACGGGTTAAGAAAAAACATGAAAGATAGAACAAAACCATGAAAGATTTACTGAAAATAGCAAGAAATAGACAGTAAAATCATGAACTTACACCTAGAAAAAGGGAAACAGAAAATGCATTGGAAAGCTAGATAGAAAAACACAAACTGAAGATCAAACAAAACCCAGCTCATGTAAACCATGATAAACACACCAGAAAATGTACGAGAAAATCAAAATTTACCTAGTTAATACTCCAAGACTTTCAAAAATGTAAGATGTCTAGTCATGAACCTACCAAATATAGAAAAGTTTGAAGGAGAAATGGATGGAGCCAACTCCAGTATTTCACAGAGCGCATTCTCCTTCTTCTGCTTCACTGTCTACTCAACTTAGACAGAGAGGATCCTCTAGCAAGTGGAGACTACTCCAGACCACAAAATAAGTAAATAAAAAGTTCACCATAAAAAGGTTTGAACCCATTCCATCCACAGTGGAAGGAATGTGTTCTGCAGCGGAACAAACAGGTTCTGCCTTTCATTTTGCTTCTTCTTCTTCGTATTACGAATCTATTAGACTCTAGCTTTTACAACTTTTTCTTTTAGACTCCAACTTTACATTTTGCATAGTCATGGCCTTGTTGTTCTTTCCAAGAACAAGCTATCATGGCATTGTTTTTTGTTTTTCAATTGAATTCTGTCTAGAATTTTCATCCAAACACGAAGAGAAGCTGATAAGCTTCATTAGTTTGAAGGAATTCGATTCATCGTATGAATCTGTTAAAAGAAAAAGTTGCATAACCAATAACCATGGCAAACTATTAAAATAATCTTTTTTTATGTGATGTGATGTTACTTTTTTGTGATGTTATTTCCTAGAAGATATTTCATATTCCTAGAAAGTTTATCATATCTTTATGTATGACAAGATGAAAAGCTCTTTCTATAAGAGAATGTTTTATAGAAGAAAAATAAAAAAACACTAGAATCAATCTAAATTAGAGATTGAAGTTTCTCATCAAAATTCATTCTTCTTTGTTTTCTACGTCTGATTTCCCTTCAATTGGTATTAGACCTAACCATGTTCATCTAAGGGTCGAAAATGGCAACCGTTGGAGCTTCATCACTTGTTCCTATTTTTTCTGGCGAGAACTAAGATTATGGAGCATCAAAATGAAGACTTTTTTCTTATCTCAAGATCTGTGAGATGTAGTAGAAAAAGGGATTACGGTTCCAGCAGAAGGAAGCTCAACTTCAACCGATAGAAAGCAAGAGATCACCAAAGATGCAAAAGCATTGTTCATCCTTCAACAATCTGTGTCTAAATCAATCTTTCCAAGGTTGATGAGGGCTTAATCTTCAAGGCAGCTTGGGAGATTTTGCAGATTGAATTTCAAGGAAATGAAAAGGTAAAGATTATCAAACTTCAAGGTTTTAGAAGAGAGTTTGAAAATTTGAAGATGAAAAACTCTGAAGATATGAAAGTATATTGTTCGAGAATAATTGAAGTTATTAATCAAATGAGGGGTCTCGGTGAAGAGGTGACTGATCAAAGGATTGTTCAAAAAATTTTGATTAGTCTAAATGAAAAGTATGATCATATAGTGGCTGCAATTGAGGAGTCAAAGAACTTGCAACAACTTTCAGTTATCGAGTTGATGGATTCTCTTCAAGCTCTTGAACAAAGACTAGGAAGAAGAGGTGAATATTCTTTGGAGCATATTTTTCAATCCAAAGTTAGTATAAAGAACAAGAGCAAGAATTTTAAGACAAAGCCTCAAAATGATCAGAAAAATTCTGATTTTAAAGAGGCCAAGGGGAAAGAAAAATTGATAGAATTACCACCTTGTGGTATTTGCAAAAAAACAAATCACTTGGAGAAAAATTGCTATCATGCCGGAAAGCCACAATTCATAAATTGCAAGAAGTTTGGCCATATTGAAAAAGATTGCAGATTCAAAAATAATCATCAAGCTCATTATTCTAAAGAAAATGAGGAGAATGAGCATTTGTTCTTTGCATATCAAGCACTCGCTCAAGAAGAAAAAATCTGGTTTATTAATAGTGGTTGCAGCAACCATATGGCTTTTGATGAATCAATTTTTACAGAACTTGACACCTCTATTAAAGCCAGAATCAAGATGGGAAATGGAGAACTTGTTGCATCTAAAGGAAAAGGCACAGTATCAATCTCAATAACTAAAAGTACCAAATTTATTAAAGATGTGTGACTTGTTCCTTCGCTTGATCAAAATTTATTAAGTGTTGGACAGATGATGGAAAATGGTTATTCTTTGTGCTTTGAGAATGATTTCTATAAAATATATGATTCCGATAACAAATTGGAATTATTTGAAGTAAAAATGGGAAGAAGCAGAAATTTCTCTATTCAATGGAGCTATACTAAAGCTATGGTGGCAACGGTGGATGAGTCTATGTTATGGCATCAAAGATTTGGCCATTACAATTTTAATTCCTTGAGACTTTTACATAAAAAAGAGATGATGAAAGATTTTCCTCTTCTAGAGAAAGAATTTCAAGTATGTGAAGGGTGTATGGTTAGAAAGCAACACAAATTACCATTTCCTTCAGAAAGTAATTGGCGAGCTACAGAAAAATTACAACTCGTTCATACGAATGTGTGTGGACCAATGAAGACTCTAACTTACAATCAAAGCTGGTATTTTATTCTTTTTATTGATGATTTTACAAGAATGATTTGGGTCTATTTTCTACATGCGAAATCTGAAGTTTTTGACTCCTTCAAGAAATTCAATGTCTTGTTGAAAATCAGTCTAATTGCAAAATTAAGTGTTTAAGAAGTGATCAGGGGACGAAATATAATTTCAAGGAGTTTGAAAATTTCTGTGATGCTATGGGAATTGAACATCAACTTTCTGTAGCTTATTCTCCACAACAAAATGGTGTCTCTGAAAGAAAGAACATAACTATCATGAAAATGGCGAGATACATGTTGCTAGAGAAAAAAATGCCTCAAGAATTTTGGAGTTAGGCAGTGAATATTGCTGTGTTCTTGCTCAATCATTTGCCTACAAAAGCAGTTGAAAACAAAACTCCTTTCGAAGCTTGGTATGGATTTAAATCCTCTGCAAGTTTTTTAAAGGTTTTTGGATGCATTTATTATATTCATGTTCCACCTTAAAAGAGGACCAAACTTGAAGAGAAGGCTGAAAAGGGAATATTTGTTGGATATAGCAATGTTTCAAAAAGTTTTCGAATTTTCAATTGGAAGACAGGAAAACTTGTAGTGAGCAGAGATGTAAAATTCAATGAGAATGCTTCTTGGGATTGGGATGCAGAGAAAGTATTTCAACAAGGTGCTGAAGTATCTACTGATCCATTTATTGAAGAGGAAGTTGAATATGAAGTTGAAGGAAATCAACATATTCAAGTAGAAACTCCCTCATCCTCTCAATTGTTTGATGAAGACAATGGAGAGGAGTCAACACATGAATCTCCGGTACGAAAAACAAGACTTCTTAGTGAAGTTTATGAGCATTGTAATTATGCAACACTTGAGCCAAATAGTTATGCATCAGCTTCAAAAGAGGAAGTTTGGCAGAAAGCAATGAACGAAGAAATCAGAATGATAGAAAAAAATAACACTTGGGAGTTGGTTCCTTTGCCTGCAAATAAAGAAGTCATTGGATTAAAATGGATTTACAAAACTAAGTTAAATCCAGATGGCTCTATTCTGAAGCATAAAGCAAGATTGGTTAGAAAGGGATATGCACAACGACATGGAATAGATTATAATGAAAATTTTGCTCCGGTTGCAAGAATGGATACCATTAGAGCTTTAGTCTCTCTCCCTGCTCAAAATGGTTGGAAGATGTTGCAATTAGATATGAAATCAGCATTTCTAAATGGTGTGTTGGAAGAAGAGGTATTTGTTAATCAACCAGAGGGATTTAAAAAGGACGAATGCAAAGTTTATAAACTGAATAAGGCATTGTATGGATTAAAACAAGCACCAAGGGATTGGTATGGGAGAATAGATCAATATTTTATTGAACAAGATTTCAGGAGGAGCCAAAGTGAGCCTACATTATACACCAAGTCTCAAAATCATAATGATTTTATCATCATATCTCTCTATGTAGATGATTTGGGTTTTACTAGAGGAAATGCCAATATGATCAAAAAAATAAAAAATGATATGAAGACGAGCTTTAAGATGACTGACTTAGGAAATTTACATTATTTCCTTGGTATTGAAGTTAGTCAAGAAGCTGGTGGAATATTCTGTTCTCAGAAGAAATACACTGAAGATCTCTTGAAAAGGTTCAATATGTCGGGCTGTAAATCAGTGGCAACTCCATTAATTCCAAATGACAAATTGCAAAAGGATGATGGAGAAAAAGAAAGTGGATGCATCTATGTACAGAAGTCTTGTGGGAAGTTTGTTGTATTTGTGCAATACAAGACCTGACATCTTGTATGCTACTAGTTTACTCTCAAGATTTATGCAAAGTCCTTAGCCAAATTCGTTTTGGTATAGCCAAAAGAATACTGAGATACTTGCAGGGAACTATCGATTTTGGTATGTGGTATAAGAAAACATCTTATGTGAAACTTGTCGGATTTATTGATAGTGATTGGGCAGGTTCTTGTGATGATTTGAGAAGTACTTCCGGTTATTGTTTCAGCTTAGGATCTGCTACGTTTTCTTGGAGTTCGAAAAAGCAAGAAAATGTGGCGCAATCAATAGCTGAAGCTGAGTATGTAGCAGCTGCTGGTTGTGGAAATCACACCATGTGGTTGAAAAGAATACTTGAAGATATGGGAGAAAAACAAACAGAGCCGATCAAAATCTTTTGCGATAATCAATCTGCCATAGCAATTACTAAAAATCCAGTTCAACATTACAAAACCAAACATATTGCAATCAAATATCATCTTCTTCATGAGGTTGAATCAAGAAGCAAGATTGCTCTGAAATTTTGCAAATCAGAAGATCAACTTGCCGATATATTTACTAAAGCACTCTCTCGAGACAAGTTTCAGATTCTTAGATCACAACTTGGTGTCACCGGAAATTACATCAAGGAGGAGTATTAAAATAATCTTTTTTTTATATGATGTGATGTTACTTTTTTGTAATGTTATTTCCTAGAAGATGTTTCATATTCCTAGAAAGCTTATCATATATTTATGAATTAGAAGATGAAACGCTCTCTCTGTAAGAGAATGTTTTGTAGAAGAAAAATAAGAAAACACTAGAATCAATCTAAAATAGAGATTGAAGTTTCTCTTCAAAATTCATTCTTCTTTGTTTTCTACATCTGATTTCCCTTCACAAACAGAAGCCAAATTGCAATATGTTAAATTAATGGTCAAAATGGAGGATTTGAACTGGGTTGGGCGAACTCAGAAGTGTACCAATTGTAATGGGTTAGAAAAACGGAAGGCTTGGAGTGGTAGTCGATGCATAAAATGAAGGTTTTCGCTGTGGGATCTGCTTCACCCTTGACAGTGCCCATGTTTTTCCTTAAGTCTAAATTCTTTTCGTTTGTGAGAAATTGGTTTTGAACGGAAACGTAATAGTGATGTTTGCATAGTCAATTTTTATAGTTCAGTGGTTAATTCGTTAGCAAAAATACTTTAGTGGTTGACTTGTCATTGATCACAAAGTACGATGGTTGATTTGTCATTTTCTCTAATTCTTTTTACTAGAACAATCAAAAATCATTCAATCTTTTTGTATTAAATGACAGAATAATTAAAAAAATATTAATATTTATCAAATGATAATATTTAGGAAAATTAACAAATCTACTATCGTACTTTGTAATCAATGATAAATCAACCATTAAAGTATTTTTGCTAATAACTTAACCACTAAACTATGAGAAAAAGTTGCTACAAATATCGATGTCACGTTTGCCGTTAAACATATAAATTTCATTATGCGGCAAAACACTACACATTCCGTTGCATAACGAAATTTGAAAAATTAACATTCTAGCACTAACGTTTTGCCACACTCCTCAGCGAAACGTCAATATTTATTAAAATTTACAATGTTCCGTCAAAAAATGTCAACTTTCTACCATGGAAGGACGACATTCTGCTGTGGAATGTCATGCATCATTCTATGTTCATGTGCCCTAGTATATAAGAATGGACTGTGCAATCTGGTGTGTTCACCACTAACCACGAAATCCTCGGTGAACATTCATACTTTCATACCTTTATTCCTCACCATTTCATCCATTCCAATGGATTCTAGGGCAAAGAAATTGATGCTCAAGCACAAGGGTGGTCCGTCATAGCCTCAACCGCAATTACAGGCAAAAACGATGAATTGGGACCGTGAACGCCTTTGGCTTGCAGTCGAGTTCATTGTTGGTCAGTTGCACTGCAATGTACCCACCGCAATTGAAGGTGGAGCACCCACAGTAGAAGGTATAACAGACGTGGTTCAAGTTGGAGCAGTCGTGGATGAAGTTGGAGAACCTGCGGTTGCCCCTGTTACCCAAGCTGAGCTTGAAGCACAACCTCAACCTCAACCTCAACCTCAACCTCAGCCTCGACAACGACCAGCAGTAGGTGCAATGGTCAATCCCTGAAGAGCCTCTCCACTCTTCAGGGCATCCAAAGCAAACAAACAGTATGAAGCCGATGTTAAACACCATATAATTATTGTTTTTATTAGAGTAGACTTTGAGTCATTAGTTGAATTTGAAATTGAAGAATTGTTTGAGGGGGCTGGCTTAACCAGGTTGTGCAGATTGGATAGAAGTTTCTATGAACGGATTGTCAAACTCTTTTATGTCAATTTAGAATTGTCCACCCAACCATTAGAGTTCCATATTTACATGTTTGGATGGGAGTTAAGAATGACTCCCAAGGATATTAACTTGTTGTTTGGATGTTCGACGGAGGAACCAAGCGAGCACTATTACCACATGCATTGGGAGCCACCTTTCACTAGATGAGGAGAAAGTCTGGCAGTACTTAGATTGTTGCACCATGATTCCGAGATTGCAATGTTCAAGAAGCCAAAGTCCAATGACTTGAACCTCAAAGCTTGAGTGATTGACACTATCATGATGCACACCATTTTATCTCGGGATGGACATCGAGACCATGTTAGCTGCATGGATCTCTATTTGCTGAAGAAGGTATTCAACAGGAAAAGAGTGAACATCGACTATGTTATTTTGAGTCACATGTACAAGTTGCTCAACAACCCGGCCAAGAGTCTACCATTCAATTGGCTCATTTAGAGGATTGTTGAGCAATACGGGGTACCAGTCTCAAATGAGGAGCCAAGAATCAAAGAGAAGGCCACTGACGTCTACCAAAAATTGAAGGTGGACCCAATAAGGATCAACAGAGTTGAAGGGGTATGGGTAAGCAAGACTCCATCCAAACCTGCCCTAAAGAAGCAAGCTACAGTTTCCTAGCCTCCGCCCCTCCCCAACCCCCCCCCCCCCCCCTTAGTCCTACGGCCACCACTCCCCTCAAATGTATAGCCTCCAGTCCCCTCGGAGTAACAACCTCCAGGCCCCTTGGAGAAATAGTATCAAGCATTGTTTCTACAGCACATGGAGGATGATGCTCCTCAGCCAATGACTCTGCCCCCGCCTCAGTCATCTCATTTTATGTCGATGCTTGAGGAGATTGTCAGTTGGATGCAAATGATGGAGCAGCAAGCGGAGGAGCGACATCTTTCGGTATTGAATCGAGTTCAAATGATGGAGGACCGACTTGTTCAAATGGAGGAACTTCATTAAATGGGGCTACACATAATGAAAATGATGGAGGAGGGCCATCAAATAGGGCTACTCCAAATGCAAAAAATGGAGGAGCGAGTAGAAGAGTGCCATCATGAGATGTTGCCTGAATTGCAGAGAATGGGGCAGCGAGCAACCCTTCCACCATCCTCTCTAGCAGCCTCTCTAGCAGCCCCTCTAGTAGCCTCTCCAACATCCTCTCCATTGTCCTCTTTAGCAACTAAAGACACAAACTACTTGTAAGTTATTTACTTTTTATGAAAAGTCCATTATTTACTTTATTTATATGCGACGTAATAACTTGTCTTAAATTTACAGCACCATTCCCCTCTTACACCAACTTTTTCCTTTTGCCATGCTTTCCAAGGTGCAAGAGATAGTTGCTCCCAATCCTCCATCGACAGCCACATCGGGTGGATCACAGCCTCTGCCACTAAAAACTATGTGCGTGGTAAATCTTCAATTTAGTTATCTACACGTGTCTGCACTTATTCATGCATTAAATGTGACGGTAACTTGTTAATGTTTTTTGCAGCTAGGTCAACTGATGGATCTTTTTGCGACTTATTTTCGTGCAAATAGCTAGAAGAACTTGTAGACGTTCACAATTCTTTCAAGAATTATGGTAGGCCTTTTCATTTTGTATCATTAAGTGTTTGGGACTACCTAGTTTTGATATTTCGCCTACTATTTTCTTTTTTAGGTCCAAGATGAGTATCACATCAATGAGATCATCTTCCCTAAGCAAGAAGGGACAACAAACATGGTATGGATTATGTTATGTTACATTAAGTAGTTCAGAAGATGTTATCTTAGTACTCATCCTTGCTTTGCGTTCTTTGTATTTAGTGCTTTGCATTGAATGAAAAAGAATACTTTGAGGTTCAATTTAAAAAATCACTAATGACATTAGGGTGAATTCACGTAAGTAAGCATCTCACTTTTTTGGTTTATCATTCATGTTTCAATAGTTCTAATGTGTGCTTCTTTTGCCTTTTAGTCATACCCAAAGTAAGTGTATTTTATGTCGTTTATTGACCTACACACTCACTACCCTTACCAGGTGTTGTTGCCTGAAGCAATTGCAATCGTTGTAGCTCCAACAGATAAAGAGTGCTATATCTTTTCCCTTGTGTTGATTCATATTGCTTTCTGCTTATGTGCTGATATTTTTCTTTCCATTTCAGCCCACATGACATCTTTCAGTGTACGAGTAAGGGGTTAGGAGTGATCCAAAATTGCAAGAAGCCTGACTTCCACCATCACGAAGATCTACCCGATAAGAGTTTGTTCGTTGCCAAAGCGTCCAACATATACGTGGACCCGCAGTTGTCATCTGCGATCACGGATTTGGGGAAGAAATCTCGCAAGAAGGTGGCTTAGTGTAGTTGAGATGTGTAGGGATACAGATTGAGATACTGATTTTGTTGTACATAATAAAAAAATCATTGTCTCTTTATATGTTTATATTTACTTAGTGTAATTGGATAATATATATTTATGTTTATGTTTACTTAGATAATATCCATTTAGAAAATATCTGTTTGGATTTCTAGTTTTGATAATGTCATAGGGAGGATAGACTAAAACAAAGGAAACTCTTGCAAAATTTTCAATTTTTTGAATGAGAAAGAATCAAACTTTAACTCAAACCATTTTATTCATCATCAACAAACAATTAAAATGTTCATTGGAATAGTTTGGGCAACCTGTGCACAACACCAAAATATACAAGGTCGAGGAATGCTAATGTTCTACTGTGAAAACATGTCATTCTGCCATGGAACAATGTTGTTCCGCTGCAGAATGAACAATGTTCCGCTGCAAGAATGCTAACTTTTTTTGGTGAAAAGACAACTTTCTACCACGAAAAGCCAACGTGGATGCTAACTTTGGTTCTGTGAGGTCGAACTCGGCTATATGCAGTCGATCACCCTTTGAATTGTGGTCATTCGTAGTCTTCACAAATTCAAGAAAATTGAAACATGGTGGATAAAAAAGTGAGGGGCAGTCGAACAGCTGAAGTACATATTCAGAATTTCGTTGATGAGAGATGAAGGGCCATCGATCAATATGGAGAGGTTGATTTGCTAGTTGGTGTCAATTCCATTACAACCATATCATATCAATTCAATTCCAATACCAATTTATCAATTCAATTACCACCATATCAATCATATGTGAATTACAGACGCAAACCAAATGATCAATTCCATTACAAGCATATAAAATGAAGCAGTACTAAGAATCTATGTCCCAGGCTAGTAAGATGCAGTAGTAACTTGTCATTCATTTAACTTCTTCGTATATCTTTGCCTACCAAAAATCTCACATAGCTAAAGTACGATTTGATGAAGAACTTTTCGTTGTGGCAAGCGCTTACGTGTTACTCTTAAAAGATCAGTAACTTGTTGTTCATTTAACTTCTTCGTTTATCTTTGTCCACCAACAATCTCACATAGTTAAAATTAAAAAAGTTCACAATGAAGCATGTTCGAATTTATATGTACCATTTGAAAAAGAAAAAAGAAAATTCACACACCTCTATAGGCAAGTAAATAAGCTTTGATGAATCATTTTCAGCTTGCAATGCTGGCAAAATAACATATTTCAAGGCAATGCCAAATCTAATCAAGGAAGGTTAAGGTCCACATTTGTGTTTGTGAACCTTGCGCATCATAATCTTGCATAACACATTGCAAATAAAATGAGCATAGTTAAAATAACAAATGAAAACATAAACGTAATAATGTGCTCACCTCCATCTCAGGAACTATGTCGAGTCTCGAGGACTATGTCAAGAACTGTGAAGCCCATAAATGTGCCCTGCAAGTAGACATGACAAACGAGCCGAGCTGGCAGAGCCGAGCCTGAAAAAGTTTGACTCGTCGATCCTGCCGAGCTTAACAAGCCGAGCCTAACAAACCGAGCTTAACGAGCCTGCCGAGCCTAACGAGCCTTAACGAGCCGAGCCAAACGAGCCAAATATACATAAATAATAATATCTTATATAAATATATTATAAATTATTTTCAATATTATACAATTTAAAACTATAATAAACATTTATTATTATAATGTAAAAATATTATAATTAATAATTTAATTGAATAAATATTTTTATTCAATTGGCTTACGGGTGTCAATAAAACCGTTTACATGTTGACTATTAAACGAGGTGTCACCCTTAACTAATTATAAGGTCGTCAACGTTTGACTCATACGCCGCGTCTTTCGAATATAATTACAGCATCATGAGAACAATAAGTCTTAACGCAAGATTCTTAGATGACATAGCATCAACAAATACCAAAATCATTTGTATGTGGTAGTCACTATTATTCACAAAGTTTAGTTGCAAAGAAAATCATATCAAGCAGCAAATTATTAAAATTATAAGTTAATTTGTGACAATTTGAATTACAAAGAAACAAAAATTAACTTAAAAAACAAACAAAATAAATAAAAAAAACTCCTTTATAATTCTTTTATTGTATAAAAATGTATCATAAATGTATTTGTAACAATGAATGTGGGTAATTTGTACTAATATATGAAAGTGTGTATCCAATTAAAAATGATGTAATAATATTAGTGTTTATAAACTCCTAAGAGAAGGACAACACTCTCCAATCTCTATCTAAATAAACTCAATTGGATTGGACGTGCACACTGCACAGAGGAGTTTTACCACCTCAGCAAGTTATCACCATTCACCAATGTCAGACCAACTTATCACTCTTCACCAACTTGTCTTCTTCTACCTCACCTTCACAGTGAAGGCTTCACTGTCCTCTTCGAAAGTGAACTTGGGGCAAAGCAAATAGGTATCTGAAATCTGAGAACCAGAAAGAAAACTAGATCTGGCTAGGAACTTTCTCCACCCCGAAAATGGCCGCTCGAGCTCACGATGTCGCTGCTTTAAGTATAAAAGGAAACTCTGCCATTCTCAACTTCCCAGAACTCACCGAAGCTCTTCTCCGGCCTGCTTCCAACTATCCTCGAGATGTGCAAGTCCCCGTTGCCATAGCCGCTTCAATGGAATTTCCTTTTCCTTCACCAACGTCGCCATCTGAGAGGCTTTCCGAGCGGCGACCGAGAGTACCGCAGGTGAAGGTTGGTTGAGGCAGAGACGGAAGACTCGGCAAGCTCCGTTCGAAAGAGGAGGAGCGGAGCTCGAGCATTCCAGCCGATTGGTGGGCGAGCTCGCCTGGCAAGCCCGCTAGGCTCGCGAGCCAGCCTGCGAGCCAGGGCTCGCTGGGCTCACAAGCCAGCATTTTCGGGCTCGGCTCGGCCAGCCTACTGGGCCCTGGCCGAGCCCGCTCGGTTACTATAGCTGGTCGAGCTCGGCTCGGACCTCTACAGTAACGGGCTGGGTGGGCGGGCTGACGAACCAGCCCGCCCGTTGGCCACCTCTACCTGCGAGCTTCCTCTATCGCTTCTGCCTTTGCCTCTAGGTCTATGGCAGCCACTTGCACTTGACTCTGGGCCACCACCTTCGCACATGTGGGAATTGTGCCCCACACCCTCTACAACAGCCACACATTATGTTTAGATATCTCTTGGGCAGCACTATTCGACTTGGGGCCTTGTCAACATTCCTTATTCTTTGTTTTTGTGGGCTTTCGAAACGTCTCTTAAATGGCGGTGGCATAATTGGATCAATGTCCATCATAGGAGGCCATATGATTTATCCACTGACCGAACAAAAAAAGTGGGAGTACATTGTTATGTATGTTTCTCGGTGGTAGCAGTCATGCACAAAGTCCTTAGCAGATGTCCTCATAAATTGTATACACGAGACCACATGGACACATGGCATGCTAGTAAACTCCCACCAGTAACAGTTACAAGTACGCCTGTCCAAATCAATAGACTATTTTTTGTTTTCATGGCTCACCTCAAAATGGGTGGCGCTTGAAAAAAACAGGACTCCAATTTCAACTTGCAAGTAGTAGTCTAGCAAGCCAATTCTTGACCTGCAGACACAAAAGGTCCGTCGAGTGGCCATCTTGTTGTATTTTTTAATGATCCTACACATGATGCCTTTTTTTTATAATCTCATACATATTGAGAATTGGTTTGTCTCGAGTTGGTAGGATGTAGGCATTGAAGGACTCGCTTAAGTTGTTAAGGCTTATATCGCACTTTTGGATGGAGTTGAAGACATATTTGGTCCAGAATCTTGCATCTATTCCTCGTAGATATGTGTGGTGGTCTGTCGGGTCAAGAAAAAATAGCTTCGCCATCTCTCTCTCAAAGTGCACTGATGTTGTGGCTTTGGAATCGACCAACATTGCATCTTTGAACAACTTGCCTTTAAATTATTTTTGAAAATTTTCATATAGTGTCGGGATACAAAAATGATGCTCCGCTTGCTCTGTGAACTCTCTGACAGCTGGCACCAACCCTTATAAAAATAGCATGAGTCAGACATAGGTACCCAATGCATAACATAAACATAGATGGCAAAAGCAATCAACCGCACATCTTATCGGTCAAAAATGATTGTCCAGCCATTTCCGAACGAGGTGTTGAGATCCGCGAGCAACAATTCCAAAATCCAACTCCAAGAATCCCTATTTCCTGCTTGAACCACTATGAAAAAAATCGGATAAAATCCATCATTCCCATCGATGCTGACAATAGTGAGCAAGTGGCCTGGAGTCGCTCCCTTCATGTGGCAACCATCCAAACAAATAACCGGTCTGCCATAGTACAACAACCTAATCTTATATGTAGCCAAACACATGTACATCCTTTTGAATGTACCCATCTCTAGCAAAACACGCAACGAGCTTCTAGGATTAGACCTCTGAATCTCCTCTGCTAACGACAGTATGAGCTTGTATTGCTCATTTTCATCCCATTCATTCATTTTTTTGCCACATTTCTTGCCCTTCTAGCAAGGCTGGGTGTGATGTTGACGTTAAAATCCTTTATGACTATCTCAATTATGGAAGGAAGATCTCAGTCTGTTTGACTTTTAAATCTATCCAAGTAATGTGTTGCCACCCATTTGGTGGCTTTCCATCTTTCTCGAGCAAGTATGAATGTCATTATAACTCTTTATTTGAAACATCATTTAACCTTGCATTTTTTAGGCATGCATCCACTACAGGCATCCTTCCTGGCAAGCAACCCTCAACTGATGAGAGTCACTGTGGGTGAATTTTATCTTGTACCCATTCTTCAACGCATGATCGACAATTTCTTCTGTAATTTTATTCAATGAACTACACTTCTTGTCAGGACTCATACCAGCGAATGTGCATTCTGCTTGTGGTGGTCGTCAAGTCATATTCTCAGCCATGTCCATGTCTTCGTCACTAGATTCACATAATGAACAAAGCTCCTCCTCGATCATGTGTTAGAAGGTTGACATTTCGCAGCAGCAAGTAAACGTTCCACTGACGCCGCAGAATGTCAGTGTTAAAGCATTAATATTATAACATTGATGTTCCATGGCGGAACGTGTAGTGTTCTGCCATGGAACGAAATTAATACGTTTAACGAAAAACATGATAGCAATGTTTGCGGTGACTATTTTTCATAGTTCAGTGGTTAAGTTGTTAGCAAAAATACTTTAGTGGTTGATTTGTTATTGATCACAAAGTACGATGGTTGATTTGTTAATTTCCCTAATATTTATTAAAGGATAAATCCCATCACATTACGTGGTAAGAAATTTCAATATCAGCTCAATCGTTATTCCTCCACTCCCATGTCTCTTTACACAGACAATGCAACAACCAAGGAAGAGAAAAATTTATTTATTTTATATGTCATTCATTTGATTTATAAGAATTAAGGACAGTGCAAAAACCAAAGAAGAGAAAAAACCTCTTTATTTTATATGACATTCATTCAATTTATTCAAACTAAGGATGAGGGAACTTCACCACAAAACGCTAATGAAACCAAACCTAGTTTTCCTTGAAACTCAAATCGACGAATCGACATTTTTGAACCAGTGCTGGATTTCTTCACTCACTTTTTTTGGACTAGAAAGTTATTGGTTAAGACATCAGGGTATTCGATGAGCGGGTGTGATGCAAACAAAGCTTCTCTAATGTGCGGAATTCAAGGGTTTTGGCTAGTGAGCATGTGAAACCTGACAAAAAACAAAAACATAAAAAATTAAAATTAAAATTTTTTTAAACCCCCTATTATTTGGGGGTAGTGGTTGGATTTGGGGGGAGGGAGGAGGGGGCGGGTTGTCCCATCCTCTGTAATCTAAAGTGGATGAGGACGATCTCCACTCCAAGGGAAAAAAATTCCTCTCCCCTTCCCATTTTCACTGCTCTTTGTATACCGACTCTGCATGGTTTCCCCAATCAGATTCGGCATCTTCATTCATGATCTGAGGTGAGTTTCAAAATTTTGTGTTCCCTGTTCTTTTTTCTTTGGGAGTCAGTGTCTAATGGACAAATTGTTTACTTTGAGGACAAAGAGCAAGGTATTGACGTTGAAAGTCGACGTCGGCAAGGCAAGCTTGATAGAGAGTGAGTTTCTTCAGGTATGGGAAAATTTTGATTTTTATGTAAAAAAATTCTGTTCATTGGTAGTGGAAATGGATTGTGGGAAAAAAATTGAAACTTTGATCGTTTTGAAGATTGATTTTGGATTATTATGGAAAATTTAAGATTTTGGGTTTAAAAGCCAGATGTTGGGAGGATAGTTGGACGAATATTCTTTGGATTTTTACTGTCCCAGGATACCTTGGGTCGTTGCCTGAGCCAATATGGGTTGTGGCCCATCTTACTTTGGGCTGAAGCCCAGACTCTGTTACGGGTCGAATTTAATTTTTACCTCAAATTTTGACATGATCGTTCTTGGGTCATATTGGATCGCATAAAGCTTCTGACCCTCTCATTTTTGGCTCGTTATTGTTTAGCCTAGAAATTCAAGTTTTTAATTTTTGAGATTTAATTCCGACGGTGTAAAATATTATGACTAGGTTTCCAGACTTAGGAGATTGTTGGACTTATCTATTATTGGATTTCATTGGGCATTTTTTTGTTGGGCCATGGTATTGGTAGGCCAAACTCCAACTAAGAGTTATTTTATGTTCAACATACATTGTTTTCTAAAATACTATTTTTTTTTTTAAAAACACATTTTCATGTTAAATGACACATTCTTATTTGACTCGTCAATTTCGTAAATTATTTAACATTATTCACTGATCATGTTTGAAGTTCAATGCACATGTTTTATTTAAAGTTCAGTTTAGTTTAGTTATATTTGCATTTATTCATTTGTTTTTTATGCATTGTTGTTAACTAGAATAATGAGACAACTGTATGTGTCGTGTCCTTAGTGCAAAAGTCTAAACCTGATCAGAGTCTTTGGCTGTTACGATCGACTGAGTATCACCGTTATTTAATTTTGTTACTTGCTCTATTGCTCATATCTTTTTTTTTTATATTGAGTTTATTTTTTTTAAATAAATTTTTAGCATGCATATCTTTATAATCCAAATGTTGTACATAAAATTTAATCTCTCCTGAATTAGTTGACTCACCCCATATTTGACTTCCTTTCAGGAAATAATCAAAATGATTTCAAATTGCCACCCTAGAAGTAGATTTTGGAGATTTTTCCTTACGAGTTATTTTATTTTTTTTCTAAACAGACTTAGATTATTTTCGTGCGATTCGTGCCTTAGTACTATTTTATTTCCTTGTGAATTTGGACATTGTTATTTTGCAAAATTTGAATGACACTTTTGGACCTTTATTTTGGGTTTGGTTTGTAAACAAAATATTTAAGTCTTATGCTAGATTTTGGTGGTCAGATGGTTTAGTCCTTTCCCTATAATCTAAAGTGGAAGAGGACGATCTCCACTCCGAGGGAAAAAAATTCCTCTCCCCTTCCCATTTTCACTGCTCTTTGTATACCGACTCTACATGGTTTCCCCAATCAGATTTGGCATCTTCATTCATCATTTGAGGTGAGTTTCAAAATTTTGGGTTCCCTGTTCTTTTTTCTTTGGGAGTCAGTGTCTAATGGACAAATTGTTTACTTTGTGGACAAAGAGCAAGGCATTGACGTTTAAAGTCGACATCGGCAAGGCAAGCTTGACAAAGAGTGAGTTTCTTCAGGTATGGGAAAATTTTGATTTTTATGTAAAAAAATTCTGTTCAATGGTATTGGAAATGGATTGTGGGAAAAAACTTCAAACTTGGATTGTTTTGAAGATTGATTTTGGATTATTATGGAAAATTTACGATTTTTGGAATTAAAAGCCAGAGGTTGGGAGGATTGTTGGACGAATATTCTTTGGAATTTTCATGTCCCAGGATACCTTGGGTCGTTGCCTGAGCCAATATGGGTTGTGGCCCATCTTACCTTGGGCTAAAGCCCAGACTCTGTTACGGGTTGAATTTAATTTTTACCTCAAATTTTGACATGATCGTTCTTGGGTCGTATTGGATCGCACAAAGCTTCTGACCCTCTCATTTTTTGCTCATTATTGTTTAGCCTAGAAATTCAAGTTTTTAATTTTTGAGATTTCATTCTGACGGTGTAAAATATTATGACTAGGTTCCCAAACTTAGGAGACTGTTAGACTTATCTGCTATTGGATTTCATTGGGCATTTTTCTGTTGGGCCATGGTATTGGTAGGCCAAACTCCAACTAAGAGTTATTTTATGTTCAACATACATTGTTTTCTAAAATACTATTGTTTTTTAAAAAAACACATTTTCATGTTAAATGACACATTCCTGTTTGACTCGTCAATTTCGTAAATTATTTAACATTATTCACTGACTATGTTTGAAGTTAAATGCACATGTTTTATTTAAAGTTCAGTTTAGTTCAGTTATATTTGCATTTATTCATTTATTTTTTATGCATTGTTGTTAAATAGAATAATGAGACAACTGTATGTGTCGTGTCCCTGAATGCAAAACTCTAAACCTAATCAGAGTCTTTTTGGCTGTTGCGATCGATTGAGTATCACCGTTATTTAATTTTGCTACTTGCTCTATTACTCATGTCTTTTTTTTATATTGAGTTTATTTTTTTTAAATAAATTTTTAGCATGCATATCTTTATAATCCAAATGTTGTACATAAAATCTAATCTCTACTAAGTTAGTTTACTCACCCCATATTTGACTTCCTTTCAGGAAATAATCAAAATATTTTCAAATTGCCACCCTAGAAGTAGATTTTGGAGATTTTTCCTTACGAGTTATTTTATTTTCTTTTCTAAAGAGACTTAGATTATTTTAGTGTGATTCGTGCCTTAGGACTATTTTATTTCCTTGTGGTTTTGGACATTGTTATTTTGGAAAATTTGAATGACACTTTTGGACCTTTATTTTGGGTTTGGTTTGTAAACAAAATATTTGAGTCTTATGCTAGATTTTGGATTTAAAATGATGGTCAGACGGTTTAGTCCTCTCCCCTATAATCTAAAGTGGAAGAGGACGATCTCCACTCCGAGGGAAAAAAATTCCTCTCCCCTTCCCATTTTCACTGCTCTTTGTATACCGACTCTTCATGGTTTCCCCAATCAAATTCGGCATCTTCATTCATCATCTGAGGTGAGTTTCAAAATTTTGGGTTCCCTGTTCTTTTTTCTTTGGGAGTCAGTGTCTAATGGACAAATTGTTTACTTTGTGGACAAAGAGCAAGGCATTGACGTTGAAAGTCGACGTCGGCAAGGCAAGCTTGACAGAGAGTGAGTTTCTTTAGGTATGAGAAAATTTTGAATTTTATGTAAAAAGATTCAGTTCATTGGTAGTGGAAATGGATATTGGGAAAAAAATTAAAACTTTGATTGTTTTGAATATTGATTTTGGATTATTATGGAAAATTTACGATTTTGGGATTAAAAGCCCGATGTTGGGAGGATTGTTGGACGAATATTCTTTGGATTTTTGCTGTCCGAGGATACCTTGGGTCGTTGCCTGAGCCAATATGGGTTGTGGCCCATCTTACCTTGGGCTGAAGCCCAGACTCTGTTACGGGTCGAATTTAATTTTTACCTCAAATTTTGACATGATCGTTCTTGGGTCGTATTGGATCGCACAAAGCTTCTGACCCTCTCATTTTTGGCTCATTATTGTTTAGCCTAGAAATTCAAGTTTTTAATTTTAGAGATTTAATTCCGACGGTGTAAAATATTATGATGGGGTTTCAAGACTTAGGTGATTGTTGGACTTATCTGTTATTGGATTTCATTGGGCATTTTTTGTTGGGCCATGTGTTGGTAGGCCAAACTCCAACTAAGAATTATTTTATGTTCAACATACATTTTTTTCTAAAATACTATTTTTTTTTAAAAAAAACACATTTTCATGTTAAATGACACATTCCTATTTGACTCGCCAATTTGGTAAATTATTTAACATTATTCACTGATCATGTTTGAAGTTCACTGCACATGTTTTATTTAAAGTTCAGTTTGGTTCAGTTATATTTGCATTTATTCATTTATTTTTTTATGCATTGTTGTTAACTAGAATAATGAGACAAATGTATGTGTCGTGTCTCTGAGTGCAAAACTCTAAACCTGATCAGAATCTTTTTGGCTGTTGCGATCGACTGAGTATCACTGTTATTTAATTTTGTTACTTGCTCTATTGCTCATGTCTTTTTTTTTATATTGAGTTTATTTTTTTTTTAATAAATTTTTAGCATGCATATCTTTATAATCTAATTGTTGGACATAATATCTAATCTCTACTGAGTTAGTTGACTCACCCAATATTTGACTTCCTTTTAGGAAATAATCAAAATGATTTCAAATTGCCACCCTAGAAGTAGATTTTGGAGATTTTTCCGTACCAGTTATTTTATTTTCTTTTCTAAAGAGACTTAGACTATTTTCTTGAGATTCGTGCCTTAGTACTATTTTATTTCCTTGTGGTTTTGGACATTGTTATTTTGCAAAATTTGAATGACACTTTTGGACCTTTATTTTGGGTTTGGTTTGTAAACAAAATATTTAAGTCTTATGCTAGATTTTGGATTTAAGATGATGGTCAGACGGTTCAGTCCATTTCGGGCAGAGTCATCTCTCGTTCTGTCTCAAGTCCAATTTGGGGAGGGACAGAAATTTCGGTATCAGAGCATAGTTGACATCCTGAAAAAGTGACATTAGTTAGATAGATACTGTATTGATATACAAAAAATAAAATTATTTTACCCAAGGATAAAGTACAAAAATCAATTTGCATTAAGATTTTGCTAGAAAGATATTTTAAGATTGTCCACTGATGAATGAAGGTATTTTCTTATTTAGACACAGATAATTTGGAGTGATCCAAAATTTGTTTAAAGGTGTTAAGGAGTAAGCTTCGTAAATGATTAGAAGAAACCTTTGGAAATATGAGTCTGTGAATTCTTCTGGGTTATATGTGTTGGCTTGTGAAGTTTGAACTAAAAAAAACATCTTAGAAGGAAGTTCAAAGTGTTAGTTTCCTTCAATAATTCAATACTTGCTCTGTCTTGTTTGGAATCTGTTAGGTTGAGTTAGAACATTGTATTTGTAGGCTTTGATTCAAAAACTTTTGGTAGAGACTTCTAATTGGTCTTTGTATTGTATGATTCGGTGTTAGTGTAAGTTTCTATGCAGGCAATTGTGAATATGCATTCATGTGAAAAGACAACTTCAATAGAGAGTTCTTAGACGCTAGATTGTATCGAAACCACATAAGATGAGATTATATAGCATTTATAAGCCAGTGTCAAGTGGGGTGAGCATGGTATTGGTTCTGTTATATTTTCTTTTGAAGTAAAGATAAATAATTCTTAAGGGTTGATTGATTGATTGAAATAATGAAATTGATTTAAATTGGAGGAAAAGTTTTGTAACGCCCCTTTTGTAAAACTTATTTTGTAGTAAGTTCTTATAATTTATATTTTTTCTTTAAAACTGTCATACTAAAACGATGTTGCTTAAATTATTTGCGATAAAGCAATACCTTTAAAACCAACCACTAAATGGTGAATTTATAAAATCTTTCCAGCAGAAGACTTTAATAATTAAAATTCATTTCTTGCCAAAGCTCGAGTTTTTTTTTAACAGTCCTTTAAAAATCCATAAAAATACACACTTTATAAAACAATAAGAAAACTATGCGAATTACCCAACAACCACCAAGTCTTCATCATAAGCAAGCTCCCTCAATGTGACTTTGCAATTTGTCATTTCCTCTATAAAATGCATACCTACAATGTAAGGTTCATCTATAAGTCTAAGATTAGCAAGTAATGTATGTGGCCGTGAACATGACATGACATGACACTTGTTTTTCTTTCTTTTCTTGTCTTTCTTTCTCTTTCCTTTTCTTTCATTTTTCTTTCACCTTTTGGATATGAGTAGGCTCAACAGTGGGGAACACACTACTTTTCTCCACCTTTTTGGGAGAGTCTCCGGCCTTTATGAAGATAGACTCTACCTTTTTGGGAGTCCTCCGTTAGTGGTTGTGCAATTTAATACACAATGACCTAGCCAACCTTGTGCCAGTCAACCCCGAGTTGCACCTGAAGCAAACTAATAATCTAATGTCCCATTGGCCGACCCTTTTGGGGCGACCTATTCTTGGTCACCATTTACATACATTTTATCTCATTCATTTTTCTTTCGCTTTTTAAATATGAATAGGCTCAACAGTGGGGCACACACTACTTTTCTCCACGCTTTTGGGAGAGTTTATGGCTCTTGTGAAGATAGACTCCACCCTTTTGGGAGTCCTACAATAGTTGTTGTGTAATTTAATACACAACAACCTAGCGAATCTTGTGCTAGTTAGCCCCGAGTTGCGCCGAAATTAAACTAACGGGCTAATGTCCCACCAACCCTCCCTTTTGGGGTAGTCTGTTCTCGATCATCATTTACGTATATTTTATCCTCATTTTATCTTTCTTATATGCTGACTCACACATGAACATACATCATAATGCAATATGACCATTTTCACATCACAAACAAATATCAAACCACAAAAACAACAAATCTTTAATACCTTTTCCGTCATGAACAAAACCATAACATACTACAACAAACCTACACAAGCCCAACAAATTAGGGAAAGCAACAAAAATAATTTTCCAAAGCCAGAACAACATCAATATAGCCTACAAAATGAGTCTCCATTATCGTATCTAACAGAGAAACCCAAATCAACAAATTATCATCCTCAACAATGTCCTTTAAAGTAGTAAGTGAAATAAACAATAAAACTCAATCAAGAGTTTATTATCCTCGACAGTGGTTATCAAAGAAGTAGAAGGGATCAAGAATAAGATTCAACCAACAAAGCATAAATGCTAAGCATTTACCTATCACAACCATAAACAAAATAAAGAACAACAGACTGAAATCCTCAGCACATTATTCTCAGTAGTATCTATAAAACAATTAGCGAAATAGAGAACCAAAATCCTATTGACAAAGCATAATTCCTCAACATTGTCAATCAAGACAGTGAATAAAATGGAAAATAAAACTTAATTAACAAAGCTTGAATCCTCAACAGTTAACTATCAAAGCAAGACACAATATCGAGAATAAGATATTTGCCTGATAGAGTACTATCCTTATCTTTGTCCTTTAAAACAGCATCTAAAATAAAGAACAAAACTAATTTATTCAATAGGGAAAAATTCCCTAACAGTGACTATCAAGCCATAACCAAAATGCAGATTAAAAACTCAATTGACTAAACAAAAATTTTCATCAGTGGCTATCAGCAGTAAGCAAAAATACAGAACAAAACTCAACCAACGGAGCATATATCCTCAAAAGATTTTATCAAAGTAGTAATTGAAAGAGAGCAAATTCCAAACAACATAGCACCATTCTCAACAATGTATCAAGGCAGTAATGCATAGAGGGCAAGAATTTGCATAACACCTTGCATTGTATGGCCGATAAGGCTAAAACACAAGACGAAGCTACTCTTGCAGACGAAGCTGCGGATGAGAGCAGGACATATCTGCATCGAATCTGTAAAGTCTGGAGATTATAGGACGAAGCTGCGGACGAGAACAGGACGTGTCTGCATCGAAATCTATTTAAGTCTAGAGACTTTAGGACGATGTGCGGATGGCATGGACGAGGGCAGCACCAGTCCGATTTGAATCTGTCCAATTTTTGGACACATTCAGACGATACATGCGGATGGTGTGGATGAATACAGGATGCGTCTGCATCTAATCTGTCCATCTTATGGACACTTTCGGACAACGTGGACGATATATGCGGATGCACAATGGCGTTCAAAACTGGACTGCGGACGGTACGATTAAAGGTGGGGACGCCAGTTTCCGTTTGAAGACTCAGATTTGCCTGTGAAAATTGGTCTTGCGGATGCGACTAAGTCGTCTGCATCTCGTCCGAATCACAGCAGATCAGTGACAGGATAAATTTAATCAGAACAAAAAGGACAGGAAAACCAATAAAAAATCAGCCAACGCCTCTCACTCCCATGTTCTCGACCCACTGGCGATTTTCCCCTGCATCCCTCTTGCCACTTGTACGGTTGGTCTCCCAGGTGAGTCCATTTAGCTCCAGCTCCTTCGCCTTTCCCTCCATTTTTCGCTGGGTTTGGGTTCTTGTTGGAGAGCTGGAGGTGAGTTCTGCGCGGGAGTTGAGGAGGGCTGCTATTGGAAGTTAGGTCATCAACAAGAAAGTAAGGAATGGGTTGTCTTGGCTTGAGGAAGCCCTACACCCAAGTAACTGTGTGTGCGAGTAAATGATTTGCTATATAAATTTCCATAGTTCTTTAGCTGCTTTATGTTGTCGTGAATTGTCTAGAGAACGTGTTGTTAGATACTTCACTGTAGTCTATTTCTACCTAGTTGTTGTTGTTGAAGTTTTCTTTTTAGCTATTTATATTCTCTGCGACCTCGTTGATGTATTTTTCTTTCACTACTATGACTTGTACATAACTGAGATGATTGAAATGGATAATAAACTGCTACGTATAGATTCATGATGAAAACTGATGAACTAAGACTGACTGAAGGAAATGATATATACGTAGGAGTCATTAGCAAATGTTTCAGAATATTAATCCCCTCTACTACTATTATTCGTTATTCATTATTGTTAATCCTCGTAGAAAGCATGTTCATTATTGTTACAAGTGCTATATTTATTGCTCATGAATCAGTTCAACCACTCGTTGCTACTGTCATATTCAGTGATAAACATTAAATCGGTTGTACACTTCTGCTGTTGTGTTTCCTAGTTGCTGTCATGGTTTCATTTATACTAAATGTACGCTGCTATTTAACTTCAGTTGTTAGAAGCATATAACACTGTCCTGATCCGCTACTCTTATAACAGATTAAAAGCATGCTTCGGGTTCATTTACTGCTGTTTCATTTTAGTGGTTGAAGAGCATATTCTTGCTGTTTAATCCTGATATTTGTCATTTGCTGTTATGTTTGACTAAAGCATTATAAATGTTCTGACTTGCCACTGTTTCGCTCAGGTAAATGCATGCTTAGATGTCCAATATGTCACCATTATAGTCGATTAAAAATAGGCTTGATTAAAAATATGCTCAAATGCTTATATTCTCTACTGGATTGTCGTTAAAAGCATGAGTAGTTCTTTTGTGTTGTCAATCAAGAAGCATGATTAGATGTTATAAGTTGCTATTATATTTTATTAAAAGCATGCCTAGTGACTCATACCTTCTGCTGTTATGGTCCATAAGTGCCTGTTTAATTGTTCGTAAGTTCCGCTGAATATTCCATATAGAAGCATGTTTAGTCATTTACGATTTCCCCTATTAAATTCGATAAAAGCATGCTTAATCAATTATAATTTCCCTGTTATATATTCGATTAAAGTATATTTTTGCTGTCTCGATTTAGTCATTAATAGCATGTCTAGTTTCACTTGAATCCCTATGTTGTTGTTATTTTTGTTTGTTGCTATATATGAGCACGTTCTATTACTCGTTCTGTTTATTATTGAGAATTCCCCTGAAGTGTTTTCCGTTGCTTTCATGTATGTGCTATTCGATATAGAAGTGTTAGGTTGTATTCACAATAATAGAAACCAAGTAGGGGTACCCCCTCGGGGTGGTATCCACATGCATGAGTGAGGGAAAAACATAAGAACAAGAATGTTCGGGGTGGACGGGATACGCCATCACCAAAGAAACCCTCCAGTGGGACACGCCGGATAGGAAGCAACTCTGAAGGCAGGACAAGCCGGAAGGGGAGGACCCTTGAAGGTGTGATATGCTGGAAAGGGAACGAAAAAGGGAGTTGGAGGGCGGATGGGTATCGGAACTAATCAGCAATTAGGCAAAGCCGCCAACCTCGACGGGAACGGGGACCTAATGGCAAGTAAAGGGTTAGGTTGGTCAACTATTCCATCCCCTAAGAACCCTTCAATCTCCAGCTCAATGTACGAGTATAAAACGAATGAAAAATGAATGTAATGAAAAGAATTGGTTTGGGTGGCCCCCATTCCAAGAAAAACTAAAGAGAGATGTGCATAATTGTTTTCCCCCATTTTCTTATTGGGCGAAAGCTCACGTCCTTAGTTGTGGTGTAGGTAATGAAGTAGTTATGCCAGGAGCTGTAGAAGAGGCCATTCCGGTGGAGCCTGTGGCATATTCGGAGGAAACACAAGCGGAGTAGTAGTACGACATCAAATCAAAGAAGAAGAAGTAGACTTGAAAAGGGTTTAATGTTAATCATGGTTTGTAAACATTAATTTTCCCTTTTTAACCCTAGTTGGAACACATATTCGGATTTCAGGATTTTTATTTAGTGTTGTTTTGTGACACTTCTAAAATTTACGTTTCCGCTTATCTTATTAAAAATAGTTGTCTTTTGAATTGAATCAGTTGTTTTTAGTGTGTTGGTAACACTCGAATTTTCTCGGCACTTTGATTTTAAATGTCAAACGATTTCTAAATGGTATTCCTTCAAGTTTTAATTAACGCAAGAGTTTTTTTTCGACAGAGTTTTTAAGATAAGTAAGAATTCGGGTCGTTACATCTTTTTCCGAGAGCTCGGCCTCCTCACGGGAGCTCCCTCTAGAAACACCTTCGGACCAAAAACCCAGCCGCCAGAACGGACACTCCCCTGCTCTGCAAAAATCACAGCTCACGGGTTTCGTTCCCTTCCACGAGCTCGGACGCTCTCGCCATTTGCACCGTGCATGGCTGCACCCCC